>CP142457.1:34250000-35467500 GCA_038049695.1 Cinnamomum chago
GGGGTGGACTGGGCATCGGAGGAGTATGTGGCTCAAATCAAGACCTTGAGCCCAATTTTGTACGAGATGGGATGCAGGGAAGCACTTCGTGAGTATGGGGTCTCCGAGGATGACCCCATATTCACGAATCTTCTTGTCGCGACCCCGGAACGGATCCCCGGGCCCGCGACGTTGTTGTTTGCATTACTCTGTTTAATAGAGATTGTGTTGGAGATATACTTTCCCACAGGTTTCCGCGGTGAGGATTCCCAAAGACACGCGGAATCTGACTCACACGATCAAGTATGTGGAAGCGTGTAGCAAAACATATCAAGATAAGCACCAATAAACTATTTAAGTGGCATGACAAATAATAACAAGACATAGTATCAAAGAAAGAAACTAACATGACATTCCCAACGTAGTTCAAGTTATAAGACTAACTCAAAAGTAATTTAAGTTTTGTTACAACCCATAAGAGGCCAACAGAGGCCAATATACTTCTCTAAAAATAGTTAAAGGAAACCCCAACAAAATGATGACGAGACTCAAGAACCCGCCCGACGTCTAGATGACATCGTCGGGCTGCCACTCTCTCACAGGGGTTGGCTCACAAGCCTCCTCCTGACGCTCCTCCTCAAAGGTAACGTCTCCTGCACCTGGGCACCAACAAACAAGGGTCAAACACAACGGTTTGGCAGGTAATCAATTTAGGTGCAAGCATGAACCAATAACATTTAAGAAAACATATAAGCAATCCTTGACTTGAAATACTATAATGACTGAGATACTAAAACAAACTAGCATGAGTACATAATATATCATGAATAGTTATCATCCACAAAGAGCCCATCCTTTCTCTATCATTTATATAATGAAAAGAGCAAGCACGCACGACAAGCACGATATACATAATATAATCACGACACGATTTCCCACAAAGACGGGAATTCCGGCCGCGGAACCGGACACGCACGATGTGTAATAAATACACGACCAGTCTGCAGACAGTCCACATGTTTAAGGACCCCCAGACAGTGGATCAAACTGAAAGGGCAGTCCAAGCTCAGTGGTGTTTACTAAATTCATGAATGCACAAAACACGCGAAACACGGTCGAAACACGTCGAGATAAGAAGGGGGAAATCACTTATCAGAACACGATGAACACGACTGGCAAGGCATAATTAATATGCATAACATGCTTAGGAAGTGATCCCCTTTTTCTTTCTTGAAACAAAACTTCAAAACGAGTTTGTACTTAAACTTTCAAAACAAGTACTCAATGATATTCATCGTGTCAAAACCAAAGCACGAACACAAGGCCTATCAAGCACATGTAAGGACCTTTGGATGGTCTTTGTGTAATCGAAGCCCAATGTTGGAAATGGAAATAGAATTGGTGCCCCGGAAGGTTCAAAGACATCTCGGGTTTCGAGTACACAATATCAGGCTAAAGGTCACTTAACATGTTCTAGTTCTCATTCTTGCAAAACTTCTTCAAAACTAGGAATTTAGTCAATTTCGGTCAGCTCGCGGTCAGGTGTCGGCTAGCCGAACTAGGGTCCGGCTAGCCGCCAGCTGACCGACAGGCTGACCGCTAGAAATCCAGGTCCAACACAGCCCTCTGGAAAAGGAACCGAACTGGCTGCGGTTAGCTTACGGTTAGCCGAACTGGGACTTGGCGGTTAGCCGTAAGCTGACCGTAGGGCTGACCGCTGGAAATCCAGTCTGAAATATAGCTCTCGGGAAAAGGAACCGACACGCGCGGTTGGCCAGCGGTTAGCCGACATGGGGTATGGCGGCTAGCCGCTTGCTAACCGTCCAGCTGACCGAGACCCACTGTCGAAATGTCAACTTCTGGAAAGGAAACCGCCGAGCTCGGTCAGCTCGCGGTTAACCGAAATGAGGATTTCGCTAGCCGCTAGCCGACCGACGGTTGACCGAACTGAACGGGAAATGCAGTCCATTTCAGATTTTTACATTTCCTTCTTCCCTTCTTCTTGTTTCTCATTCCACTTGCACTCCCTGAGCCTACATGCTCTCCAAGGGGCAAAACACACTTTTTTTCCCAACTTCAAACATTCAACCAAAGGAGACAAGATCACGAAGCTTATAAACATATTTATATGCAAATTTCTTAAACAACAATGAAGCTTAAAATATACATGCACAATGGTCCTATAGAGATTACTTGCCTTGCCTAATTGCTAAACACTCCTCTCCAAGCACTTCACTCAAGCCAATCCAAAGAACTACAAAAACCCAAGAAAACCACACAAAACTCACTCAATCTTGAAAACAAGAAACCCATTTTACCAAAAGGGTTTGTAACATGGAAAACAAGATCTTTAAGGAACTAAAAAGACTTTATGAAAAGCATGGGTTGAAGCTCTTACCTAGAGAAGGTCAAACAAGAGAGGAGGAAGAAAATGAAGAGCTTGTCCCACAAGAAACTCTAAGAAATTTGTACCAATAGAAAGCTTGCAAGAAGAGGAAGAAGATGATGGTCTGGGAATTCTATTTGGAGATCTCTAGCTAGATCATGCAAGGTGAGGAAGATGGAAAGGAAAGAGGGGTTTTTCAACCCTAGGTTAAGAAAGTTGCAGGATTTTTGTAAAGTGAATGAAAAAGATTAGGGTTAGGCTTAAGACCTTAACAAATGGGTCCCAATGAACTTGAACCTTGAGATGACAAAAACATGATCTTGTGGACCTCGAATGACTTCGACAAAGAAGGATAAAACGATCCTCGAAATATCTAGTTTCCAAAAAGTATATTTTTGACATGGTTTTGAGATCTCGAAAATTGTATCCAGATTTGTGCATAAAAGCCAATTTTACTCTCTTTGGGCTAAGACATGGGTTTTTGGGCTTCAAACATGAATGGGCTTAAGACGAAAGTTGTAACACCTAGAAAAATCATTCAAATGAAATCAAAATCACAATCACATGGAAACCGATACGATCCTCCCAAGCTTACGCGTGCACTCAGGCCTTCCTGAGTGTGTCAGACTAACACTAAACGTTCTCAGAATTCCCAAAGCTATGTCGAAGACTAAAGCGAATTACTTCTAACCCAACGATAGCTAAACCCACTTAGAACTAAACACATACTAATCGCACACTAATCGACTTGGTCTGAGTCGGGGTCTAACACTTCCCCAATTCCAATCTGTTATTTCGAGCCCAGAGTCAGAGCCCGACTCCAACGCTCTGGAGGCCCCTCCTGAAGTTCCAGGCCCTCCTCTGCCCCCGACTTCTGCCGAGGGTGACAAGGCTCAGGTTCCCTCCACGGCTCCTCCGCCCGAGGTTCCAGGCGCCCCTGCTGCATCCGTCCCTCCAGAGCGCGAAGAATAAAGCTGCAGCATCCGAGAAGTAAAGCAATAGATGCCTGCATTTTTTCTCTTCTTTTATGTATTTCTTTCTTTCTTCCGAGTGTAGAGAACCTTGTAATTATTCTTTCAGATCAATGAAAAACAACTTTCTTTCAATTCTCCAGCTGTCTTTTCATTTCTTTCTTCTTGCAATGATGTGTGGATGTTCTGATTGTTATGACCAAAACTTGCGAGTGGCTGAGGTCGGCGAAGAAACTGGACCTTAACCTTCCAGTCTCGGGATACTGGATGAGAACGATCCCCTTTTTTGAACTTTCCAAGTAGCCTAGGTTGGTGAATTAACAAGACTGGGTGATAACAAGGCTCGCTGTCTTTCAACCGATCCTTCAAATCTTTTAAAGTGGGTGAGATCGGTGAACGTCTTGCCCTGGGCTTTTAACAACGCGTATCCAAGGGAAATGCCTTAAAAGAACTTGTAGTTAGTTTAGACCCAAAAGGCAGGCCAAGCTCTGAGACTTCGGAGTGAATTCTTAGATAGTTGATTGCTCTTGTCCCAAGGGGGATGGCTTGTCATCCGAACTCGACGAGGCTGTTGCGAGGCACAGAGCCCTGGCCATGTGGTCGACTTCAAGGAGGCTGGCGCGAGGGCCGGAGCCTTGGGAGCTGGTCCTATGACCGAACTCGAGGAGGCTGGCGCGAGGGCCTGAGGATTCAAGGCACACATCTTCCACAAGATCCTTCTTTTATTGATTTATCATTTAAGTACATCTAGAAGTAGTATTTTTTTAGGTGTGTGGCATTCCACGGCCGTGGCAACTCTTTGCCATCCATGCTTTCAAGTCTATAAGCCGACCTTCCTGATACCGAGACCACCTTGAAGGGCCCAAGACAGTTTGGTGCGAGCTTGCCTTCGTTAGGATTTTTGTCTGCTGGAAGCTCCCTTTTTAAGACTAGTTCTCCGATTGAGAACTTCCTTTCTTTGACCTTCTGATTGTAGCCTCTGGATAGCTGCTGCTGGTAAGAGGCCAGGCGTATGGCTGCTGCTTCTCTTGACTCCTCGGCCAGGTCGAGCTCTTTGGCGAGGTTCACTTCATTCTGCCCCTGGTCGAAGAGATCCGACCTCAAGGTCGGGAGGCCGACCTCGAGAGGGATTACAGCTTCCATTCCGTCTCGGGGTTGCGGAAGTGGATTGTCTCGGGGTGGTCCTGTATGCCCAAAGGACACTTGGTAATTCTTCCACCCATCTACCCTTAGCCTTATCGAGTCTCTTTTTGAGTCCGTCCAGCACCACCTTGTTCGAGATTTTTGCTTGCCCGTTGCTCTGTGGGTAGGCCGGGGTTGCGTAGAGGTTCCTGATACCGAGCTCCTGGCAGAAGCTCTTGAAGAAGTTAGAGTCGAATTGGGTTTCGTTGTCCGAGATCAGAGCTCGGGGGATCCCAAACCTTGTGACGATGTTCTTCCACACAAAATTCTTTGTGTCGTGCTCGGTGATGGAAGATAGGGCCTCTGCCTCTATCCATTTGGTGAAGTAGTCAGTGCCCACTATCAGCCACCTCTTGTTTCCTGGAGTTCGGTGGAGAGGTCCTACGATGTCTAGCCCCCACTGAGAGAAAGGCCATGGGCTGGAAAGAGGGCTCAAGTCCTGCGCTGGCTGGTGCAGGGAGTGGGAGAACTTCTGACATTTTTCACACTTCCTAGCATAGAGCTGGGCGTCCTTTTGCATATAGGGCCACCAATAGCCCTGACTGATGGCTCTGTATGCCAGTGATCTCCCTTCGATATGGCTTCCACAGATTCCCTCGTGAATTTCAAAAAGAAAGTCTTCTATCTTGCTTGGATGAACGCATTGGAGATATGGTCCTGTATAGGACTTTCTATAGAGCTTCTCATCTGGGGATAACAAAAAATGGGCCACTTTCAGCCTGACCTTGTGGGCTTCAATCCTGTCTTCTGGGAGCTTATTTTCTTTTAAGAATGCTATGATCGGGTCCATCCAGCTTGGGCCAAGATCAACGCATAGGACTTGCCGAGCTGGGAGGAGCTCTATGCTTGGTTTTTTCAACATCCCTACATCAACTGTCCTTCTCTTTCCTGCTTCTACTGCTGAGGTCAAGTTGGCTAGGGTGTCTGCATGGCAGTTGGACTCTCTGCCGATTTACCTGACTTCAGCTTTTTCAAACTAGGAGAGGAGCTGCTTCGTGTGGGCTAGGTAGGCCGCAATCCTCTCGTCTCGGGCTTGATAGTCTCCGCTTAGCTGGTTCGTCACCAACTGGGAGTCGCTGAAGACTACTAGCCGATGTGCCCCCAGTATTCTTGCGCTACCGAGACCCACAATCATTGCTTCATACTCTGCTTCATTGTTGGATGCTTTGAATTCAAGGGTCAGTGCCTGTTCGATGACTAGTCCCTCTGGGGATTGGAGGACTATGCCAGCGCCAACCCTTCTGGATGTCAAAGATCCGTTGACGAAGACCTTCCAGGCTGACTCAAGGAAAATTTTCCAAGATCGGTCTTCCTCGGTCTCGGTCTCAGCTCCATCATTGCCCTTGGAGCCCCCCAGTTCGGTATCGAGCGAGGTCGGTGCCGAACTAGGAGAGGTGAATTCGACGATGAAGTCTGCCAGGATCTGTGCTTTGATCGCCGTCCTGGGCTGATATTGGATGTCGAATTGTCCCAGCTCAACGGCCCACTTGGAGATTCTGCCGGAAAAGTCTGCCTTCCGAAAGAGGGATTTGAGCGGGTACTCCGTGACGACCACCACCGTGTATGTTTGGAAGTAGTGGGAGAGTTTGCGAGAGGCGTTGATGAGTGATAGTGCCAGCTTCTTGAGTGGCAGGTACCTAGTCTCGGCGTCGAGCAGGATCTTGCTGGTGTAGTAAATGGGTTGTTGCTGCCTTTTGTTCTCTCGTACTAACACCGAGCTCACTGCATGGTCCGAGACTGCGAGGTAGAGATAGAGGAGGTCATCTGGTGATGGGGTGGACAATAGCGGTGGTGAAGACAGGTATTCTTTGAGTCTTTCCAGCGCTTGATCACATTCAGGGGTCCACTGGAATTTGGAGCATTTTTTCAAGAGTTGGAAGAAGGGATGACACTTATCCGAAGCTCGGCTGACGAAGCGGTTGAGCGCAGCAACCATCCCTGTGAGTCTTTGGACCTGCTTGGCCGAGGTCGGGCTCTGAATCGTTTGGATAGCTGCAATCTGCTCTGGATTGGCCTCTATCCCTCTCCTGGTCACTAGGCTTCCCAGGAACTTGCCGGAGCCGACGCCAAAAGCACAGTTGGAAGCATTTAGTTTGAGCTGGAACTTTCTGAGGATGGCGAATGTTTGACGCAGGTCCGTCAGATGGTCCTGTGACTTCTTGGACTTGACCACTATGTCGTCGATGTAGACCTCCACTGTCTTCCCGAGTTGGCCCTGAAACATCTTCGTAACCAGCCTTTGGTACGTTGCCCCGACATTCTTCAGTCTAAAGGGCATCACTTTGTAACAGTAGATGCCTCGAGGTGTTATGAATGCAGTTTTTTCCTCATCGAGCCCGTGCATTGGGATCTGGTGGTAACCTCGGTAGGCGTCGAGGAAGCTCATCTTATCGTGACCCGAGGTGGCGTCGATCATCTGGTCGATCTTTGGGAGTGGGAGTTGTCCTTGGGGCAGGCTTTGTTGAGATCGGTGAAGTCCACACAGACCCTCCACTTGCCATTCTTCTTCTTGACCACTACTGTGTTGGCCAACCATTTCAGATAGTGCACTTCGCGGATTGCTCCGGCTTCAAGGAGTTTGTCTACTTCTTCCATTACTGCTTCTATTTGCGGGACCCCTGTCCTCCGGGCCTTTTGCACTACGGGTTTGTGTCCGGGGTCGACGTTCAGCTCGTGGCACATGACCTTGGGGTCGATCCCGGGCATTTCATATGGAGTCCAGGCGAAGACATCCTTGTTTTGTAGTAGGAAGTCTAGCAGCTCGGCTCTCTCGCTGTCGGGGAGCTGGCTACCCAGTAGGAAATAGCGCTCGGGGTCATCGGAATCAATTCTGATCTCGGTGAGCTCTTCCACGCTCTTCTGTTCTGCTGTCCGACCGACATCCTCTAGCTCGGCTTCGAACTCGGTCATATGCATTAGCTGCGGCTCCGTTTCGCCAGGCACAACCGCCATGAGGCACTGTCGGGCCATCTGTTGATCTCTTCGCACGGTTACTATCTCGAACACCCCTCCGGCCTTCTCTAGCGGAAACTTGAGTTTCTGATGAAGGGTGGAGGGTACTGCCTCCATGGCGTGCAACCAACTTCGTCCCATTATCACATTGTAAGGGGACGGTGCGTCCACTACTACAAAGTCGGCCATCTTCGTGGCTCCTCCTACTCGGACTTTAAGCGAGACCCTACCCTTGGGGTACACTGGCTTGGCGCTGAAGCCTATTAAGGGGACGCGAGCTTCTTGTAGATCAGACTCGGTCAGGCCAAGCTCTTTGAAGCAGCTGAAGTAGAGGATCTCAGACGAGCTCCCTGGATCGATAAGGACTCGCTTCATGGTATAATTGTTCAACCATAAGGTGAGGGTGAGTGCGTCATTGTGGGGGAGATGGACCCCTCCTAGGTCCTCGTCTGCGAACCAGATCTTGGGCTTTTCCTTTCTGGCTCTCTTTGGTGCAGGCCCCAGTTCGGCCGACATCACTTGTTTGCCATGTGCAGCCCTCCTGGCCTCTGACCGATCTTGGTGACTTTCTTTAATGGGAGTGGGGGCTAGGTGAATAACATTGATGACCCCAACTGGCCCGTCGCTGTCCTGATCATCATTGGGAGGAGGTGGTGGAGCGCGCTGCTGAGCCTGGTTGACCCTCTCTCCTTTGATATACTCCCGGAGGTGTCCGTCTCTGACAAGCTTTTCGAGGTGGGACTTCAGAGCCATGCAGTCCTCGGTCATGTGCCGTGCTGCTTGTGATAGGAGCAGTTCTTGCTTTGGTCTCGGGTGGATGGATCACCCTTCATCGGTTGTGGCCACTGGAAGTAGGGCTCTGCCTTAATTTTGTTCATGAGTCTGTAGATGGACTCCTTGAAGATGACATTGACGGCCCTGTAAGGATCTCCTGCCGACCCATCAGTTCTGAACTTTGGTTTCTTTCTGCCGCCCGAGACTGAAGTGGAGAAGGTTGCCGAGCTGGCGGTGGCCCTCCTCTTATCTGGCCTTTGTTTGGGGAACATCCCCCCTCCTTTGGAGGTTTGGTCCTTCTGTGAGAGGCCGAACCGCTCCTTACCATGAGCTTCGTCCTCCTACTGTTCGATGTACTGGTTCACCCTGGCCATCAGGGCCTTCATCGTGGTTACGGGAGTTCATACCAGGTCCTTGCAGAGCTCGTTGCCTGGGAGCAACGCCTGCCGGAAACACATGATGGCGATGTCGTCATCGGCGTCCGTGATCTGGCTATAGATCGTCCAGAATCTTCTGACGAACGCAGTGATACTCTCTCCGTCTTTCATCCGGATCGCCATGAGGTTGCCCCTATCTTCGGGATGACACGGTGCGCTTGGAATTTCTCGATAAAGGAGTTTCGGAGGTGTCGCCAGCTTGCGACCGTCCCAGAAGGGATTGTGCAGAACCAACGGAGCGGGAGGTCGCCTAGGCTCGAGGAGAAGACCCTGCAATTCAAATGGCCGACATCCCCCCAGACCGACATCCGCTGAGTGAAGTGCCGCAGGTGCGCCTCTGGGTCCAAGGTCCCGTCATAAAGGACTAACCTCGGGACGCTGAATCTCTTGGGGAGAGAGAAATCTTTTATTTCCTGTGAGAAGGGGGACATGCCCTGGTCGTCTTCTTCGTGGTCCTCCATTTGGTCTCAGGTGAAACCTATCTCGGCCAGTCGGGTTTGGACCTCTTGTTTGACATATTGGTCCAGTAGTTCCTTCAGGCCCGTCGTGTTCTCTGGCCTCGGGGATCCTGGCTCGCGACGCGATCCCCCAAGGTCGCTACGTAGGTGGCTGCTGCTCGAGCCTTCCTCTTCGTGGCGATCTCTCCTTCTATCGCTGAGGACCTGTCTTAGATCTCGGCTGCCTTGATGGGTCTGCTGTCGCCAGGGACGCGGAACACGAGGCCTTCTCTCATTTGCCTTGAGCCGCTCCTGGAGATGATGAATCAACTCCTCTTTCTCTTGGAGGATCCGATTATGGGCATCGAACTCCTCGAGCAGGGGGTCGTCTTCTCTGCCACGGGCTCGGTGAAAGGACCGATCGTCATTATGAAGGCGGTGATGAGAGTGATGGGATTTTGCCTTGACGGGGGTTTTGCCTCGTCGTCGAGGATCCGTCGGAGAGACATTCCGCTGGGAGCCCCTGGGTGGCCGATCGTCTAGGGGGGGAGGAGCCTCACGACGATCGTTACACCGGGGGAGTGTTGTTGGTCTAGATGAGGAATCCGACTTAACAACACCCTCCGTGTACACGGGGCCGGATTTCCCTCCGGACTTTCTCTGGTGGGGGATTCCAGGCAGCTCCTATGGGACCGGGGGAGCCTCCGCCGGACCCGGAGGAGGAAGAAGAGCAGAGCGAATTCTAGTGGTCAGCATTGAAGGTACTGGCCGAGGCGGCTGAGGCTGCGACTCTGGTTGTGAGAATGGTGGAAATGGGGTTTGTTCCGGCGGAGGAAAAGACGACGCTCTTCGGGACTTTGAAGCCCCTACGCCGCCGTATCTGGTCTTCGGAGGCATGGTTTCTGTAAAGGCTTTGGCAGAGATCCTATCCTCACAGACGACGCCAACTGTAAGTGCCTAAAAATTACGGACTTGGTTAATAGAGGATTAAACTCTTGGTTTGATGATCTGGAGAAGGTGAGAGAAAAGGATCGGGCCTCCAATGACCTGAAAGAGGAAGATAAAAGTCAGAGCCCCTGGCTATAGGCAGCCGAAGGCACTCCGACGCTCAAGTCAGTGTGATAACTGAGAGAAAAATGGAGAAGGAGAAGTCTGGGAGGGAAATCTGTTGCGTACCTCATGCGGTTCTCCTTCATGCAATATATATAGACGTGAGCGTCATCATTGGGATGGACCCAGGGAGAGACGGAAGTCCCATCAGTATGTACTCTTCTCTCCTGGGTAGGGGTAGGTAAAAAGGGGATGTCCCATCGGACCGTCATCCCATGCCTATGGACGTGACCTTGAGATAAGGCATGCCCCTTATCTAGGTCCATCTAAGTCTATACCTAAGACTCCCCGAGAGTTGTGGTCCGGGCGAAAGCCTAGTCTACAACATTTACACATTTGGGGTTGTCCGGCACATGTGCTAAAGGGTAAGACGGATCAGTTGGAAGCGAAGTCGGAAGTATGCACGTTTGTCGGATATCCTAAATGAACTAAAGGTTGGTTATTCTATAATCCCAGAAAGCAGAAAGTGATGGTGAGCACTAATGTGGTTTTTCTGGAGGAAGATTATATGATAGACCGGAAATCTTTAGATAAGGTGATCTTGGAAGAAATTCAAGAGCAAATAACTCTAAATCCTAGAATGACCGAACTTGAGGAAGAAGCGCCCTTATTGGACCCAGTAGTTACACCAGTGCCTCGTCGTAGTGGGAGGATTGTCAGACCCCCTGACAAGTTCTCGTTCTTGGGAGAGTCTTACGAGGCAATCTTGGAAGAACTGGAACAAGATCCCTGTAACTATGATGACGCAATCAATGACATAGATTCGGGACATTGGCAAGATGCTATGAAAGCTGAGATGGAGTCTATGTACTCTAATCAGGTCTGAACACTTATGGACTTGCCTGCCAATATCTAACCTATTGGGTGCAAGTGAGTCTACAAGAGAAAGAGAGGACCAGATGGAAGAGTTGAGACCTTTATGGTCAGGCTTGTTGCGAAAGGATATACTCAGAAAGAAGATTTCGATTATGAGGAAACCTTTTCGCCGGTAGCCATGCTCAAGTCCATCTGGATACTCTTATCCATAGCGGCTCATCTCGATTACGAGATTTGGCAAATGGATGTCAAGACGGCGTTTCTCAACAACCATCTTGACGAAGACATCTATATGATGCAGCCAGACGGTTTTATAGCTAAACAACCAAGAGCAAAGAGTTTGCAACATGCAGATGTCCATTTATGGACTGAAGCAGGCATCCCGAACCTAGAACATTCGTTTTGACTAAGTAATCAAGTCAGTTGATTTTTGTCAAAATCCGGATGAGTCATGAGTGTAAATGAAAGTGAAGGAGGTAGGGTAATTTTTCTAGTCGACGATATCCTTCTCCTAGAGAGTGGTATATGGATGTTGTCAACAGTAAAATGTTTAGTGGGCTACGACTTTTGATATGAAGGACTTGGGAGAAGCCAACCACATCCTAGGGATCAAACTCCATTGAGACTGGATAAATAGGATTATAGGCTTATCCCAATATGCGTACATAGAGAAGGTGTTGGTACGGTTTGCTATGCAAGACTCCAAGAAGGGTATTACACCTTTCAGGCATGGAGTGCACCTTTTCAAGGATCAGTGTCCCAAGACACCTGAGGAAAAGGAGCAAATGAGGTTGATACCATACGCTTTGAGTGTTGGTAGCCTCATGTATGCTATGCTAAATACTATACCGGATATCTGTCATGCATTGGGCTTAGTCAGCAAATATCAGTCTAACCCAGGTCTTAACCATTGGACTGCTGTAAGATGTGTTCTCAAATCCTTGAGAAGGACTAAATATCACATGTTGATTTACGACATTAATGAGTAGGTTACATAGATACTGACATCGAGTCAGATAAGGATTCCAAGAAATCAACTTCTGGGTATGTGTTCATGCTGTAGTTGCTTAAGAAGCAACTAAAGAAGCAGATTGACTCAATAGATTCCTTATGGAACTTGGAGTGGTGCTTTTGGCAGGACAGCCGCTCACAGTTTACTGTGATAACAGCAGGGCAGTCGATAAGTCCAAGGAACCCAGGAGCCAAAAGCATGTACAGAGGTTATAACAAATGGTCAGAGAGGTGATACTGCTATCACCTATTTAGACTCTGCAGACAATCTGGGAGATCCCTTTACTAAGCCTTTGAGTACCAAAGTCTTTGAGCAGCACGTAGACGGGATGGGCATGAGATGCAATCCTGATTGGCATTGAACCCAAGTGGGAGATTGTTAGTTTTATGGTCTCAATACCAATCATATGATATAATAAATTGATTCATGTAAGACCCCGACCCCAGAGAACTCGATTAGTACTAATTAAGTCGTGTGTTAGTTCTAAGCTTGATTAGTGATTTTGGCTAAGTTGGGTTTGGAATAGCTTTTGAAATAGTTTTTGGGGAATTTTGATGGTCTTGTGTTGGTGGGACCCTTGGGGGTTCCTTTTTATGACCTTGCATGTGCTTGAAGATTTATCGGAGAATTTGCGTTCATTGTTTTAATCTCATCTTATTGGTATTGTTAATCCCTAAAATTTTTATGTTGATCCCGTCCCCGTTTGAGAGCCCGAAACCTGATTTCATCGCCTTGAGGGCAAAACAATCATTGTGCACAAAATCTGTACCCAAAACTTAATATTCCCGAAACCCGTGAAACATATACTTTTTGAAAACTAGATATTTTGACGATCACTTTTCTCTTCTTCGTCGAATTCATTAGAAGTCCCGAAAGCCGTGAATCCAGCCCAATTAGATTTCTAGTGGTGGAGCCCACTCCCCATTTGTGTATAAGGAAACCATTTCCCCTTCCATTTCCTTTTTCCAGCGCAAGAGAGTGAATCTAGGGTTTTCCATTGCCTTCTTCTTGCTCTTGCTTTCCATCACCAAACTCACCACCAACCTTGAACAAATTGAGAGGAGGAGATCATCACCTTCTTCCTCATCACCATAGCTCTCTATTGGTACCATTGCTAGAGAAAACCCTCCATTACAAGACCCCTTTTTGAGCCCACCTTGTCCATTAGAGGACCTTGTAAGTAAGTAACCCTTCTCTTCTTCTAGAATTGTGTTCTCCTAGCTTAAGGGAATCTCCATCTTTGTTATTGAAACTTCTTTCTTCCTATTCTATGTTTTGACTCTTTAGGGTTTTATTTTGGGATTTTCCTTGTAGCTTGGACCTTTGATTTAAAGGACTTGTTAGAGCTTGATTTGCTTACTAGAGACCAAGGCAAGTGGATGCATGATTTTCCTAAGCTTTCATTGACTTTGGATATTTTCCATTAATGCATATTTATTGCCTTGTTTTGAAATGAATGCTCATGATAGAGTATTAATGGTACATTTATGGTCCAAGAGATGTGTTGTTTCATAGCATTTAATTCCTCTTGTTTTGTCTCAAATATATATCTTATGTGAAATGGTTTCCTTCTTTCTTTCCTTGTATTGAATGTGATATGGGTGGAGGAGAATGGGATGGATGTGGTGAAAGATTTGATGTTATTTAAATGGAGTTTTAGACTCCTCATCTGATGTATAAAAGTGGCTAAAAAGGGGTTGTAGAAGGAAGAGATAGAGAGGAGCTGAACTGGTCTGGAATCAGTTTCTGGACAGTTCGCTTGAGCGAACATGACACTTCGCTCGAGCGACCTGTCCAGAGAAGGGTTCGGAGCATTCCAGTAGCTTGGTCGCTCGAGCGTACCCTTGGTCGCTCGAGCGGACATCCCAGAACCTGTTCCAGAGAGTTGTTCGTTCGAACGCACTATAAACTTCGCTCGACCCAATGAGTTTGTTCGATCGACCTCAACTTCGCTCGAGCGAACCCACCCAGACAACCATTCCAGAGAGCTACTCGCTCGAGCGATGAGCCTTGTGGGTGAAGGCTATGTTTGAGACAATGTTTAACTATTTCGATGTATTGGGACTATTCTTTGGGGAACCCTCCATGTCAAGGAGCTTTGCTAAGCAATGTATGCGGCCATTCGTGAAAGAAACCATATCACGAAGATGTCATTTGAGGTTTTGAAAATTCGGAGTGTATAAGGAGTCCGGAATGTCCCCAAACTCAAAGAGTACCAGAGTGTTAGTAGACTGACATACGGAGTCCCTATTCACTTCAAATAGATATTTTACCCAAAATGTCAATTGTTTACTGTACTTTGTCGATTCCGAGATTTATACTACATGCCTTGTTTTCCCCAAAGCATTGAATTACACTTGATATAGCTACTTGTCTTGAAGTGCATTGCACCACATGAAATGATAATGTGCCCTTGAGCACCCCCGTCTTGCCCGTTTATTTATTGTACTTGATTTAATAGCATATGTCTCGATTGTATTTGACCTATGAGTCGGCACCACTAAGCTTGGATAACCCTGTTGGTCTGATCCACCGACTTGGAGATCCCCCTCTTGTCCCGCCAGCTGCAGTTTGGATCCCGCTACCTGGTTATTACCGTGGTCTTGTCCCGATGCCGCAGATTGCTACTGTGGTCCCCAATGCTTGGCTCGCTACCGTGGTCATGTATAGTATAGTATATGTATATGTATTTATAAGATCCACTGTTTCTCCTCACCTCGAGTGACTGAGATCAGTGCCTAGTTATTGCTCTATCACCTTAGTGATAGAGGACTTAGCTTCGTGTGGTTGCCATCTTGATTGTTCCCATTTCCTTGGTTACCTTACATGTTTTACATTGCATACTTGTATTTGAATAAATGTTTTGTCTCGTTTATAGAAATTGTTATTTAAACAGGTTTAAATGCTTTTGAAGGTAAATTCAATTATTATCATATTGTCATTGTGTTTTATCCATTTGCCAAACCGTCGTGTTTGACCTACTCTTTGGTACTCAGGTCCCGTTGTTGGTTATCCCGAGGAGGAGCACGAGGAGGCGGTTGTAGAACCGCAACAGTTAGTTGAGTGGCGTGCTGATGACATCATGTAGACGTTTGGTTGCTATGAGAGACTTTATATTTTGGAAAACTATTTAACCATTCTTTGGATTGGTATTTTGGTTATACTGGTCGTGGGGACCTCTATTTTTGGGAAATGTAATTAAATGATATTTGTATAAACTTCAACTTGTTAGATTTTATGGTCTCAATACCAGTATATGATGAATAGATTGATTAATTTCTTTATTTATCAATATAATCTTGTTTTTCCTTTCATGAGATGAATGGTGTTTTATATACTTGCACATAACTAATACAAATGACATAATGGTTCATGAGATGAACCGGAGTCCACAAGTATACTAGATGTAATACATGTGTGTGGATGAGATCCACATACAGGAGATATGTATTACAAATCTTATACTTAAATATCTTCACAACCAGTGATGAGATTGGACACCTCATCTGACAAGGTTGCAGCATTTTGATCACTATGAGATAGTGTGATTTATCTCGATCATCAGAATGTAAGATTCTGGATCATGATGCTGGTACATTGGATGTATTGAAGGACCATGAAAAACACCTTATATACACTGTCTTTATTTTAAGGTCTGCTCTCATAATTCCCTAGCAATAGGCTCATAATCCTGAGACATTAATGAACTCAAGTTTCTATCTATTCATTTGCTTTGAGTCACCAATGAGTGAGGCCAATTGTAGGTCAACACCTCGGTGATTTGGGTACTTAATAGTAGAGCTGTGAGAACATTCAATGGTCAAGATGGAATCTATCTTTAATATCCCCTTGTGCCAATTAATGGATTTATCATTGGTAAGTGCGCACCCATTCCGATTAAGAGTTAATTGGATCGGTACCAAATGATCATTATAATTAATTGGGGCTCAAGGATAATAAGATATAGATCTAATCTGGTGGACAGGTCCATTTGATCCATGGATATAGATGGAGGGGCCTACTTGTGGTACTGTGGAAGTTTAGGGTCTTCATTGATGTTTATTCCTAAGACTGGAGTGCAATTGGATTTATTTAGTGGAGTTATTTGCAATTAACTGTGGGCCCGGATTGCACATGATATGTGGGGTCTCGTGTCCCAGTTGGAGCCAGCTTTCTAAGGAATCCCTAGTGGTCCCCACGCTAGCCCAATATATTAGAAAGATACTAATTCTACTTAAACTCTAAAAGGAAGGTTACTATTTCTATTTGAAGTGAGACTTCTAATAGTGGTAATGGTAAGCTACTAATTAATAATGGAAGTAGGACTTCTATTTTAATTAGAGAGGAGAAAGTTACTAATAGTTGTGGAAGTAAGACTTCTATGGCAATTAGTAAGGGAGATGTTTACTAATTTGTAAGGGGAGTTAAACTTCTATTTCAAATAGGAAAAGAGGATTTATGGAGGGCTATAAATAGAGGAATACTCCTCTCAAATTCGTGCATAATTAATAGAGCACTTTTCAGCCCCTTGTGCAAGAGTTGTACAAGTCTTCTTCCTCTCAAAGTTCCCCTCTCTTTCACCTTTGGTTCCTTAGAGTTACTAGTAGGGTTTTCTCTAGAGGATTCCACCATCTTCTTGAGAAAAGAGATCTAATACGGGACATAGCGTTGGAAGATCAAAAGGAGTTGAAGATTTTGATTTGGATTGTGAAGTTGTTCATCATCAAAGCAAAGAAATCAAATCCTCCATTAGAGCACAACAAAGCTCCAAAGGTATATCTACATCCTTGTATGTTGTATATTTCGTGGAAGCATGTTTATGTTCTGTTTTCCATATTTTAGATAGTAGTTATTGCTGTACATGGCTATGAGATTGAGGGAATTGCATCCTGGATTGGGTTTGTTGCATTCTAGACAATTGATCCCTGCAATAAGTGGGTCAAAAGTTTTTGAAACCTGTCTCGAAGGCCCACCTATATTCCAACAATTGGTATCAGAGACTAACCTCATCTCTAATCATGTTAGACCAGCAAGCTTGCTTCAATCTTTGCATGAGATGTGAAGAAGATGAAGCAAGGGCTATGTAAGGATCAGTTTTAATGGATTTGCTTGGTTTGATAGTAAATTCATGTTTGGATAGTTACAAAAGGGTTTAATAATGATGGAAGGATCATAGGAAGCCATTGGGACACTTTGGAAGTGATTTGGAGAAGAACAGACACGAAACAGAAAACCCAACATGCAGAAATTCGTCAGGCAGGTCGACCCCCCCCCCCCGTGGTAGGTCGACCTGCTGACCTGCAGGCAGGTCGACCTACCCCTCCTGGCAGGTCGACCCGGCCTCCTGTGCAGAATTCTGCAGATTTTATTTTTCAACTTTCGGGTCTATTTATTCTTCCTATTTTTCCAGCATTGTTTGGCAGCCTATTTTGTGATTTGTATGGTTGTATAAGATACTAACTTGCAGATGATCATGTCCTCTCCATATGGCCCACAAGTCTTTTGCTTTCTTTTATGGTGATTGGTTTATTTAAGGCTAAATGTAAAGGGCGTCATGGTTTACCTTGAAAGGGCAAGGCATGATGAATTTCCTTATATCCCTTTTAATTCCAGTTTTAGATTACCATGTAAGTCTCATATTTGAGGCATAGGAATTTATGTAATTTTTCTAAATTTGTAAATTCTGGCGATGTCCGAGACGAAGAAGGAAAGCGATGTTGGACTCCTAATCAAAGAGTTTGAAGATTACCAAAAGAGTTCTGGAGTTTCCCAAAGAGTTTGAGGAATTCCAAATTTTTGGAAAGTCTAGAAGTCCAAGAAGTCTATTCCGCTTGGGCCATGTGGAGGAGAGGACTAGTTTCTATTTTTGCAATTTCTATTTATGGGTGCATGCTTAAATTAGAATTTTTCCAGATCTGATCCAAACATAGCAAGTTACTAAAATTGGTTAAATCAAATTAATTTTTGGAAAGAGTTCTAATTAGTGTTGATGACCCATGAGATGGACACATTGGTAACACTAATTTAGAAACTAGACTTTCCTTAAAATAACTTGACTTGGAACCAATCTTAGATCATATCATAAGATGATTTGATATTCATATATTCATATATGGGGCCCTAATACCATACAAAGAAATCCTCAATTCTAAAATATTAAGTGGGAACGGGGCATTTATATTTAGAAATCCCCATGGTTTTCCACCATAGGTCCATTGTAAGGAAAGTATTAGCCTCGCGCCATCTCGAGTATGGCCGTTCCCCACGGAGGGCTTTTACTTGTCTGGCTACTAGATATGGATCTCCTATGGATAGTGTTGGTGAGACGGGGCGGGGGCCCACTCCCCAAGGAGGAGCTGTACGCAACGGTTGTCATGCAATGCTAGTTGGTGATTCACACTTAACTAAAATAATGATGTAGTATCCCCAAGGATTTGCCTCATTTATTTTAGAAACCAAAGTTAATCGGGAGTCATTCATCATTTGGTATGAGATACCTAGATAATAATGAATGAAGGGGATCATGGAAATTTAGTCTTAATTCTAATTTTGACCAACTTTGATCCGCACCAATCCAGGTGGTATTCACACTCCCCAAGGAGGCATACCCCGGGGATTGGGATTCCGATGTATTCTGAATTTAATGGTTATGAGGATTCCATATAAATTTGGTAGAATACTAAACCCTAATGTTATTTAAATTTATTAATTGAATGTATGGTTATGTGCTACAGTATTTTTAACATGAATTCAAACACTTTCAATCCACTTGCAACCATCCTCAACCAGAATAAGTTGATGGAATCCAACTTTATAGACTGGAAAAGGACTCTGGATATTATCCTGACAGCTTCAGGATGCAGATATGTCCTTACCATACCCCCCCTTCCTGAGCCTAAGCCTCATGCACCTCAGTATGAAAAGGACCTTTACACCGAATGGACAAAAGACAATAAGATAGCCAGATGTTTTATATAGGCATCCATGTCTAGTGTTTTACAACACCAACATCAATCCTATAAGTCAGCATACGATATTATATCAAGCTTAAAGGAGATGTTTGCGGACCAGGTTAGACCTGTTAGGCAAGCTGCTACGAAGGTGCTGATAAACATTAAGATGACTGAGGGAACCCCAGTACAAAAACATTTGTTGAAAATGAGTCTTGCACTAAGTGAGTTAGATGCACTGGGTGTTTCGATTGATAAAGAATCGCAGATCGACATGATCCTTCAGTCACTACCGGATTCTTTCAATCATTTCGAGATCAATTGTAATAAATTGGAAATGACCATAGCTGAGCTTTCTTGCCAGCTGGTAGTGACTTAGGAAATCATGAAGAAAGAGAAAAATTCCCTCATGACAGAAAAGTCATTTGCTAGGACCAAGCCGAAAGGCAAAGACCGAGATAGCAAGAAGAAATTAGTCATCAAGGGTCCTAAGGTGGAGAATGGTTCTACTTGTAGTATGGCTAAGGCTAAGGGTACGGGAGTAAAAGGAAAGTGTTTCTATTGTGGTAAGACAGGACATTGGAAAAGGAATTGTTCAGAATATCTGTCTAAGAAAAAGACCTCAGGTATGATTGAATCACTTATTTATGAAGTAAGTTATGCAACTGGTACTTCAGAATCTTGGTGTATGGACTCCAGGGCAATTGATCACATATGTAATTCGTTGCAGGGGTTCAGGGAAACCAGGAGGTTCAGTGACGGAGAAATCATTGACAACCTAGGATCTGATGCTAAGGCAGAGGATGTTTCAGTGGGAGTTATTACATTATGTTTTTCAAATGTTAAATTGATTTTGTCAGACACGTTATATGTATCGTCTTTACGGCGGAATTCAATTTCAGTTTTTAGTATGGTGAATAAGAGTTATTCTATTACTCTTGGTACTAAAATTGTCATAAAGAGATACGGTACTTTTATGTATTCTGACAAGGTAATCAATGGAATTTATTTGTTAATCCCACAATGCATGAGATACATGATACTGAAACAATTAATAGACCATCATTAAAGAGAAAGTCACCTTCATCTAATCCAACAAAACTTTGGCACTTGAGGCTAGGTCATATAAACCTAAATAGGATTGACAGGCTAGTGAAAGATGGTATCTTGCCTTCATTGGTTGTAGAACCAATGCCTGTCTGTGAGTCCTGTCTGGAAGGCAAAATGACCAAAAGACCCTTTTCATCAAAGGGCAATAGGGCCAAAGATTTATTGGAATTAGTGCATACTGATGTGTGTGGACCCATTAATGTCAGGGCCAGAGGAGGATATGAATACTTCATCACTTTCACAGATGATTATTCAAGATATGGATACATATACCTTATGCACCGCAAGTCCGAGGCTTTTGAAAAGTTCAAAGAGTTTCGAGAGGAAGCGGAAAAGCAATTAGGTAAAAGTATCAAGACTCTTCGATCAGATCGAGGAGGGGAATATCTCTCTGGTGATTTTATGGGATACTTATCAGAAAATGGGATTCTATCCCAGTTATCTGCTCCTGATATGCCTCAACAGAATGGAGTAGCGGAAAGAAGGAACCAGACTCTTTTAGATATGATCAGGTCTATACTGAGTTTTTCAGGATTACCTATATCCTTTTAGGGATACGCCTTGGATACTGTGATGTACATACTAAACCTCATACCATCTAAGTCTATACCAAAGACTACCCAGAAGTTGTGGACCGGACGAAAGTCTAGTCTACAACATTTACACATTTGGGGTTGTTTGGCACATGTGCTAAAGGTTAAGACGGATCAGTTGGAAGTGAAGTTGGAAGTATGCACGTTTGTAGGATATCCTAAATGAACTAAATGTTGGTTATTCTATAATCCCAGAAAGCAGAAAGTGATGGTGAGCACTAATGCGGTTTTTCTGGAGGAAGATTATATGATACACCAGAAACCTTTAGAAAAAGGTGATCTTGGAAGAAATTCAAAAGCAAACAATTCCGAATCCTAGTATGACCGAACCTAATGAAGAAGCGCCCTTACCTAACCCAGTAATTACACCAGTGCCTTGTCATAGTTGGAGCATAGTCAGGCCCCCTGATAGGTTCTCGTTCTTGGGAGAGTCTTACGAGGCAGTCTCGGAAGAACCGGAACAAGATCCCTGTAACTATGATGAAGCAATTAATGACATTAATTCGGGACATTGGCAAGATACTATAAAAGCTGATATGGAGTCTATGTACTCTAATCAGGTCTGGACACTTGTGGACTTGCCTGCCAATAGCTAACTTATTGAGTGCAAGTGAGTCTACAAGAGAAACAGAGAACCAGATGGAAGAGTTGAGACCTCTAAAGGTCAGGCTTGTTGCGAAAGGATATACTCAGAAAGAAGATATCGATTATAAGGAAACCTTCTCGCTGGTAGCCATGCTCGAGTCCATCAGGATACTCTTATCCATTGCGGCTCATCTCGATCATGAGATTTGGCAGATGGATGTCAAGATGGGTTTCTCAACGGCCATCTTGAGGAAGACATCTATATGACGCAGCCAGACGGTTTTATAGCTAAACAACCAAAAGCAAAGAGTTTTCAAGCTACAGAAGTCCATTTATGAACTGAAGCAGGTATCCCGAACCTAGAACATTCGTTTTGACTACGCAATCAAGTCAGTTGATTTTTGTCAAAATCCGGATAAGTCATGGGTGTACATGAAAAGTGAAGGAGGCAGGGTAATTTTTCTAGTCGACGACATCCTTCTCCTAGAGAGTGGTATATGGATGTTGTCAATAGTAAAAGGTTTAGTTGGCTAAGACTTTTGATATGAAGGACTTGGGAAAAGCCGACACATCCTAGGGATCAAACTCCATCGAGACCGGATAAATAGGATGATAGGCTTATCCCAATATGCATACATAGATAAGGTACTAGTATGGTTTGCTATGCAAAACTCCAAGAAGGGTATTACATCTTTCAGGCATGGAGTGCACCTTTCCAAAGAATCAGTGTCCCAAGTCACTTGAGGAAAAGGAGCAGATGAGGTCGATACCATACGCTTCGGGTGTTGGTAGCCTCATGTATGCTATGCTATATACTATACCGGATATCTGTCATGCATTGGGCTTAGTCAGCAGATTGTTAGGGATTTTGTATTTGCAATTTGATGGATGCATTAACATATTCACATCATTTGAATTTACACTCTTGCATTGTTTTCGAAAACCTTGTAATCTGGTTTTATACATGCATTGCTTTTAAGATTTGTAAAAGTATTGTTTTATGCATGTTTTGTTTCTAAACTTGGATGCATTGGTTTTAGAATTCAAACTCTTTTGAAAACCTATTTCTTTGTGCATTACTTTTGAGAAATCATCTTGAGAATTTAGGTTTGTGCCTTGCATACATTCATCACTTTCAGAATCATCTTTGTATGCATTTTTATGAGAAAAGAGTTTTATCAAATCAAGCTAGCCTTTGGCTTTAAAGTTTTGAATCTTTTTAGGCTTTGTGTTGTTACATGTTTTTAAACCCCTTAGAATGATTTAAAACATGTATTCAAGCTTGGTTTAGTGGCCCAAATTATTCCACAAAGAAAATCTTTTAAACTTGCAAAAGTGGATTTTGGGGTCCCGGCAGTGTCGCCGGTCGACCGGCGCAGAGGTCCCGGTCGACCGGGAACACTGCAGGCAGAAAGTGCCTGGGAGCACCAACGGTCAAAAATTTGACCGTTGTGTGATCCCGGTCGACCGAGACCTGTTTCCTGGTCGACTGAGGACTAGCCGTTGGGCACTTTTTGATATATAAATGAGTTCTTTCCTTTGTCAATGGTTGGAGATTTTGAAGGCTCTTTTGAGGAGCTTTGAGACAAGACAAAGGGGATGAACTAAGAGAGACCAAAGAGTCATTTGGTGAGCTAAAGCTTGGATTAATGAAGTTAAATCTCTAAGTAAGCTCTACCTCTCTTAATCATAGTTTACATGCTTTGTTTAAGTTATTAGTAA
Source organism: Cinnamomum chago (assembly GCA_038049695.1). Classification (NCBI taxonomy): domain Eukaryota; kingdom Viridiplantae; phylum Streptophyta; class Magnoliopsida; order Laurales; family Lauraceae; genus Cinnamomum; species Cinnamomum chago. The sequence continues at coordinate 34,273,017 of CP142457.1, forward strand.
ATGTTTTTGAGCATGATAACTATGATGTGATGAATCCATTCTTCTCTCAATCTTTGATCTACTTAAGATTGGATTCTTCACTTTGTTTTCATCCAAGTAGTTTTTAAAACTTTCTTAATCATGCTTAGTCTAAATCTTTGATTCCTTTTATATAGCATGATTCTTTTTCTTGGTTGAAACATTACTTGTTGTTTTCATTCATTTGAACATTAGTAAAATTATTTTGATTTTGAAAACAACATTGCACATGCATCACATGTTCTAAGTTAGTCATTTTCATACAACTTGTGAGTCTTTGATTTTCATGTCATTAACAAGTTGATTTTCATACATGTGATTTGCATTAGACTTCAATCAAATCTTCATGAGCTTTAAACTTTGAAATGCTTTAAGCATATATTTGATTGAGCTTTCTTTTTAAACTTGATTGAAGTTATCACACACACACATCATGAGCATTCATTTAGTGTTTGTGTGAGTTGGTTATTCACTTTCATATTAGCCTATTTAAGAGGCAATTTCTTTGAGCTTAATTTGTATCTCTTAGAGTGATCTTTTGTGAAGACAGTTTCTTAGAGAAATCTTTATTTGTAAAGGTTATTGCTTAGCCTAAGAAAAGCATTGTGTAAAGGTTATTGCTTAACCTAAGAAAAGCATTGTGTAAAGGTTATTGCTTAGCCTATGAAAAGCATCTTGTAAAAGTTATTGCTTAGCCTATAAAAGCACATTGAGAGGTTGTTGTTTAGCCTAGAAAAACAACATTGTAAGGGTTATTGCTTAGCCTAGTAAAAAGCATAAATAGTGGAAATCCGGTGGGGTGATTGGATCACAAGCCGGTAGTGGACGTAGGCATTGAGGCCGAACCACTATAAACCTTGGTGTTGTGGTGTATGCTTGTGGTGATTCATTTATTAGCTTCCGCACTTTGTTTGATTAAAATCATCACATGTGACTAGTTTTTGTTAAGAAGTTAAAATTTGATTTAAATTGGTCATAGTTGTAGCACACCCTATTCACCCCCCCCCCCCTTCTAGGGTTAGGATCCCAAGGACTTTCAATTGGTATCAGAGCCAAGTGCTCTATCTTATAGGATTAAGTGTTTGGAACTCTTGATTAGGTGTAAAAACCTAGAGTTAAAACCCTAGAGTTGTATTTATATGAAAATCAATAGAATGGACTCCACTATGCTAGACTTTGTAGATTCTTCTAGACCCCTCATTCTTCCTTCTATTGGAGATTCAAACCCTCAATTAAATGAATCTCAATTTGATTCAAAAGAAGAAGAAATTGAATATAATGAAGATGAACTTCAACAAGCCTTTGAAGAATTATATGAATTATCCTTAAAGCTTGAGAAGAAAAACAAAAGTTTAAGAGAAGAATCTAAAAATCTAAACAAAGAATTAGCTTCTTCAAAAGATAAGCTTAGAGAGAAAGAAGAAGTAATAAATTGTGTAGAATCTAAGTTCATGATCTCTTTAAATAATCTATCTAACATTCAAGATGAACTAAAAGAATTAAAAATGGATTATGATAATGTCAATAAGGAAAATTTAAATTTAAGAGATCAAATAAAAAGGCAAGATGAAGACATTGTCAATTTAGAATCCAAATTGATTAAAAGTAAGTTAAAAACTCAAGAACTTGGATCTAATGTCATCAATGAACTTAAACTTGAATTAAAACTTGCCAATGAAGAGCTAAGCAAATATAAGGAAATTGAAAATGAACTTTCAAAAGTTAAAAATGAAAATTCAATCCTTATAACCAAAGTCACTCAACTTGAAAGCTATAAACAAAAGTATGAGTGCAAATTTACCCAAGGAGAAGATAAATTTGAAAAATTATTTAGATTGGGTAAATTTAAAGGAGATAGGACGGGTCTTGGATTTAATAGGAATATGTCACATGACCCTAAATTCACCAACACTTTTGTGAAAGGTGAGTCCTCATTCTCTAGCACTCTTTCTCCCTTGCCCAAATCAAAATGTATTTATTGTGGCATTGAAGGGCATTTTAGGTTTGAGTGCAAATTAAGAAGAAGCCATGTGTCTAAACCCATCTTTGAACTCAAAAATGTAGAATCTAAATCTATGAAGGGTAAGACACTAAAAATTAAAGAAGACTCCAAAAAGACTAAACAAGGTAAATCATTTAAAATGGAGTCTCCTAAGATAGATTCTAAGAAGGTTAAACAAGTCAAACCAAGTTTAAAAGAATCTATAAACAAAAAGCTTCTCAACCTATCTCCCTTATATAAACCCATGAAAGAACTTTTGAATAAAGTTACTAAGTTAAATTTAAAATTCAAAAGTCAAGTAAAGGGAGAAGATAAGAAGAAAAGAAAGGTGAATCAATCCCCAAAGAAACAAACTCACCAACATCAAAAGACTAATCACCAATCTAAGCTAAATTTAGTAAAATCTAAATATCATGGTGATAAGTTTAAATTGAAAATTTATCAAGTCAAATCTCCTTTAGTTGGTGAGAAGTCCAAACTAGACCTCAAAGTTCAACCCTCTCAAGACCTTAGGTGGATTCCAAAAGTTGTTTACTTAGACAAACCTTAAGGCCTTGAACATCATTGACCAACCTATTCTTTTTAAGTTAAATCACTTTGTTGGTCATGTTGCATTTGCATTTTGTTTCTATATAGTTACATCTATTAAAATGCATTGTTTCTTTATGATCAATTGATTTTTTTTTCATGCACATTTCTTGTTACATATCATGGTTTTCAAAATCTTTTGATTATAATTTCATCATGTTTGATTTGCTTTTTGCACTCATATGTCTTGCATTGCATTTCTTTACATGATTAATTGATTGTGATTTTAAAAGCTTTCATAGCTAATTTATTCATGATCAATTGTTGTTGAATCATTTGTGTAGATGTCATAGTAAGATTATTTGAACAAATGATTTGAATCAATTCAAGTTTTTCCATGGTTTTCTAAGTTATACTTATATATGGAAAATCATTGTTTTGTAAAATCAACTTGTATGTGTTTCAACTAAGTTATATCTTTTAAAATACAATGTTGAAAATTGATCTTCAAAATCATTCCTTTTATGCTCATTGTTGGATTTTGTTTATCAAAATGATTTGAAGATTGTTTGAATGGAAATGCTCTATAACATCATTAGTTTTAATCATCTAAGCATGTTCCATGTTCCATGTTCTCATTTCCTTTTGTTTTGGTTTCATTATCTTAGAATTGGAAATGAATGTTGTTTGCATCTTTGCTTATTTAGTTATTCTTTTTATATGCAAATGACTATTGGTTCTATATATGGTTGTGATCTTAGTTATATTTGTAGAAACCATACTAGAACTAAAATCCATCCTCTTTGCTTACTATTCATATCTTTTTGGATGGTTATGATGTTGATTCATGGATATTTTCTTAGTGATGTCATTCTTATACATGTTTCAACTTCATAGTAGTGTTCTTAATCATATGAAACTCTTTGAAATCATTCCTTGCATTTATGATGGTTGATGGATATCTTAGTAGTTGAATTCATATGATTTAGTTGAAAGTCCTTGGGATCCTAACCCTAGAGGGGGGGGGGGGGGGTGAATAGGGTGTGCTACAACTATGACCAATTTAGAACAATTTTAAATTCTTAACATAAACTAGTCACATGTGATGATAAACAATCAAAATGCGAAAGCTAATAAAACAATCATCACAAAGCAAACACCACTACACAAAGATTTATAGTGGTTCGGCCTCAATGCCTACGTCCACTACCGGCTTGTGATCCAATCACCCCACCGGATTTCCACTATTTATGCTTTTTACTAGGCTAAGCAATAACCCTTACAATGTTGTTTTTCTAGGCTAAACAACAACCTCTCAATGTGCTTTTATAGGCTAAGCAATAACCTTTACAAAATGCTTTTCTTAGGCTAAGCAATAACCTTACAAGATGCTTTTCTTAGGCTAAGCAATAACCTTTACAAGATGCTTTTCTTAGGCTAAGCAATAACCTTTACAAATCAAGATTTCTCTAAGAAGGTGTCTTCACAAAAGATCACTCTAAGAGATACAATTTAAGCACAATGTATTTGCCTCTAAAATAGGCGGATTTGAAAGTTTAAAACAAACTCACACAAACACTATATGAATGCAAAGATGAATGCTCATGATGTGTGTGTGTGATAACTTCAATCAAGTTTAAAAAAGAAGGCTTAATCAAATATATGCTTAAAGCATTTCGAAGTTCAAAGCTCATGAAGGATTTGATTGAAGTCTAATGCAAATCACACGTATGAAAATCAACTTGTTAATGACATGAAAATCAAAGATTCACAAGTTGTATGAAAATGACTGACTTAGAACATGTGATGCATGTGCAATGTTTTTTTCAAAACCAAATAAATTTTACTAATGTTTAAATGAATGAAAACAACAAGTTATATTTCAACCAAGAAAATGAATCATGCTATATAAAGGAAATCAAAGATTTAGGCTAAGCATGATTAAGAAGATTTAAAAACAACTTGGATGAAAACAAAGTGAGGAATCCAATCTTAATTACATCAAAGATTAAGAGAAGAATGGATTCATCACATCATAGTTAACATGCACAAAATCAATTACCAATAACTTAATCAAAGCATGTAAACTATGTTTTAGAAAGGTAGAGCTTACTTGGTGGTTTAACTCATTAATCCAAGCTTTAGCTCTCCTAATGACCCTCTAGCCTTTCCAACTTCATCCCCTTTCAATGGCTCCAAAATGGTCTCAAAGGTTCATGGTTCAAGCCTTGAAAAAGGTTGGAAATGAAAGGACTTTATAGCCAAAAAGTGCCCAACGGCTAGTCCTCGGTCGACCTGCAAAGAGGCCTCGGTCGACCATGAACACACAACGGTCAAATTTCTGACCGTTGGAGCACTTTGGCCCTGACGGCCTGCAGTGTTCCCGGTCGACCGGCGACACTGCCAGGCCACTCCCCTTTTGCAAAAATTCCAACTTTTGCACATTTGAAGGTATTTTTTTGGGAGGATTTTTGGGCCACTAAATCAAGCTTGGTAACATGTTTTTAGATCAATCTAAGATGTTTAAAAACATGAAACACAAAGAGCCTAAAATGATTTGAAACTTTAAAACCAAAGGCTAGCTTGATTTCTAAAAACTCTTTTTCAAATGAAAATGTATACAAAGATGATTCTGAAAGTGATGAATGTATGCAAGGTGCAAACCTAAATTCTCAATATGATTTTCCAAATATAAAGCATAAAGAATTAGGTTTTCAAAAGAGTTTGGAATTTAAAACCAATGCATCCAAGTTTAAAACCAAAACATGCATAAAACAAAACTTTTACAAAACTTAAAAGCAATGCATGTATAAAACCAGATTTCAAGATATTCTAAAACAATGCATGAGTGTAAATTCAAATGATATGAATATGTTAATGCATCCATCAAATTGCAAATACAAAATCCCTAACAATAGTCACTTTGGAAATTGCATGCATTACAAAGTCATATCCTTTTGCATTGCAATTTGCCTTGTTCATCACTATGCTCTTTAGTCATATCATTGTAAGTGATGAATATCCATTTATGTTGCTTGATGGAATTTTGTGTTTGCCACATTCTTGCTCTTTATCATGTTATCAAATTCAATTGGTTTCAATTAGTATAATTTTTGATTGATTTGATTTCTTGTGAATGTGATAAACCTTGTGTGCATTGGATTGAACTTGATAAGTAATACATTTGTTCCATGTCACACACCATTAGCATCATAATGTTCATGTTACCACCTCTCTTGCTCTTATAGGTATATCTCATGACCACCATGTTTATGTGTTCATAATATTGGTTGGTTATTAGTTGAGGTTGGCTTCATGCTTGAATTTCATTTCACTCATTTTGCACTTTAATAGTCATATTTATTGATTGAATGAAATGATTTTCAAAACCTTCGTAGCATATGCTTTCCATAGTTAAATTATTTAATGCTATGATTAGTAAACCCCTTTTCATCATGGATAGCTCTAATTTGGATTTTTCCTAATAGTTATATTTTTAAATCCATTTTAGAGTGATTGTGCTTAAAAGTCTTATCCTTAAATCTCAATTGGTATTCTTTGTTTTTCCAATTGGTATCCATGATTGCTTTTCCCATTGACCTTGCTTTCTTTTGGCAATTTGATCATATGAGCCTTATAGTTAAATGAATCTAATCCTTTCCTTGAAGTTGACCCTCATTTGGTTAAACCATCTACTTCTTGAACCAAATAGTTATATCTTGTCAAATGTTTGACAAATGAAGAGAATGGATTGAGGGGGAGTGTAAACCTTCATAGGAAGTATTAGTTTTGATCAAATTGACCCTTGGATTGCCTTTAGACCCTTAGAGACTACTTCCATACATGATAGCCTGTTATGTATTTCATTTTCGATTTCATTTGTTAACAGGTGCTACTAAAGGTATTTTCCTTGTTTCATGTGTGTAGGTACCTTTGCAATTTAATGGCAAAGGGGGAGAAAGTATGCAAGTTCTCAAAAGGGTGAAGAGAATTTCCAAGCTTCCTAAGGGGAGATGTTGTATGATCTTCTACAGTGGGAGAGAGTGCATATCTTACCAAAGGGAGAGAGAGGCATGGTCAAAGGGGGAGAGCAAATAAAAGAAAGAAAGCTTGGAGCTAAAGAAGATGCTTGGCCATAGAGAGGAAAGAAGAAGAGAAAGCTTGAAGAATGATCAAGCTCCAAGCATCAAGAAGATTGAAGAAGAGAGCCCAAGAGCCCAAGCTAAGATGAGGAGCATCCAAGAAGATTTCAAGACTTGTCCAGCTTAGGGGGAGCTGAAGACTTGGTGTGTTATTTCAATGATGAGTAAGTTGCCATCAAATTGCAAAGGGGGAGATTGTTAGGGATTTTGTATTTGCAATTTGATGGATGCATTAACATATTCACATCATTTGAATTTACACTCTTGCATTGTTTTAGAAAACCTTGAAATCTAGTTTTATACATGCATTGCTTTTAAGATTTGTAAAAGTATTGTTTTATGCATGTTTTGTTTCTAAACTTGGATGCATTGGTTTTAGAATTCAAACTCTTTTGAAAACCTATTTCTTTGTGCATTACTTTTGAGAAATCATCTTGAGAATTTAGGTTTGTGCCTTGCATACATTCATCACTTTCAGAATCATCTTTGTATGCATTTTTATGAGAAAAGAGTTTTATCAAATCAAGCTAGCCTTTGGTTTTAAAGTTTTGAATCTTTTTAGGCTTTGTGTTGTTACATGTTTTTAAACCCCTTAGAATGATTTAAAACATGTATTCAAGCTTGGTTTAGTGGCCCAAATTATTCCACAAAGAAAATCTTTTAAACTTGCAAAAGTGGATTTTGGGGTCCCGGCAGTGTCGCCGGTCGACCGGCGCAGAGGTCCCGGTCGACCGGGAACACTGCAGGCAGAAAGTGCCTGGGAGCACCAACGATCAGAAATTTGACCGTTGTGTGATCCCGGTCGACCGAGACCTGTTTCCTGGTCGACCGAGGACTAGCCGTTGGGCACTTTTTGATATATAAATGAGTTCTTTCCTTTGTCAATGGTTGGAGATTTTGAAGGCTCTTTTGAGGAGCTTTGAGACAAGACAAAGGGGATGAACTAAGAGAGACCAAAGAGTCATTTGGTGAGCTAAAGCTTGGATTAATGAAGTTAAATCTCTAAGTAAGCTCTACCTCTCTTAATCATAGTTTACATGCTTTGTTTAAGTTATTGGTAAATGTTTTTTAGCATGATAACTATGATGTGATGAATCCATTCTTCTCTCAATCTTTGATCTAATTAAGATTGGATTCTTCACTTTGTTTTCATCCAAGTAGTTTTTAAAACTTTCTTAATCATGCTTAGTCTAAATCTTTGATTCCTTTTATATAGCATGATTCTTTTTCTTGGTTGAAACATTACTTGTTGTTTTCATTCATTTGAACATTAGTAAAATTATTTTGATTTTGAAAACAACATTGCACATGCATCACATGTTCTAAGTTAGTCATTTTCATACAACTTGTGAGTCTTTGATTTTCATGTCATTAACAAGTTGATTTTCATACATGTGATTTGCATTAGACTTCAATCAAATCTTCATGAGCTTTAAACTTTGAAATGCTTTAAGCATATATTTGATTGAGCTTTCTTTTTAAACTTGATTGAAGTTATCACACACACACATCATGAGCATTCATTTAGTGTTTGTGTGAGTTGGTTATTCACTTTCATATTAGCCTATTAAAGAGGCAATTTCTTTGAGCTTAATTTGTATCTCTTAGAGTGATCTTTTGTGAAGACACTTTCTTAGAGAAATCTTTATTTGTAAAGGTTATTGCTTAGCCTAAGAAAAGCATTGTGTAAAGGTTATTGCTTAGCCTAAGAAAAGTATTGTGTAAAGGTTATTGTTTAGCCTATGAAAAGCATCTTGTAAAGGTTATTGCTTAGCCTATAAAAACACATTGAGAGGTTGTTGTTTAGCCTAGAAAAACAATATTGTAAGGGTTATTGTTTAGCCTAGTAAAAAGCATAAATAGTGAAAATTCGGTGGGGTGATTGGATCACAAGCCGGTAGTGGACGTAGGCATTGAGGCCGAACCACTATAAACCTTGGTGTTGTGGTGTATGCTTGTGGTGATTCATTTATTAGCTTCCGCACTTTGTTTGATTAAAATCATCACATGTGACTAGTTTTTGTTAAGAAGTTAAAATTTGATTTAAATTGGTCATAGTTGTAGCACACCCTATTCAACCCCCCCTCTAGGGTTAGGATCCCAAGGACTTTCACAGATATCAGTCAAACTCAGGTCCTAACCATTGGACTACTGTAAGATGTGTTCTCAAATCCTTGAGAAGACTAGAGATTACAAGTTGTTTTTTGGCAATAATGAGTTGATTCCAGTCGGTTACACATATTCTGACCTAATGTCAGATAAGGATTCCAAGATATCAACTTCTAGGTATGTGTTTATGCTATAGCTGCTTGAGAAGCAACTAAAGAAGAAGATTGGCTCAAAAGATTCCTTAAGGAACTTGGAGTGGTATTTTTGGCAAGACAACTGCTCACAGTTTACTGTGATAACAGCAGGGCAGTCAATAAGTCCAAGGAACCCAGGAGCCAAAAACATGTACAGAGGTAGTTACACATGGTCGGAAAGATTGTGCAGAGAGGTGATACTGCTATCACCTAGATAAACTCTGCAGACAATCTGGGACATCCCTTTACTAAGCCTTTGACTACCAAAGTTTTTGAGCAACATGTAGATGGGATGGGCATGAGATGCAACCCTGACTGGCATTGAGCCCAAGTGGGAGATTGTTAGATTTTATGGTCTCAATACCAGTATATGATGAATAGATTGATTAATTTCTTTATTTATCAATATAATCTTGCTTTTCCTTTCATGAGATGAATGGTGTTTTATATACTTGCACATAACTAATACAAATGACATAATGGTTCATGAGATGAACCGGAGTCCACAAGTATACTAGATGTAATACATGTGTGTGGATGAGATACACATACAGGAGATATGTATTACAAATCTTATAATTAAATATCTTCACAACCAGTGATGAGATTGGACACCTCATTTGACAAGGTTGCAGCATTTTGATCACTATGAGATAGTGTGATTTATCTCGATCATCAGAATGTAAGATTCTAGATCATGATGCTGGTACATTGGATGTATTGAAGGACCATGAAAAGCACCTTATATACACTGTCTTTATTTTAAGGTCTGCTCTCATAATTCCCTAGCAATAGGCTCATAATCCTGAGACATTAATGAACTCAAGTTTCTATCTATTCATTTGCTTTGAGTCACCAATGAGTGAGGCCAATTGTAGGTCAATACCTCGGTGATTTGGGTACTTAATAGTAGAGCTGTGAGAACATTCAATGGTCAAGATGGAATCTATCTTTAATATCCCCTTGTGCCAATTAATGGATTTATCATTGGTAAGTGCGCACCCATTCCGATTAAGAGTTAATTGGATCGGTACCAAATGATCATTATAATTAATTGGGGCTCAAGGATAATAAGATATAGATCTAATTTGGTGGACAGGTCCATTTGATCCATGGATATAGATGGAGGGGCCTACTTGTGGTACTGTGGAAGTTTAGGGTCTTCATTGATGTTTATTCCTAAGACTGGAGTGCAATTGGATTTATTTAGTGGAGTTATTTACAATTAACTATGGGCCCGGATTGCACATGATATGTGGGGTCTCGTGTCCCAGTTGGAGCCAGCTTTCTAAGGAATCCCTAGTGGTCCCCACGCTAGCCCAATATATTAGAAAGATACTAATTCTACTTAAACTCTAAAAGGAAGGTTACTATTTCTATTTGAAGTGAGACTTCTAATAGTGGTAATGGTAAGCTACTAATTAATAATGGAAGTAGGACTTCTATTTTAATTAGAGAGGAGAAAGTTACTAATAGTTGTGGAAGTAAGACTTCTATGGCAATTAGTAAGGGAGATGTTTACTAATTTGTAATGGGAGTTAAACTTCTATTTCAAATAGGAAAAGAGGATTTATGGAGGGCTATAAATAGAGGAATACTCCTCTCAAATTCGTGCATAATTAATAGAGCACTTTTCAGTCCCTTGTGCAAGAGTTGTACAAGTCTTCTTCCTCTCAAAGTTCCCCTCTCTTTCACCTTTGGTTCCTTAGAGTTACTAGTAGGGTTTTCTCTAGAGGATTCCACCATCTTCTTGAGAAAAGAGATCTAATACGGGACATAGCGTTGGAAGATCAAAAGGAGTTGAAGATTCTGATTTGGATTGTGAAGTTGTTCATCATCAAAGCAAAGAAATCAAATCCTCCATTAGAGCACAACAAAGCTCCAAAGGTATATCTACATCCTTGTATGTTGTATATTTCGTGGAAGCATGTTTATGTTCTGTTTTCTATCTTTTAGATAGTAGTTATTGTTGTACATGGCTATGAGATTGAGGGAATTGCATCCTGGATTGGGTTTGTTGCATTCTAGACAATTGATCCCTGCATTAAGTGGGTCAAAAGTTTTTGAAACCTGTCTGGAAGGCCCACCTATATTCCAACACAACTTACTTTGGGTAACATGCTAATCATCATTGCTCATTCTGATACGGTTTACACTTATGCTATTATCTTTATCAATTAAGATGGATTGAATACTTGATTTGCTACACGCTTCTGCACTTAATAGAAATGTTCATTTATGGTTGTGATATCCTCACCGCGGACACCTGTGGGAAATTAAATAAAAGTATGGTATCATTTAAATGTTGTAGTATCATCATCCCTATCATCATTAATACAGTCCCGATCCCGGATCAGTCACGTGGGGCCCAGTCCGGGGTCGCGACAATTCATTTCTTTATTTATCAATACAATCATGCTTTCCTTTCATGAGATGAATGATGTTTAATTACATACTTACACATAACTAATACGAATGACATAATGGTTTATGAGATGAACCGGAGTCCACAAGTATACCAGATGTAATACATGTGTATGGATGAGATTCACATACAGGAGACATGTATTGCAAATCTTATACTTAAATATCTTCACAACCAGTGATGAGATTGCGCATCTCATCTAACAAGGTTGCAGCACTTTGATTACTATGAGATAGTGTGATTTGTCTCGATCATCGGAATGTAAGATTCTAGATCATGGTGCCGGTACATTGGATGTATTGAAGGACCATGAGAAGCACCTTATATACACTGTCTTTACTTTAAGGTCTGCTCTCATAATTCCCTAGCAATAGGCTCATAATCCTGAGACATTAATGAACTCAAGTTTCTATCTATTCATTTGCTTTGAGTCACCAATGAGTGGGGCCAATTGTAGGTCAACACCTCGGTGATTTGGGTACGTGGTAGTAGAGCTGTGGGAACATTTAATGGTCAAGATGGAATCTATCTTTAATATTCCCTTGTGTCAATTAATGGATTTATCATTGGTAAGTGCGCACCCATTCCAATTAAGAGTTAATTGGATCAGTACCAAATGACCACTATAATTAATTGGGACTCAAGGATAATAAGATATGGATCTAATTTGGTGGACATGTCCAATTGATCCATGGATAATGATAGAGAGGTCTACTTGTGGTAATTAGGAAGTTTAGGGTCTTCATTGTAATATATTCCTAAGACTAGAGTTCAATTGCATTTATATAGTGGAGTTATTTGCCATTAATTGTGGGCCTGGGATTGCACATGAGATGTGGGGTCGCGTGTCCCAGTTGGAGCCACCTTTCTAAGGAATCCCTAGTGGTCCTCACGCTAGCACAAGATATTAGAAAGATACTAATTATAGTAGAACTCTAAAAGGAAATAGAAAGTTACTATTTCTATTTGAAGTGAGACTTCTAATAGTGGTAATAGCAAGTTACTAATTATTAATGGAAGTGAGATTTCTATTTTAATTAGTAAAAGAGGAAGTTACTAATCATATTTGAAGTAAGACTTCTAATTGTGATTTGGTAAGCAACTAATTGTTATGGAAGTAAGACTTCTATTTCAATCAGTAAGAGGAGGTTGCTTAAGGGTTATAAAAGGAGAGAGAGGAGGCTTGGAGGTCCCATGCATTGATTCCACCTAGGGATTCACGCCCAGCCCATTCAATTGTGCAAGAGTTGCACATCTCTCTTCCTCTCCCTCTTCTAGTTTATCTTCTAGTTTCCTTTCGGGTTTTCTCTTGGAGATTCCACCATCTTCTTGAGAAAAGAGAATCTGATACGGGTCATAGCGTGGAAGATCAAAAGGTGTTGGAGATTCTGGTTTGATTAGTGAATGTGTTCATCATCAAAGAAAGAAATCAACTTCTCCATTAGAGCACTATAAAGCTCCAAAGGTATAATCTACATCCTTGTATGTTGTAGATTTCGTGGTTGCATGTTTAGGTGTTGTTTTCTATCTTCTAGATAGTATGTATTGTTGTACATGATTTACGAGTTTGAGGGATTGCATCCTGGATTGGGTTTGTTGCCTTCTAGATAATTGATCCCTGCATCAAGTGGGTCAAAAGTTTTTGAAACCAATCTGAAAGGCCCACCTATTTTCCAACAAGGTCCATCAGGAATCCTTTTCAAGACACTATTTTCCTCATTTTTTAATTGTTGTCTAAGCCAAGGAATGTAATCCATTGGCTTTTCTGTTCTTATGGGCCGTCTCCAATGTTGACATTGTGATGGGTGTTCCCGTACATAGCTATCATATTTCTTGCACATAAATTGACTACTGACGTTAGATGTGTTGCATGTTTTTTTTTTTAAAAGCCAAGAACAGAAAGATTAATCAGATTTTTCTTACTCTTTCCAAACGACATTCTCCGTAGACATGCGCAATACCCATTTACGTGCTTGTTGGTACTGCACATTTTCAAGATATTCAATCTTTCCCTTTTTATCCATCGGGAAGGCACATTCACGATCATCGTCCAGCCACGTTTCCCGTCCTTGCTATGGCTTCCTTTTGTACCATCGGGCATGTAATTCATGGCATACATCATTGCCTTATCCAAAAGGAAGCACTCTGAAATAGAACCCTCTGGAAAGGTATGATTCACTATGTATCGTTTGTATGTTTTCATCATCCTGTCACATGTCTATTTAATAAGATCTCAACGGTGAACATGAGTAAGGGAGAAGAAAAAAAAAAAAACTTTAACTATAAATTTTTCTTACCTCTCAAAAGGATACATCCATCGATATCTAACAGGCCCGCCTATTTGTGCCTCCTCTGCCAAGTGCACAATGAGGTGTATCATAGATACGAAGAATGAGGGTGGGAAGTATTTTTCGAACACACATAATGTTTCCACAATGCTAACTTTCATCTTTGTCAATTCTTCACGATTGATACTCTTTGAACACAAGACATTAAAAAATATCGATAATTGTTGAATAGCAGCATGTAATGGCCTGTGACCTTCAAATGCATGCATCAACATCACCGGTAATAGTTGTTGCATGAGAATGTGATAATCATGTGACTTAAGGTTTTTTAGCTCCAAAGTATCCAGGCTAACATTATGTCTTCAGTTCCCACTATACCCAATAGGAACCTTCAAATGGTATAAAGTTTTACATATTAATTCTTTCTCCGATCGGGATAGTGTGTAAGGAGCATTTGGATAGGTCAACTTGCCGTTCTTTTCCACGGGCCACAACTTTTTCTTAATCTTCATCTCTTTTAGGTCTTGGCGGGCTTGGAGACCATCTTTTGTCTTTCCCTTTACGTTCATGATTGTTCCAATTAGAATCTCTGCCACATTTTTCTCAGTGTGCATCACATCCAGGTTATGACGAATGGGCAGATCCTATAGAAATTATATATTCTTATTAGTATGCAAGCCTTTTATACCATGTTACTGTAAATGTAAGATACATGAATGTCAGACATACCTTCTAGTATGGCAAGTAAAAAAGACTGATCTCTTCGACCATGCAGTGGAATCACACTCATCAATAGACCTCTTCCTCTTCTTACTCTTTTCAAAGTTAGTTTGAATAGTCTCCATTTTGTTTAACACTTCTGATCCACTCAAACGCCTTGGATGTCTCCTGTTTTCTTCATTTACATTAAATTGTGATTTTTGGCTCTGGAAAGGATGTCTTAGATTTGGTAGGAATCTTCTATGCTCCATGTAAGCACACTTCTTTCCATGGTTTAGCCACAATGAATTTGTCCCTTCACCACACACAGGACAACCGAGCTTTCCTGCAGTCCTACAACCTGATAAATGACCATATGCCGGAAAATCATGTATAGCCCATAGGAGAATTGCTTTCATTGTGAACCTACTCTTACTGTAAGATTCATATGTTATGGTTCTAGTGGACCACAATTCATTCAACTCTTCGATCAATGGTTGCAAATAAATGTCAATATCATGCCTTGGACCTTTCTTTTCGGGAATCAACAATGTTAGCATTGTGAATTCCTTATGCATGCAAAGGGATGGAGGAAGATTATATGGAACAATCATAACAGGCCAGCAACTATAAGCGTTGCTCATGGTCCCAAAGGGATTGAATCCATCTGTTGCAAGTCCTAATCTAACATTACGCGCCTCGGAAGCAAACCTGAAACTTTTACGATCAACTTCTTTCCAACATGATGAATCCATCGGAAGACGCATGACTGAGTCGTTTGGTACCGAGCTCACATTTGCATGCCATGTCATGCTCTTTGCAATCCACGATATACTATGCATTCTTTGCAACCTCGGTGTCAATGGAAAGTACCTTAGTTTCTTCCAAGGCAAACATGCACTTCTTGGCTTTGTGGGGTTTACCGGTTTGCATCTGCTAAGCTCACATTTTGGACAAGTATCCATATTCTCATACTCTTTCCAGAAAAGTATGCAATCGTTCCGGCATGCATGTATAATCTTTTGCTCCATACGCAACGACTTGATCATCTTCTTGGCATTGTAGGTATTATCTGGCAAAGTGTTGTGTTTTGGCAGAATCTTTTTATCATTTGTAATAACTCAGTAAAACTCTTTTTTGACCACTTATGTCTAGCCTTCATGCTCAACAATCCAACTGTCACTGACAATTTCGTATCTTCAATTTGACACGAAGGATATAAGGGCTGTATGGCATCCTCCATTAACTTCTTGTATTGGATATTCTCTGGTGAGTTATCCTGAGCTTCAACATCTTCCTCGTGATTATCTTCATCCATGCATGCAGTTACATTACCCCCCATATGAGCTTCAACGTTGTCTTCAATAGGAACACGTTCGAACACATCATCCACCATATCAACCATTCTTGGAAATGCATCTTCATCGTGGTTAGTGGAATCCATGTTTAAACAACTTGGGGGATAGATTTCTCCATGGTGGGTCCATATCGTGTAAGATGTATCTGCACCATCACATATCAAATGTTCACGAATATCTCTTAATGTCTTCTTGCCTTCTACTATATTACGACATTTTACACAAGGACAACAATACCAATCATCACCTCCTAAGTTTTCTTTATTGGCTCTTAAGAACTCTATCAATTCTTCAACCCCTTGTAAGTATTCAGTAGATAACCTTGGTGCAATCATCCACTCCTTGTTCGAGGCTATATTCTGGAAAATAACCATTTGTAATTAAATTAAAAAATAACACATCATAATTCATCCTTTTTGGAACATCTCCATTTTTATATGCTTTGGAAATTGAATATTCATATCATTACTCTAGTAAAAACGTTAGAGCAGAATCAAGGTTCCATCTATATCTAATCACTACAGATTGGTGGTGGATGGAATATCCTACAGTTCACAAAGCGTCACATCATTGATTCATGGCACTGCGGGCATGGATAGTTAGGATTTAGGAAACTTGACAAGAACCTATGACATAGTCATTGGTTGACCTTTCGGTACAGGCTCCATTCATCCGCTTTTTTTGGTTAAGTATAAGTGTAATTCAAAACTATATATCACTAGCCCGGCCGGATGAAATCCAATCACCATGTGATGGTCCTCACAAGTTTTAAGTGATGACAAGCTAGTGAAATATTATGTGATTGTCATGTACCACATTAAATATAAGGCCTTGCACATGAAAGAAGGATATATATAATCACAGTGAGTATGTACTATGGGTATGTGCATAAAAGATTAGGAGGCAGCTATTTTAAGATAAATTGAAGGATTAGGATTATTACTTGTTTCAGACTCTTGTAAAAGGGGAGACCTGTTAGATTATATGGTCTCAATAACAGTATATGATGAATAGATTGATTAATTTCTTTATTTATCAATATAATCATGCTTTCCTTTCATAAGATGAATGATGATTTATTACTTAATGCACATGACCAATATATATGACATAATGGTTCATGAGATGAACCGGATCCCATTAGTAAATTAGATGTGATTGTTGGGATTGGTGTATGCCCTAAAGCCCACTGACTGCACTCACATCTCTGTAACTGGATATTTATTGGTTATTTAATGGAATGACTTCTTTCTCTTATTACTTGTGTATATGTATGGTTGTATAAGGCCCATTGTTTCTGGTAAATGATTTGGGTGTGTAGTGGCTACACACAGTTAGGTCTGAGTCATGGACACTTGAAACAATAAACTTGTTCATAACTGAGAGATGGAGTTGGGCACTTCATCTTGGTATAAGTTATAATGAGATACTCTCCTGTATTCAGGGTGACTTACCTAAGTCACGGAAGGCTTTTCCGGATTTATCTCATTAGTGCATGTGTCATGCATTGAACAGGACCACTTGAAGGTGTGATCTCTAAAATAGTACTATCACAGAGAGAGATCAACTCACCTCTTGCTACTAAGTGACCAGTGCTCTTAATCTTGAGCATTTGTGGATGAACTGACGAAGTCGAGTTCTTGTACTTTAATTCACTATGGGTGAGATCCTGTTCATGGGTCAACAGCTCTGTGTTTTGGGTACTCGGGCTTGATTAGTTGGGACGTGCAAATGCAATATGGAATCTATGCCATCAAATGATGGAATGATCGTCCCCTTAGAATTATCCGATTAATCATCAGAATCTAAGATCTTAGTATATGGATGTTCCATATGGATATTGAACTTGTGGGTCGCTCCCTGGATCAAGAGAATGATATCAGGATGATGATTAAGTCAAGGGTATGAAGTTCTAAGGTTGAGATGTAATCAAGAAGGTAGATAGTACATCGGTTAACCTACTTGATTATGGATGTTACATAGAGGGGCATTATGGTCATTGTACTTGGTAGGTCAAAGACAATCGTCTATTTATGATGAGCTTTATTTGCAATTTAATATTTGTCCCTGGAGTGCAACCATAACTCTCTAGTGGAATGAGTTAGGGTTAAAATGATCTTAATGTTGCTATGGGGTTAGCATGGACATTTTGGTCATTTTGGGAGCCAAGGGCAAATATGTCTTTTGGTCCCTCTTCTAGCCACTTTCCTATATTGGCATGGTTTCCTAATTTAATTAGATGATATGTGGTTGAATTATTTTGTGGAAGAATAATTTTGAGTTTAAATTCTAATAGGCTCTTGATGGCATACATGAATTTAACTCTAGCTAAATTATTTACTAGTG
Organism: Cinnamomum chago; assembly: GCA_038049695.1. Taxonomy (NCBI): domain Eukaryota; kingdom Viridiplantae; phylum Streptophyta; class Magnoliopsida; order Laurales; family Lauraceae; genus Cinnamomum; species Cinnamomum chago. The sequence continues at coordinate 34,291,126 of CP142457.1, forward strand.
GGCCATGGTGTGTTTAGCTATCTTGTGGGCCAGCCATAAGTGGAGCCCCTTGTGTGAGGTTTCCAAGTTTGATTAGGTATCTTTACTTGGAAGGAAAGACTCCTCTTTGGGTAAGAATTCCATTGATTAAAGGTTACTAATTTTAGTGTCTTTAATTAGTAAGTATTGCACAACTAAAGGGGAAGGTTGCTATTCTTTTTAGGGATTGACATTCCTATTGGAATTAGGATTCCCAAAGATGAATCTAATCATTATAAATATAAGAGAGTCCCCTTGGGCGTGCAACACACATGAATGATCAAGTGGCTGGAATTCTACCCTAGGGCTTGCAACAAGTAAGAAACCCCATTGGCCGCCCAAGACATAAAAGAGGCATTCACGCCCAGCCCTTGCTGCCCTCTTCTTCTTCATTGGAGAGAGGTGATCAGGTCCTGGGTTGTTTCCACAAAGAGTAGTTCAGAAAACCCTTCTTAGGATTCCATAGTTTGATCCCACCATCAAGACCAATTAGATTGGGAAGTGGAATAGGAGAGAAGATCAAAGGAGAGAAAAATTCTGCAACAAATTCCTGCACCTGTATTGCTGGTTGCAGGCTGGTTTCAGACCTTTGAAGTCTTTCTTTTCAGAGTTTAGAGGCACTCAAATCATCAAGGTAATAGTCCTCTATCATCTCCTTACATTATACACATATTGATTATGATTTCATGGAGTTTTTATGCATGATTCATGGCTGGAAAATCAGATTAGTTTCAAGTTTTTAAAACTAGATCAGCCATGGACGTCCTCTTGAATCTGATTTCAGATCTATAATGCATTTACTATCAATGGTATCAGAGCCACTCCATGTGAAATCATGATCCCATGTTGTGTGGTTTTCAATCCTAGATTAATTAAGGGCATGGTGGCGCCCTTTAGATTGTTGTTTACTGCATATATAGTGTGCAGAAATTATTCTAGGCTGCTGGAATTTGCCCAGAGCACAGCTGATTGCATGTTAGGGGTGCAAAAATTTTTTCCATGCTGCTGGAACAATTTCAGATTGGTGTTTACTGCATATATAGTGTGCAGAAATGTTTCCAGGCTGCTGGAATTTTTCCAGAACTCAGTTTACTGCAGTTAAGGAGTGCAGGAATATTTTCCAGCCTGCTGGAATAATTTCAGGATGATGAAAGTGCTGTACATAGCACTCTGAATGCATTAACCTCTTTGTTTGCAGCCATATAATTGCATCCTTGATGGTTCGCATGTATGTGTGTGGATTTGGATGTTTTTAATTAGTTGAAAAGTGTACGATTGCGCGGTTAGCAATCATAGGAAGTTGTAATTATTTCCTTGTTTATATTTCAACTAGTCTTGATGTAAGCTTTCTTGAAAAGCATAGGTATCTCCAATGTAATTTTGGGTTTTTGTTTTTCATGGGTTTGCTTGTATAAATTTGATTTATTGTAACAAGCAAGAAAAGGAAAGTTTCAAGCGAGGAAGGTTGCAACAAACCGGGTCCCATGGTGACGGAGGCAACGGAGGTTTCCTAGCGCAAGAAGGACTCTTAACCAAGTTTCCTAAATGGAAAAGGATTTGAAGTCCAAAAATAGCAGGGAGCCATCAAGGATTGCATTCTTTAATTTGCTTTTATATATGGAATGCATGGTTGAATGCTTTATATAATTGCTATGTTTATCACCTAGTAACATGGCCACCACTAGGTTCTTAAAATTGGCATCTTTCTATATTAGATTGTTTTTTTGGCAAATTGTTTTAAACGGATCTTAGACCAGCACCTTCTATTTGTCTAAGGTTTAAAATTGGATAGGGTTTAGTTTATCTTGGTACCCTAAGTTTCCAAGAGAGACCAAACTAAAATCTAATATGTTGCTACCCTAGTGGGCCCATAACCCTCAGGTCCCAAGACCTTTACTCAATATGTTTTAAAGCAAAGGTTATTCATTTTTTGAGATGACTTAAGCAATTGAGTCATGAAAATTGTTAACTAAGTTTGCTAGATTTAAACAAGATTTGAGTAACGATGCTAAGGTCAAAAGGAGTTTTTTCAAAACCCTAGTGTTAAATAATCAAGTGGGAGAGGGGTTTGGGAAAACCCCACGGCCTTCCATTTTAGGTTCATGCTATCTCATTAGAGTGTTAGTGGGAGCGGCCATCCCTTCGATGGAGTTCTTTACTAAAGATCGCTTCGATGGGTTAGTGGGTGAACCAATGTGAATATTCGTAATGAGGTGTTAGTGGGAGCGGCCATCCTTTCGGTGGAGTTCTTTACTAAAGATCACTTCTATAGAATGTCAATGAAGTGTTGGTGGGAGCGGCCATCCCTTCGGTGGAGCTCTTTACTAAGGTTCACTTCAAGGGTTGATTGGAGTCACTTCCCTTCGGAGGACTTAAGTCATAGACATTCTGGGAACGTTCATAAAAGATGGTAATACACTTGACATAAGACGGTAATGACCTCTCCCTAGGAGTTAGAGTTGTTTGTCATATGAGGCCAAACCAATCAGTGATTGGACTATCACTGGATATGCGTATCCAGACAGTGATGATCCAAATAAGCAGACCTTAACTCAACGTGACTGTAGGCTCGGCCATCCCTTCAATGGAGGGTCTATGAGGAGGTTGAGACACTGATACATTATTATTAGGGTTAAATAATGTAAAAAGTCTTGTGCATGTTTTTCCTTTTATTACAAGCACAATATACATGTTACATATATACTACCTGTCTAATTATAACCTGTTATATATATCCAGAGAGATGGGGAAGGATTCCTTTAGCCCGTTGATGAATATTCTGCGTGAGAACAAATTGACTGGCCCAAATTACGTAGACTGGAAAAGAAACCTTAACATAGTACTCACCGCTGAGGAGTACAAGTAGGTTTTGTCGGAACCCTGTCCTACCATTGATGATTATTCTACAGATGACCAGCTAGAGGCTGAAAAGAAATGAAAAAAGGCGAATAGCATGGCCAAATGCTACATGCTTGCTTCCATGTCCAACGTGTTGCAAACGCAGCATGAGCAAATGGACACAGCTTCAGATATCATGTTGTCCTTGTCTGAGATGTTCGCAGACAGAAGCAGGCCAGCTAGGCAAGCTGCTTTAAGGACAATCATGAATTCTAGGATGGCTGAGGGAACACCTGTCAGAGAGCACATGCTCAAAATGATGGATTGTTTCAATGAAGCTGAGATCCTAGGGGCTGAGATTGATGCAGGGAGTCAGACTGATATGATTCTCGAAACTCTGCCGGGGTCTTTCAACCAGCTCAAGCTCAACTTCAACATGAGCAAGATGGACATGACTCTCTCTGAGTTAATGAAAGAACTCCAGGCGGCAGAGGCCATCATGAAGCCTAAAGGCCAACTTCACTTTTCCCAGTTTTCCTCTAAACTGAACCCGAAAGGGAAAAAGTTCAAGAAGAAGCAGGGTAAGGGAAAAGGACAGAAAAAGGGCAATGCTGGGAAGAAGGACAAAGGTACAGGTGAAAAGCCCAAAGGGAAATGCTTCAAGTGCGGCCTCAAAGGTCACTGGAAGAAAGATTGTCCCAAGCTCCTAGGCTCAGATAAGAAAGGTATATCTCTTTCCTACTACATTGAAACCTGTCATGTGGTTGATTCTACTGATTCCTGGATAGTAGACTCTGGAGCCACTAATCATATCTGCCATTCATTGCAGGGGTTTCAGATAATGAAAAAGCTTGAGAAAGGGGAGTTTGACCTTAGAGTTGGAAATGGAGCAAAGATTTGGGCTGTTGCAGTGGGAGTAGTTACCTTACATTTTCCGCATGATAGGATATTAGTTTTAAACAATGTTATCTATGTTCCGGACATAAGGAAGAATTTAATTTCAGTTTCCAGACTCATTGAATTTAATTATTCAGTTTCTTTCCATTCTGGTATTGATATCAGTAGAGATGGAAATATTATATGTTCCGGTAGAATGCATGATAACTTATTTTATATATATCCTATTACTCCCTCACTGCATAATGTACAACTAGAAAGCTCGTCTTCCCTTAAGAGGAAGGTATCTTCGACCAATGACACTTATCTTTTGCACTTACGTTTGGGTCATATTAACCTAAAACGGATTCAGAGGTTGGTAGAGGATGTGCTTCTGAGCTCATTAGATCTCAAACCTTTTCCTCAGTGTGAATCTTGTCTCATGGGAAAGATGACCAAAAGGTCATTCTCTGGAAAGGGACTGAGGTCAAAGGAGTTGTTAGAATTGGTTCACACTGATGTGTGTGGTCCTATGAACAAACTAGCTAGAGGAGGTTATGAGTATTTCATCACCTTCACTGATGATTACTCTAGGTATGGATATGTGTACCTAATGCGACGCAAGTCTGAAGCGTTTGATAAGTTCAAACAATTCAAGGCTGAGGCAGAGCTACAACTAGGGAAACATATCAAAGCTCTTCGATCTGATCGAGGTGGCGAATACCTCCTGGGTGAGTTCAAGGAGTACCTCACACAACATGGGATTGTGTCTCAGTTGTCTGCACCGGGTACACCCCAGCAAAATGGTGTAGCAGAGAGAAGAAACCGGACCCTTCTTGATATGGTAAGGTCCATGATGAGTCATGCAACCCTACCCATATCTTTTTGGGGATATGCCCTAGAAGCAGCAGCATACATTTTGAATCTGGTACCTTCTAAATCAGTACCTAGGACACCTCAAGAAATGTGGACAGGACGAAAACCCAGTTTAAAACATATCCACATTTGGGGTTGTCCAGCTTATGTACTGAATGATAAAGCTACCAAGCTAGAACCCAGATCGGAAATGTGCTACTTCATTGGGTATCCTAAGGGAACGAGAGGAGGCATCTTTTATCATCCAAAGGAGCAAAAGGTGCTTATCAGCACTCATGCTAGATACTTGGAGGATGATTGCATGATGCACCAAGAGCTTGGTTGTAAAGAAACACTTGAGGAGACTCTTTCAGAAACTCCTGCAACATCTGTGCTAGATCCTGAGATTGTAGAAAATCAAGACATTCCTTTTAACACTCCGGAGCCTCGTCGTAGTGGGAGAATTTCTAGACCACCAGATAGATACCTGGGAGTGTCTTTCATGGCAGACTCCGAGGATCTGGTTGAGGATCCTACTAGTTACGATGAAGCAGTAACGGACATAGATGCTGACATGTGGCAGCAAGCGATGAAATCTGAATTGGATTCTCTGTATTCCAATCAAGTCTGGGAACTTGTGGATGCGCCTGAAGGGATCAAACCCATAGGGTGCAAGTGGATCTACAAGAGAAAGAGAGGAGTGGATGGGAAGGTTGAAACCTTCAAAGCAAGACTGGTGGCGAAAGGATATACTCAGAAAGAGGGTATCGATTATGAGGAAACCTTCTCGCCAGTAGCCATGCTCAAGTCCATAAGGATTCTCTTAGCCATCGCATGTCATTATGACTACGAGATATGGCAAATGGATGTCAAGACAGCTTTTCTAAATGGAAGTCTTGACGAATGCATCTATATGATGCAACCAGAGGGATTCATTGCTGGTGGCCAAGAGAACATGGTCTGTAAACTTAAGAGTCCATTTATGGACTTAAGCAAGCATCTAGGGCATGGAACATCAAGTTTAATCAGGCAGTCAAATCCTTTGGCTTTGATCAAAACAATGATGAACCATGTGTGTATAAGAAAGGGAGTGGAAACGCAGTTGCATTTTTAGTCCTATATGTGGATGACATATTACTCATTGGAAATGATGTTGGCATCTTGTCATCTACTAAGGTTTGGTTATCATCTCAATTTCAGATGAAGGATTTGGGTGAGGCGAGCTATGTCTTAGGGATCAAGCTTTTGCGAGATCGCAAGAACAAGATGTCAGCCTTATCCCAATCTTCGTATATTGAGAAGATATTGGTCAAGTATAACATGCATGACTCCAAGAAGGGCTTGCTACCTTCTAGACATGGAGTACCACTATCTCGGAATCAATGTCCGAAGACACCTGAGGAGATAGAAAGCATGAGGAGAGTACCATATGCATCAGCTGTTGGAAGCCTCATGTATGCAATGTTGTGTACTAGACCAGATATTTGCTTTGCCGTTGGCATGGTTAGCAGATATCAATCAAACCCTGGACCTATGCACTGGACAGCTGTTAAGCATATATTCATGTATCTTCGGAGAACGAAAGATTATATGCTAGTCTACCGAGCAGATGATCTAACGCCACTGGCGTATACAGACTCTGATTTCCAGTCGGATGTAGATGGCAGAAAGTCTACCTCGGGATACGTCTTTACTCAATCAGGAGGGGCTATATCATGGAGAAGTGTCAAGCAAGATTGTACTGCTGATTCTACCATGGAAGCAAAGTATGTGGCGGCATCGGAAGCTGCGAAGGAAGCAGTATGGCTCAGAAAATTCCTATTGGAATTGGGAGTAGTTCCTACAGTGTAAAAACCGATTGTCATGTACTGTGACAATACTGGTGCAGTAGCTAACTGCAAAGAGCCCAGGAATCACAAGAAAGGCAAGCATATTCAGAGAAAGTACCACTTAATCCGGGAATTTGTCCAGGATGGAGAAATAGTGGTAGAGCAGATTGCCTCAGCTAATAACTTAGCTGACCCATTTACTAAGACTCTTACTGAGAAAGTCTTTACTTCACATGTTGAGTCTATGGGAGTTAGGTTAGGTCGTAGTGATCTTTAGTGCAAGTGGGAGATTGTTGGGATTGGTGTATGCCCTAAAGCCCACTGACTGCACTCACATCTCTGTAACTGGATATTTATTGGTTATTTAATGGAATGACTTCTTTCTCTTATTACTTGTGTATATGTATGGTTGTATAAGGCCCATTGTTTCTGGTAAATGACTTGGGTGTGTAGTGGCTACACACAGTTAGGTCTGAGTCATGACACTTGAAACAATAAACTTGTTCATAACTGAGAGATGGTGTTGGGCACTTCATCTTGGTATAAGTTATAATGAGATACTCTCCTGTATTCAGGGTGACTTACCTAAGTCACGGAAGGCTTTTCCGGATTTATCTCATTAGTGCATGTGTCATGCATTGAACAGGACCACTTGAAGGTGTGATCTCTAAAATAGTACTATCACAGAGAGAGATCAACTCACCTCTTGATACTAAGTGACCAGTGCTCTTAATCTTGAGCATTTGTGGATGAACTGACGAAGTCGAGTTCTTGTACTTTAATTCACTATGGGTGAGATCCTGTTCATGGGTCAACAGCTCTGTGTTTTGGGTACTCGGGCTTGATTAGTTGGGACGTGCAAATGCAATATGGAATCTATGCCATCAAATGATGGAATGATCGTCCCCTTAGAATTATCCGATTAATCATCAGAATCTAAGATCTTAGTATATGGATGTTCCATATGGATATTGAACTTGTGGGTCGCTCCCTGGATCAAGAGAATGATATCAGGATGATGATTAAGTCAAGGGTATGAAGTTCTAAGGTTGAGATGTAATCAAGAAGGTAGATAGTACATCGGTTAACCTACTTGATTATGGATGTTACATAGAGGGGCATTATGGTCATTGTACTTGGTAGGTCAAAGACAATCGTCTATTTATGATGAGCTTTATTTGCAATTTAATATTTGTCCCTGGAGTGCAACCATAACTCTCTAGTGGAATGAGTTAGGGTTAAAATGATCTTAATGTTGCTATGGGGTTAGCATGGACATTTTGGTCATTTTGGGAGCCAAGGGCAAATATGTCTTTTGGTCCCTCTTCTAGCCACTTTCCTATATTGGCATGGTTTCCTAATTTAATTAGATGATATGTGGTTGAATTATTTTGTGGAAGAATAATTTTGAGTTTAAATTCTAATAGGCTCTTGATGGCATACATGAATTTAACTCTAACTAAATTATTTACTAGTGGGCCATGGTGTGTTTAGCTATCTTGTGGGCCAGCCATAAGTGGAGCCCCTTGTGTGAGGTTTCCAAGTTTAATTAGGTATCTTTACTTGGAAGGAAAGATTCCTCTTTGGTTAAGAATTCCATTGATTAAAGGTTACTAATTTTAGTGTCTTTAATTAGTAAGTATTGCACAACTAAAGGGGAAGGTTGCTATTCTTTTTAGGGATTGACATTCCTATTGGAATTAGGATTCCCAAAGAGGAATCTAATCATTATAAATATAAGAGAGTCCCCTTGGGCGTGCAACACACATGAATGATCAAGTGGCTGGAATTCCACCCTAGGGCTTGCAACAAGTAAGAAACCCCATTGGCCGCCCAAGACATAAAAGAGGCATTCACGCCCAGCCCTTGCTGCCCTCTTCTTCTTCATTGGAGAGAGGTGATCAGGTCCTGGGTTGTTTCCACAAAGAGTAGTTCAGAAAACCCTTCTTAGGATTCCATAGTTTGATCCCACCATCAAGACCAATTAGATTGGGAAGTGGAATAGGAGAGAAGATCAAAGGAGAGAAAAATTCTGCAACAAATTCCTGCACCTGTATTGCTGGTTGCAGGCTGGTTTCAGACCTTTGAAGTCTTTCTTTTCAGAGTTTAGAGGCACTCAAATCATCAAGGTAATAGTCCTCTATCATCTCCTTACATTATACACATGTTGATTATGATTTCATGGAGTTTTTATGCATGATTCATGGCTGGAAAATCAGATTAGTTTCAAGTTTTTAAAACTAGATCAGCCATGGACGTCCTCTTGAATCTGATTTCAGATCTGTAATGCATTTACTATCAGTGATATATGTATATGGATGAGATCCACATACGGGAGATATGTGTCACAAATCCTATAATTAAAATATCTTCACAACCAGTGATGAGATTGGGCATCTCATCTGACAAGGTTGCAGCACTTTGATCACTATGAGATAGTGTGATTTGTCTCGATCATCAGAATGTAGGATTCTGGATCACGGTGCTGGTACATTGGATGTATTGAAGGACCATGAGATGCACCTTATGAAATATTATCTCGATTTAAGGATTACTCTCATAATTCCCTAGCAATAGGCTCTCAATCCTGAGACATTGATGAACTCAAGTTTCTATCTATTCATTGCTTTGAGTCACCAATGAGTGAGGGCAACTGTAGGTCAACACCTCGGTGTCTTGGGTACGTGGTAGTAGGACTGTGAGAACATGCAATGATCAAGATGGAATCTATCTACATTATCCCCTTGTGCCAATTAATGGATTTATCATTGGTAAGTGCGCACCCATTCCGATTAAGAGTTAATTGGATCGGTACCAAATGATTACTATAATTAATTGGGGCTCAAGGATAATAAGATGTGGATCTAAGATTGGATGGGACAGATTTATTCCAATTGATCCATGGATAATGATAGAGGGGCCTACTTGTGGTAATTGGGAAGTTTAGGGTCTTCATTGAAATATATTCCTAAGACTGGAGTGCAATTGCATTTATATAGTGGAGTTATTTGCAATTAACTGTGGGCCTGGATTGCACATGAGATGTGGGGTCGCGTGTTCCAGTTGGAGCCAGCTTTCTAAGGAATCCCTAGTGGTCCTCACGCTAGCCCAATATATTAGAAAGATACTAATTATAGTAGAACTCTAAAAGGAAATAGAAAGTTACTATTTCTATTTGAAGTGAGACTTCTAATAGTGGTAATAGTAAGTTACTAATTATTAATGGAAGTAGGACTTCTATTTTAATTAGTAAAAGAGGAGGTTACTAATCATATTTGAAGTAAGACTTCTAATTGTGATTTAGTAAGCAACTAATTGTAGTGGAAGTAAGACTTCTATTTTAATTAGTAAGAGGAGGTGGCTTCAATGCTATAAAAAGAGAAGAGAAGAGCCCTTGGACGCCCCCTATGCAATTCCATCTTGGAATTCATGCCCAAACACCTCTTGTGCAAGAGTTGCACTCCTCTCTTCCTCTCCCTCTTCTAGTTTCTCTTCTAGTTTCCTTTAGGGTTTTTCTCTTGGAGGTCCCACCATCTTCTTGAGAAAAGAGAATCTGATATGGGACATAGCGTGGAAGATCAAAGGGTGTTGGAGATTCTAGTTTGATTAGTGAAGGTGTTCATCATCAAGTAAAGAACTCAAGTCCTCCATTAGAGCACAACCAAGCTCCAAAGGTATATCTACATCCTTGTATGTTGTGGATTTCGTGGTTGCATGTTTATGTGCTATTTTCTATCTTCTAGATAGGTTATGTTGCTGTACATGGTTTATGAGTTTGAGGGATTGCATCCTGGATTGAGTTTATTGCCATTTAGATAATTGATCCCTGCATCAAGTGGGTCAAAAGTTTTTGAAACCTGTCTGGAAGGCCCACCTAGTTTCCAACAAGACCAACTAAGAAATTGGGTGAAATGGTGAGGAAAGACATGTCTGTGTGGAGTTATACAAGGCATGAATGATAGGGTCAAGTGGAGGAGCAGAACACCTGAACTGCTGAACATGACCCAAATAGGAGTGTTTATGCAATAAAATACAAGGTGGGCCACATTGAGAGTACATAGGTGGGCCCCACTGAAAGGATTTTTGTAGTCAACCACATATATACATTTATGCGTATATATGTATGTATTTATGTATAGCATCAATACATATCCACGTGGACCAACTGAAGATGCCAGAATATTGTTTTCTCAAAAAACTCCCACCTCATTTGGAGACAATCTGGTTGTTTGAAAATCAAGGAAATGTGGGGATGGATAGCTTATGATGTGAATAAGGGGTATTCCCAATATTAGTTTCATCAAATAATCTAAACCACAAGATAAATTGCCTCACAGTAAATGGTTTTATACAGTGAAAATTATTTATCTTCATGGTTTTATACAGTGACAACTATATATCTTCAACTCCTATTATAATGGTCAAAGCAGTGTCAAATTGGGTTTGATGTAAAACTGCATGGTAAGGCGTGTGAAAGGAAATGGATTAATCCTAGGTGGGCCACCTCTCTAAAAGAGTTTATATAATGTACTGTTTGATCTTGCTCTCCCGTATTAGAACCTATATATAGTTTGTTCTCCATGTACAATTACATGTACAATTACAATAATCAAACATACACCATGGTGCCGATTTCACAAAAAGTCAAATTTCAGATACAATACAACAATGATACATCTCTTATCTAGCATAATTGCGTTCAGTGATTATCTTTAGTAAAATAATGACTTGACTAAAGCTAACATTTATCATTGGTAACTCTAAATCGTGTCCAGATTTTCTAATATAAATTGGCAATAAGAAAAGCACTCCTTTCAAATCCATCACTAACATAATTAATTTTTCACGTGAAGGTTGGCAAGCTAACATGGAGAGGAGAAACGGTGGTGTTGCCTGTATACCACCATCAATGGTTGGAGGCATGATGAGATAGGTGTTCGGTCAAATTCGATTGAGCAATTGTAGCTACAATATTGTCATGAACTGCCACACATAATAGGGTCATCTCCATATATCATTTCTATAACTGAGTACTCTTATGGGTGTTTGTTACTTTGATTACATGACTTCAAAACTCTATTTTTTACAGGGCTTTTCAAACAACACACACAAGAAGCAACAAATTGCATCAGCAAAAATTTTAGCTAGGGCCTATGGGTGTATGACATGAGGGAGTTGAGTTTTTTTTTGGCTTTAAGGTAAATTTGTATTGAAGAAAAGGAGGGAGAAGGGCAAAAGCCCCAAAAGAAATAGAGAGGAAACAACACAGGAAGGCTTACTAAAAAAATGCCAACCCCAAAAAGCCATCCCTCTAGGGAGAAAAAAACTATATACGAGGATAGAAAAGCAGAGGAAAAGCCACAAAAAAGAACCTAGAACAACACCAAACCACAATGAGCACTGAAATCACAAGAAAGCATTAGCAACAAAACCCAGCCTCAAGCAGAGCAGTTGAACAAACCACAGCAAAGCAGCACCACCAACCCAAACGATTGCACAACACAACTACACTCTAGATAGCCAAACAGAGGGAGAAAAAAGGAGAGGCCCGCACAAGGAGAAAAGGCTCGAACCACACAACACAGAGGAGCCTGAACTAAGAGAAGAAGCACACTCCACACAACACCAAAGAAAGGCACCACTACTACTCAACTCTCCACTGAAAAAATATTAGCTACCAAAAACAGAGATGAACAGAAGAAGCCTAGTTTTGGAGGTGTTGGTGTAAGTCCATGGGGATCCTAACCCTAAAGGGGGGGGGGGGGGGGGGGGGTGAATAGGGTGAGCTTCAATTATGACCAATTTTAATCAATTTTAACTTCTTTAAAACAAACTAGTCACATGTGATGATTAATTATACAATATGCGGAAGCTAATAAAGGAATCACCACAAAGCAATCACCATCACACAAGTATTTATAGTGGTTCGGCCTCAATGCCTACATCCACTACCCGCTTGTGATCCAACACCCCACCGGATTTCCACTATTTATGCTTTTCAATAGGCTAAGCAATAACCTTTACAATATGCTTTTCAAGGCTAAGCAATAACCTTTACAATGATGTTTTTCAAGGCTTAACAGCAACCTATACACTATGCTTTTATAGGCTAAGCAATAACCTCTTCAACCACAAGGTTGGTTATCTCTCTAATTTAGTGTCTATCATACACTTGATGGAGATTCAATTAAGCTCATTACAATGCCTCTTAATTAGGCGGATATGGAAGTGAAAATCTAATACACACTCACACTATGAATGCGAAGATGAAAGTACATGAAGTGTGTGTGTGTGGTCCTCAATCATTTTGAAAATGAAAGCTCATAAATGTATGCCTAAGGCTTTTGAAAGTTTTAGCTCATAAAACATTTATGATTGAGGATAGAATGCAATCACATGTTAAAAGTAACAACTTGTTAATGATATCAAAGTTACACAAGTTGTATGAAATTAATTAGCTCTAAACATGTGATGCATAGGGATGTCAATCAAATCAACAATGAAGCTCCAAACATAAAAATAGATTTGATTGAAAATAGGGGACAAATCATATGTAATTATAAATACAACTTGAATATGATATACCTATCAAAGTAAGGCAAGTTGTGAAACTTTAAAACAATAATACACATATGATTTGTAAAGATGTTGAATCCAAAACATAAGATACATTTGAAAGAGATTTTCTTATGATGGAAAAACAACTACCAAAGATTCAACCAAGTATATGAATCATGTTACATATTTCATTAACATGATCTACTTAGATTTACCAAAGATAAAGTACTACTTGGATTGAATCAAATGGTGATGTATCCAAAACAATAGATCTATTCAAAATATAAGACATGCCAAGGATACAACACATCATAGGTTAACATGTTACTAAAGATTTACCAATGATAAAACAAAACATGAAAACATATGATTTGTAAAGAAGTTGAGTCCAAAACATAAGATAGTTTTGAAAGTGATTTTCTTATGATGGGAAACAACAACCAAAGATTCAACCAAGTATAGGAATCATGTTACATATAATTTCAAAGGTTCTTTCATTAACATGATCTACTTAGATTTACCAATTCAAGTACTACTTGGATTGAATCATATGGTGTTGTATCCAAAACAATAAATCAACTCAAAACATAACACATGTTAAGGACACAACACAAACATAGTTTAACATGCTAGAAATGATTTACCAAAAATAAAACAAAGCATGAAAACATATGATTAAGGAAAGTAAAGCCTACTTGGAGATTTAACTTCATTAATCCAAGCTTTAGCTTTCCTAATGCTCCCCTTCATCCCTTGGTTCTTTTCCCTTGAATATGCCTCAAAACCTCTCAAGGAGGGGCTTAAAATTCCCAACTTTTGGCAAAGGAAAGAACTCATTTTTATAGCAAAAAGTGTCCAACGGCTAGTCCTCGGTCGACCTGCAAAGGGGTCTCGGTCGACCGGGAAGGCACAACGGTCATATTTTTTACCGTTGGCAGATTTCAGTTCAGAAACTGCCCACTCGACCGACAGTGTTCCCGGTCGACCGGGACACAGGTCTCGGTCGACCGGCGACACTGCCGGGACACCCCCCCTTTTTGCAAAAATTCAACTTTTGCCTATTTGAAGGTATTTCTTTGGGGGACCTTTTGGCCACTAAATCAAGCTTGAAAAACATGTTTTAAAGATTCTAATGGTTTTTAAAACATGAACATTAAAAGCCTAAAAAGATTCAAAACTTTTAAAACAAAGGCTTGCTTGATTGGATAAAACTCCTTTCAAATGAAAATGCATACAAAAATGATTCTTTTTGTGAAGAATGTATGCAAGGCTCAAACCTAAATTCTCAACATGATTTTCCAAACATAATGCACAAAGAATATAGGTTTTCAAAAGAGTTTGGGTTTCAAAACCAATGCATCCAAGTTTAGAACCAAAACATGCATAAAACAAAAACTTTTCCAAATCTAAAAACCAATGCATGTATAAATCAAGATTTCAAGATATTTTAAATCAATGCATGTGTGAAATATCAAATGATGCTAAAGTGCAAAAGCATCCATCAAATTGCAAATACAAAATCCGTAACAGTTGGTTCTTTGATTTGAGTTGATGATGATGATTGTATGCATAGATGATGAAAGGGTAAGAGGAGGAAGGAATGAAGAACCTGCCAAACTCTAGGGAGTCTATTCTTGGCGTTTGCTTTTTAGGTGGGTGTGAGTTTAATACTCTTTCATACCAATCCACCAAAATTGTGTTTTTCACCCAAATGCTCCCATCCCTCTTTCTGTGACACTGGGTAAATTTGAGTATGTATGTTAATAAATCTGTATATTTCAAAACTTGCAGAGGAAGTGCTATAAGAATCGAAAAAAGGAAAAAAAGAAAGAAAGAAAGGGCGTGTTACAAACAAAGTTCATAATCATCATAAATCATTGAGGAGCTGTATGAGTTTGGAAAGAAAATACAGAGACAAAACAACAATAAACACACAGGGATTACTATTTTGATTTCAAGATGGCACATATTAACATATCAAGCATAAGGCTGTGAGATACATTATCAAGAACTATGTAACATTAAAAAAAATTGACACTCAATATATACTACCGTGTATGAGCCCGTGCTCTATCAATTAATTTAAAACAACCAACAGTTTTAAAGGATTTCATACCTTAGCAGTTTTGAGGCCACTTTTGGATTGTCTACGGTATTCATGAATGACCCATTTCCTAACATGAAGAAATCTTCTTCACATAGTTTTAGTAAATCAGTTTACTAAAATCTGCTCGTACTCCCATGAATACCCACATGAAACCCATATCCTATCTTCATCAGATTCTCATATTTAGTTGAGAACTCAAACTCACAAAAGATAAAGAGAAAAATCGAATAGAAAATCCATAAAACCCTAAAAATTCATACCTTCGAGATGCTGGAGATACAAAGACAGAGGAGGTCCAGAAAAATGAAGACGGAGAAGACAGAGGATGGGCTCGTTGCTTTGGAGATGAGGAAGTTTAGAAAAATGAAAATGGAGAAGACAGGGGATGGGCTCGTTGCTTTGGAGATTCCAGAGAGACAAAGACAGAGGAGGTCCAGAAAAATGAAGACGGAGAAGAGAGAGGATGGGCTCGTTGCTTTGGAGATGCTGGAGAGATGAAGACGAAGGAGGAGATGCGAGTACCTTGCGAGAGATGAGAAGGGTCAGGGTCCAGCCATTTGCGACCTTGATGGAGGACCCTTGATGGAGGAGGAATCGTCTATTGGAAGAGAGGGGAAGTGAGGGGTTTTGGTTTTTGGAGGGAGGGGAGGGGTTTATTTTTGGAGGGAGGGGAGGGATTTTTTTGGAGGGAGACGGGTGTTGGTTTTGGTGGGGTTACCTGGGACTTTTTAGCTTTTGTCAACCTAAAAGATAAGATGGCTACCTGGGACCATCGTCAAGTGCAAATAACCCGTCACAAAAATGTGACGGCCACTGTGAGTCGAGTCCACATTGTTTCATGCGTCGAAAATTTCTTCTTTTGATGTAGTGTCATTTTGCTACTCTTGCCCATTTAGAGACTCTACAAGTAAGTAATCCTCTCCATCTTCTAGATTTGTGTTCTTATGACACTAGAGGAACTCCATCTCCATTATTGGAAGTTCTCTCTTTCTATTCCTTGTTCTAACCCATTTAGGGTTTTTTTTGGGGGTTTCTGTGTGTAGCTTTGGATTTTTGCTTGGAGGTGTGATTAGAGCTTGTTTTTGGCTAAGCTTGGACCGAAGGCAAGTGGATGAAATGATATTTGAGCATTATTTGGTTTTATGAGAAATGTGTTGATTTTGTCATTACTATTCATACTCTTCTTGATTTTCATGATTTTGAAATAAATGCTCATTAGAGAGCTTTGCTAACTCATCTATTGTTATGGAAATGTGATTGATAGTCTTTCATTTATCTCTTGTTCATAGCTCAAAGAACTTTTGTGATTGTGAGTTTCTTCTTCTCTCTTGTGATTGAATGTGGATGGAAAGGAAGTGAAAGGAGAAATTGTAGAAGTGTTGAATGATGAATTGGAGGAGCTTTTAGCTCATTTTGTTGCCGGAAATGAATGGGAAGTGAGGAGAATGGTTTTGAGGAGGAAAAATGGCTCGAATTTGAACACAGTGGGAGTTTCCCACACCTGGTGGTCAGCTGGCGGTCACCTGTCGTAACTGGTGGCTAACTGCCAGCTCACCGAACCGTCGTAGTTACAATTCCAGAGAGCATTCTTTTCTTCCTGAAGACGCGGTCAGCCTCACGGTTAGCCAACGACTAACCGCTGAACACATCGGCGGCTAACTGCCAGCTACCCGAACCCATTTCGGTTACATTTCTCGTGTTCTGTATCCAGACTCGCAAATCCGCGGTCAGCCTCACGATTAGCTAGCGGCTAAATGTTGAGCCCATCGGCAGCTAACCGCCAGCTAACCGCCATGTGGCTGAAATTACCTAGGAAATTTGAAATGAAGAGAAATGAAAGGGGTTTCCGTCCCAATCATTTGTGAACCCTTTTAGAGAATGATGGGGACGGTTCACCTGGAGATATGTATGAAGCTCGTTTGAGAAAGAAACCACGTCACAGATATTCATTGAAGTTTTGAATTCCCGAGCTGTATAAGGAGCCTCGGAATGTCTTCAAACTCAAAGGGTACCAAGTCTATATCGAAATCGACATACAGGACCCCTATTCACCTTGAATTAGTTTTGAACCCCGATAGTTTTCCTGTAATTTCGAAAGTTCAATTGTGTTTTCAGTTATCCCAAATTGTTACATGAGTTCCCGAAAATTAATGAATTATGATTTATCATTCCCGAAAGTATTGAAATTATATTTTAGCATTTTGCTAGCCCGGTTATACATTGAGCACCCCCGTCCCGCCCGGTTATATACTTGTACTTGATGTATTTTACACATGTCTTGATTTCTGTTATTTGACCTATGGGTCGGCACTACTAAGCTTGGATAAACTTGTTGGTCTAATCCACTGACTTGGAGATCACCCTCCCGTCCCGCCAGTTGCAGTTTGGATCCCGCTACTCGGTTATTACCATGATATTGTCCCAATACCCCGGATTGCTATTGAGGTTTTCGATGCTCGGCTCGCTACCGTGGCCATGTCCCGTATATTATATGTATATGTATATTTTGTTAATTCTTCTCACTTCGGTGACTGGGATCAACGCCCCGATATGCTCTTGTCACTTCGGTGATGGAGGACTTAGCTTCGTGTGGTTGTTATCTTGCTTGTTCCCGACTTCCTTGGATACCTTAGATGGGTGTGCACTTACTAATGATAAATTCATTAATTGGCATAAGGGGATAATATAGATAGATTCCATCTTGATCATTGGATGTTCCCACAGTCCTACTACCATGTACCCAAGACACCGAGGTGTTGACCTACAATTGGCCTCACTCATTGGTGACTCAAAGCAAATGAATAGATAGAAACTTGAGTTCATCAATGTCTCAGGATTGAGAGCCTATTGTTAGGGAATTATGAGAGCATACCTTAAAATCAAGACAACATTTCATAAGGTGCTTCTCATGGTCCTTCAATGTACCAGCACTATGATCCAGAATCTTACATTTTGATGATCGAGACAATCACACTATCTCATAAGTGCTGCAACCTTATCAGATGAGATGCCCAGTCTCATTAATGGTTGTGAAGATATTTTAAGTATAAGATTTGTGACACATATACATATATCACATCTAATATACTAATGGGACCCGGTTCATCTCATGAACCATTATGTCATATGTATTGGTTATGTGCGTTAAGTAATAAAATACCATTCATCTCATGAAAGGAAACCATGATTTCATTGATAAATCAATTTATTACATCAACTGATGGATTGAGTCCATACAATCTAACAGACACATCTTCAGCAAATGAGAAGGATCAACCCTTGGATCCCAAGGACGATCTTCCAAATGAAGACCCTTCTCAAGAAGCTCTTGAAGTTGGTAGAGGTACCCGTTCTGGCTGGGATTACCACAAAAATTACACCCAATCTTTTTCTTCTTATGTAAATCCTTTGGGAAAAGATGTTGTAAACGCCCTAAGGGGCAGCAATAATGAACATGCAGGCCCGAAGGAGGCTTTCAAGTACGACTTGATTGAGCACTTCAAACACATACCTGCACAAGTGCACATCCTTGATTTATTACGAATGTCTCCACAAACTTGTGATAGTCTCATTTCAGAACTGCAAAAGCTGAATGCGGATGTCGACAAACATGCCCCACAAATTGAAATGGACTATAGGGTCAAAAAATCAAAAACTTCCTCAAAGGAAGAAAAGAAGAAAACCTAGGGAGCAGGCATTGAATGCCTCTCGGTTCAGAAAGCAGCACCCAACCATCGCCTTCGGTAAGGATGACCTCCTGCTAGGCGAGACGAAGCACAACCGACCCTTGTACTTCACAGGGTATGTCAAAGAGATGCTGATACACAGAGTCCAGATCGACTCAGGTTCTGCACTCAACCTCATCTCTACTTCTGCGCTCGAGGAGCTGGGCATTCCACCTAACAAACTGAGTCACGCAGCTATATCCATCTTTGGATATGATGGGACCGCTCAAAGGCCTATCGGCAAAATCAGGTTCAAGTTGCAGATCGATGACCTTATCTCTGAAGTCACTGTGTACGTAATAAGAACCCCTTCATGCTACAACATCCTTCTTGGACGCCCCTGGATACACAATAATGGTGTCGTCCCTTCAACTCTACATCAATGCATCAAGTTTGCCGGCAACGACGACTCGATACATCGAGTGTTTGCAGACGAAAAACCCTTCAAAGGCAAAGAAGTCCATTTTGCAGATGCTCAGATGTACAAAGACGAAAAAGAAGAAAAGGAGGAAGAAACAACACCCTTTGTCGAAAATCTCCAGAAAGATAAAGGCAAAACTCCTCAGCAATCATCGGAAGAAAACAAACCTTCCTGCAAATCTAAAAAGAGAGATCCATCTCCCTTCATTGTCTCTCTCAAATCTTCAAAGCCTCTGGTCATAACAACCAAAACAAAGAAGACAAAGCAAAAGTCTGGGGGCAAGCTTGTTGTCTCTTTCTTGTCTATCGTACAAGACACGGATTCAGAGTTAGATCCAGAAGATGACACACCGTCAAGCCAAGCTGACACTCAACAAGTTCAACCTGCTCTACCTCCAATAGAGACACCTGCTGACGTAGAAGATCCTACGTCTGCTTCCTTCGTTGTTCCGGAACCTTAGCAGAAGAGAAGCTAATCTTCTTCCATAGATCAGAAGCTTCTTCACCAAATCCCATGCTTGAACCTTTCTAAAACAAAGAGTCACCCGTCAAGGATCCAGGAATCTCTACCAATTGGTGCGATTTCTTTGATGATGAAGAGGAATTGTCACAAAAGAGTCATCGTCTCCAAAAGAAGTACCCTACTTCGACCCAGTTTCAACAGGCGATTGGGACCATCTCATAGCAAGTCTTGAGAAGATCACCGATCCTGAAAATCCATGGCCAGAAACAAAGCCTTGGTCTGAAAATGCCTTTGAAACTCCAGAAGGTTTTGTTGAGTTAGAAGCCTCCAAAAATATTATGGAGGAACCACCTTCGAACCTTCCAACAGAAGATCATATTCAAAAGATAGACTTGGGAACACCAGATAGCACACGTCCTGTATTCATAAGTAAGAATATAAAGGATGATGAGTTACCCGAGTATATCTCTTTTCTTCATGAGTTCGTTGATTGTTTTGTATGGTCTTATGTTGAAATGCCTAGCTTAGACCCCAAGATAGCAGTCCATAAACTCAATCTGCAAAAAGATATCAAGCCTATCAAACAAGGCCAAAGAAGATTCTGTCCGGACGTGATGGACAAAATTGAACAAGAAGTTCAAAAACTCAAAAGCATCGGCTTCATCCGTGAGGAACAGTATCCTGAATGGTTGGCCAATATTGTCCCAGTGATAGAAAAATGGGCAGATCAGGGTCTGTATTGATTATAGAGACCTAAATGGAGCTTGCCCCAAAGATGAGTTCCCGCTCCCCATACCAGAGGTGATGATTGACAACACCTGTGGGTTTGAGCGAATGACATTCATGGATGGATTCTCTAGCTACAATCAGATAAAGATGCATCCTGAAGATGAAAAACACACATCATTTCGGACCCCATTTGGCGTGTATTACTACACTGTCATGCCATTTGGTATGAAAAATGCCGGTGCCACATATTAGAGGGCCATGATGAAGATATTCTAAGATATGCAACACAAGACGGTCGAATGTTACGTTGATGACCTCGCCGTCAAAAGCAGAAGAAAAGAAGACCATCTAAAAGACCTTCGGGAAGTTTTCCTCCGACTTCGCAAACACAAACTGCAAATGAATCCCCTTAAATGCTTCTTCGGCGTCTCATCGGGTAAGTTTCTCAGATTCATAGTTCGGAAAGCTAGAATAGAACTTGACCCCATCAAAGGAAAGGCTATTATAGAAATGCCTTCTCCAAGAACCTTAAGAGAACTGAAAGGACTTCAAGGAAGATTGGCATACATCAGACGGTTCATCTCCAATCTCTGGGGAAAATGTTGTCCTTTCTCTTGATTGATGAAGAAAGGTGTGATTTTTTATTAGGATACTGAATGTGAACCAACATTTCAAGATATCAAGTCATACCTGACCAAACCTCCAGTGCTGGCTGCCCCTACCACTGGAAAACCATTCATCTTGTACACAAGAGCTCTCGACCATTCCTTGGGAGCTCTACTCTCATAAGAGAACGACGAGGGAAAAGAAGCTGCTCTATACTACCTCAGTCGTATGCTGGTAGGTGCGGAGCATCGCTACTCTCCAGTCGAGAAAGAATGCCTTGCAGTGATGTTCGTTGTACAAAAGCTATGTCACTACCTTCTTTTGAACGCAGTCTACCTAATTTCGAGGATCAACCTCTTAAAGGTCCTTGTCGCAAAAGCAGGTTCTCTCAATGCCCGACTGGCAAAATGGTCCATCCTTCTATCACAATTTGATATCAGGTATGTACCACAAAAGGCAATCACAGGCCAAGCCCTAGCGGATTTCCTCGCAGAGCATCCGTTGCCTAAAGATTCCCCACTCAGAGATGATCTCCCAGACGAATTTGTCTACAACATGGAGACTTTCTCACCAAATGCCTCCTGGGACATGTACTTTGATGGTGCAACCAAAACAAATGAAAAAGGAAAGCTGATCTCAAGAGTTGGCAACCTCTTTGTTAGCTCCGACAAATACATGATTCCACATGCTTTCTCACTACTAGAACCATGCTCAAACAATGCAGCTGAGTACCAAGCCCTGATTATAGGATTGGAACTCGCCCTAGAATCTGGCATCACCATCTAGAAGCTTTTGGGGACTCTCAACTAATCATCAACCAGATGAATCAGAAACTTGAAGTCAGGAAGCCTGATCTGTTGCCTTACTACAACAAGGCGCAATCGCTTCGACAAAAGTTTGATAACTGTCACATCACCCACTTCCCTAGAGGTGAAAACATCCGTGCAGATGCCCTGGTCGGACTTGCTGCATCCATGGTGATCCAGGAAGGGGAAAACATGCAGATAACAGTGTGTCAAAGAAGGATTCTCCCTCCTCTTAACACACACCAAGCAGTTACTGAATGCCACCAAGTGGTTGGAAGTCGGATGTCAACCCACAAACCTCCGATTGGCGACTGGAGGGATCCATTCATCGATTACGTTATGTTCGGAATCCTACCTGAAGATCCAAAAGAACGGGTAAGCCTTCAAAGACGAGCCTTAAACTTTCATTTGGATATTCCTTCAAAAATGCTTTACAGAAAATCCTTCAACGGAGTACTTCTACGCTGCTTGTCACAACTAGAGGCTGAGGAAACGCTCAAAGAAGTTCATGCTGGTCTTTATGGAGCCCATCAGGCCGGTCCTAAGCTTTACGATCAGATGAAAAGGTTAGGATATTATTGGCCTACCATGGTAGTCGACGCCATGCAATTTGCTAAACGCTACCGCCAATGTCAAGTTCATGGAGACTATGTCCATATGCCTTCAGAATGGCTACACCTCACAGCAATCTCATGGCCGTTCGAAGCTTGGGGTATGGACATCATAGGTCCTATCTCCCCCCCGTCAAGCAAAGGTCATCGCTTCATCTTCGCCACTACGGATTATTTCTCCAAGTAGTCAGAAGCATTTGCGCTCAGCGAAATGAAGACCTCATCAGTCCTTCAATTCTTGCGCATCAACATTATTTGTCGCTTTGGCATACCTAAAAGATTCGTCCATGATAACGAACCGCAATTCCGGGATCACCAATTCTACAGGTTTTGCGACAAATACAAAATTCAAATTTGTCCTTCGACTCCATATAATCCAGTAGCAAATGGATTGGCGTAAGCCTTCAACAAAACACTCTACAAGATCCTCAAGAAAATGGTTTCTAGTCACAAAAGGGACTGGAGCGACAAACTTTCTGAAGCTTTGTGGGCTTACCGAACCACCGTTTGAGGACCAACCCATAGCACACCATTCTCCTTGGTCTTTGGATGCGAAGCTGTCGTGCCCTTGGAGGTACAAATTCCTTCGTTAAGGGTATCTTTGCAAAATGACATGACGCAAGAAAGCAATGTCAAGTTGAGACTCCAAGAACTGGACAATCTCGATGAAAGATGGCTCGAAGCCTTACAAGGCATTGAGTTATACCAAGCACGCATGGCAGGATCTTTCGACAAGAAGGTCAGGCAACGCTCCTATAAAAAGGGTGACTTGGTTCTTGCAATAAAAAGGCCAATGGTTTTCGCCCACAAATCCAAAGGCAAACTCGAACCAAAATGGGAGGGACCCTTCGTCATTGATAAAGTCTTCTCCAATGGCGCATACACACTTCTAAACATGGAGGGCGACAGATGTATGCTGCCCATCAACAGCAAGTTCCTGAAGCGATACTACCCTTGAGGAATTACGCCACTGGGTCAGAGCAATGCTTGCATGGTGTTAGACCCCGACCCAGACCAAGTCGATTAGTGTGCGATTAGTATGTGTTTAGTCCTAAGTGAGCTTAGTTGTTGTTGGGTTAGAAGTAATTAGTTTTAGTCTTGGACATAGCTTTGGGAATTTTGAGAACGTTCAGTATTAATTAGACACACTCAAGAAGGCCTGAGTGCACGTGTAAGCATGGGAAGATCGTATCGATTTCCGTGTGAGTGTGATTTTGATTTCATTTGAATGATGTTACGACATGTTGCAACTTTCGTTTTAAGCACATTCATGTTTGAAGCCCAAAAACCTATGTTTTGGCCCAAAGAGGGTAAAGTTGTCTTTCTTGCATAAATCTGGACACAATTTTCGAGATCTCAAAGTCATGTCAAAATTATACTTTTTGGAAACTAGATATTTCGACGATCGTTTTATCCTTCTTCGTCGAAGTCATCCGGGGCCCACAAGACCATGTTTTAGTCATTTCAAGTTCAAGCCAAATGGGGCCCTTTGGGTCATCACTTAATGCCTTTTCCCTCTCTTCCCATTCACTTTACCAAAATCCTGCAACTTCTTAACCTAGGGCAAGGAAGAGTCTCTTTTTCTCTCCATCTTCCCCATCTTGTTTGATCTAGCTAGAGAGCTCCAAAGAAGATTTCAAGACTACCATTTTCTTCATCTCCTTGCAAGCTTCTTATTGATACAATCTTCTTGAGGTTTCAAGTTGGGAAAGCTCTCCATTCTCTCCCATCTCTAGGTAAGAGTTTCAAACCATGTTTTCCATGAAGTCTTTTTAGTCCTCAAAGATCATGTTTTTCATATTTACAAACCCTATTTGTAAAATGGGTTTCTTGTCTTAAGCTTGAGTGAGTTTGGTGTGGTTTTCTTGGTTTTTCTTGTAGTGTGGGATTAGCTTGTGAGAAGTGCTTGGAGGAGTATTTTTAGCATTTGGGCAAGGCAAGTAATCTTTATAGGATCATTGTGCATATTTGTTTTAAGCTATATTGTTGTTTTTGGAAATTTTGCATATGAAAATGTTTATAAGCTTCATGATCATGTTTTCCTTGGATTGGATGTTTGAGATTGTGAGAAATGTGTATTTTATCCCTTGGAGAGCATGGAGGCTCAGGGAGTGCAGGTGGAATGAAAAACAAGAAGAAGAGAAGAAGGAAATATGGAAAATATGCACTGAACTGTACTTCCCGTGCAGTTTCGGTCAGCTGGCGGCTAGCCGTAATTCCCATTTCGGCTAACCGCGAGCCAACCGAAATCAGCGGTCCCTTTTCCAGTAGCTGACTTTTGCTTCAGGGTCCTGCGGTCAGCCCTGCGGTTAGCTCACGGCTAGCCGCCAGTTCCCTTGCGGCTAACCGTAAGCCAACCGAAATTATTACGGTTCCTTTTCCAGAGAGCGGCATCAGATCTGGGTTTTCAGCGGTCAGCCCTACGGTCAGATTACGGCTAGCCGCCAGTTTCTAGTTCGGCTAGCCGCCAGCTGACCGCAAGCTGACCGAAATTGACCAATTCCTAGTTTTGAAGAAGTTTTGCAAGAGTGAAAACTAGAACATGTTAAGTGACCTTTAGCTTGATATTGTGTACTCGAAACTCGAGATGTCTTGAACTTCCGGGACACCAACTCTATTCCAAATTCCAACATTTGGGTTTCGAATACACAAAGATCAATCAAGGGTCCTCACATGTGCTTGATAGGCTTTGTGTTCGTACCTTAGTTTGATATAATGAATATCATCGTGTACTCGTTTTGAAGTTTAGTACAAGCTAGTTTTGAAAATGTGTTCCAAGAATAAGGGGATCACTTCCTAAGCGTGTTATGCATATTAATTATGCCCGTGCTAGTCGTGTTCATCGTGTTTCGATAAGTGATTTCCCCCTTTTTATCTCGACGTGTTTTGATCGTGCCTTGCGTGTTTTGTGCATTCATGAATTAAGTAAACACCACTGAGCTTAGACTGCCCTTTCGGTTTGATCCGCTGTCTGGGGGTCTTTAAACATGTGGACTGTCTGCAGACTGGTTGTGTATTTATTACACATCGTGCGTGTCCGGTTCCGCGGTCGGAATTCCCGTCTTTGTGGGAAATCGTGTCGTGCTTATATTATGTATATCGTGCTTGTCGTGCGTGCTTGCTCTTTTCATTATATAAATGATAGAGAAAGGATGGGCTCTTTGTGGATTGTAACTATTCATGACATATTATGTATTCATGCTAGTTTGTTTTGGTATCTCAGCTTGTTCGCATTCTTGAGAATGTACTTCAGTTCTGATAGTATTTCATATCAAGGATTTGTTTATATGTTTTCTCTAAATGTTATTATTCATGTTCATGCCTAAATTGATTACCTGCCAAACCGTCGTGTTTGACCCTTGTTTATTGGTGCCCAGGTGCAGGAGACGTTGCCTTTGAGGAGGAGCGTCAGGAGGAGGCTTGTGAGCCAACCCCTGTGAGAGAGTGGCAGCTCGACGATGTCATTTAGACGTCGGGCGGGTTCCTGAGTCTCGTCACCTTTTTGTTGGGGTTTCATTTTGATTGTTTTGAGAAGTGTATTAGCCTCTGTTGGCTTCTTAGGGAATTGTAACAAAACTTAACTTACTTTTGATCAGTCTCATGACTTGAATATTAATGGGAATGCCATGTTAACTTCATCTTTGATACTATGTCTTGTATATTATTATGATAGCACTTAAATATTTTATTGGTGCTTATCTTGGTGTGTTTTGCTACACGCTTCCGCAATCGTGTACGTGTGAGTCAGATTCCGCGTGTCTTTGGGAATCCTCACCGCGGGAACCTGTGGGAAAATAATGAACCATTAAGCATAAAGTATCATCTACTGCGTCGCGGGCCCGGGATCCGTTCCGGGGTCGCGACAGGACTGGTATCAGAGCGAGACATGTTTCAGGCACTTAAAAGAAACTAGAAAGGTCTTAGGAACGTGGCGAGGATTCGTGAGTTCGATAGATTCGTTCGTATAGGATCTTAGAAACCCTTGTACCATGATTATTGTGTTCTAACTCTTTGTTCTACAGCAATATGCCTCCAAGAAAAGCTCCAAATCATCATGCTTCAGGCAGTAACCAGAATGAGTCTGATGCATCTTAGACACCTACAGCCACACAGTTTCAGGAACTTATGCAAGCCATGATAGCACAGCAAAGGCAGGCTAATGAGAACCAAGCCAGGTTTCAAGAACAGTTGGCAAAGAAGGATGATGAGATGGCACAAGTTCAGAGGCAACTTTTGGAAGTACTTCAAAACAGCAATGTAGCACCACCCGCAGGTCCACAGATTGTTATTCAGAATAGGGATCCTGACCCTAATGCACTGTTTGAGAAGTTTAGGAAAAGAGCACCGAAGGAGTTTTCGGGCAATGAAGACCCATTAGTGGCAGATGACTGGCTAGTCAATACGGAGAAGATCTTCGATGTCTTCATGTGCACGGGTGTACAGAAAGTCAACCTCACAGCTTCCTTATTTTATGGGCATGCAGATAGGTGGTGGCAAACAGTCAAGGACCCATATGCAGTGATGGCTGACGATGAGGCATGGGCAACTTTCAAGATACAGTTTCAAGACAAGTACATTCCCTCTCATGTCAAGAGACAGAAGGCTATTGAGTTTCAGCAGCTCAAGCAAGGTAGCATGACAGTGTTGGATTATGTCACCAAATTTGAGAGATTGGCGAGGTATGCCACCGAGTTGATTGACACGGAAAGGAAGAAGATAACCAAGTTCTTAGAAGGGTTGAATCCGATTATTATGAGGGATGTCATAGGAGTAGTGCCTCCAGCTACATATGACGAGGCAGTCAAGCGGGCTTATACTTTTGAGGATATTATTAATATGATTGTTCAGGACAGGAAGCAGCAGTATCAGCAGCAAAATCAGAGGCAACAACAGGGCAAGAAGCCAAGGCAAGAGCAAGGCCATGTGAGGCAGGGTTGTGGACATTGTGGCAAGAATCATGAGACACACGAATGTCGTAAGGCCATGGGTGCCTGTTTCAAGTGTGGGGCTATGAATCACTCAATCAAGGATTGCCCACTACTTCAGACTCAAGGGAACAGAAACCAGCAGCAGAGGCAAGTAGCTCCTCAGAATCAAGCACCAGTGCAGAATCAGATGAGACCACCTCAGCAGCAGCAACAGGCTAGGCCACCAGTGCCGAATCAGAATGCTCGTCCTCCACAGCAGAACAGACAGGGCCAGGGAAGGCAGAACCAAATACCGAACAGACTACAGATGCATGGACGGTTATACTATCTCAATCGTGCAGATGCTGAAGCTGCAGGAGACGCGGTAGAAGGTAAACTTCTTGTTTGTGGGGTAGAAGCCCAGATTTTGTTTGATCCCGGATCCACACACTCTTTTTCATCCCCTAGTTTTGCTAAGTTGATTGATACACCATGTAGTGAATTGGATTACATTCTAGTAGTGACCACTCCAGTAGGGAAACAAGTTGTGTGTAGAACCCATTACCCTAGTTGTACAGTGTTGTTAGGAGATGTTAATTTACCGGCCAACCTCATAGTTTTGGACATGCATGATTTTGATGTCATTTTAGGAATGGATTGGTTAGAAGCATATCATGCCACCATGGATTGTTTTAGTAAGACCATCACATTCAGATTCCAAGGACCACAGGCAGAGTTGATATTTCAAGGGAACAGGAGAAAATCTCAGGCAGGGTTTATTTCAGTGTTGAAGGCAAGCAGATTAGTTCAAAGTGGGTGCCAGGCCTTTATAGCGTTTATCACGGAGGATAAACAGTCCCAAGGGGTGGAGGATATCCCCATTGTGTGTGAATTTCCGGACGTTCTTCCAGAAGAAATCCCGGGTTTACCACCAATTAGAGAAGTTGAGTTTACAATTGAGCTCCTTCCAAGGACAGCTCCGATCTCGATTGCACCATATAGGATGGCTCCAGCAGAAATGGGTGAGCTAAAACTCCAATTGCAGGATTTGTTGAGCAAAGGTTTTATTAGGCCAAGTGTTTCACCGTGGGGAGCACCGGTGTTATTTGTGAAGAAGAAGGATGGAAGCTTGAGAATGTGCATTGACTACAGGAAGTTGAACCATGTGACCGTGAAGAACAAGTACCCTTTGCCAAGGATAGATGAATTGTTTGACCAATTACAGGGAGCAGTCTATTTTTCCAAGATAGACTTGAGGTCAGGGTACCATCAGTTGAGAGTTAGAGACTCAGATGTTCAGAGGTCAGGGTATTGTCACTACTTTCATCTTCATCATCATCCCAAGTTATGTTCCCAAGACTTCTACCTCTACCTTCATTAAGGCTACTTGGATTGAAAAAGAGAAAAGTGTCAAGAATTTTTTTGCTCAAACCGCTCTTAAAGTTAAAGAAAACTCTAGATGGTTTTTGGACAGTGGTTGCTCCAAGCATATGACTGGAGACCGTTCTAGATTTATCACTCTTGAGGACTATGATGGAGGTAATGTGTCTTTTGGAGATAATCGGAAAGCTCAGATTATAGGAAAAGGCTGTGTTGGAGGAGATCAAATGCCTACATTAAAAGATGTTTTCCTTGTGGATGGTTTAAAGCATAATCTCTTGAGCATAAGTCAGTTGTGTGACAAAGGAAATAAAGTTGTTTTTGATAGCAAATCTTGCAAAGTTCTGGATGAGAAATCCCACAAAGTTCTACTCACTGGATTACGTACTAAAGATAACATCTACACCATAGAAGAATGTTGTGAGAATGAATCCATGTGTTTAATGTCTAAAGTTCAAGAAAATCAGTTGTGGCATCAAAGAATGGGACATATAAATTACAAACTGATGAAGATCTTATCAAAGAAAGAAATTGTTAGAGGAATACCCAAATTAGATGACTACAAATCTGAATTGTGCAAGGCTTGTCAAATGGGTAAACAAATCAAGAAAAGTTTTAAAGGTATAAAAGATATATCCTCTGCTCGTCCTCTTGAACTCATTCATATGGACCTCATTGGACCTGCACCTGTTCAGAATATTGGTGGGAGAAAGTATATCCTAGTGATGGTTGATGACTATTCGAGATTTGGATGGGTAGCCTTTCTTCATGCAAAATCAGATGCAGTAGATAATATCATAAGGATTTGCAAGAAAATTCAAGTTGAGAAGGATTGCAAAATTAAGAAGATAAGAAGTGATCATGGAGGCGAATTTGAAAATGAAAGATTTGCAGACTTCTGTGAAAGCCATGGGATCAGTCATCAATTCTCTGCTCCAAAAACTCCCCAGCAAAATGGAGTAGCTGAAAGAAGAAACAGAGTTATTCAAGAAATGGCCAGAACCCTTCTTAATGAGAAAAATCTCCCGCGCAACTTATGGGCTGAAGCTATCAATACGGCATGCTACCTTATTAACCGTGTTTATTTGACAAAGAACACTAACAAAACCCCTTATGAGCTGTATTTTGGAAGAAAACCAAATCTGGGTTATCTTAAAGTGTTTGGTAGCAAGTGCTATATTTTAAGAGATAGAGAGCAGCTTGAAAAGTTCGATTCCAAATCTGATGAAGGGATTTTCTTAGGATATTCTGATAAAAGCAAGGCTTATAGAGTGTTCAACCTTAGATCTATGACTGTCATGGAATCAACTCATGTTGTCTTTGATGAG
Organism: Cinnamomum chago; assembly: GCA_038049695.1. Taxonomy (NCBI): domain Eukaryota; kingdom Viridiplantae; phylum Streptophyta; class Magnoliopsida; order Laurales; family Lauraceae; genus Cinnamomum; species Cinnamomum chago. Next base: position 34,321,182 of record CP142457.1, read on the forward strand.
ACTAATCAAATTAAGAAAGCTCCAAATGATGAAGAAGAGACCTCCGTTGAGCAGCCTATTCCATCTGACATTGAAGAAGAGATTCCCTCAGTCCCCACTATGCCCACAAAACTATTAAGAAATCACAACTTGGATAATGTCATTGGAGATATCACAAAAGGAGTCATGACAAGAAGACAGGTTCATAATCTGTGTGCTCACTATTCATTTGTTTCACAAATTGAGCCCAAGAACTTCTCTGAAGCAGAAACCAAGTCTGAATGGATTGATGCCATGCAAGATGAGCTAAATCAGTTTAGAAAGAATGATGTGTGGGATCTTGTACCTCTTCCTGAAGGCAAAAGCCAAATTGGCACCAAATGGATTTACAAGAACAAGCTGGATGCATCAGGAAATGTTATAAGGAACAAAGCTAGACTTGTAGCCAAAGGGTATGCTCAAGTTGAAGGAATTGATTTTGAGGAAACCTTTGCCCCAGTAGCTCGGTTGGAGTCAATTCGAATTCTATTAGCTTATGCCAGCAACATGAAGATTAAACTATTTCAGATGGATGTGAAGAGTGCCTTTTTAAATGGTGAAATTGAGGAAGATGTGTATGTTTCTCAACCTCAAGGATTCGAGGATCCTCATCACCCAGAATATGTTTTTAAGTTGAAAAAGGCTCTTTATGGATTGAAACAAGCCCCAAGAGCCTGGTATGAAAAGCTGACAAGTCACTTACTTGAAAATGGATATGAGTGTGGGAATGTGGACAAAACTCTATTCATTAAAAAGGTTGAAAAAGATATTCTCATTGCTCAAATATATGTTGACGACATTGTTTTTGGATCAACATCTGATCATCTTGCTCAAGGATTTTCTAAGTTAATGAGCTCCACCTTTGAAATGAGTTTGGTAGGACCCCTTCAGTTCTTTCTAGGATTACAAGTGAGTCAGACTGATCAAGGTATCTTTCTTAGTCAATCCAAGTTTGCTCTAGAAATAGTGAAAAAGTTTGGCTTAGGAGAATCTAAGACTAGTTGCAATCCTATGGGATCCACTACTAAAATCTCTAGTGACCTTCAGGGTAAGCAAGCTGACCAAAAACTTTATAGGAGCATGATAGGAAGCCTTCTCTACCTCACTGCTAGCTGCCCTGATATCTCGTTTAGCGTTGGAATATGTGCTAGGTATCAATCTGACCCCCGAGAGTCTCACATTAAAGCTGTTAAACGTATCATAAAATATATTAATGGGACTTCTCATTATGGTATCTGGTATCCTCATGACTCAACTCTGCAATTAATTGGATATAGTGATCCAGATTGGGCAGGATCTATAGATGATAGGAAGAGCACTAGTGGTTGCTGCTATTTCTTAGGGAACTGCTTAGTAGCCTGGCATAGCAAAAAGCAAAATTCTGTATCCTTGTCTACTGCAGAAGCTGAATATATTGCTGCAGGTAGCTGCTGTGCCCAGCTATTGTGGATGAAACAAACTTTATTAGATTATAATGTTCCACAACAATGCATGCCTATCATGTGTGACAACTCAAGTGCCATCAGTATCTCAAAAAATCCTGTTCAGCACTCTCGCACTAAGCACATTGACATTCGCTATCATTTCTTGCGTGATCATGCTGACCAAGGCACCATTGAGTTGTTGTTTATCCCAACAGATACCCAATTGGCTGATTTGTTCACTAAACCCCTTGGAAATGATCGTTTCATTAATTTGAGACATCAATTGGGCATTGGCCCTTGCCCTGTGTTTTAAATTCTTGTTGGCTAATCACCTGTTCCTTATCTTATTTTTATATATCTCTTATAAACAGGTGCTACTAACAAGGTTATGTGTTTTATCTTTGATGGGCAGGCTCCTTTGCAATTAGATGTCAAAGGGGGAGAGAGTTCTCCAATTGAGGGGGAGAAGATTCAAGGGTTGCTTATGTTGAGGGGGAGTAGCTTTGGCTAGAGTGTTAGCTTTTAGGTTGGTCGTCTTTTGTCGTCGCTCTCGCAAGGAAAATCCAAAGCTCCAAAAGATCCAAATGCTCCTTAAATATCCAAAAGCTCCTTAATATCCAAAGTTGTTGCTGCTCAAGTTTTAAAGGAGATTGAAAGAGAGTTCAAGCTTCAAGAGTTGCCATCAAATTGCAAAGGGGGAGATTGTTAGAGTTTTTGTTTTGTTGCAATTTGATAGGATGCATTCACTTTCATAAGCTTGTCCTCTCATTCATACATGGTTTTATTCATAGGATCATCATGCATATTTCAACTTCTTAAATCTTTGTTTTTATCAATTGTAATGTATGGTTTTCATTTTCAAGTTGACTCTTTAGTTCTTGGAGTCTTTGATTTCAAAAATCCTTCCAAGCTTTCCAAAGTTTCTAACTTTAAATTCATTATTGTGTTTTGGAGTTTTCATGGCTTTAAAATCTCAGTTTTCATCTTCTTTCAGTCATGATTTAATGCTTGGTAGATGTGTTTAAAAGTCCCTTGGAAGGTGCCCTCAAAAGTTACAAGTTTCTCTAAATTGTCAAAAATCTGGGCTGTTCCCGGCAGTGTCGCCGGTCGACCGAGATACAGGTCTCGGTCGACTGAGACAACTGGAAGTCATTTTTCCAGAACCTGAACTGTAACATGCCAACGGTCAGAAATATGACCGTTGTGCTTTCTCGGTCGACCGAGGCCTGTTTCTAGGTCGACCGAGAACTAGCCGTTGGCAACTTTATCTTTATAAAAAGTGGCTTTTTGGTTGGAGAAAGTTGCTGAGATTTGAGAGACCTTTGAGGCCAAGGCTAAGCAACTTCTCAAGAGCATTTTTAAAGGGATTATGAAGCCATTCCACTTATTGAACCTTTGATCGTCAAATGGGTGTGCTTCCTTTAATCCATAGTCTTTTTACAATCATGTTTTGCTTCAAATCTTTGATCTTTCTCAATGCATGATTAACAAGTTGCTTTCATTTTAAAATGTTGTCTTTCATAACATGTCTAATACTTTAGTAATCTCGTATGCTATGAATATAACATGTTGTCATTGTTTCACATGAAATTTGTTTTCTTGTTTCAACATCAACTTATTAGACTTTAATTTGTCTTCTTTGAAAACAAGATAATTCACATTGTCCAACTCATGTGATAGACAACTCACTCTTTCTCAATCATATGTTTATCATCTTTGAATCATTTAAGATTGTATCTTTTCAGAAAGAGAAAGAGTAACTTTCTAGTAAATGCATTTCACATAAACTTTGTCATTCACATGCATTGTTCTAGAACTTGAGTTTTTCACTTTCAAATTAGCCTATTAAGAGGCACTTCATTGCATTTCCTTGTTCTCTTTATCCATGCATTATTAGGCATATTTCTTAAGAGAAAAGTTCCTTGTTGTAAAGGTTCATGCTTACCCTTGAAAAGCATATGTTGTAAAGGTTTATGCTTAGCCTTGAAAAGCATAGTGTTGTTTGTAAGGTTTGAGGTGATCCTAAACCTTAATTGAAGTTAGTGAATACCGGTAGGTGTACCGGGAGTGGATGTAGGCAATTTGGCCGAACCACTATATGTGATTGTGTTATGGTGATTGTCTTTATGCTTTCTTTTTATGGATTATGCTCCCTTGGTTGATTTCTTTATTCTCCTTCAAAGCATAAGAGACTTAAAAGCTAAAAGAATTAAAATTGGTCTAGGACTTTGAGCTCACCCTATTCACCCCCCCCCTCTAGGATTCGATCTTGGACTTTCAAGCGACACCCTGTTGATACTTGCAAAATTTCAAAAATCGTGGAGACGCAACATTCCGGTTGATAGCCACAAACCCAAAATTCAAACAAAAACCAAGGTAAAAAAAAAAGACCTCAAAATTTCAAAAATAGTGGGGAAGCGACATTCAATCGATACCTACAAAACCAAGGAAGCGACTCTTAGTCGATACTTGCACCCAAATTCGCGACGAGGCGACATTCCATCGATACTCGCAGCCGAATGAGCGGAGGCGACATTCCATCGATACTTGCAAAACCATTCAACAGGGAGGTGACTTTTAGTCGATACTTGCATTTTTGAAAACCAAAACCCGGCTCTCATGCCAAAAATCGGCTATAAATGCCAAAAACCCGGCTCTCATGCCAAAAATCTGTTATCAACGCCACAAAATCGGCTATAAATGCCACAAAACCTGGCTCCCATGCCAATTCAAAATTTGGCTTTCATGCCAACAAAACAAAACTCAGTTTTAAAAAAAATCGGCTCTCATGCCAAAAATCGGCCATAAACGCCACAAAATCAGCTATAAACGCCACAAAAAACTCGGCTATAAATGCCACAAAATTGGCTATCAATGCCACAAACTCAACTTCCATGCCAAAAACAAATTTCGGCTTCCATGCCCAAAAAAAAATATCCCGGCTATCAATGCCACAAACAAAAACAAATTTTGGCTTCCATGCCACAAACAAAACCGGCTTCCATGCCATCCCATATTTTTGGCTTTTACGCCACAAAATTACGGCTTCCATGCTGACCCAAATTTTGGCTTTCATGCAATCTCAAAATTCTGGCTTTCATGCCATCTCAAAATTCGGCTTTCACGCCAAAACAATCATTTGATAAAAGGTTTTTCACAAAATGACAAACTTTTAATCAAATTTCCAAACAAACATTCTCATTTAACTATTGCTTGAATTTATCAGAAAAGAATTTGAGTGAAAAGGAGGGAATACAAAAAAGAGAAGTGTTAAAAAAAATGTCCACAAGCACTACAAGAGAAAGAGTACCAAAAAATTATGTGTGTGTATACACGGGTACCAAAAAAAAGAAGAAAAAGGTTTGTTACAAGAATCAGGAGCTCAGTCTCACATGGTCTTCAACCAAAGACTCAAATCCTCAAGCAGACTCTTGGCCTTAGCCTCTAAAGCTTCCAAGCCGCACTTCTTCAAAATCTTCTCATAAAATGCGACAGAACACTGCGATCCATCTGCAACACGGGGAAGCTCTTCCCAAAGAATCTGCCATTGCTCGTACTCTTGAGTCTTCCTCCGGAGATTGCCCTCAGTCTCCTCGACTTGGCGAATTAGAGTCCCTTCTCTAGCACAAGCTTCCACAATGGCGGCCCATTTTGTAACGGCTTGTTCCTCCAATAGCTCAAGACGATGCCTGGTCTCAATGACCTCACTATCAACACAACGCAGATCTTCTGTCAACTCAATGATAGCCAACTCGGTAACGTTCCTCTCCCTAACGAATTGCTTCCGAGTCCGCGAGATCTCGTTCAACTCAGACTTGACCTCGCTAGAAGGCTTCAAAAACATCTCATTGAAGAAGTCACCACTTGGAAAGTTCCTGGTCTCATTCCACTTGTTGCCTAGAGCTATAACTTCATCAACAAAAGCCTTCACACCTGCAATGTCCAGACTGACTTCTTCGCTATCAGCAAGGATGTCCTGTACATGCTTAATCATGCCAAAGTCGGCTTCCAAATGGCCAGAAGAAAGAGTTTTGACCCATGAGCTCAAAACGCTCTTCAACACTTTCTTCGCATACTCACGAGATGGCCCGGATAAAGGCTCGCCCCTCTCCATTGGTGGACTGCCCGTGTTATGCCCTGTTGGAGGAGTGATCATCAAACTCTTTCTAATCGGAGACACTGGCGAAGGAATCTGCTCAGAAGATTCAATCTCTCATGCATTAAAACTGGAAGAAGAAGTCCCTACTTCTGGTTCAACTGCAGGCATCCCCTGCTTTGGCACTGAGAAAGGCGGAGGAACTTCTTCTGCTACCTCACAATCTGCCAGCAAAACAAAACAAAAGAGGTATGAATATGATCCTGTTGAAAAAATCATTATCATCAGGGTTATTGCTACAAATACCTTCTTCGACGATCGACGGAATACTTTCTGCCTCCATGAGTTCATCCGAAGCGTCGTCAAAGGCCGCATCCATGGATGGCTCGAAACCGTCGGAATCCTTAGAGCCCAAGGCAAGGGACAAGCTCATCAGCAGAACTACCAGCAGAAGGATCATCAGAACAAGAGACAGAGGTCAGAACAAAATGCTCGGAATCCCTTGGTTTGCACCCACTGTGGGAAGAACCATGAGAGTTCACAGTGTCGTACACTCACAGGAGCATGTTTCAAATGTGGTTCCATGACCCATCAGATGAGAGATTGTCCAAGGCAGAATAGACAGAATCAGCAGCAACAGCAAGGGGCACAACGTCCAGCGCCACCACAGAATGCAATCATTGTTCAGAATCAGACAAGGCCACTACAGCAACAAGCACCACAACAGCAGCAGCATAGACCACAGCAACAACAACAGGCTCGTCAATAGGGACAGAACCAAAATCAGCGTACACCGCAGTAGCATAGGAATGCACAACAAGGCTGGCCACAACAAGCTCCAAATAGGCCACAACATCGAGGGCAAATCTACGCGATCAATAGAGCTGATGCAGAGGCAGCGGGAAATGTAGTGGAAGGTACACTTCTTGTTTGTCGGATAAAAGCTAGGATTTTATTTGACCCTAGCTCTACACATTCATTCTTATCCCATGAATTTTCTAAGTTGGTTGATATGCATGCTAGAGAACTTGAGTTCATTTTGACTGTGACAACCCCAGTAAGCAAACAAGTTATCTGTAGAACATATTACCCTAGTTGCACAGTTCAGATAGAAGAAGTGGTTTTAATCGCAGATCTCATTCTATTAGAGATGTTTGATTTTGATGCCATCCTAGGGATGGATTGGTTGGCAGGATACCATGCCACAATGGATTGTTTCCATAAGACCCTGACTTTCAAATTAGATGAGACACTGTCGCGACCCCGGAACGGATCCCGGGCCCGCGACGTGCGTTCGTTGAATTGTTTACATTGGAGATATACTTTCCCACAGGTTCCCGCGGTGAGGATTCCCAAAGACACGCGGAATCTGGCTCACACGATCAAGTTTGCGGAAGCGTGTAGCAAAACACATCAAGATGAGCACCAATAAATTTCTAAGTGCTCCGACAAATCATAACAAGACATAGTATCAAAGGAAGAAGTTAAAATGGCATTCCCATCATAGTTCAAGTTATAAGACTAACACGAAAGTAAGTTAAGTTTTTGTTACAACCCATAAGAGGCCAACAGAGGCCAATACACTTCTCAAATAATCAAAGGAAACCCCAAAACAAAATGATGACGAGACTCAAGAACCCGCCCGACGTCTAGATGACATCGTCGGGCTGCCACTCTCTCACAGGGGTTGGCTCACAAGCCTCCTCCTGACGCTCCTCCTCAAAGGTAACGTCTCCTGCACCTGGGCACCAACAAACAAGGGTCAAACACAACGGTTTGGCAGGTAATCAATTTAGGTGCAAGGATGAAACAATAAATGTTTTAGAAAACATATAAGCAAATCCCTGATTTGAAAAACTACAATGACTGAGATACATTTACAGAAATATTTAATCAAGCTGAGATACTAAAACAAACTAGTATGAGTACATAATATATCATGAATAGTCATCATCCACAAAGAGCCCATCCTTTCTCTATCATTTATATAATGAAAAGAGCAAGCACGCATGACAAGCACGATATACATAATATAATCACGACACGATTTCCCACAAAGACGAGAATTCCGGCCGCGGAACCGGACACGCACGATGTGTAATAAATACACGACCAGTCTGCAGACAGTCCACATGTTTAAGGACCCCCAGACAGTGGATCAAACTGAAAGGGCAGTCCAAGCTCAGTGGTGTTCACTTAATTCATGAATGCACAAAACACGCGAAACACGGTCGAAACACGTCGAGGTAAAAAGGGGGAAGTCACTTATCAAAACACGACGAACACGACTAGCAAAAGGCATAATAAATATGCATAACACACTTAGGAAGTGACCCCTTTTTCTTGAAACAAACCTGCAAAACAAGCTTGTACTTAAACTTCAAAACGAGTACACAAAGATATTCATTGTATCAAAACCAAAGTACGAACACAAAGCCTATCAAGCACATGTAAAGACCCTTGATTGATCGTTGTGTATTTGAAGCCCAAATGTTGGAATTATAGATAGAATTGGTGCCCCGGAAGTTCAAAGACATCTAGGGTTTCGAGTACACAATATCAGGCTAAAGGTCACTTAACATGTTCTAGTTTTCACTCTTGCAAAACTTCTTCAAAACTAGGAATTTAGTCAATTTCGGTCAGCTCGCGGTTAGCCGAAATGGGACCTCGCGGCTAGACGCAAGATGACCGTAGGCTGACCGTTGGAACTCAGGTCAGGAAACTTGGCTCTCTGGAAAAGGAGCCGAAAAGCTTTTGGTTGGCTTACGGTTAGCCGCAAGGGAACTGGCGGCTAGCTGTGAGCTGACCGCAGGACCCTGATGCAGAAGTCAGCTACTAGAAAAGGAACCGCTAATTTTGGTTGGCTCGCGGTTAGCCGAAATGGGGATTGCGGCTAGCCGCCAGCTGACCGAAACTGCACGGGAAATGCAGTTCAGTGTAGATTTTTCCACATTTCCTTCTTCCCTTCTACTTGTTTTTCATTCCACCTGCATTCCCTGAGCCTCAATGCTCTCCAAGGGATAAAATACACATTTCTCACAATTCCAAACATCCAAACCATGGAAAAATGATCATGAAGCTTATAAACATGTTCATATGAAAAATTTCTAGAACAACAATGTAATCAAAATACACATGCAACAATGATCCTATAGAGATTACTTGCCTTGTTCAAATGCTAAACAATCCTCTCAAGCACTTCACTCAAGCAAATCCAACACTACAAGAACCCAAGAGAAAACCATTCAAAACTTAACAAAAATGAAAACAAAGAACCCATTTTCACAAAAAGGGTTTTCAAATGAAAAACAAGATCTTTAAGAAACCAAAATGACTCAATGAAGAATATGGGTTGAAGCTCTTACCTAGAAATGCCCAAACAAAAGGAATGAAGACAAATGGAGAGCTTTCCCCAACTTTAGCTTTCAAAAAGAAGATATCAATAGGAAGCTTGAGATGAGAGGAAGAAGATGATGGTCTTTGTGAGAACCCGACCCCTGATCTCTTGGATTAGTGTTGTTTTATTTGTGGATTAGTTCTTTTAGTGGGATTAGTATTTGTTGGGTTGAGTTTGTGAGCTAGAATGGGTTTTCTTCTAGTTTTGGGCTTTTGAGTGCTTTGGTAGCTTGTGGGGCCCTTTGGGGGTTCCCTTTTCGGCTTTGCATTTACTTGTGAGATTTTCCCGATTTGTTTCGTATTGTGTTTTTGGCCCGTTGCATTCATCTTGAGGAATCCTACAACTTTCATGTTGATCCCGTATCCATTCGAGAACCCAAAACCCGATTTCTTGGCCTTGAGGGCAAAACAGTCTTTTCACACCAAATCTGTACCCAAAAATCGATACTCTCGAAATCCGTGAAACATACACTTTTTGGAAACTAGATATTTCGACGATCATTTCTTCCTTCTTCGTCGAATTCATCCGAGGTCCCGAGAGAGATGATTTCAGCCACCCAAGTTCTTTAAGTTGTGGGACCCAACCTTCATTGTTAACAAAAGAGACCCTTCCCCTTCCTTCTCCATTTTCATGTTCCAGCACAACCATGGAGTCTAGGGTTTTCCTTGCTCCCTCTTCTTCTTCTTGCTTCCCATCACTCAATCCACTTCCAAGCTTGCACCAAGAAGAGATTGGAGGCCACCATCTTCTTCATCTCCTTGAGGACTTTCTTTCCATAGCTTTTGTGGAGCTCACCAACCATTACAAGACTTTCCTTGAGCTTACCTTGTCCATTAGAGGACCTTCCAAGTAAGTGATTCTTCCCATCTCCTAGATTAGTGTTCCTCTAGCTCTTGAGAAGCTCCATTTGTATTATTGAAAGCTCTTTCATTTTCATTCTTTGTGTAACCCATTTTAGGGCTTTTTTGGGGGTTTTTGTAGAGATTGTTGATCTTGAGCTTGAGAGGTGATTAGGAGCTTGTTTTGCTAGATTGGAACCGAAGGCAAGTGGATGAATGGATGTTTTTAATGTTATCAAAGTTTTATGAGAAAATCCCAAGTTTATTTCTTGTTTTTGATCATTGGATACATGTTGCACATATGCTCCTTGTCACATATATATGGATTTCGAAATTTGCACATTAATGGTTGTTTCTATCTTGTTAATCTCTTGGAGAGGTATGCATTTCATTTGATCAAGTTTACTCATATGGTTTTATAAGGAATAGGATTGGTTTGGCTATTCATGGTTATGTTTATGAGCTACATTGATTTGAAAATGATACTCATTTATAGAGTTGTGCTAAAACATCTTTGGTTATGGAAATGTGATCAATAGACCTTGTTTATCTATAAATGTTGACTCAAATGAACCCTTGTCTATGATGGGAACTCCTCTCCTTGTTTGGGGATTGAATGTGAAGAAAGAGGTTGGATTTAATGATTCATTGAAGTCTTGATGGGAGTTTTATTGTAATTAGGATGTTGTTGAAGTAGGGAAAAACTCATTTGTATAAGTGTTGGAAAGGAAAAAGGAAGAGAAAGAAGGGAACTGAACTGCCATAATTCAGTTTCTGGACAGTTCGCTCGAGCGACCTGTCCAGAAAGGGATACGGGTTTTCCAGTAACCTGGTCGCTCGAACGCATTTTAATAACCGCTCGACCGATGAGTTCGCTCGAGCGAACCCTTAGATTCGCTCGAGCGATGCGGCCTGTCTGAACTGTTTTAAGGCGCTGGTACAGAAATTTCAGCCGATCGGTCGGACCGAGTTTGAGTCCAGTGGGTTTTGAGGTTTATTTTTCCTTGTGAACCTTGGCTAACCTCCTCAGACTCACTCGACCATATGTGAGAGCGTCTGGAGCCGATGCTCGTCACGGTTGGTTCGGATGCATCGAAGTTCAACCCATTTCAATCTTGAACGGGATGGAACGACGTGATATCTTCTTTATATCTAAACGCAAGTCCTTCCCTTGGTTATCGCGAATTCCATTCCTCTCGGTGACTGAATAGGTTGCTCGATGTTTCCGGATTAATGTCATGCCTAGGATGGACCGTTGATAATCTCGATTCTTGCTATTGTAACATCTAGAACTACCCATAAGCTCAAGTTAAGATTTTAAAATAGTAAAAGTGCATAAGGAGCCCGGAATGTCTTCAAACTCAAGGAGTACCAAGTAATGATTATAATCGACATACGGGACCCCTATTCACTTAAATAGATCTTGAAATTAATACTTTTCCTGAAATTGTTATAGTTCATTGTTTCACCTCTTTCCCCGAGATTTGCATTACATGACTGGTTTTCCCGAAAGCATTGGAGTTACTCTAGTAACAGTCATTTGTCCCGAAGTGCATTGCATCACATGATATGACCGTGTGCCTTTGAGCACCCCCGTTTTACCCGTTTATTTATTGTACTTGATTTACTTGTTTCCCTGAAAGCATTGAAGTTACACTAGTAACAGTTATTTGTCCCGAATGTATTGCCCGATATGAAGTGACAGTGTGCCCTTGAGCACACCCGTTTTACCCATTTACTTACTGTACTTGATTTACTTGCATATGTCTCGATTGGTTTTGACCTATGAGTCGGCATCACTAAGCTTGGATACCTTGTCGGTTTGATCCACCGACTTGGAAATCCCTCTCCCGTCCCGCCAGCTGCAGTTTGGATCCCGATACCCGGTTATTACCGTGGTCCCGTCCCGATACCCGGTTATTACCGTGGTCCCGTCCCGATACCCGGTTCGCTACCGTGGTCCCGTTCCCGTTCCCGTATATTTATTATTGTATATATGATTTACGTTGAGTCTCCTCACCTTGTGTGACTGAGACCAACGTCCCGCTCTTGTCACTTCGGTGATAGAGGACTTAGCTTCTTGTGATTGCCATCTTGCCAGTTCCCGATTCCTTGGACACCCGACATGGTTTATATTGCTTACTTGTTTTCAGATAAATGATTCATTGCTTTTATGAAAGTTGTTATTTAGATAAGTGTTAATGCTCTCTATCGTAAATTCAGTCGCTATTATATTGTTTTATGTCCTTTGCACCCGTACATGTTTTACATGAATGCCGGTTGGGTGAATACCCGTGCTTTTACATATGTTCCATACGATCAATGATTTTGCTAGATTTATATGATTACACGTGTTTTAAAGGAATACTCGAATTGTTAAATATCCGTGCCTTGTTTTAAAGGACATTTGGTTTGTCAGATATCTATGTTTATACCTGTTTTTAAATGAATACCCGAATTGTTAAATACTCATGCTTTGAAATAGGTTTCAAATGACACTTGTTTTGCCAGATTCCTAGGTTTATACCTATTTTACATGATACCCGATTTGTTTAAATATCCATACTTTGGAATAGGTTTAAATGAACATTAGTCTTGTCAGATTTCCTTGGTTACACCTGTTTTAAACGATACCCGATTTATTAAATATCCATACTTCTACATAGGTTTCAAATGGACATTGGTTTTGCTAGACTGCTATGAATACCTGGTTTGTTGTATACTTGTGTTTTTACTTAAGTTTCAAATGAACGTTGTTTTGCCATACCGCTATATTTATACATGTTTTAGACGAACACCCCATTGTCAAATATCTATGATTATAGATGATGTAACCGAACACATGTTTTATTAGATATTCATGTTTTACCCGTGCTTGAAATGAATACAGGTTTTTCCCCGAGATTCCCGACTTTGCACCCGTTTAATTATATGTAGCATTTGATCGAATAGCATGATGTATCTTATGTTTTATTCTTCAGTATATTTGTTATCTTTTCATCCACCTGCCAGACCGTCGTGTCTGACCCACTACTTTTGGTACTCAGGTTCAGATTTCTTCGCCCCGAGTTGAGTGTTTTGTTGGCTGTGGAGCCATGCTTTGCAGGTTGTTTTGTCGGCTATGTCATGTAGACATTGAGCTTGACATCGGAGCTACGTCACATTTGGGTAGTAGTTTGTAGCTTATGTTGTATGGCTTTTATTAGCCTTTTTCTTGGGATTCTTAATTAATGTACATTGATAATTGTAACTTGAATATATTTGGGAATGTAATATCCTGTTACTGTCAGCTCTGTAATTTATTGTGATGGTTACTCCAGTCTGATATGATTCTTGATATAATAGCTATACGCTAAAGGTTGAGTGCGACGCGGAATCAGATGGCCACGGACTTCGGGTCACAACGCCACAAATGCTTCCGCAAAATATTCAGAATGTGTTGTCTTCACACACGCGGATCCTGGGAGAAGTAAAATATTATTGGTGCTTAATCCCATTTCCCGCCCCCGAGGTTTCGGTTCGGGGGCGTGACAGTCTTGGAATCTTCTTTGGAGTCTTCTAGCTAGATCATGCAAGGTGAGGAAGATGGAAAGGAAGGAGGGGTTTTACAGCCCTAGGTCAAAGAAGTTGCAGAGATTTGGGGGAAATGAATGAAAAGAGAGGGAGATGGGGATTAAGTGATGACAATGGGCCCCAATTAGCTGAACTTTGAAGTGACCAAAACATGATCTTGTGGGCCTCGGATGACTTCGACGAAGAAGGATAAAACGATCATCGAAAAATCTAGTTTCCAAAAAGTATATTTTTTACATGGTTTTGAGATCTTGAAAATTGTGTCCAGATTTGTGCATAAAAGACAATTTTACCCTCATTGGCCAAAACATGGGTTTTTGGGCTTTAAACATGAATGGGCTTAAGACGAAAGTTGTAACACATAGGAAAATTATTCAAATGAAATGAAAATCACAATCACACGGAAACCGATACGATCTTCCCAAGCTTACACGGGCACTCAAGCCTTCCTGAGTGTGTCTGACTACTACTAAACGTTCTCAAAATTCCCAAAGCTATGTCCAAGACTAAAAATAATTACTTCTAACCCAACGACAACTAAACCCACTTAGGACTAAGCACACACTAATCGAACACTAATCGAATTGGTCTGGGTCGGGGTCTAACAGACACCAACAGGGGTGTTGTTTCAGGGAGAGAGGAGTCCTCGTGCAGGTTTGGTCTCAGCATTATAGGCTGATAGACTATTGAGAAGTGGTTGTGAAGCATATTTGGCGTTTATCACGGAGGATAAACGGTCCCAAGGGGTGGAGGAGATCCCAATTGTTTGGGAATTCTCGGATGTTTTTTCGGAGGAGATCCCAGGTTTGCCATCCATCAGAGAGATTGATTTCATTGTTGAGTTGTTACCAGGGACTGCTCCGATATCTAATGCACCATATAGAATGGCTCCAGCAGAGTTGGGAGAATTGAAGACTCAGTTTCAAGAATTATTAGACAAAGGTTTTGTGAGACTGAGTATTTCACCATGGGGAGCTCCAGTCTTGTTTGTCAAGAAGAAGGATGGTTCGATGAGAATGTGTATAGATTACAGAAGATTGAATCAAGTGACCATCAAGAACAAGTATCCATTACCAAGGATAGATGAATTGTTTGATCAATTGCAAGGTGCATCATACTTTTTGAAGATTGATTTGAGATCCGGTTACCATCAGCTGAGAGTCAGAGAATCAGATGTGTTGAAAATAGCTTTCCGGACAAGATATGGCCACTATGAGTTCCTAGTGATGCCATTTGGGTTGACTAATGCACCGGCAGTGTTCATGGCGTTGATGAACAAGATATTTGCACAGTATCTGGATCAGTTTGTTGTAGTATTCATATATAACATTTTGGTGTACTCCAAGACCAGAGAAGAGCATGAGGAGCACTTGAGGATAGCACTGCAACTCTTGAGAGAGAACCAGCTGTATGTGAAGCTCAACAAGTGTGATTTTTGGTTGGAGCAAGTAGTATTTTTGGGGCACATCATCTCCAAAGAAGGATTATCAGTGGATCCGTCCAAGATTGAAGCAGTTATGAGTTGGGAAAGACTGAAGAATGCGTCAGAAATCAGAAGTTTTCTGGGTTTAGCAAGTTATTACAGGAGGTTTGTGCAGGGATTTTCGTTGATTGCGTCACCTTTGACGAAGTAGACAAGGAAGAATGTGTCATATGTATGGACAGATCAGTGTGAAGAGTTTTTCCAAGAGTTGAAGAAGAGATTGACTACAACACCAGTCCTTACTTTACCATCCGGAAGCGGCGGTTTTACCATTTTTACCGATGCTTCAAATGTTGGACTTGGTTGTGTGTTGATGCAAGAAGGAAAAGTGATTGCATATGGATCCGGGCAGTTGAAAGATCACGAGAAGAATTATGCCACCCATGATCTTGAGTTAGCAGCGGCTGTTTTCACATTGAAAATGTGGAGACATTACCTCTATGGAGAGAAGTTCGAAGTCCACTCCGACCACCGCAGCTTACAATATTTATTTTCTCAGAAGGAATTGAACATGAGACAGAGAAGATGGACGAAATATATCAAGGACTATGATTTTCCAATCAAGTACCACCCGGGGAAAGCTAATGTAGTTGCCGATGCCTTGAGCAGAAGATCAGTAGGCTTGGCAAATCTAAGTGGCACTTGTATCTTTGAGCAATTTGAAGAGTTGAGTATAGATCTACAGCCACTAAGGAAGGGTGTTTTGTTAGCTAACATGACAGTGTCAGAGCCTTCTTTCATTCAGAAGATCAAGGATAGTCAGTTGTAAGATCCAGAGTTGGCCAAGATTTCAGAGCACATAGCAGAACGTCCTGACTTCCGTATTGTTGATGGAGTTTTGTATTACTGTGACCGTCTATGCGTGCCTAACATTGAAGATTTGAGGAATAACATCATGACCGAAGCTCACAGTACGAAGTATTCTATGGATCCAGGCAGTACGAAGATGTATCAGAATTTGAAGGGCAGATTTTAGTGGAACAACATGAAGAGAGAGATTGCAACGTTTATCTCACGTTGCATGACTTGTCAGTTGATAAAGGCAGAACATCAGAGGCCTCCAGGATTGTTACAACTGTTAGAGATCCCGGAATGGAAGTGGGAGCACATTACTATGGATTTTATTTCGGGACTACCGAGGACTAGCAGAGGCAACGATGCGATATGGGTCATTGTGGACCGACTCACCAAGTCAGCTCATTTCATTCCTATGAAGATAGGGAAGAAGATGCATATGCTACCTTTGGCACAGTTGTTTGTCAACACGATCGTCAGTCGACATGGGCAGCCAGTTTCTATCACATCTGACAGAGACAGTAGATTCGTCTCGAGGTCCTGGAAGACGCTACATGAGTCTATGGGTACGAAACTACAGTTTAGCACGGCTTATCACCCGCAGACAGATGGTCAATCAGAGAGAACAATTCAGACTCTTGAGGATATGCTCCGTGCTTGTGTGTTAGATTTCAAGACTCAATGGGATGAGACTCTACTGTTGTGTGAGTTTGCTTACAACAATAGTTACCACTCGAGCATTGGGATGGCGCCTTTTGAGGCTTTGTATGGCAGAAGGTGTAGGACACTTGTTTGTTGGGAAGAGGTCAAAATTCGCAGTTTCCATGGACCGACTATAGTAAGTGAAACCAGCGACAAAGTGAAGTTAATACTAGAACGTCTGAAAGTAGCCCGGAGTAGACAGAAAAGCTATACAGATTCTCATAGAAGGGATTAACAGTTCAAAGAAGGAGACAAGGTTTTCCTGAAGGTGTCACGTACGAGAGGAACTTTGAGATTTGGACAGAAGGGCAAGCTATCATGGAGATACATTGGACCATACAACATTGTGAGCAAGATCGGTGACATGGCTTATAGATTAGCCTTACTGTCGCGACCCCGGACCGGCCCGTAGGACTAATCCGGGATCGGGACGATAATGATAAATAAGGAATGATAACATGCACATTTGTATTCAATTTCCCACAGGTGTCCGCGGTGAGGATATCACAAACGTCAATGAACATTTCTTTTTGAGTGCGGAAGCGTGTAGCAAATCAAATAGTCCAACTATCATTAGTCATGAAGATCATAACAATAACATGAGTATGAAAGACTGTATCAAAATGAGCAATGATATATATAGCAATGTTTCCCAAAAGTTGTTAAAGTTAGACAAGTTATCATTTAGTTACAATCCCCAAAAAGAGAGGCCAACAAAGGCCAATATTACAAAATAATAACCCAAAGAATAGTTAACAAGTCCTTCCCAAAATGTTACGCCTCTTGGCAACCCGATGTCTACATGACATCGTCAGCACGCCACTCAACTAGAGGCTGCAGCTCACCTACCGCCTCCTCCGGCTCCTCCTCAAGGAAACCGGCAACGGGACCTGAGTACCAAAGCAAAGGATCAGACACGACGGTCTGGCAAGAGAAAGCAAGGATACAACAACATATAATAGGGGAAAATACCTTGAAAAGCATATAAATCTGTTTAAGCAAGAACTCTTATAAAACGGATAAATCATTTGCTATAAAACAAGTAAACAAGATGAAACATAAGAGTTAACCAAGGAAAATCGGGAATAACAAGGTGGCAATCACATAAAGCTAAGTCCTCTGTCACTAATATGACAACAGTATCACGGGACGTTGATCTCAGTCACACAAGGTGAGGAGAAACAACGTATACATATATACAATATAATAATACGGGAACGGGACCACGGTAGCGAACCGGGTATCGGGACGGGGCCACGGTGATAAACCGGGCATCGGGATCCAAACTGCAGCTGGCGGGACGGGAGAGGGATATCCAAGTCAGTGGATCAGACTGAGAAGGTATCCAAGCTTAGTGATGCCGACACATAGGATAAAACCAATCGAGACATATATGAGTAAATCAAGTACAATAAATAAACGGGGAAAACGGGGGTGCTCAAGGCACACTGTCATCTCATGTCGGGCAATACATATCTGGACAAGTCAATACTACTATCATGCTTTCGGGAAAACGATTCATGTCAAGTAATGCTTGGAAATAGAGAAATATGATGAACTATACCAATTCGGGAAAGATGACGATTTAAAGATCTATTTGAGTGGATAGGGGTCCCGTATGTCGATTATAGATATAACTTGGTACTCCTTGAGTTTGAAGACATTCCGGGCTCCTTATGCACTCTTACGATTTTCAAAACTTAAAACGAGCTTATGGTTATAACTAGATTTCATACTAGGAAAATCAAGGTTATAGACGGTCCATCCTAGGCATGACGTTAATTCGGAAACATCGACCAACCTATTCAGTCATCGAAAGGAATGGAATTCGCGATAACCAAGGCAAAAGACTTATATTTGGATATAAAGAAGTTATCGCGTCATTCCATCCCGTTCAAGATTGAAACGGATTGAACTTCGATGCCACCAAACTAACCGTGAGAAGCGTCGGCTCAAGACATCTCACCCATAGTCCAATTAGTCCAAAAAGGGTAGCCAAGGTCCCACCTAGCACTAGGGAAAAAAAATAAAAATCTCAACCAAAATTTTCTGAACAGGGACCGATCGATCGGCCGAAATTTCTGCACAGAGTCCGATCGATCGGCCCAAAAACCCTTACTGTTAAAAGTCAGTCCGATCGATCGGTCTGCACGTCCGATCGATCGGACCTGGGCGCAGTGCAGGTCCGGGAACTTTGATTTTTCTCCCTTTTTCCTTTCCTTCCAACACATGATCAACCAAGGAAAACTATGAACAATATGACTTATTTACATACTTCCAAGACATTAAATGAGGCTATCAAGAGGTGTAAATATCATTTATTTCAACCATGAAAAAACCAATAAATGCAATCAATGAAAGCATAAACATCCATCAATGCTTCACCACATCATTTGAAACTTAAAAACCTCCAAACATTCACTTGCCTCAAGTCCAAGCTAGCAATAAACAAGCCTCTACTCACTTCTCAAGATCACTTCCAAGCTACAATAAAAAATCCCCAAAAACAACCCTAAAATGGGTCAAACCATGAAATGACAATGAAACCTTTCAAAAATGCAAATGTAGCTTCCCTAAGGCTAGAAGATTAACAATCTAGAAGATGAGAGGGATCACTTACTTGGATGACCTCCAAATGAGAAGAACTAGTTCAAAGAAGGTCTCAAGATGGGGAGATTGCTCCAAGAATAGTATCAAGGTGAAGCTTGCAAGGAGAGGAAGAAGATGATGAGTTCCCTTTTGAGTTTAGTGCAAGATTGGTGAGGATTTGAGATGAAGAAGCAAGAAGAAGGTGAGAAACCAAGAAAACCCTAGACTCCAATGGTTGTGCTGGAAAATGAAAGATGAAGTGAATGGAATGGCTTCTCTTGTTAGCTAAAGAGTTGGGTTGGATTGGGTCCCACAACTAATGAAACTAAATGGGCTGATATCATCTCTCTCGGGTCCTCGGATGAATTCGACGAAGAAGGAAGAATTGTTCGTTGAAATATCTAGTTTCCAAAAAGTGTATGTTTCGCGGGTTTCGAGAATATTAAGTTTTGGGTACAGATTTTGTGTGCAATGACTGTTTTTCCCTCCGGGCTATGAAATCGGGTTTCGGGGCCTCGAATGGACACGGGATCAACATGAAAGTTGTAAGAATCCACAAGATGAATGCAACGGGCCAAAAACACAATTCACAACCAATCGGGAAAATCTCGCAAGAAAACGCAAAGCCGAAAAGGGAAACCCCCAAAGGGCCCCACAAGCTACCAATCACTCTAAAAAGTCCAAAACTAGAAACAAGGTTATTCCAAACCCAACTTAACCACAAACACTAATCAAGCTTAGCACTAACACGTAACTTAATTAGTACTAATCGGGATCACTCGGGTCGGGGTCTTACACTTACTACCCGAGCTATCCGGCATACACAACGTTTTCCATTTGTCTATGTTGAAGAAGTATGTCCCCGATCCTTCACATGTACTCCAGCACGAGCCATTGGAGATCAGAGAGGATGCTATATATGTTGAGAAGCCTGTTTAGATCATCGATACGAAGGAACAAGAGCTGAGGGCTCGGACTATTCAGTGGGTGAAAGTACTTTGGGAGAATCATGGACCGGAAGAGGCCACATGGGAATTACGAGACCAAGTACAGAAGAAGTATCCACATCTACTACCTGATGTGAGTTTTATATTTCATTTGGAGGACCAAATGCCCTAAGGGGTGGAGGATGTAAGACCCCGTCCCGAGTGACCTCGATTAGTATTGATTAACTTGTGTTTTAGTTCTAAGCGTGTTTAGTGGATTTTGGTTAGGTTGGGCTTGGAATAGCTTTTGATATAGTTTTGGGGAATTTTGATTGCTTTGTGATTAGTGGGGCCTTTGGGGGTTCCTTCTTTATGACTTTGCATGTGCTTGAGGATCTATCAGAGATTTTGCATTCATGGTTTTAATCCCGTTTTATTTATATTGTTAATCCCTACAACTTTTATGTTGATCCCGTGCCTGTTCGAGATCCCGAAACCCGATTTCATAGCCTTGAGGGCAAAACAGTCATTGTACACAAAAACTGTACCCAAAACTTGATATTTCTGAAACCCGCGAAACATATACTTTTTGGAAACTAGATATTTCGGTGATCATTTCTTCCCTCTACGTCGAATTCATCTGAGATCCCGAAAGACATGATTTCAGCCCAACAAGCTCCTTAAGTAGTGGGACCCAACCCCATTTGTTATCAAAAGGGAAACCCACTCTCCCTTTTATCTCATTCTCCATTTTCCAACACAACACTTCAAGCTAGGGTTTTCTCTTGCAACTTTCTCTTCTTCTTCTTGCTCTCTCCATCTCCAATCCACACCAAACTTGCATCAATCAAGAAATGAAGGTTATCATTCTCTTCCCTGTTAGGGATTTTGTATTTGCAATTTGATGGATGCATTAACATATTCACATCATTTGAATTTACACTCTTGCATTGTTTTAGAAAATCTTGAAATCTGGTTTTATACATGCATTGCTTTTAAGATTTGTAAAAGTATTGTTTTATGCATGTTTTGTTTCTAAACTTGGATGCATTGGATTTAGAATTCAAACTCTTTTGAAAACCTAATTCTTTGTGCATTACTTTTGTGAAATCATATTGAGAATTTAGGTTTGTGCCTTGCATGCATTCATCACTTTCAGAATCATCTTTGTATGCATTTTCATGTGAAAAGAGTTTTTAGAAATCAAGCTAGCCTATGTTTTAAATCTTCCAAATTATTTTAGGCTCTTTGTGTTTCATGTTTTTAAACATCTTCGTTTGATTTAAAACATGTTACCAAGCTTGGTTTAGTGGCCCAAAAATCCCCACAAAGAGAAACCTTCAAATATGCAAAAGTTGGGATTTTTTGTCCCAGGGGGGTGGTCCGGCAGTGTCGCCGGTCGACCGGTCCAGAGGTCCCGGTCGACCGGGAACACTGCAGGCCAACTGGGCCCCTGGAGCCCCAACGGTCATATTTCTGACCGTTGTGTGATCCCGGTCGACCGAGACCTGTTTGCAGGTCGACCGAGGACTAGCCGTTGGACTGTTTTCTTGTATAAAGTCCATTCATTTTCCAACTTTCAAGAGGCTTGACACATGAACTTTTGAGACCATTTTGGAGCCAAAGAAAGGGGAAGAAGTTGGAAAGGCTAGAGGGCTATTTGGAAATCAATTGCTTGAGTTTTCAAAAGGTACATCTTTACTTGTATTTTGATTTCCATTAAAATGAAATCCATGCATGCTTAAATCTTTGTATTTTCACTTATGCATGATTTCTAGAGTTGTGTTGCAAACTCAATATCAACTTTGGTAAATTAGATTGGTTTGCAAACTCTCTTATCCTAATCACATGTGTTCTTAGACTTTAACATTCATACAACTTGTTTGTTTCATTTGTTCAAAGTTGTTTGAATCTTTTATGTGATTAGTTTTCTCTTCAATCATCATTTTCTAAGCTTTGATTTTAAAATGCGTCATGCATTCATTTAGGAGCTTCATTGTAGAAATTGATTGAAGTAAAGCATTCATACACTTGTGCACACACTTTACTTTCTTTAGTGTATGTTTGTAATTTGATTTACACTTTCATATTCGCCTATTTAAGAGGCAACATTATTGTGCTTAAATTGTATCTCTTAGAGTGATCTTTTGTGAAGACACTTTCTTAGAGAAATCTTCATTTGTAAAGGTTATTGCTTAGCCTAAGAAAAGCATTGTGTAAAGGTTATTGCTTAGCCTAAGAAAAGCATCTTGTAAAGGTTATTGCTTAGCCTACAAAAGCACATTGAGAGGTTGTTGTTTAGCCTAGAAAAACAACATTGTAAGGGTTATTGCTTAGCCTATTGAAAAGCATAAATAGTGGAAATCCGGTGGGGTGTTGGATCACAAGCCGGTAGTGGATGTAGGCATTGAGGCCGAACCACTATAAATCCTTGTGTGATGGTGCTTGCTTTGTGGTGATTGTTTTTATTAAGCTTCCGCATTTTGTTTGATAATCATCACTTGTGACTAGTTTGTTTTAAAGAAGTTAAATTTGATTAAGATTGGTCATAATTGGAGCTCAGCCTATTCACCCCCCCCCCTATAGGGTTCGGATCCTCAGGACTTTCAGTTGGTATCAGAGCCTCGTGCTCTATTTTATAGGATCAAGTGTTTGGAACTCTTGATTAGGTGTAAAAACCTAGAGTCAAAACCCTAGAGTTGTCCTTGCATGAAAATCATTAGAATGGACTCCACTATGCTAGACTTTGTAGATTCTTCTAGACCCCTCATTCTTCCTTCTATTGGAGATTCAAACCCTCAATTAAATGAATATCAATTTGATTCAAAAGAGGAAGAAAATGAGTATGATGAAGATGATCTTCAACAAGCCTATAATGAATTATATACATTATCTTCAAAGCTTGATAAGAGAAATAAAAGTTTGAAAGAAGAATCAAATAGACTAAACATAGAGTTAGTGTAAGACCCCGACCCGAGTGAACCCGATTAGTGCTAATTAAGTTGCGTGTTAGTACTAAGCTCGATTAGTGATTTTGACTAAGTTGAGTTTGGATTAGCTTTGATTATAGTTTTGGGCTAATTTGAATGTCTGGATTTGCTTTGTGTTAGTGGGGCCCTTTGGGGGTTCCTCTTTATGACATTTCATTTGTTTGAGGATTTATCGGAGGTTTTTACATTCATGATTTTATTCCTGTTTTACCCGCTTTGATGATCCCGTTTTCGTTTGAGATCCCGAAACCCGAATTCTTGGCCTTGAGGGCAAAACAGTCATTGCACACCAAATCTGTACCCAAAACTTGATATTCCCGAAACCCGCGAAACATATACTTTTTGGAAACTAGATATTTCGACGATCATTTCTTCCTTCTTCGTCGAATTCATCCGAGGTCTTGAGAGAGATGATTTCAGCCTAAGTAGATTGTTAGTAGTGGAGCCCACTCCTCACTTGCTACAATAGGAGACCCTTCCCTTCCATTTTCATTTTCCAGCACAAGAGAGAGAACCAGGGCTTGTTGAGAAACTTCTTCTTCTTCTTGCTTCCCATCACTCAATCCACTTCCAAGCTTGCACCAAGAGGAGATTTGAGGCCACCATCTTCTTCATCTCCTTGAGAGCTTCCTTTACATAGCTTTTGTGGAACACACCAACCCTTACAAGATTTCCTTAGAGCTTTTCATTGCCATTAGAGAACCTTGTAAGTAAGTATTTCCCTTCATCTTCTAGATGTGTTATCTCCTAGCTCTTGAGAAGCTTCCCTATCATCCTTGGGAGATTTCCTTGCTATTTCATTGTTTTGACTCTTTTAGGGTTTGTTGTATTTGGGGTTTTTGCCTTGTAGTTGGATCATTGTCTTGGAGGACTTGATAGAGTTTGATTTCTTTGTTAGAAGACCTAAGGCAAGTGAATAAATGATTTTCCTAAGCTTTTATTGATTTTTGGACATTTTCCATTAATGTGCATTTGTTGCTTTGTTTTGAAATGAATGCTCATTATAAGTATTAATGACACATTTATAATCTTGGAGAAGTAGTGGTTTATGGCATTGAATGTCTTCTTGTTTTGTTGCAAAGGTTTATATAGATTGTGAAATGGTTCCCTTCTCCTTTTTCCTTGTGTTGAATGCATGGTTGATGAAGGAGAATATGGTTGATTTGATGGAGGATTTGTTGTAGTTTGAAGGGAGAAATAGACTCCTCATTTGATGTGTAAGAAGGGCTAAAAGAAGGTTGTAAAAAGGAAGAGAAAGAGAGGAACTGAACTGCCCGGAATTCTGTCTCTGGACAGTTCGCTCAAGCGACCATGACAGTTCGCTCGAGCGACCTGTCCAGAAGAGGATACGGGTTTTCCAGTAACTTGGTCGTTCGAACGCATTTTAATAACCGCTCGACCGATGGGTTCGCTCGAGCGAACTCTTCGATTCGCTCGAGCGATGCGGTCTGCCTGGCACAGGTCACGCTGGTACAGAAATTTCGGCCGATCGATCGGCCCCTACCCTCCTTGGACTCACTTGACCATATGTGAGAGCGTCTTGAGCCGATGCTCTTCACGGTTGGTTCGGATGCATCGAAGTTCAATCTATTTCAATCTTGAACGGGATGGAACGACACGATATCTTCTTCATATCTAAATGCAAAGTCTATTTCCTTGGGTATCGTGAATTCTATTCCTTTCGGTGACTGAGTAGGTTGCTCGATGGTTCCGAGTTGACATCATACTTAGGATGGACCGTTTATAGTCTTGATTTTTCTATCATAGCATCTAGTACTATCCATGAGCTCATTTAAGGTTTTAAAAATAGTAAAAGTGCATAAGGAGCCCGGAATGTCTTCAAACGCAAAGAGTACCAAATCATTTCAATAATCGACATACGGGACCCCTATTCACTTAATTAGATCTTGAAATCAATATTTTTTCGGAATTGTAATAGTTCATTTTATTCTTCATTTCCAAGACTTACATTACATGACTTGTTTTCCCCGAAAGCATTGTGTACACTTGAAATGGTTACTTGACCCGAAGTGGATTGCACCACTTGATATGTCAGTGTGTCCTTGAGCACCCCCGTCTTGCCCGTTTGATTATATACTTGTACTTGATTTCCTTGCATTGTCTCGATTGTATTTGACCTATGAGTCGGCATCACTAAGCTTGGATAACCTCGTTGGTTTGATCCACCGACTTGGAGATCCCCATCTTGTCCCGCCAGTTGCAGTTTGGATCCCGATGCCCGGTCATTACCGTGGTCTTGTCCCGATACCGCAGATTGCTACTGTGGTCCCCGATGCCCGGCTCGCTACCGTGGTCATGTATAGTATATGTATTTATATGAGATCCCCTGTTTCTCCTCACCTTGAGTGACTGAGATCAGGGCCTAGTTATTGCTCTATCACCTTAGTGATAGAGGACTTAGCTTCGTGTGGTCGCCATCTTGCTTGCTCCTGATTCCTTGGATACCCTATGAGTTTTATCTTGTTTACATGTTTTCTAGCAAATGATTTATATATTTTATGAGAGTTCTTGCTTAAACAGATTTCCTTGCTTTTCGAGATTTTTCCTCTACTACCTGTTGTTGTATCTTCTCACTCTCTTGCCAGACCGTCGTGTCTGATCCTTTGCTTTGGTACTCAGGTCCCGTTGCCGGTTTCCTTGAGGAGGAGCCGGAGGAGGCAGTAGGTGAGCTGCAACCTCTAGTTGAGTGGCGTGCTGACGATGTCATGTAGACATCGGGTTGCCAAGAGGCGTAACATTTTGGGGAGAACTTATTAACCATTCTTTTGGGTTATTCTTTTGTAGTATTGGCCTTTGTTGGCCTCTAATTTTGGGGATTGTAACTAAATGATATTTTGTCTAACTTTAACAACTTTTGGGAAACTTGCTATAGATCATTGCTCATTCTGATACAATTTTGATATTTGATATTAATGCTTGCATGATTAGAGATAATCTACTATTTGATTTGCTACACGCTTCCGCACCAAAAGAGAAATATTCATGCAAGGTTGTGATATCCTCACCGCGGACACCTGTGGGAAATTTAATAAGTTTTATATGGTGGATGTAGATAATCATCATCATTCACCACACTCAGTCCCGATCCCGGATTGGAATCCCCGGTCAGGGGTCGCGACAGTTAGCTTCTTCAAAAGATGAGCTTAGAGAGAAAGAAGAAGTCTTAAATTGTTTAGAATCTAAGTTCATGATCTCTTTAAATAACCTATCTAACATTCAAGATGAACTAAAAGAATTAAAGATGGGTTATGATAATGTCACCAAGGAAAATTTAAATCTAAGAGATCAAATAAAAAGGCAAGACAAAGACTTTATCAATTTAGAAGCCAAGTTGATTAAAAGTAAGTTAAAAACCAAAGAACTTGGATCTAATGTTGTTAATGAACTAAAACTTGAATTAAAACTTGCCAATGAAGAGCTAAGCAAATATAAGGAAATTGAAAATGAACTTTCAAAAGTTAAACATGAAAATTCAATCCTTATAACCAAAGTCACTCAACTTGAAGGATATAAACAAAAGTATGAGTGCAAGTTTACCCAAAGTGAAGAAAGACTTGAAAAATTATTTAAATTGGGTAAGCCTCATGGAGATAGGACGGGTCTTGGATTTGATAGGAATATTTCACATGACCCTAAATTCACCAACACTTTTGTGAAAAGTGAGTCCTCTTTCTCTAGCACTCTTTCTCCAATGTCCAAAACTAAATGTCATTATTGTGGTAAAGTAGGACATTTCAAATTTGAGTGCAAACTAAGAAGAAGCCATGTGTCTAAACCCCTCCTTGAACCCAAAAAGGTAGAATCTAAATCTATGAAGGGTAAGACACTAAAAATCAAGAAAGACTCCAAAAAGACTAAACAAATTAAATCTATTAAAATGGAGTCTCCAAAGATAGATTCTAAAAAGGTTAAACAAGTCAAACCAAGTTTAAAAGAATCTATAAACAAAAAGCTTCTCAACCTATCTCCCTTATATAAACCCATGAAAGAACTTTTGAATAAAGTAACAAAGTTAAATTTAAAATTCAAAAGTCAAGTAAAGGGAGAAAATAAGAAGAAAAGAAAAGTGAATCAATCCCCAAAGAAACAAACTCACCAACATCAAAAGACTAATCACCAATCTAAGCTAAATTTAGTCAAATCTAAATATCATGGTGATAAGTTTAAATTGAAAATTTATCAAGTCAAATCTCCTTTAGTTGGTGAGAAGTCCAAACCAGACCTCAAAGTTCAACCCTCTCAAGACCTTAGGTGGATTCCAAAAGTTATTTACTTAGACAAACCTTAAGGCCTTGAACCTCATTGACCAACCTATTCTTTTTAAGTCAAATCTCTTTGTTGGTCATGTTGCTTTGCATTTTCTTCCTTCTTAGTTACATTTATTTAAATGCATTGTTTCTTTATGATCATTTGATTTTGTTTTCATGTACCATTCTTGTTACATATCATGGTTTTCAAAATCTTTTGATTATAATTTCATCATGTTTGATTTTCTTTTTGCACACATATGTCTTGCATTGCATTTCTTTACATGATTAATTGATTGTGATTTTAAAAGCTTTCTGTGAGAACCCGACCCCTGATCTCTTGGATTAGTGTTGTTTTATTTGTGGATTAGTTCTTTTAGTGGGATTAGTGGTTGTTGGGTTGAGTTTGTGAGCTAGAATGGTTTTCTTCTAGTTTTGGGCTTTTGAGTGCTTTGGTAGCTTGTGGGGCCCTTTGGGGGTTCCCTTTTCGGCTTTGTATTTACTTGTGAGATTTTCCCGATTTGTTTCGTATTGTGTTTTTGGCCTGTTGCATTCATCTTGAGGAATCCTACAACTTTCATGTTGATCTCGTATCCATTTGAGAACCCAAAACCCGATTTCTTGGCCTTGAGGGCAAAACAGTCATTTCACACCAAATCTGTACCCAAATCTCGATATTCCCGAAACCGCGAAACATATACTTTTTGGAAACTAGATATTTCGACGATCATTTCTTCCTTCTTCGTCGAATCCATCCGGGGTCCCGAATTAGATGATTTCAGCCACCCAAGTTCTTTAAGTTGTGGGACCCAAACCTCACTTGCTTATAAGAGAAACCCATCCCCTTCATTGCTCATTTCCTCTCCATTGCTCCAGCACACAACTGAGCCTAGGGTTTGCTCTTGTGTTTCCTCTTCTTCTTCTTGCTTCTCCATCTCAAATCCTCACCAATCTTGCACCAAACTCGAAATGGAGACCGTCTTCTTCTTCCTCATCTTGCAAGCTTTCCATTGATACCATTTGTGAAGAGAACCCTCCATCACAAGACTTCCCTTGAGCTTACCTTGTCCATTAGAGGACCTTGCAAGTAAGTGATCCCTCTCATCTTCTAGATTTGTAATCTTCTAGCCTTAGGGAAGCTACATTTGCATTATTGGAAGTTCTTTCATTTTCATTCCTTGTTTAACCCATTTTAGGGTTTGTTTTGGGGGTTTTTGTAGAGATTGTGGATCTTGAGCTTGAGAGGTGATTAGGAGCTTGATTTGCTTGATTAGAGTCAAAGGCAAGTGGATGAATGGATGGTTTCAATGTTATCAAAGTTTTATGAGAAAATCCTAAGTTTTATTACTTGTTCTTGATAATGTGATATATGTTTCTACACATGCTTCTTGTCATCTTTCTATTGATTTCGAAATTGCATATTAATGGTGGTTTCTCTCTTGTTAATCTCTTGGAAAAATGTGCTTTCATTTGGTCAAGTTTGTTCATATGGTTTTAAAAGGAATGAGGTTGGATTGGCTATTCATGGTTATGTTTATAAGTTACATTGACTTGAAATTGATACCCGTTTAAAGAGGTGTTTGAATTTAATTGTTCATTGGAGTTTTAATGAGGTTTTGAAGTGATTATGGAAGAGAAATGCTAGTGGTTTAAGTGTTGGAAAGGAAAGGAAAAAGGAAGAGAAAGAGGACAGCTGAACTGGTCCGGAATCCATTTCTGGACCGTTCGCTCGAGCGACCATGACACTTCGCTCGAGCGAACTGTCCAGGAAAGGATTCGGGCATTTCCAGTAACTTGGTCGCTCGAACGCATTTAAATAACCGCTCGACCGATGAGTTCACTCGAGCGAACTCTTCGATTCGTTCGAGCGATGCGGGCTGCCTGGCATAGGCCACGATGGGATAACGTTGAACTGTTTTAATGCACTGAGACAGAAATTTGGATTCGGTCCGATCGATCGGAGGACTCAGTTTGAGTCCAGTGAAATTTGATATTGTTTATTTTTGGAAACCTTTGGGCTTTCTATGAGTCCTAGGGGTATATACCTTAGTGTTAAGACCAATTATGCCCTAATCTAAGGTCTTTAAGACTAGGGAACTAAAAGAAAAGAATGGTGTTGATTTAGACACTAATTCGTGGTTTTAGGTGGGACCCTGACTACCCTTTTTGGACTGTTTGGACCATGTGTGAGAATGTCTTGAGCCGACACGTCTCACGGTTGGTTCGGTGGCATCGAAGTTCAATCCATTTCAATCTTGAACGGGATGGAACGACGCGATATCTTCTTTATATCTAAACACAAGTCTTTCCCTTGGTTATCGTGAATTCTATTCCTTTCGGTAACTGAATAGGTTGCTCGATGTTTCCGGATTAATGTCATGCCTAGGATGGACCGTTGATAATCTTGATTTTTGCTATTGTAACATCTAGTGCTACCCATAAGCTCATGTTAAGTTTTGAAAACAGTAAAAGTGCATAAGGAGCCCAGAATGTCTTCGAACTCAAGGAGTACCAAGTAATGACTATAATCGACATACGAGACCCCTATTCACTTAAATAGATCTTGAAATTAATGATTTTCCCGAAATTGTTATAGTTTATGGTTTCACCTCATTTCCCGAGATTTGCATCACATGACTTGTTTCCCGAAAGCATTGAAGTTACACTAGTAACAGTTATTTGTCCCGAAATGTATTGCCCGATATGAAGTGACAGTGTGCCCTTGAGCACCCCCGTTTTACCCGTTTATTTATTGTACTTGATTTACTTGTTTCCCCGAAAGCATTGAAGTTACACTAGTAACAGTTATTTGTCCCGAATGTATTGCCCGATACGAAGTGACGGTGTGCCCTTGAGCACCCCCGTTTTACCCGTTTATTTACTGTACTTGATTTACTTGCATATGTCTCGATTGGTTTTGACCTATGAGTCGACATCACTAAGCTTGGATACCTTGTCGGTTTGATCCACCGACTTGGAAATCCCTCTCCCGTCCCGCCAGCTGCAGTTTGGATCCCGATACCCGGTTATTACCGTGGTCCCGTCCCGATACCCGGTTCGCTACCGTGGTCCCGTTCCCGTATATTTATATTGTATATATGATTTACGTTGAGTCTCCTCACCTTGTGTGACTGAGACCAACGTCCCGTTATACTCTTGTCACTTCGGTGATAGAGGACTTAGCTTCTTGTGATTGCCATCTTGCCAGTTCCCGATTCCTTGGATACCCGACATGTTTTATATTGCTTACTTGCTTTTCGATAAATGATTCGTTTCCTTTATGAAAGTTGTTATTTAAACAAGTGTTAATATTCTCCAATGTAAATTCAGTTATTATTATATTGTCTTCTGTTCTTTGTACCCGCACATGTTTTAAATGAATGCCGGTTGGTTGAATACCCATGCTTTTACATACGTTTCAAATGATCAATGATTTTGCTAGATTTACATGATTACACATGTTGTAAATGAATACCCGAATTGTTAAATATCCGTACTTTGTTTTAAATGACATTTGGTTTGTCAGATCCCCGGGTTTATACATGTTTTAAATGAATACCCGACTTGTTAAATATCCATGCTTTGAAATATGTTTTAGATGACACTTGTTTTGCCAGATTCCTATGTTTATACCTATTTTACATGATACCCGATTTGTTTAAATATCCATACTTTGGAATAGGTTTAAATGAACATTAGTCTTGTCAGATTTCCTTGGTTACACCTGTTTTAAATGAACACCCGGTTTGTTAAATATCCGTATTTTCACATATGTTTCAAATGGACATTGGTTTTGCTAGACTGCTATGAATACCTGAGTTGTTGTATACTTGTGTTTTTACTTAAGTTTCAAATGAACGTTGTTTTGCCATACCGCTATGTTTATACATGTTTTAGACGAACACCCGATTGTCAAATATCTATGATTATAGATGATGTAAATGAACACATGTTTTATTAAACATTCATGTTTTATCCATGCTTGAAACGAATACAGGTTTTTCCCCGAGATTCCCGACTTTGCACCCGTTTAATTATATGCAGCATTTGATCGAATAGCATGATTTATCTTATGTTTTATTCTTCAGTATATTTGTTATCTTTTCATCCACCTGCCAGACCGTCGTGTCTGACCCACTACTTTTGGTACTCATGTTCAGATTTCTTCGCCCCGAGTTGAGTGCTTTTGTTGGCTGTAGAGCCATGCTTTGCAGGTTAGTTTGTCGGCTATGTCATGTAGACATTGAGCTTGACATCGGAGCTACGTCACATTTGGGTAGTAGTTTATAGCTTATTGTTGTATGGTTTTTATTAGCCTTTTTCTTGGGATTCTTAATTAATGTACATTGATAATTGTAACCTGAACATATTTGGGAATGTAATATCCTGTTACTGTCAGCTCTGTAATTTATTGTGATGGTTTACTCCAGTCTGATATGATTCTTGATATAATAGCTATATGCTAGAGGTTGAGTGCGACACGGAATCCGATGGCCACGGACTCTGGGTCGCAACGCCACGAAAGCTTCCGCAAAATATTCAGAACGTGTTGGAATGTGTTGTCTTCACACACGCGGATCCTGGGAGAAGTAAAATACATTTATGCTTAATCCCATTCCCGCCCCCGAGGTTCTGGTTCGGGGGCGTGACACTTTCATAGCTAATTTATTCATGATCAATTGTTGTTGAATCATTTGTGTAGATGTCTTGGTTAGAGTATTTGAACAAATGATTTGAATCAATTCAAGGTTTTCCATAGACTTCTAAGTTATACTTTTATATGGAAAATCATTGTTTTGAAAAATCAACTTGTATGTGTTTCATTTAAGTCATATCTTTTAAAATACAATGTTGAAAATTGATCTTCAAAATCATTCTTCTTATGCTCATTGTTGGATTTTGTTTAGTGAAATGATTTGAAGATTGTTTGAATGGAAATGCTCTATAACATCATTAGTTATAATCATCTAAGCATGTTCCGTGTTCTCATTTCCTTGTTCTTTTTGTTTCATCATCTTAGAAATGGAAATGAATGTTGTTTGCATCCTTGCTTATTTGTTTACATTCATTTTATATGCAAATGACTATTGGTTCCATGTATGGCGGTGGTCTTAGTAATATTTGTAGAAACCATACTAGAACCCAAATCCATCCTCTATGCCTTCTAGTCATTTCTTTTTGGATGGTTATGATGTTGATTCATGTAGTTTCTCTTGGTGTCATCCTTATACATGTTTCAACTTCATAAGTAGTGATCTTAATCATATGAAACACTTTGAAATCCATTCCTTGTATCTCTATATGTTTGATGGATATCTTAGATGTTGAATTCATATGATTTTGACACTTTGGAAATTGCATGCTTTACCAAGTTATATCCTTTTGCATTGCAATTTATCTTGTTCATCACTATGCTCAATAGTCATATCTTTAAAAGTGATGAATATCTATTTATGATGCTTGCTGGAATGTTGTGTTTGTCACATTCTTGCTCTTAATCATGTTGTCAAATTCATTTGGTATAATTTACGATTGATTTGATTTCTTGTGATTGTGATAGACCTTGTGTACAATGGATTGAGCTTGATAGTTATATATGTGTTCCATGTCACACACCATTAGCATCATAATGTTCATGTTTGCCACCTCTCTTGCTCTTATAGGTATATCTCATGACCACCATGTTTATGTGTTCATAATATTGGTTGGTTATTAATTGAGGCTGGCTTCATAATTGAATTTCATTTCACTCATTCTTGCAGTCATATTTATTGTTTGAATGAAATGATTTCAAAACTTACATAGCATATGATTTTCATAGTTATATTGATTGATGCTATGTTTAGTAAACCCCATTGCATCATGGATAGCTCTAATTTGGATTTATCTTAATAGTTATATTCTTTATAACTCCATTTTAGAGTGGTTGTTTTAATAGTCTTATCCTTAAATCTCAATTGGTGTTCTTTGTTTTTCCAATTGGTATCCATGATTGCTTTTCTCATTGACCTTGCTTTCTTTTGGCAATTTGATCATATGAGCCTTATAGTTAAATGAATCTAATCCTTTCCTTGAAGTTGACCCTCATTTGGTTGAACCATCTACTTCTTGAACCAAATAGTTATACCTTGTCAAAAGTTTGACAAAAGAAGAGAATGGATTGAGGGGGAGTGTAAACCTTCATAGGAAGTATTAGTTTTGATCAAATTGACCCTTGGATTGACTTTGAACCCTTAGAGTCTTCTTCCATACATGATAGCCTGTTATGATTATCATTTTCGATTTCTTTTGTTAACAGGTGCTACTAAAAGGTATTTTCCTTGTTTCATGTGTGTAGGTACCTTTGCAATTTAATGGCAAAGGGGGAGAGACATTCAAGTACTCAAAGATCTCCTATTCTTCAAAAGGGGAGAGAGCATTCAAGTTCTCAAGAAGGGTGAAGAGAATGTCCAAGCTTCCTAAGGGGAGAGTTGTGTATGATCTTCTACAAGGGGAGAGAATGCATATCTTGCCAAAGGGAGAGAGAGGCATGGTCAAAGGGGGAGAGCTAATAGAAGAAAGAAAGCTTGGAGCTAAAGAAGATGCTTGGCCAAAGAGAGGAAGATGAATAGAAAGCTTGAAGATTGATCAAGCACCAAGCATCAAGAAGATTGAAGAAGAGAGCCCAAGAGCCCAAGCTAAGAGGAGGAGCATCCAAGAAGATTTCAAGACTTGTCCAGCTTAGGGGGAGCTGAAGACTTGTTGTGTTCA
Source organism: Cinnamomum chago (assembly GCA_038049695.1). Taxonomy (NCBI): domain Eukaryota; kingdom Viridiplantae; phylum Streptophyta; class Magnoliopsida; order Laurales; family Lauraceae; genus Cinnamomum; species Cinnamomum chago. The sequence goes on from CP142457.1 coordinate 34,355,032, forward strand.
TTCAATGGTAAGTAAGTTGCCATCAAATTGCAAAGGGGGAGATTGTTAGGGATTTTGTATTTGCAATTTGATGGATGCATTAACATATTCACATCATTTGAATTTACACTCTTGCATTGTTTTAGAAAATCTTGAAATCTGGTTTTATACATGCATTGCTTTTAAGATTTGTAAAAGTATTGTTTTATGCATGTTTTGTTTCTAAACTTGGATGCATTGGATTTAGAATTCAAACTCTTTTGAAAAACTAATTCTTTGTGCATTACTTTTGTGAAATCATATTGAGAATTTAGGTTTGTGCCTTGCATGCATTCATCACTATCAGAATCATCTTTGTATGCATTTTCATGTGAAAAGAGTTTTTAGAAATCAAGCTAGCCTATGTTTTAAATCTTCCAAATTATTTTAGGCTCTTTGTGTTTCATGTTTTTAAACATCTTCGTTTGATTTAAAACATGTTACCAAGCTTGGTTTAGTGGCCCAAAAATCCCCACAAAGAGAAACCTTCAAATATGCAAAAGTTGGGATTTTTTGTCCCAGGGGGGTGGTCCGGCAGTGTCGCCGGTCGACCGGCCCAGAGGTCCCGGTCGACCGGGAACACTGCAGGCCAACTGGGCCCCTGGAGCCCCAACGGTCATATTTCTGACCGTTGTGTGATCCCGGTCGACCGAGACCTGTTTGCAGGTCGACCGAGGACTAGCCGTTGGACTGTTTTCTTGTATAAAGTCCATTCATTTTCCAACTTTCAAGAGGCTTGACACATGAACTTTTGAGACCATTTTGGAGCCAAAGAAAGGGGAAGAAGTTGGAAAGGCTAGAGGGCTATTTGGAAATCAATTGCTTGAGTTTTCAAAAGGTACATCTTTACTTGTATTTTGATTTCCATTAAAATGAAATCCATGCATGCTTAAATCTTTGTATTTTCACTTATGCATGATTTCTAGAGTTGTGTTGCAAACTCGATATCAACTTTGGTAAATTAGATTGGTTTGCAAACTCTCTTATCCTAATCACATGTGTTCTTAGACTTTAACATTCATACAACTTGTTTGTTTCATTTGTTCAAAGTTGTTTGAATCTTTTATGTGATTAGTTTTCTCTTCAATCATCATTTTCTAAGCTTTGATTTTAAAATGCATCATGCATTCATTTAGGAGCTTCATTGTAGAAATTGATTGAAGTAAAGCATTCATACACTTGTGCACACACTTTACTTTCTTTAGTGTATGTTTGTAATTTGATTTACACTTTCATATTCGCCTATTTAAGAGGCAACATTATTGTGCTTAAATTGTATCTCTTAGAGTGATCTTTTGTGAAGACACTTTCTTAGAGAAATCTTCATTTGTAAAGGTTATTGCTTAGCCTAAGAAAAGCATTGTGTAAAGGTTATTGCTTAGCCTAAGAAAAGCATCTTGTAAAGGTTATTGCTTAGCCTACAAAAGCACATTGAGAGGTTGTTGTTTAGCCTAGAAAAACAACATTGTAAGGGTTATTGCTTAGCCTATTGAAAAGCATAAATAGTGGAAATCCGGTGGGGTGTTGGATCACAAGCCGGTAGTGGATGTAGGCATTGAGGCCGAACCACTATAAATCCTTGTGTGATGGTGCTTGCTTTGTGGTGATTGTTTTTATTAAGCTTCCGCATTTTGTTTGATAATCATCACTTGTGACTAGTTTGTTTTAAAGAAGTTAAATTTGATTAAGATTGGTCATAATTGGAGCTCAGCCTATTCACCCCCCCCCCCTATAGGGTTCGGATCCTCAGGACTTTCAGTTGGTATCAGAGCCTCGTGCTCTATTTTATAGGATCAAGTGTTTGGAACTCTTGATTAGGTGTAAAAACCTAGAGTCAAAACCCTAGAGTTGTCCTTGCATGAAAATCATTAGAATGGACTCCACTATGCTAGACTTTGTAGATTCTTCTAGACCCCTCATTCTTCCTTCTATTGGAGATTCAAACCCTCAATTAAATGAATATCAATTTGATTCAAAAGAGGAAGAAAATGAGTATGATGAAGATGATCTTCAACAAGCCTATAATGAATTATATATATTATCTTCAAAGCTTGATAAGAGAAATAAAAGTTTGAAAGAAGAATCAAATAGACTAAACATAGAGTTAGTGTAAGACCCCGACCCGAGTGAACCCGATTAGTGCTAATTAAGTTGCGTGTTAGTACTAAGCTCGATTAGTGATTTTGACTAAGTTGAGTTTGGATTAGCTTTGATTATAGTTTTGGGCTAATTTGAATGTCTGGATTTGCTTTGTGTTAGTGGGGCCCTTTGGGGGTTCCTCTTTATGACATTTCATTTGTTTGAGGATTTATCGGAGGTTTTTACATTCATGATTTTATTCCTGTTTTACCCGCTTTGATGATCCCGTTTTCGTTTGAGATCCCGAAACCCGAATTCTTGGCCTTGAGGGCAAAACAGTCATTGCACACCAAATCTGTACCCAAAACTTGATATTCCCGAAACCCGCGAAACATATACTTTTTGGAAACTAGATATTTCGACGATCATTTCTTCCTTCTTCGTCGAATTCATCCGAGGTCTTGAGAGAGATGATTTCAGCCTAAGTAGATTGTTAGTAGTGGAGCCCACTCCTCACTTGCTACAATAGGAGACCCTTCCCTTCCATTTTCATTTTCCAGCACAAGAGAGAGAACCAGGGCTTGTTGAGAAACTTCTTCTTCTTCTTGCTTCCCATCACTCAATCCACTTCCAAGCTTGCACCAAGAGGAGATTTGAGGCCACCATCTTCTTCATCTCCTTGAGAGCTTCCTTTACATAGCTTTTGTGGAACACACCAACCCTTACAAGATTTCCTTAGAGCTTTTCATTGCCATTAGAGAACCTTGTAAGTAAGTATTTCCCTTCATCTTCTAGATGTGTTATCTCCTAGCTCTTGAGAAGCTTCCCTATCATCCTTGGGAGATTTCCTTGCTATTTCATTGTTTTGACTCTTTTAGGGTTTGTTGTATTTGGGGTTTTTGCCTTGTAGTTGGATCATTGTCTTGGAGGACTTGATAGAGTTTGATTTCTTTGTTAGAAGACCTAAGGCAAGTGAATAAATGATTTTCCTAAGCTTTTATTGATTTTTGGACATTTTCCATTAATGTGCATTTGTTGCTTTGTTTTGAAATGAATGCTCATTATAAGTATTAATGACACATTTATAATCTTGGAGAAGTAGTGGTTTATGGCATTGAATGTCTTCTTGTTTTGTTGCAAAGGTTTATATAGATTGTGAAATGGTTCCCTTCTCCTTTTTCCTTGTGTTGAATGCATGGTTGATGAAGGAGAATATGGTTGATTTGATGGAGGATTTGTTGTAGTTTGAAGGGAGAAATAGACTCCTCATTTGATGTGTAAGAAGGGCTAAAAGAAGGTTGTAAAAAGGAAGAGAAAGAGAGGAACTGAACTGCCCAGAATTCTGTCTCTGGACAGTTCGCTCGAGCGACCATGACAGTTCGCTCGAGCGACCTGTCCAGAAGAGGATACGGGTTTTCCAGTAACTTGGTCGTTCGAACGCATTTTAATAACCGCTCGACCGATGGGTTCGCTCGAGCGAACTCTTCGATTCGCTCGAGCGATGCGGTCTGCCTGGCACAGGTCACGCTGGTACAGAAATTTCGGCCGATCGATCGGCCCCTACCCTCCTTGGACTCACTTGACCATATGTGAGAGCGTCTTGAGCCGATGCTCTTCACGGTTGGTTCGGATGCATCGAAGTTCAATCTATTTCAATCTTGAACGGGATGGAACGACACGATATCTTCTTCATATCTAAATGCAAAGTCTATTTCCTTGGGTATCGTGAATTCTATTCCTTTCGGTGACTGAGTAGGTTGCTCGATGGTTCCGAGTTGACATCATACTTAGGATGGACCGTTTATAGTCTTGATTTTTCTATCATAGCATCTAGTACTATCCATGAGCTCATTTAAGGTTTTAAAAATAGTAAAAGTGCATAAGGAGCCCGGAATGTCTTCAAACGCAAAGAGTACCAAATCATTTCAATAATCGACATACGGGACCCCTATTCACTTAATTAGATCTTGAAATCAATATTTTTTCGGAATTGTAATAGTTCATTTTATTCTTCATTTCCAAGACTTACATTACATGACTTGTTTTCCCCGAAAGCATTGTGTACACTTGAAATGGTTACTTGACCCGAAGTGGATTGCACCACTTGATATGTCAGTGTGCCCTTGAGCACCCCCGTCTTGCCCGTTTGATTATATACTTGTACTTGATTTCCTTGCATTGTCTCGATTGTATTTGACCTATGAGTCGGCATCACTAAGCTTGGATAACCTCGTTGGTTTGATCCACCGACTTGGAGATCCCCATCTTGTCCCGCCAGTTGCAGTTTGGATCCCGATGCCCGGTCATTACCGTGGTCTTGTCCCGATACCGCAGATTGCTACTGTGGTCCCCGATGCCCGGCTCGCTACCGTGGTCATGTATAGTATATGTATTTATATGAGATCCCCTGTTTCTCCTCACCTTGAGTGACTGAGATCAGGGCCTAGTTATTGCTCTATCACCTTAGTGATAGAGGACTTAGCTTCGTGTGGTCGCCATCTTGCTTGCTCCTGATTCCTTGGATACCCTATGAGTTTTATCTTGTTTACATGTTTTCTAGCAAATGATTTATATATTTTATGAGAGTTCTTGCTTAAACAGATTTCCTTGCTTTTCGAGATTTTTCCTCTACTACCTGTTGTTGTATCTTCTCACTCTCTTGCCAGACCGTCGTGTCTGATCCTTTGCTTTGGTACTCAGGTCCCGTTGCCGGTTTCCTTGAGGAGGAGCCGGAGGAGGCAGTAGGTGAGCTGCAACCTCTAGTTGAGTGGCGTGCTGACGATGTCATGTAGACATCGGGTTGCCAAGAGGCGTAACATTTTGGGGAGAACTTATTAACCATTCTTTTGGGTTATTCTTTTGTAGTATTGGCCTTTGTTGGCCTCTAATTTTGGGGATTGTAACTAAATGATATTTTGTCTAACTTTAACAACTTTTGGGAAACTTGCTATAGATCATTGCTCATTCTGATACAATTTTGATATTTGATATTAATGCTTGCATGATTAGAGATAATCTACTATTTGATTTGCTACACGCTTCCGCACCAAAAGAGAAATATTCATGCAAGGTTGTGATATCCTCACCGCGGACACCTGTGGGAAATTTAATAAGTTTTATATGGTGGATGTAGATAATCATCATCATTCACCACACTCAGTCCCGATCCCGGATTGGAATCCCCGGTCAGGGGTCGCGACAGTTAGCTTCTTCAAAAGATGAGCTTAGAGAGAAAGAAGAAGTCTTAAATTGTTTAGAATCTAAGTTCATGATCTCTTTAAATAACCTATCTAACATTCAAGATGAACTAAAAGAATTAAAGATGGGTTATGATAATGTCACCAAGGAAAATTTAAATCTAAGAGATCAAATAAAAAGGCAAGACAAAGACTTTATCAATTTAGAAGCCAAGTTGATTAAAAGTAAGTTAAAAACCAAAGAACTTGGATCTAATGTTGTTAATGAACTAAAACTTGAATTAAAACTTGCCAATGAAGAGCTAAGCAAATATAAGGAAATTGAAAATGAACTTTCAAAAGTTAAACATGAAAATTCAATCCTTATAACCAAAGTCACTCAACTTGAAGGATATAAACAAAAGTATGAGTGCAAGTTTACCCAAAGTGAAGAAAGACTTGAAAAATTATTTAAATTGGGTAAGCCTCATGGAGATAGGACGGGTCTTGGATTTGATAGGAATATTTCACATGACCCTAAATTCACCAACACTTTTGTGAAAAGTGAGTCCTCTTTCTCTAGCACTCTTTCTCCAATGTCCAAAACTAAATGTCATTATTGTGGTAAAGTAGGACATTTCAAATTTGAGTGCAAACTAAGAAGAAGCCATGTGTCTAAACCCCTCCTTGAACCCAAAAAGGTAGAATCTAAATCTATGAAGGGTAAGACACTAAAAATCAAGAAAGACTCCAAAAAGACTAAACAAATTAAATCTATTAAAATGGAGTCTCCAAAGATAGATTCTAAAAAGGTTAAACAAGTCAAACCAAGTTTAAAAGAATCTATAAACAAAAAGCTTCTCAACCTATCTCCCTTATATAAACCCATGAAAGAACTTTTGAATAAAGTAACAAAGTTAAATTTAAAATTCAAAAGTCAAGTAAAGGGAGAAAATAAGAAGAAAAGAAAAGTGAATCAATCCCCAAAGAAACAAACTCACCAACATCAAAAGACTAATCACCAATCTAAGCTAAATTTAGTCAAATCTAAATATCATGGTGATAAGTTTAAATTGAAAATTTATCAAGTCAAATCTCCTTTAGTTGGTGAGAAGTCCAAACCAGACCTCAAAGTTCAACCCTCTCAAGACCTTAGGTGGATTCCAAAAGTTATTTACTTAGACAAACCTTAAGGCCTTGAACCTCATTGACCAACCTATTCTTTTTAAGTCAAATCTCTTTGTTGGTCATGTTGCTTTGCATTTTCTTCCTTCTTAGTTACATTTATTTAAATGCATTGTTTCTTTATGATCATTTGATTTTGTTTTCATGTACCATTCTTGTTACATATCATGGTTTTCAAAATCTTTTGATTATAATTTCATCATGTTTGATTTTCTTTTTGCACACATATGTCTTGCATTGCATTTCTTTACATGATTAATTGATTGTGATTTTAAAAGCTTTCTGTGAGAACCCGACCCCTGATCTCTTGGATTAGTGTTGTTTTATTTGTGGATTAGTTCTTTTAGTGGGATTAGTGGTTGTTGGGTTGAGTTTGTGAGCTAGAATGGTTTTCTTCTAGTTTTGGGCTTTTGAGTGCTTTGGTAGCTTGTGGGGCCCTTTGGGGGTTCCCTTTTCGGCTTTGTATTTACTTGTGAGATTTTCCCGATTTGTTTCGTATTGTGTTTTTGGCCTGTTGCATTCATCTTGAGGAATCCTACAACTTTCATGTTGATCTCGTATCCATTTGAGAACCCAAAACCCGATTTCTTGGCCTTGAGGGCAAAACAGTCATTTCACACCAAATCTGTACCCAAATCTCGATATTCCCGAAACCGCGAAACATATACTTTTTGGAAACTAGATATTTCGACGATCATTTCTTCCTTCTTCGTCGAATCCATCCGGGGTCCCGAATTAGATGATTTCAGCCACCCAAGTTCTTTAAGTTGTGGGACCCAAACCTCACTTGCTTATAAGAGAAACCCATCCCCTTCATTGCTCATTTCCTCTCCATTGCTCCAGCACACAACTGAGCCTAGGGTTTGCTCTTGTGTTTCCTCTTCTTCTTCTTGCTTCTCCATCTCAAATCCTCACCAATCTTGCACCAAACTCGAAATGGAGACCGTCTTCTTCTTCCTCATCTTGCAAGCTTTCCATTGATACCATTTGTGAAGAGAACCCTCCATCACAAGACTTCCCTTGAGCTTACCTTGTCCATTAGAGGACCTTGCAAGTAAGTGATCCCTCTCATCTTCTAGATTTGTAATCTTCTAGCCTTAGGGAAGCTACATTTGCATTATTGGAAGTTCTTTCATTTTCATTCCTTGTTTAACCCATTTTAGGGTTTGTTTTGGGGGTTTTTGTAGAGATTGTGGATCTTGAGCTTGAGAGGTGATTAGGAGCTTGATTTGCTTGATTAGAGTCAAAGGCAAGTGGATGAATGGATGGTTTCAATGTTATCAAAGTTTTATGAGAAAATCCTAAGTTTTATTACTTGTTCTTGATAATGTGATATATGTTTCTACACATGCTTCTTGTCATCTTTCTATTGATTTCGAAATTGCATATTAATGGTGGTTTCTCTCTTGTTAATCTCTTGGAAAAATGTGCTTTCATTTGGTCAAGTTTGTTCATATGGTTTTAAAAGGAATGAGGTTGGATTGGCTATTCATGGTTATGTTTATAAGTTACATTGACTTGAAATTGATACCCGTTTAAAGAGGTGTTTGAATTTAATTGTTCATTGGAGTTTTAATGAGGTTTTGAAGTGATTATGGAAGAGAAATGCTAGTGGTTTAAGTGTTGGAAAGGAAAGGAAAAAGGAAGAGAAAGAGGACAGCTGAACTGGTCCGGAATCCATTTCTGGACCGTTCGCTCGAGCGACCATGACACTTCGCTCGAGCGAACTGTCCAGGAAAGGATTCGGGCATTTCCAGTAACTTGGTCGCTCGAACGCATTTAAATAACCGCTCGACCGATGAGTTCACTCGAGCGAACTCTTCGATTCGTTCGAGCGATGCGGGCTGCCTGGCATAGGCCACGATGGGATAACGTTGAACTGTTTTAATGCACTGAGACAGAAATTTGGATTCGGTCCGATTGATCGGAGGACTCAGTTTGAGTCCAGTGAAATTTGATATTGTTTATTTTTGGAAACCTTTGGGCTTTCTATGAGTCCTAGGGGTATATACCTTAGTGTTAAGACCAATTATGCCCTAATCTAAGGTCTTTAAGACTAGGGAACTAAAAGAAAAGAATGGTGTTGATTTAGACACTAATTCGTGGTTTTAGGTGGGACCCTGACTACCCTTTTTGGACTGTTTGGACCATGTGTGAGAATGTCTTGAGCCGACACGTCTCACGGTTGGTTCGGTGGCATCGAAGTTCAATCCATTTCAATCTTGAACGGGATGGAACGACGCGATATCTTCTTTATATCTAAACACAAGTCTTTCCCTTGGTTATCGTGAATTCTATTCCTTTCGGTAACTGAATAGGTTGCTCGATGTTTCCGGATTAATGTCATGCCTAGGATGGACCGTTGATAATCTTGATTTTTGCTATTGTAACATCTAGTGCTACCCATAAGCTCATGTTAAGTTTTGAAAACAGTAAAAGTGCATAAGGAGCCCAGAATGTCTTCGAACTCAAGGAGTACCAAGTAATGACTATAATCGACATACGAGACCCCTATTCACTTAAATAGATCTTGAAATTAATGATTTTCCCGAAATTGTTATAGTTTATGGTTTCACCTCATTTCCCGAGATTTGCATCACATGACTTGTTTCCCGAAAGCATTGAAGTTACACTAGTAACAGTTATTTGTCCCGAAATGTATTGCCCGATATGAAGTGACAGTGTGCCCTTGAGCACCCCCGTTTTACCCGTTTATTTATTGTACTTGATTTACTTGTTTCCCCGAAAGCATTGAAGTTACACTAGTAACAGTTATTTGTCCCGAATGTATTGCCCGATACGAAGTGACGGTGTGCCCTTGAGCACCCCCGTTTTACCCGTTTATTTACTGTACTTGATTTACTTGCATATGTCTCGATTGGTTTTGACCTATGAGTCGACATCACTAAGCTTGGATACCTTGTCGGTTTGATCCACCGACTTGGAAATCCCTCTCCCGTCCCGCCAGCTGCAGTTTGGATCCCGATACCCGGTTATTACCGTGGTCCCGTCCCGATACCCGGTTCGCTACCGTGGTCCCGTTCCCGTATATTTATATTGTATATATGATTTACGTTGAGTCTCCTCACCTTGTGTGACTGAGACCAACGTCCCGTTATACTCTTGTCACTTCGGTGATAGAGGACTTAGCTTCTTGTGATTGCCATCTTGCCAGTTCCCGATTCCTTGGATACCCGACATGTTTTATATTGCTTACTTGCTTTCCGTTAAATGATTCGTTTCCTTTATGAAAGTTGTTATTTAAACAAGTGTTAATATGCTCCAATGTAAATTCAGTTATTATTATATTGTCTTCTGTTCTTTGTACCCGCACATGTTTTAAATGAATGCCGGTTGGTTGAATACCCATGCTTTTACATACGTTTCAAACGATCAATGATTTTGCTAGATTTACATGATTACATATGTTGTAAATGAATACCCGAATTGTTAAATATCCGTACTTTGTTTTAAATGACATTTGGTTTGTCAGATCCCCGGGTTTATACATGTTTTAAATGAATACCCGACTTGTTAAATATCCATGCTTTGAAATATGTTTTAGATGACACTTGTTTTGCCAGATTCCTATGTTTATACCTATTTTACATGATACCCGATTTGTTTAAATATCCATACTTTGGAATAGGTTTAAATGAACATTAGTCTTGTCAGATTTCCTTGGTTACACCTGTTTTAAATGAACACCCGGTTTGTTAAATATCCGTATTTTCACATATGTTTCAAATGGACATTGGTTTTGCTAGACTGCTATGAATACCTGGGTTGTTGTATTCTTGTGTTTTTACTTAAGTTTCAAATGAACGTTGTTTTGCCATACCGCTATGTTTATACATGTTTTAGACGAACACCCGATTGTCAAATATCTATGATTATAGATGATGTAAATGAACACATGTTTTATTAAACATTCATGTTTTATCCATGCTTGAAACGAATACAGGTTTTTCCCCGAGATTCCCGACTTTGCACCCGTTTAATTATATGCAGCATTTGATCGAATAGCATGATTTATCTTATGTTTTATTCTTCAGTATATTTGTTATCTTTTCATCCACCTGCCAGACCGTCGTGTCTGACCCACTACTTTTGGTACTCATGTTCAGATTTCTTCGCCCCGAGTTGAGTGCTTTTGTTGGCTGTAGAGCCATGCTTTGCAGGTTAGTTTGTCGGCTATGTCATGTAGACATTGAGCTTGACATCGGAGCTACGTCACATTTGGGTAGTAGTTTATAGCTTATTGTTGTATGGTTTTTATTAGCCTTTTTCTTGGGATTCTTAATTAATGTACATTGATAATTGTAACCTGAACATATTTGGGAATGTAATATCCTGTTACTGTCAGCTCTGTAATTTATTGTGATGGTTTACTCCAGTCTGATATGATTCTTGATATAATAGCTATATGCTAGAGGTTGAGTGCGACACGGAATCCGATGGCCACGGACTCTGGGTCGCAACGCCACGAAAGCTTCCGCAAAATATTCAGAACGTGTTGGAATGTGTTGTCTTCACACACGCGGATCCTGGGAGAAGTAAAATACATTTATGCTTAATCCCATTCCCGCCCCCGAGGTTCTGGTTCGGGGGCGTGACACTTTCATAGCTAATTTATTCATGATCAATTGTTGTTGAATCATTTGTGTAGATGTCTTGGTTAGAGTATTTGAACAAATGATTTGAATCAATTCAAGGTTTTCCATAGACTTCTAAGTTATACTTTTATATGGAAAATCATTGTTTTGAAAAATCAACTTGTATGTGTTTCATTTAAGTCATATCTTTTAAAATACAATGTTGAAAATTGATCTTCAAAATCATTCTTCTTATGCTCATTGTTGGATTTTGTTTAGTGAAATGATTTGAAGATTGTTTGAATGGAAATGCTCTATAACATCATTAGTTATAATCATCTAAGCATGTTCCGTGTTCTCATTTCCTTGTTCTTTTGGTTTCATCATCTTAGAAATGGAAATGAATGTTGTTTGCATCCTTGCTTATTTGTTTACATTCATTTTATATGCAAATGACTATTGGTTCCATGTATGGCGGTGGTCTTAGTAATATTTGTAGAAACCATACTAGAACCCAAATCCATCCTCTATGCCTTCTAGTCATTTCTTTTTGGATGGTTATGATGTTGATTCATGTAGTTTCTCTTGGTGTCATCCTTATACATGTTTCAACTTCATAAGTAGTGATCTTAATCATATGAAACACTTTGAAATCCATTCCTTGTATCTCTATATGTTTGATGGATATCTTAGATGTTGAATTCATATGATTTTGACACTTTGGAAATTGCATGCTTTACCAAGTTATATCCTTTTGCATTGCAATTTATCTTGTTCATCACTATGCTCAATAGTCATATCTTTAAAAGTGATGAATATCTATTTATGATGCTTGATGGAATGTTGTGTTTGTCACATTCTTGCTCTTAATCATGTTGTCAAATTCATTTGGTATAATTTACGATTGATTTGATTTCTTGTGATTGTGATAGACCTTGTGTACAATGGATTGAGCTTGATAGTTATATATTTGTTCCATGTCACACACCATTAGCATCATAATGTTCATGTTTGCCACCTCTCTTGCTCTTATAGGTATATCTCATGACCACCATGTTTATGTGTTCATAATATTGGTTGGTTATTAGTTGAGGTTGGCTTCATAATTGAATTTCATTTCACTCATTCTTGCAGTCATATTTATTGTTTGAATGAAATGATTTCAAAACTTACATAGCATATGATTTTCATAGTTATATTGATTGATGCTATGTTTAGTAAACCCCATTGCATCATGGATAGCTCTAATTTGGATTTATCTTAATAGTTATATTCTTTATAACTCCATTTTAGAGTGGTTGTTTTAATAGTCTTATCCTTAAATCTCAATTGGTGTTCTTTGTTTTTCCAATTGGTATCCATGATTGCTTTTCTCATTGACCTTGCTTTCTTTTGGCAATTTGATCATATGAGCCTTATAGTTAAATGAATCTAATCCTTTCCTTGAAGTTGACCCTCATTTGGTTGAACCATCTACTTCTTGAACCAAATAGTTATACCTTGTCAAAAGTTTGACAAAAGAAGAGAATGGATTGAGGGGGAGTGTAAACCTTCATAGGAAGTATTAGTTTTGATCAAATTGACCCTTGGATTGACTTTGAACCCTTAGAGTCTTCTTCCATACATGATAGCCTGTTATGATTATCATTTTCGATTTCTTTTGTTAACAGGTGCTACTAAAAGGTATTTTCCTTGTTTCATGTGTGTAGGTACCTTTGCAATTTAATGGCAAAGGGGGAGAGACATTCAAGTACTCAAAGATCTCCTATTCTTCAAAAGGGGAGAGAGCATTCAAGTTCTCAAGAAGGGTGAAGAGAATGTCCAAGCTTCCTAAGGGGAGAGTTGTGTATGATCTTCTACAAGGGGAGAGAATGCATATCTTGCCAAAGGGAGAGAGAGGCATGGTCAAAGGGGGAGAGCTAATAGAAGAAAGAAAGCTTGGAGCTAAAGAAGATGCTTGGCCAAAGAGAGGAAGATGAATAGAAAGCTTGAAGATTGATCAAGCACCAAGCATGGGAGCTGAAGACTTGTTGTGTTAATTCAATGGTAAGTAAGTTGCCATCAAATTGCAAAGGGGGAGATTGTTAGGGATTTTGTATTTGCAATTTGATGGATGCATTAACATATTCACATCATTTGAATTTACACTCTTGCATTGTTTTAGAAAATCTTGAAATCTGGTTTTATACATGCATTGCTTTTAAGATTTGTAAAAGTATTGTTTTATGCATGTTTTGTTTCTGAACTTGGATGCATTGGATTTAGAATTCAAACTCTTTTGAAAACCTAATTCTTTGTGCATTACTTTTGTGAAATCATATTGAGAATTTAGGTTTGTGCCTTGCATGCATTCATCACTTTCAGAATCATCTTTGTATGCATTTTCATGTGAAAAGAGTTTTTAGAAATCAAGCTAGCCTATGTTTTAAATCTTCCAAATTATTTTAGGCTCTTTGTGTTTCATGTTTTTAAACATCTTCGTTTGATTTAAAACATGTTACCAAGCTTGGTTTAGTGGCCCAAAAATCCCCACAAAGAGAAACCTTCAAATATGCAAAAGTTGGGATTTTTTGTCCCAGGGGGGTGGTCCGGCAGTGTCACCGGTCGACCGGCCCAGAGGTCCCGGTCGACCGGGAACACTGCAGGCCAACTCGGCCCCTGGAGCCCCAACGGTCATATTTCTGACCGTTGTGTGATCCCCGTCGACCGAGGACTAGCCGTTGGACTGTTTTCTTGTATAAAGTCCATTCATTTTCCAACTTTCAAGAGGCTTGACACATGAACTTTTGAGACCATTTTGGAGCCAAAGAAAGGGGAAGAAGTTGGAAAGGCTAGAGGGCTATTTGGAAATCAATTGCTTGAGTTTTCAAAAGGTACATCTTTACTTGTTTTTTTATTTCCATTAAAATGAAATCCATGCATGCTTAAATCTTTGTATTTTCACTTATGCATGATTTCTAGAGTTGTGTTGCAAACTCAATATCAACTTTGGTAAATTAGATTGGCTTGCAAACTCTCTTATCCTAATCACATGTGTTCTTAGACTTTAACATTCATACAACTTGTTTGTTTCATTTGTTCAAAGTTGTTTGAATCTTTTATGTGATTAGTTTTCTCTTCAATCATCATTTTCTAAGCTTTGATTTTAAAATGCATCATGCATTCATTTAGGAGCTTCATTGTAGAAATTGATTGAAGTAAAGCATTCATACACTTGTGCACACACTTTACTTTCTTTAGTGTATGTTTGTAATTTGATTTACACTTTCATATTCGCCTATTTAAGAGGCAACATTATTGTGCTTAAATTGTATCTCTTAGAGTGATCTTTTGTGAAGACACTTTCTTAGAGAAATCTTCATTTGTAAAGGTTATTGCTTAGCCTAAGAAAAGCATTGTGTAAAGGTTATTGCTTAGCCTAAGAAAAGCATCTTGTAAAGGTTATTGCTTAGCCTACAAAAGCACGTTGAGAGGTTGTTGTTTAGCCTAGAAAAACAACATTGTAAGGGTTATTGCTTAGCCTATTGAAAAGCATAAATAGTGGAAATCCGGTGGGGTGTTGGATCACAAGCCGGTAGTGGATGTAGGCATTGAGGCCGAACCACTATAAATCCTTGTGTGATGGTGCTTGCTTTGTGGTGATTGTTTTTATTAAGCTTCCGCATTTTGTTTGATAATCATCACTTGTGACTAGTTTGTTTTAAAGAAGTTAAATTTGATTAAAATTGGTCATAATTGGAGCTCACCCTATTCACCCCCCCCCCCCCCCCTCTAGGGTTCGGATCCTCAGGACTTTCATTCCCCACCTTGCAAGCTTCCTTTTGATACCATTTATTGAGAAATCCACCAACTTTGAGATCTTCATTGAACTAACTCTTGCCATTTGGAGACCTTACAAGTAAGCAATCTTCTTCATCTCCTAGATTTGTATTCTTCTAGTCCTTGAGAAGCTCCATTTTCATTATTGAAAGTTCTTTCTTCTGCATTCATGGTTTGACCCATTTTAGGGTTTGTTTTGGGGGTTTTTGCTTGTAGCTTGGATTTTGAGCTTGAGAGGTGATTAGAGACTTGGATTTGCTTGATTAGAGACCAAAGGCAAGTGGATGAATGGATAAGTTTTTAAACATTTACATGTTTCATGGAAATCTCTTGTTTTACACTATTGGTTCTTAATGATTTTTACAGGTGTTTTCATAGTTTTCCTTGCCTTGATTTCTATTACTTTTGAAATACATTTTGATGAGTTGATTTCTCTATTATACATCTTGATAAATGTATCCATTATGTTGTTAAAGTGTAGATGAATCTTATGGATAGTGGTTTTCTTTTCTTTGATGTTTGAATGTGAAGAAGAAGGTGTTTGGATTTAATGTTCATTGAAGTTTTGATGGGAGTTTTTTTTTTTTAAGTATGTTGATGTTTGAATGGATGTTTGTTGTTGCAAGGAGAAGCTCGGTTTGCATAAGAGTGCATGTGGAAGAGAAAGGAGGGAAAAGATATCAGAAAATTTCGGATGCCAGGGAGGTTTCTGCCTACCTGGCGTCCGGACGCTAGGAGACAGAGACTTCGGGCGCCCGTTCTGCGTCCGGGCGTCCTGGTGTCCGGACGCCGAGAACTTGCAGGGGGGATAAAAAAAAATGGGCCACCTTGAACCGCCTATAACTTTTGATTCCCATGTCGGATTTGGAAGTTCTATATACCGTTGAATAGCTCTTGAAGCAAGGAATCCATTGGTAAACTTATCTTAGTGATCAAATATTGAAAAATGAAGTGGATATTTGAATAAATGAAAACCAATATATGATTAAGAGTTTTTAGCTTGATATTGTGCATTTGAAAATCATAAAGTGTATAAGGAGCCCGGAATGTCTTCAAACTCAAGGAGTACCAAGTTATCATTACAATCGACATACAAGACCCCTATTCACCTTAAACAAATCTTGAAATCATTATTTTTCCTGGAATTGTATTAGTTCATTGTATTTCGTCATTCCCGAGACTTACATTACATGACTTGTTTTCCCGAAAGCATTCAAGTTACACTAGTAATAGTTACTTGTCCCGAAATGTATTGCCCGACATGAAATGAAAGTTATGCCTTTGAGCATTCTTTCCCCGCCCATTTATTTACTTGAACTTGATGTATTTTACACATGTCTCGATTTGTTATTTAACCTATGAGTCGGCACCACTAAGCTTGGATAACCTTGTCAGACTGATCCACTGATTTGGAGATCCCTCTCTTGTTCCGCCAGCTGCAGTTTGGATCCTGTTACCCAGTTATTACCGTGGTCTTGTCCCGATGCCGCAGATTGCTACTGTGGTTCCCGATGCCCGGCTCGCTACCGTGGTCATGTATAGTATATGTATATGTATTTATAAGATCCACTGTTTCTCCTCACCTCGAGTGACTGAGATCAGTGCCTAGTTATTGCTCTATCACTTTAGTGATAGAGGACTTAGCTTCGTGTGGTTGTCATCTTGCTTGTTTCTCGTTTCCTTGGTTACTTTATCTATTTTACCATGCCTACTTGTATTTGAATAAATATTTTATCTCGTTTATAGAAATTGTTATTCAAACAGGTTTAAATGCTTTTGAAGGTGAATTCATTTATTACTATATTGTCATTGTATTTTTCCCATTTGCCAAACCGTCGTGTTTGACCCACTCTTTGGTACTCAGGTCCCGTTGTTGGTTACCTTGAGGAGGAGCACGAGGAGGCGGTCGGAGAACCGCAACAGTTAGTTGAGTGGCGTGCTGATGATGCCATTTAGACATTGGATTGCTAGAGGGAGAGATAACATTTTGGGAAAACTTTTAACCATTCTTTTAGGGATTGGTATTTTGTTGTATTGGCCTTTGATGGCCTCTATTTTTGGGGAAATGTAATTAAATGATTTTTGTATAAACTCTAACTTACTTTTGGGTAACATGCTAATGATCATTGCTCATTCTGATACAGTATTATTCTTGTGTTATTATCTTTATAATTAAGAGATAGATTGAATATTTGATTTGCTACACGCTTCTGCACTTAATAGAAATGTTCTTATATGGTTGTGATATCCTCACCGCGGACACCTGTGGGAAATTAAATAAATGTATGGCATTAAACCGATGTTGTACATCATTAACCATACTGGCACCATATTATTATCATCTCATTAGCGTCCTGATCCCGGATTAGTCCTTCGGGCTCGGTCCAGGGTCGCGACTGTCGCGACCCCGGACCGAGAGATCCGGGATCGGGACTAATATTGATGTTAGGATGATCCACAACTGCTTAATAATACCATATGATTTATTTAATTTCCCACAGGTGTCCGCGGTGAGGATATCATAACCATAATTGAATATTTCTGTTAAATGCGGAAGCATGTAGCAAATCAAATAGTCAAACCATCCTTGGTCATAAAAATAATAACACCAGACTAAAATACTGTATCAGAATGAGCAATGATTTATAGCATGTTTCCCAATGGTTGTTAAAGTTAGACAAAATATCATTTAATTACATTCCCAAAAATAGAGGCCAACAAAGGCCAATGTACACAAAACAACAACCCAAAAGAATGGTTAAATAGTTCCCCTCAAAATGTTACGCTTCTCAAAGCAATCTGATGTCTACATGACATCGTCAGCACGCCACTAGACTAGAGGTTGCGGCGCGCCTACCGCCTCCTCCGGCTCCTCCTCAAGGAAGCCGACAACGGGACCTGAGTACCAAAGCAAAGGGTCAGACACGACGGTCTGGCAAGAGAAAGCAAGGATACAACAATATCTAATACAAGAAAATCTCTGGCAAAGCGTATAAATCTGAGTTAAGCAAGAACTCTCATAAAATAGATAAATCATTTGCGATGAACAAGTAAACAATATAAAACATATCAGGTATCCAAGGATTCGGGAACTAACAAGGTGGCAATCACATAAAGCTAAGTCCTCTGTCACTAAAGTGACAACAGTAATACGGGATGTTGTTCTCAGTCACACAAGGTGAGGAGAAACAACGCAAATCATATATACAATATAAATATACGGGAACGGGACCACGGTAGCGAACCGGGTATCGGGACGGGACCACGGTAATGACCGGGTATCGGGATACAAACTGCAGCTGGCGGGACGGGAGAGGGATTTCCAAGTCAGTGGATCAGACTGACAAGGTATCCAAGCTTAGTGATGCCGACTCATAGGATAAAACCAATCGAGGCATATCAAGTATTCAAGTACAGTAAATAAACGGTAAAACGGGGGTGCTCAAGGGCACACTGTCTTTCCATATCGGGCAATACATTTCGGGGCAATTCACTGTTACTATTGTAGCTCCAAAGCTTTCGAGAAAACAAGTCATGCGATGAAATTCCTGGGAATGAGGTGAAACAATACACTATAATGAAATTCGGGTAAAATATCAATTTAGAAATCCAATTAAGTGAATAGGGGTCCCGTATGTCTATTATAGCCCTTACTTGGTACTCTTTGAGTTTTGAGACATTCCGGGCTCCTTATGCACTCCTACGATTTTTTTCAAAATTTCGAATGACATATTTGTGATATGGTTTCTTTCTCGGATGGCATCAAGCAATGCCTAGTGAATCCCCTTCGATTGACAAAGCTCAACGCTCGAACGAACCGGAGAGTTCGTTCGAGCGGGGAGCTTTTCGAAATCTGGGGAATTTCGGTTACCTGGCGGTCAGCTGGCGGTTAGCCGCCGCTGGGACGGGCAGCTAGCCGCTGGCTGACCGCACAGCTGACCGCGGCTGGGCTGCAGAAATGCAGCTTACTGGAAAGCTGACCGTCAAATGCGGTTACCTGGCGGTTAGCCGCCGATGCATTCGGCGGTTAGCCGCTGGGTAACCGTGGAGCTGACCGAGTTTCAAGTGGGATATCTGATGCTCTCTGGAAAGGTAACCGGGAGCGGGCGGTTGGCTAGCGGTTAGCCGCCGATGTGTTCGGCGGTTAGCCGCTGGCTAACCGTGAGTCTGATCGTATTTGAAGGGGGAAAATGGAGCTCTCTGGAAAAGTCACCGTGAATGGCGGTTGGCTGGCGGTTAGCCGCCGATGCATTCGGCGGTTAGCCGCTGGCTAACCGTGAGTTGACCGCCAGTTGCGGAATTGCTCACTGTGTTCAGTTTTGGGTTATTTTCCTCCCCAAAACCATCTTCCTCACATCCACCAAGTCCTTAAATTAACAATGAGCTAATAGCTCCCCCAATGCACCTCTTTACACTTCTCCAAATCCCCATTATGAGTGCCCTCCATCACTTCTTCCATGTCAAGTCCAATGCAAAGAAAAAAAAGAAGTAAACCATTTCACAAACATTCATCTAAGCTATCACAAGGACAATAAATGCCCTACCAACATGTTTACAAAACATTGAATGGGACTATCAAGATACGTTATGAGCATTTATTTCAAACAAACCTCATTAAATGAAAGTATGGAAATCATAAATACTTCACCAAACCATTTGAAACTTAAAAACATCCAAACATTCACTTGCCTCTAGTCCAAGCTAGTTGAAATCAAGCCTTTTATCACCTCTATTGCTCAAAGCCAAGCTACAAATCAAAAATCCCAAAAACAACCCTAAAATGGGTTACACAAGGAATGACAATGAACAAACCAACAATAATGTAAATGTAGTACCTCATGGCCTAGGAGACAACAAATCTAGAAGATGAGAATGATCACTTACCTTGAAGGTCCTCTAATGGCAATGGTAAGCTCAATGAAGGTCTTGGAATGGAGGGTTCTCCTCACAAATGGTACCAATGGAAAGCTTGAGAGATGAGGGAGTGATTGGTGATCTCCAATGTTTGATTGATGAGCCCTAGGTGTGGCTTGGGGATAAAGAAACAAGAAGAAGAAGAAGAAAAGCACAAGAGCAAACCCTAGGCTCAGTTGTGCTGGAACAAGAATGGAGAGTGAATGAGAAAGAAGAGATGGGTTCTCTTTTGTTAACAAAGGGAGCTTGGGTCCCACAACTTAAGGAACTATATTAGCTGAAATCATCTACTTCGGGACCTCGGATGGGTTCGACGAAGAAGGAAGAAATGATCGTCGAAATATCTAGTTTCCAAAAAGTACATGTTTCGCGGGTTTCGGGGATATCGAGTTTTGGGTACAGACTTGGTGTGCAATGACTGTTTTGCCCTTTAGGCTATGAAAATCGGGTTTCGGGATCTCGAATGCATACGGGATTAACATGAAAGTTGTTGAGATCTACAAGATGCATGCGACGGGCCAAAAACATAATCCACAATAAATCGGGAAATTCCTCCAGAAAATACAAAGCCGAAAAGGGAACCCCCAAAGGGCCCCACAAGCTACCAAAGCAAATCAAGACAATCGAATTAGCCCGAAACCATAATCAAAGCTAATCCAAACCCAACTTAACCAGAAATCACTAATCAAGCTTAGCACTAACACGCAACTTAATTAGCACTAATCGGGTTCACTCGGGTCGGGGTCTTACAGCGACAATCAGTCCCCGATTCCCAGCTCGAATCAGCACTGAAACGGCCACGAAGTTGGAAAGGCTTCACCCAACTGCTGCCGTCACCCCAAAAAATGCCAAGGCCAACCGGTCTCAAATTGACCGACGGATGATCAGAACCTTGGTAGCCACTGGAGGGCGTCAGCATGTCCATACGAACAGGCGACTTCTCCGCATATCCGGAAGGGCCGCCAACAAAAACCCCGGTCTTTATCACATTGGTCCTCTTCACCCAACTTGGAGGATCCTCCCTCTTGGGACACGTGGGAGAAAGACTCATGATCGAGATAGTGCGATCAAAGGTCGACCGGGTAGAAATAGTTCTCTCCTCACCATCTGCCGTGTAAGAGAACTGAAAACATCTTCTTTGGTACATCAAGTCGTCAGGGACTGCGTCACCAAAGAAAAAGGTAGGCTTGGGCACAATGCTCTAATCGTCTATGTCCCAAGGACGATTTCTTGCCATGATCCTATAAAACTCCTCATCCTTGAGAGCAATCAATCGCTGCCTCATCTCATCACAGTTGAGAGAGTCGCACTCTTCCAAGTTCTTCTCGACATACTGGACCTTCTCCCAGGCCTGCTGAACGGCCGCATTAGGAGATCTAGCAGATAGGCGGGGTGCGTCAGTAAGAGACCCCTTACCCTTGTTCATCCTAGAAGAACTACCTGCAAAGGAAGGAAAAGAAAAAAAAATCAACCATCATTATGACAGAATTTTGCTAAAGAAAAGATTCTAGCGAAATTTTGGCATGATTCCGGGACACTTCTGAAGAAAAGGGAAACATCCTGAAGAAGATAGGAAGCTTGAAGATGAGCTCAACACCGCTGCAAGCTCAATGAAGCATCCTCAAAGAAGGTTTGAACTCAAACATTGCTGCGAGATCAAACCAATCTCATCAAATCTCCGCAAGCTTGAAGAAGGGCTCAACATCGCTGCGAGCTCCAAACTCCAAAACTTGCAAAGCTCCTCAAAATCCAGCAAGATCAGGAAAGGGCTCAACATTGCTGCGAGCTCCAAATCCCAAAACTTGCAAAAGATTTCCAGGTATGCATCATCATGCTCCCAACCAATTTACTAAAAATCATGCATAAAAAAAATCATCATGCATAAGATGCTAGGAAAACTTTAACCAAAAGTTTGACCAATTCCAACCCAACTTGGACAAAACCAATCAAACTTTGTCCAAGTCAAAAATCATGTTGGCTTGACCTAGAGATTCTAGCCTTCTATCTTGATGCATAAAAAAAAAAGAAAAAGAAATATGCATGAACATCTTGGAATGCATAAGCCTCATTATCATGGTGCATAAACCTCATTATCATGACGAGCAAAAAAAGGGAGAAGCAAAAAAAAAAAAACAGAGAAATTTCTTCAATTTTTTTTTTGAAAAGCAGGTCTTGGCCCACTGCCACGTGGCAGTACGAACCTGTCCATACAGCCAAAGGAAAACCAAAAAAAAAAAAAACGTGCAAAAAAAGGCCAAAAAAAATGAGGCAACACGTGAAAAAAAAGAGAGAAAACATGTGAAGAAAAAAAAGAAAAAGAAAAAGAAAAAGAATCTACTTCTACATGGAACTTCCTGTGGAGGAAGAAAACTTACTTGAAGCCATGGATGGAAAAGAAAAAAGAACTTGAAGATTCTTGAAGAAGAGGAGTTCTTGATCTTGGAGCACTCTTGGAGACTTTTGCAAAAAAGAAAGCAAAAAGGGCAAGAGATCCAACCTCCCATTGCTTTTATAGAGGAGAGTAAACCAAAAGAGGAAACAAGGAGAAAAGAAAGGAGGTAAGTGCTAAAAATTAGCAACCTTCCCAAAAGAAAGGAGATTTGAGATATTCTCTCCCAAAGAGAGGATTCTTTTAGAAATTTTCTCAAAAAGAAACGGAATGAGAAATATTCTCTCCCAAAGAGAGATACTTTGAGAAAATCTCTATCAAAAGAAAGGAAATTTGAGAGATTCTCTCCAAGTAAAGATATTTTTAGATATTCTCTATCCAAAGGAGATATTTTTAGATATTCTTTACAAAATGACACCAGGTGATCTAAGCCATCTTTAAAAACTTAAGGTCCCAGGGGCTAGCCCACATGAGTCAGGTTTCACCACCTAGGCACTAAAAGGGGCTTCTTTTAAAAAATTCCTCTTACCAAGAGCATACAAAATGGTTCCATGCCTCTTTTGAGTTGATTGAGCCACACAAAAAAAAAAAAAAAAAAACCAAGCCTCATGACCTTCCAAAAGTTTCAAACCATCTCACCTCATATACCAAATTGAGCCAAAATCTTGAAATTGACATTCCACAAAATTCAAACCTGACCCCCCAACTTGCCACTTACAACTTGTTCGGTTACAAGGTCAAAATCCAAAAATCAAACCCCAACCCCCTAACCTACCACATACAACTTGTTAGGTCACAAGGTCAAAACCCAAAAAATCCTTCTTGATCGCCTGATGTGCCACTTAAAGCCCTTAGGTTCACAAGGTCAGAAGGAAAATCCAAAATCCAAAACCCAAAATCCAACTCCCTCATGTCATTTTCAAAACTTTGCCTTGAGATGGTACGTGATCTCTCTCACTACCATAAAATCCCCTTGGGAACTCGAAAGGCTATTAAAAAAAATGCCCAAAGACTCTTGGTTAAGTCAGAAGCTCTCCTTCAAGATTCTCTTCGAGGCACATCGACTCCAAAAGCTACTCGTCGCTGTACCTCGAGGCGGCATTTGTTGACACCAAAAATGTCACTTTGCCTCTTCAACATCAAGAAGCCATATGAAGCCGCATCCAACTACAAAACAAACAATGCTACTTCAAGCATCGGATCTTGTCAAAATCAAACAAAAACTGCAAGATCCTCCAAGACAGCCAAAAGAGAGGTTCACATGAAGATTCGGGCCATTCCAACATCATTTGGCCTAACTTCACTTTTCTAGCAGTTGAACAGGCGCTCCTAGCGGCAACGGCAGCGAAGACATCAAAACTTCGATCAGAGCCTACGGATAGTCTCAAAATACCTCCAAAAGGCTCTATGCCAAATTTCAAGTCAAACCGACAACATTTGACCCTCCATCAACCCTCGAGCAGTAATCAAGCCTCTCGGCGGCGAGAACCACCGAGGCCATCACTCATCAAACGGAGCACATGGGCAGCTTCAACATGGTTCAAAAGGGCTACACGTCAAATTTCAGGTCATTCCGACAACATTTGACCCAACTTTGACGCTCCGAAACAAAATCAAGGCTACTGGCGGCGGAGCACCCCGGGACCATGACATCCAAAACTGAGCCAATAGATCATCTCAAAATGACTCCAATAGGCTCCCTGTCAAATTTTAGGTCAATCGGACATCGGTTGACCGCACATCAAAGCGCGACGCCTTCCTCGCGATGAAATCAAGCCTAGCAGCGACGGGACCCCAAACGGCTTCAAAACTCAAGCAAAAGCCCATGGTTGGTCCTATCTACTGCTCAGGAGGCTTCACCTCAAATTTCAGGTCATTCTGACATCGTTTGACCTAGTTTCGACTCTTGACGGAAAATCGACTACAAAGTCTTCGGCTTTTCCAAAAAATAGGAAACTTTGTGCTCCGGTTTTGCACGACTTCTCATCGGGTTTTCTTCAGGAGAATCAAGCCAAAAAATGAGGAAAAATGTCAAGAAAAATACAGGGGAAAAAAAGACTGAAAAGGCACGAAAAAAGGCAGAAGAAAAGGCGACCAAAGGGGACCGAACCCCATGGTCATCGGCGACCCTGGAAGTCCGGGTCGCCGGATTTCTGCCGGAAGGCCCGTTTTCCGATCCTTTTCGCGTTTCGGGAATTCCAGTCTCTGAAGTTTTCCAAAAATCTAATTTTTATGCTCGAAATCGACCGATCTCCGTCTACATCTTGGATCCGCCGTCAAGAGCATGAAATCGTCATTGATCACTCCAAGATTGTCAACCGGCTGACCAAGTGTCACGCCCCCAAACTGAAACCTCGGGGGAGGGAGTGGGATTAAGCATAAATATATTTTTCTCCCAAGATCCGCATGTGTGAAGACAACACATTCTGAATATTTTGTGGAAGCATTTGTGGCGTTGCGACCCGAAGTCCGTGGCCATCGGATTCCGCGTCGCACTCAACCTTTAGCACATAGCAATTATATCAAGAATCATATCAGACTGGAGTAACCATCACAATAAATTACAGAGCTGACAGTAACAGGATATTACATTCCCAAATATGTTCAAGTTACAATTATCAATGTACATTAATTAAGAACCCCAAGAAAAAGGCTAATAAAAGCCATACAACAATAAGCTATGAACTACTACCCAAGTGTGACGTAGCTCCGATGTCAAGCTCAATGTCTACATGACATAGCCGACAAACCAACCTGCAAGGCATGGCTCCACAGCCAACAAAAACACTCAACTCGGGGCGAAGAAATCTGAACCTGAGTACCAAAAGTAGTGGGTCAGACACGATGGTCTGGCAGGGGGATGAAAAGATAACAAATATACTGAAGAATAAAACATAAGATAAATCATGTTATTCGATCAAATGCTGCATATAATTAAACGGGTGCAAAGTCGGGAATCTCGGGGAAAACTTGTATTCATTTCAAGCATGGGTAAAACATGAATATCTAATAAAACATGTGTTCACTTACATCATCTATAATCATAGATATTTGACAATCGGGTGTTCGTCTAAAAACATGTATAAATATAGCGGTATGGCAAAACAACGTTCATTTGAAACTTAAGTAAAAACACAATTATACAACAAACCAGGTATTCATAGTAGTCTGGCAAAACCAATGTCCATTTGAAACCTATGTAGAAATACGGATATTTAACAAACCGGGTGTTTATTTAAACAGGTGTAACCAAAGAAATCTGACAAAACTAGTGTTCATTTAAACATATTTCAACGCATGGATATTTAACAAACCGGATATCGTTTAAAACAGGTACAAACGTAGGGATCTGGCAAACAAGTGTCATTTGAAACATATTTCAAAGCATGGATATTTAACAATCGGGTAATCATTTAAAACAGGTATAAACATAGATATCTGACAAACCAAATGTCCTTTAAAGCAAGCTCGGATATTTAACAATTTGGGCATTCCTTTAAAACATGTGTAATCATATAAACCTAGCAAAATCATTGATCGTTTGAAACATATGTAAAAGCATGGGTATTTAACGAATCAGGTAATCATTTAAACATGTGCGGGTACAAAGAATAGAAGACCATATAATAATAACTGAATTTACATTGGAGAATATTAGCACTTGTTTAAATAACAACTTTCATAAAGGAAACGAATCATTTATCGGAAAGCAAGTAAGAAATATAAAACATGTCGGGTATCCAAGGAATCGGGAACTGGCAAGATGACAATCACAAGAAGCTAAGTCCTCTATCACCGAAGTGACAAGAGTATAACGGGACGTTGGTCTCAGTCACACAAGGTGAGGAGACTCAACGCTAATCATATATACAATATAAATATACGGGAACGGGACCACGGTAGCGAACCGGGTATCGGGACGGGACCACGGCAATAACCGGGTATCGGGATCCAAACTGCAGCTGGCAGGACGGGAGAGGGATTTCCAAGTCGGTGGATCAAACCGACAGGGTATCCAAGCTTAGTGATGCCGACTCATAGGTCAAATAACAAATCGGGACATATGCAAGTAAATCAAGTACAATAATTAAACGGGTAAAACGGGGGTGCTCAAGGGCACACTGTCACTTCATATCGGGCAATACATTTCGGGACAAATAACTGTTACTAGTATAACTTCAATGCTTTCGGGAAACAAGTCATGTGATGCAAATCTCGGGAAATGAGGAAATATAATGCACTATACCATTTCGGGAAGAATATTGATTTCAAGATCTATTTAAGTGAATAGGGGTCCCGTATGTCGATTATAATAATTACTTGGTACTCCTTGAGTTTGAAGACATTCCGGGCTCCTTATGCACTTTTACTATTTTCACAACTTAGAGTGAGCTTATGGGTAGTACTAGATGTTACAATAGCAAAATCAAGATTATAAACGGTCCATCCTAGGCATGACATTAATCCGGAAACATCGAGCAACCGATTCAGTCACCGAAAGGAATAGAATCCGCGATAACCAAGGGAAAGACTTGTGTTTAGATATAAAGAAGATATCGCGTCGTTCCATCCCGTTCAAGATTGAAATGAATTGAACTTCGATGCCACCGAACCAACCGTGAGGCGTGTCGGCTCAAGACATTCTCACACATGGTCCAACAGTCCAAAAAGGGTAGCCAAGGTCCCACCTAAAACCGAGAATTAGTGCCTAGATCATCACCATTCTTTCTTTTTAGTTCCCTAGTCTTAGAGACCTTAGATTAGGGTATAATTGGTCTTAACACTAAGGTATATACCCCTAGGACTCATAGAAAGCCCAAAGGTTTCAAAAAAAAAAACAATATCAAATTTCACTGGACTCAAACTGAGTCCTCCGATCGGTCCGATCGATCGGTCGAAATTTCTGTCTCAGTGCATTAAAACAGTTCAACGTTATCCCAACGTGGCCTAAGCCAGGCAGACCGCATCGCTCGAGCGAGTCGAAGAGTCCGCTCGAGCGAACTCATCGGTCGAGCGGTTATTTAAATGCGTTCGAGCGACCAAGCTACTGGAAATGCCCGAATCCTTTCCTGGACAGGTCGCTCGAGTGAAGTGTCATGGTCGCTCGAGCGAACGGTCCAGAAATAGATTCCGGACCAGTTCAGCTGTCCTCTTTCTCTTCCTTTCCTTCCAACACATAAACCACTAACATTTTTATTCCATATTCACTTAAAATCCTCATTAAAACTCCCATGAAAAATTAACTTTGAACACCACTTTCTTCCCATTTAACAAAAAACCAAACCAAAGGAAAGAATCTCCAATGTATACAAAGGTCCAATTGAGCCAAAAATCTATGGATAAACAAAGTCTATTGATCACATTTCCATCACAATAGATGATTTAACAAAACTCATTAAATGAGTATCAACTTCAAGTCAATGTAACTAATAAACATAACCATGGATGGCCAAACCAATCCTATTCCTTATAAAACCATATGAGCAAACTTGACCAAATGAAATGCATACCTCTCCAAGAGATTAACAAGATAGAAACAACCATTAATATGCAAATTTCGAAATCCATATATAAGTGACAAGGAGCATATGTGCAAGCATGTATTCAATGATCAAGAACAAGAAAAAAACTTAGGGTTTTCTCATAAAACTTTGATAACATTAAAACCCTCCATTCATCTACTTGCCTTGGGTTCCAATCTAGCAAATCAAGCTCCTAATCACCTCTCAAGCTCAAGATCCACAATCTCTACAAAAAACCCCCCAAAACAAACCCTAAAATGGGTTAAACAATGCAATGACAAGGAAACCTTTCAATAATCAAGGTGGAGCTTCTCTAAGGCTAGAAGATTACAAATCTAGAAGATGAAGAAGAACACTTACTTGGATGACCTTCAAATGAGAAGAACAAGCTCAAGGGAGGTCTCTAGGTTGGGAGATTTCTCCAAAAATGGTATCAATAGGGAGCCATGGTGAAGAGGAAGAAGAAGATGGTCTCCATTTCTTGATTGATGAACTCTTGGTGTGGCTTGGAGATGAAGAAGCAAGAAGAAGAAGAAGAAGTTGCAAGAAAAGCCCTAGGCTCAATAGTTGTGCTGGAACAATGGAGAATGGAATGAATGAAGGAGATGGGTTCCTCTTATAAGCAAGTGAGGTTTGGGTCCCACAACTTAAAGAACTTGGGTGGCTGAAATCATCTCTTTCGGGACCTCGGATGGATTCGACGAAGAAGGAAGAAATGATCGTCGAAATTTCTAGTTTCCAAAAAGTATATGTTTCATGGGTTTCGGGAATATCAAGTTTTGGGTACAGATTTGGTGTGCAATGACTGTTTTTGCCCTCAAGGCCAAGAAATCGGGTTTCGGGTTCTCAAATGGATACGGGATCAACATGAAAGTTGTAGGATTCCTCAAGATGAATGCAACGGGCCAAAAACACAATACGAAACAAATCGGGAAAATCTCACAAGTAAATGCAAAGCCGAAAAGGGAACCCCCAAAGGGCCCCACAAGCTACCAAAGCACTCAAAAGCCCAAAACTAGAAGAAAACCCATTCTAGCTCACAAACTCAACCCAACAAATACTAATCCCACTGAAAGAAACTAATCCACAAATAAAACAACAATAATCCAAGAGATTAGGGGTCGGGTTCTCACACCAAGAAAGTACACTTTCTATCCGACCGATCGAGAAATCAACAAGACAGATGGTACCGGCCCGCTATTAGCAATCTATATCTGAAGTTGCATGATCATACGACATCGATCAACATGAAGATCTATCGTCGATCATCGCAAGAAGAATTCCAAAAGACGCGGCACGGCCCGTGACTCTTCAAATCCCCAGCGACCACTTAATGTTGTTAATTGACCCAACTAAATGCGGTCATTAACTCATTATTTTGGACCGCCCAATCATATTCAAAAGAACGGGAGTTACAAGTCAAAGCCATCATGGCATTAAAGCCATGAAACTCCTTTCATCATGGAGATTAAAGGCGATTAAATGCCCATCATTCTCCATCGGCCAATTAGATTCAAGGAAAAAGGAGTTACAAAATCAAGAAATAAAAACTTGTAACTCCTCCCATCATGGAACTTTAAAGCCATCAATGCTCATAAACCCTCCTAAATGGCTACCAAAGGCCTATAAATAGGGGAGCATTCCAAGAAGAAAATGTCTAGAAAAACCCAAGAAAGATTCCGAAGAATTCTCGAAGAAATCTCTACAAAAACAAGCTCTCCTTCTTTGAAGATTTTCTGCTGCAACAAACACTACAAAGTGATTGAAGTCCCTTGGGGGGCACTCCCCCCAAGGCAAAGCCCTCTCTCCACCTATTCAACATGGCCTAGACGTGGCTTTTCAGCCTGTCTTTTCATTTTTTTATCAGATATAGGACCTTCCTTTGGTCCTTATCCTCTAAAAAAACTGAAGTCCAAGCCAAGCCAAATGAATCGAAGCATCGCATGTTCTCATCTGAAGGACGATGGCGAACTTCATACATGACTTGCAATCGTCAATCTGAACGAGTCCCCGCAATCTCCTGAGAAGTCATATCCATTTTCTTACTTTTTTGTTGTATTTTGTATTTTCTCTAAGAGAAAAAAAATTCACAATTCTTGTCTTTCATTTTGATGAGATTTGTAAATCGCCTTTCACGGCAAAATCGCCTCTCACGGCATTCAAAAAAACATTGTCTCTTTTCTTAAATATATGTGCAATGGAAAGTTAGAAAAAGATTGATTTCCTTTCTACTTGCGAAGGTGGATCTCCGTATCACCATTTCTAAATTCCAAGTAGAATAGAAAATTTAGCATACCCGTACAAAAATGTTGATACTTGCCTTTCTCCCCTTCTTCCCTCCATTCGGCCTTTTCGGTGACCCCGAGGACGGATGGGGGAGGAATGGAAGAAATCAGGGCCATTAGCTTATTCGGTGTCTCATCGGGTAAGTTTCTCGGATTCATAGTTCGGAAAGGCGGAATAGAACTTGACCCCAGCAAAGTCAAGGAAGGTTGGCATACATTCGACGGTTCATCTCCAATCTGTCAGGGAAGTGCCGTCCATTCTCTCGCCTAATGAAGAAAGGTGTGGACTTTGTTTGGGATGCTAAATGTGAAACCGCATTTCAAGACATCAAGACATACCTGACAAAACCTCTAGTGTTGGCTGCCCCCACAACTGGAAAACCATTCATCTTGTATACAAAAGCTCTCGATTACTCTTTGGATGCTCTACTGGCACAAGAAAGCGACAAGGGAAAAGACGTTGCTCTATATTACCTCAACTGCATGTTGGTGGGTGCAAAGCATCATTACTCTCCAGTCGAAAAAGAATGTCTTGCAGTGATGTTCGCCATACAAAAGATGCATCACTATCTGTTGTCTGATACAGTATACCCGATTTCGAGGATCAACCTCTTAAATGTCCTTGTCACAAAAACAACCTCTCTTAATGCCTGATTGGCGAAATGGTCCATCCTTCTGTCGCAATTCGATATTAGGTATGTACCATAAAAAGCAATCAAAGGACAAGCTCTAGCAGACTTTCTTGCAGAGCACCCATTGCCTAAAGATTCTCCACTGAGGGATGATCACCCAGACGAATCTGTCTACAATGTGGAAACTTCCTTACCAAATGCTTCCTGGGACATGTACTTTGATGGCGCAACCAGTACAAATGAAAAAGGAAAGCAAATATTGGGAATTGGCATCCTCTTTGTCAGTCCCGACAAATACATGATTCCACACGCTTTGTCGCTACTGGAACCATGTTCAAACAACGCAGCTGAGTACCAAGCCCTGATTGTGGGATTGGAACTCGCCCTCGAATCTGACATCACCATGCTGGAAGCTTTTGGGGACTCTTAGCTGATCGTCAACCAGATGAATCAGAATTTTGAAGTCAGGAAGCCTGATCTGTTGTCTTACTACAATAAGGTACAATCGCTTCGACAAAAGTTCGACATCTATCACATCACCCACATCCTCAGAGGTGAAAACATCCGTGCAGATGCCCTGGCCGGACTCGCCGCATCTATGGCAATCCAAAACGGGGAAAACATGCAAATCACAGTGTGTCAAAGAAGGATTCTCCCTCCTCTTAACACACACCAAGCGGTTGCTGAATGCCACCAAATGGTTGGAAGTCGGATGTCCATCCTCAAACCAACGTTTGGAGACTAGAGGGATCCGTTCATTGATTACATTATGTTCGGAATCCTACCTGAACATCCAAAAGAATAGGTAAGCCTTCAAAGACGAGCCCCAAATTTTCATTTGAATATTCCTTCAAAAATGCTTTACAGAAAATCCTTCAACGGAGTACTTCTACGCTGCTTGTCACAACAAGAAGCCAAGGAAACTCTCAAAGAAGTACATGATGGCCTTTGTGGAGCTCATCAGGTTGGTCCTAAGCTCTACGATCAGATAAAAAGGCTAGGTTATTATTGGCCTACCATGGTAGCTGACGCTATGCAATTTGCTAAACGTTGCCAACAATGCCAAGTTCATGGAGATTATGTCCACATGCCTTCGGAATGACTACATCCCACAGCGATCTCATGGCCTTTCGAAGCCTAGGGTATGGACATCATAGGTCCTATCTCTCCCCCATCAAGCAAAGGTCATCGCTTCGTCTTTGCTGCTACGAATAATTTTTCCAACATTATCTGTCACTTCGGCATACCTAAAAGATTCAGCCATGATAACGGACCGCAATTCTGGGATCACAAATTCTATAGGTTTTGCGACAAGTACAAAATCCAAAGTTGTCCTTTGACTCCATACAATCTGGTAGCGAATGGACTAGTAGAAGCCTTCAACAAGACACTCTGCAAAATTCTCAAGAAAATGGTCTCTAGTCGCAAAAGAGACTGGGGCGACAAACTACCTGAAGCTTTGTGGGCTTATCGAACCACCGTTCGAGGACCAACCCATAGCACACCATCCTCTTTGGTCTATGGATGCGAAGCTGTTGTCCCTTTGGAAGTACAAATCCATTCCTTAAGGGTATCTTTCCAAAATGACATGACGCAAGAAAGCAATGTCAAATTGAGACTCCAAGAGCTGGATAATCTCGATGAAAGATGGCTTGAAGCTCTACAAAGCATTGAGCTCCAAGCACACATGGCATGATCTTTCGACAAGAAGGTCAGGCCACACGTCTATAAAAGGGTGACTTGGTGCAGTAAAAAGACCAATGGTTTTCGCCCACAAATCCAAAGGGAAATTCGAACCAAAATGGGAGGGACCCTTTGTCATCGACAAAATCTTCTCCAATGGCGCATATGCTATCCTAAACATGGAGGGTGACAGATGTATGCTGCCCATCAAAGACAAATTCTTGGAGCGGTACTACCCTTGAAGACTTACGCCACTAGGTCAGAGAAATGCTAGCACGGTCAAAGCCTACTCCCCGGTACTTGCTCGTCAAACCCACTCCTTTTGGAATTTTCATCCTTATGTTGAAATTTCTAAAAAGAAACTCAAAACAATGCTCACTTTCATAGTTTCATTGTTCAAAAAAATCAAATCCAAGTTTAGAAGCCTCTTTCCGGACTTGACCAAAACTTTCGATCCTTGAACCCAAAATTCATGGTTTGAAACAAAAATCAGGACTCAGGAATCTCCACCAGAGTCCGCCCCGACTTTTACAACCAAGAATGGTTTTAAGTCAAAATTTACGACCCTCGTGTCTTTAAGCAAAAAAATGGTTTTTAAGAAACCGCGGAGAAGCGATGCTCAGTCGATACTCGCAAAACCCAAAAATCGGAAGGATGCGAACCCCATTGATACTTCCAAAAATTCAAAACCACAAGGAAGCGACACCTTGTCGATACTTGTAAAATTTCAAAAATCGTGGAGACGCGACATTCCAGTTGATATCCAAAAACCAAATTCTCAAAATTTCAAAAATCGTGGAGACACAACATTCTAGTAGATATCCACAACCCAAATTTTTTCGTGGGGAAGCAACATTCAGTCGATACCCACAAAACAAAAAATTTTGAAAAAAAAGAAAGTAAGGAAGCGACATCCAGTCAATACTTACACCCCGATTCGCGAGGAGACGACATTCCATCGATACTTGCAATACCATTCAACAGGGAGGCAACTTTTAGTCGATATTTGCATTTTTGAAAACCAAAACCTGGCTTCTAGGCCAAAAACAAAATTTCAGCTTTGATGCCAAAAATCCAAAAACCCGGCTTTTATGTCAAAGATCTAAAATTTGGCTTTCTTGCTAACAAAACAAAACTTGGTTTTCAAAAAAATATGGCTTTCACGCCATCAAACAAATTTCGGCTTCCAGGCCAAAAACAAAAAAATTCAGGTTTCACACCACAAAAATCCGGCTTTCACGCCACAAAATTTCGGTTTCCATGCCATCCCAAAATTTCGGCTTTCACGCCAGTAAACAAAATTGTCTCCGATGCTTCAAAACCTGGCTCTCATGCCAATTCAAAAATCGGCTCCTATGGCACAAAAACTGGCTCTCATGCCAATTCAAAATTTGGCTTTCATGCCATCTCAAACAAAATCGGCTTTCATGCCATCTCAAAAATTCGGCTTTCATGCCATCTCAAAAATTCGGCTTTCATGCCATCTTCAAAACCTTGTCTTCCATGCCACAAACAAATCTTGGCTCTTACGCCACAAAATTTGGCTCCCACGCCATCTCAAAATCCAACTTTCAAGCTAAAAAAAAAAAACCAGGCTTTCGCCACAAAATTCGGCTTTCATGCCCTAAAACAACCCTTTGACAAAAAGATTTTCACAAAATGACAACCATTTGGTCAAATTTTCAAACAAACATCCTCAACCAACTTTTACTTATTTTCATAAAAAAGAATCTGAGTAAAAGGTATATAGAGTACCAAAAATGTTTTTTTACATGGAGGTACCAAAAGAGAAGAAGTAAAAGAGTTTGTTACAAAAATCAGGAGCATAGTCTAACATGGTATTCAACCAAAGATTCAACTCCTCAAGCAGACTCTCGGCCTTAGACTCCAGGCCAC
This sequence comes from Cinnamomum chago, assembly GCA_038049695.1. Taxonomy (NCBI): domain Eukaryota; kingdom Viridiplantae; phylum Streptophyta; class Magnoliopsida; order Laurales; family Lauraceae; genus Cinnamomum; species Cinnamomum chago. Next base: position 34,389,225 of record CP142457.1, read on the forward strand.
GCTTCTTCAAAACCTTTCCATAAAATGCGGCAAAACACTGCGACCCATCTGCAGCACGAGGAAGTTCTTCCCAAAGAATCTGCCATTGCTCGTACTCTTGAGTCTTCCTCCTGAGATTGCTCTCAGCCTCCTCGACCTGGTGAATCAGAGTCCCTTCTCTAGCATGAGCTTCCACAATGGCGGCCCATTTGTTCCTCCAATAACTCAAGACGCTGCCTGGTCTCAACGACCTCCCTATCAAGACAGCGCAGGTCTTATGTTAGCTCAATGATGGCCAACTCGGTGACATTCCTCTCCTGAAGGAAATGCTTCCGAGTCCACGAGATCTCGTTCAGTTCAGACTTGACCTCACCAGAAGGCTTCAAAAACATCTCATTAAAAAAGCCACCGCTTGGGAAGCTCTTGGTCTCATTCCATTTGTTGCCCAGAGTAATGACTTCATCAACAAAAGCCTTCGCACTTGCAACGTCCAGACCGACCTCTTCGTTATCAGCAACGATGTCATGTACATGCTTGATCATGCCAAAGCCAGCTTCCAAATGACCAGAAGAAATAGTTTCGACCCAGGAGCTCAAAACACTCTTCAACACTTATTCGCATGCTGAAGAGATGGCCTGGATGAAGGCTCGCCCCTCTCCATTGCTCGACTGCCCATGTCATGCCCTGTTGGAGGAGTGATCATTAGACTCTTTCTAATTGGAGACACTGGCGAAGGAATCTCCTCAGAAGATTTTACCCCTGCTGCATTGAAACTGAGAGAAGAAGTCCCTACTTCTGGATCAACTAAAGGCATCCCCTGCTCTGGCCCTGAAAAAGATGGAGGAACTTCTCCTGTTACTTCACAACCTACAAGCAAAACAAAACAAAAAAAAGAAGGTATGAATATGATCCTGTTGAAAAATCATTATCATCAAGATTATTGCTACAAATACCTTCTTCGACGACTGGCAAAATACTTTCCGCCTCCATGAGTTCATCCGAAGCATCGTCAAATGTCGCGTCCATGGATGGCTTGAAATCGTCAGAATCCTGTGGCAAGTCAGCTGACAAAAAAACATGCAACATGTTAGCAAATGAAAGCACAGACAAAAAAAGGAAAGAAAATACAAAGAATTCATACCAGGTGAAGATTCTAGAATCACTCTAGAGTCCCTCGGTTCTTCTTCAGATGCCGCAATCGGATCCGTCACTACTTCATCGCCAAATCATCATCTCCCACTGAAAACGGGAAGAGAAATAAAATCAACAAACAAGAAAATCTTAATAAAAGAAAAAAAAAAGAAAGAGGAGGAATCATACTCTCATTAACGGTCCCTTCCTCTCGGCTCCTCTTTTCGGAGGCTCATCAGCGTCCCCTGACATCTCTTCAGCAATGGTGGGAGGGACTTCTGTATCAGGAGAGTCATCGTGTCGTCTCTTATTAGGCATTGCCCTCTCTTCCTCTTGCTTCTATGGGCCGGTTTACTTGAAGTACCCGCCCCATCATCAAAGTCAGGACCTTCTCTCGACTCCCCGCCAGATGGTCTGATCCTCCCATTGGACTCCAAGGAAGCCTTCGTTCATTCCGCTTGCATCCAAGCGTCGATCTCGGCCTCCTCCTCTTCTAACTGTTTCAAGACCTCACCAAGTATCTCTTGTGCAGCTCCTGATCTAATGACGTCATGTTCACCGAGAAAGCCTATCTTGTGCTTCTCTCCAGAAAGGAAAGCCTAAACTTCCTCTCGTCGGACTCCATCTGATCTGCCAAGACCCTTCCCAGAAGATTGCTTGACATCGAGCTCCTTCTTGGAAAGCCCCTGGTACACCAAAAAGCTCTCTACGAACCATTTCGTAAAGCTAGCAGTCCGGAAAGTGGGCAACTCAGGATAGGAAATCATGGCGGTAGTGTCCTCCGCACTGTAAAAGCCCATGCATTCCTTCCATCCTGCAAACCTCTGAAATGCTTCACCATGCTCAAGGGCGCTCCAACAACGCCCTGAAAGAAGCCCAACTGCAGCGCAAAAAGCGAGGGGACATACGGCTGGATATCAACAAAAAGATGTCTCTGGCACACCATTGTACCAATGCGTATGTTGAAAAGCCACCTCTTTTCTACATTTGTCAAAGAATAGTGTCTTCTCGACCCTGCCCTGGTGGAATCACGGGAGACACCAAAATCAAAAGCCTTCTTCCGCAAACCTAGAGAAAGCTTCATTGAATATTGCTCAATGTCAACATCCCTGAACCATCCGATCCTCAAACAGACAGACAAAAGAGATTCGGAAACGGCTGTCCCTCTAGCCAATCGAATCATGAAAGGGTCATCATCCTGTGCAACTCCTAATCAATGGAAGCCGAGACAATGGTACACATACCACGAATAAAATATATGGGCTGAAAATACCTTGTTCATAGGGAGCCCAAGCTGAACCAGGAAAGCAGCAGCCTGCATCTTGGTACACAGATAGGAGTAAAGAGCAAGTACCAAAGCAAGCCGCTCTCCAAATGCCATCTGACAAGCTGGAAAGATACAATACGGCCTAATGTGCGATCCATCTCCTCCAGTAAAAACAGCCTCACTCAGCCAATAAGTGAGGTAAACAGCGAGATCCCTCCGTACCACAATGTCAGAATAAATGACATATGTGCTCATGAAGAAGTCCTTCAAGTCTCCTCGCGTGACAAAAGTCTTCTTCGAACCTGGCGTCTTAGCTCTGGCTTCCCGAGTCGTGTTATCAGAAGGCTCTCTGTTGTCAAAGAAGTTGGAGAACAAAGAGCCAAAACTCCTCGAACTGCTAGACCTGACTTTCGAGCCCTCCTTCTCCTTCAAAAAATCATAGAAGGCGATGAGCTGAAAGTACAAAAGCCTGAACTCCTCAGACTGCTCCTCAAGGACGCTGTCAATAGGTATGAACTCCTCATAAAGTTTGTCGAGGACAGGTAGCCCGGTGATGGCGCTCAAATCCTTCAAAGTAAAACCAATCTCACCATTTCTGACAATGAAGGTGTTGGTTTGTGGAAGGAATGACTCCAACATGGCCATAAAGGCTTCATTGGAGAAAACCACAGTTTGCTGAAAAGCGTAAACCGCGTCGAAGATCTCGGCCTCCTTCAAAATGGCCTCGCCAGCCTGCAGGATATGATCAGTCCATGACTCCCAGCTTGACTCAGCGCTGAAACAGCCACGAAGTCGAAAAGGCTTCACCCAATTGCTGTTGTCACCCTAAAAAATGCCAAAGCCCACCAGTCTCAAATCATCTGATGGATGATCAGAACCTTGGTAGCCGCTGGCTGGCATCAACATGTCCATGCGGACAGGCGACTTCTCTGTATAACAGGAAGGGCCGCCAACAAAAATCCCGGTCTTGATCACATTAGTCCTCTTCACCCAGTTCGGAGGATCTTCCCTCTTAGGGGATGTGAGAGAAAGGCTCATGATCGAGATAGTACGATCAAAGGTCGACCGGGTAGAAATAGTTCTCTTCTCACCATTTGCCGTGTAAGAGAACTGAAAACATCTCCTTTGGTATGTCAAGTCGTCAGGGACTGCGTCACCAAAGAAAAAGGTAGGCTTGGGCACAATGCTCTGATCATCCATGTCCCAAGGACGATTGCTTACCATAATCTTGTACAACTCCTCATCCTTGAGAGCAATTAATCGATGTCTCATCTCATCACGGTTGAGGGAGTCACACTCTTCCAAGTTTCTCTCCACAAACTGGACCTTCTCTCAAGCTTGTTGTACAACCGCTTTAGGAGATCTGGTAGACCGGCAAGGTGCATCAGTAACAGGCTCTTTGCCCTTGTTCATTCTAGAGGAACTGCCTGCAATGGATGGAAAAGAAAAAAGTGACAGAGTTTTGCTAAAAATTCTAGCGAAATTTTGGCATGGTTCCGGGGCAATTCCGAAGAAAAGGGAAACACCCTGAAAGAAATAGAAAGCTTGAAGATGAGCTCAACACCACTGCAATCTCATAGTCAATGAAGCATTCTGAAAGAAGGTTTGAACTCAAACATTACTGCGAGATCAAGCCAGTCTTATCAAATCTCCACGAGTTTGAAGAAGGGCTCAACATTGTTGCGAGCTCCAAACTCCGAAACTTGCAAAGCTCCTCAAAACCCCATAAGACTAAGAAAGGGCTCAACATTGCTGTGAGCTCTAAATCTCAAAACTTGCAAAAGATTTCCAGGTATGCGTCATCAATTTACTCAAAATCATGCATCAAAGAAAACCATCATGCATTAGATGCTAGGAAAACTTTAACCAAAGTTTGACCAATTCCAACCCAACTTGGTCAAAACCAATCAAACTTTGTCCCAGTCAAAAATCATGTTGGCTTGACCTAGAGATTCTAGCCTTCTATCTTGATGCATTAAAAAAAATGCATGAGCATCTTGGATTGCATAAACCTCATTATCATGGTGAGCAAAAGAGGGAAAACAAAAAAAAAAAGAGAAAAGAGAGAAAAGAGAGAAATCTCTTTAAAAAAAAACAATTTCCTCTTTTTGGGCTGGCCCGCAGGCCGTGACCCACTTCCACGTGGAAGTACGGACAGGTCCGTACAGGGAAAAAAAACGTGCAAAAAAAAGGGAAGAAAAATCGTGAGCAAAAAAAGAGAAAAAAAAGAGAGTAGAAAGAGCACATGTAAAAAAAGACAGAGAGAAAACACGTGGAGAAAAAAAAGAAATAAAAAAGAGGAAGAAAAGAAAAGAAAAGAAATAAATTTTTACTTCTACATGGAGTTTCTTGTGAAGGAAGAAAACTTACTTGAAGCCATGGATGGAGAAGAAGAAGAAGAACTTGAAGATACTTGAAGAAGAGGAGAAGTTCTTGATCTTGGAGCACTCCTGAAGACTTTTGCAAAAAGAAAGCAATAAGGGTAAGAGATACAACCTCCTTTGCTTTGATAAAGGAGAGCAAACCAAAAGAGGAAACAAGGAGAAAACCAAGGAGGTAAGTGCTAAAAACTAACAACTTTCCCAAAAGAAAAGAGATTTGAGACATTCTCTCCTAAAGAGAAGATACTTTGAGAAAACCTCTCCCAAAATCAACGAAACATGAGAGATTCTCTCCAATTAAGGATATTCTTAGATATTCTCTACCCAAAAGAGATATTTTTGGATATTCTTTACAAAATGACACCACATGAGATCTAAGCCATCTTCTATAAGCTTAAGATCTCATAGGTTAGCCCACATGAGCCAGGTTTGACCACCTAGGCACTAAAAGAGGCTTCCTATCAAAAATCTTCTTTACCAAGAGCATACAAAATGGTCCCATGCCTCTTTTGAGTTGATTGAACCATTAAAAAAAAAAAAGGAAAAAGCCTCATGAGTTTTCAAAAATCCAAATCATCCAACCTCATGAACTAAATTAAGCCAAAAACTTGAAATTGACATTCCGCAAAAAATCAAATCCTGACCCCCTAGCTCACCACATACAGCTTGGTAGGTCACAAGGCCAAAACTAAATCTGACCCCCCAATTTGCCACTTACAGCTTGTTGTTCACAAGGTCAAAATTAAAAATCAAACCCCGACCGCCTAACCTGCCACATACAGCTTGTTTGGTCACAAGGTCTAAAACAAAAAACCAAAAAAACCCTCTTGACCGCCTAATGCGCCACATACAGCCCTTGGGTTCACAAGGTCAAAAGGAAAACCCAAAATCCAAAACCCAAATCGAACTCCCTCATGTCATTTTCAAAACTTTGCCTTGAGATGGTACGTGATCCCTCTCACTACCATAAAATCTCCCTGGAAACTCAAAAGGCTATTAAAAAAATAAATCTAAAAGACTCTTGGTCAAGTCAGAAGCTCCCCTTCAAGTTTCTCTTCGAGGCACATCGACTCCAAAACCTACTCGTCGCTGTACCTCGAGGGGGCATTTGTTGACACCAAAAATGTCACTTTGCCTCTCCAACATCAAGAAGTTGCATCCTACTACAAGCAGGCAATGCTACTTCAAGCATTAGATCTTGTCAAAATAAAAATAAAAAACTGCAAGACCCTTCAAGAGTGCCAAAAGAGGGGTTTACATGAAGTTTCGGGCCATTCCAACATCATTTGACCCAACTTCACTCCTCCAACAGCCAAACAGGCGCTCCTGGCGGCAACGACATCGAAAACATCAAAACTTCGATCAGAGCCTACGGGTGGTCTCAAAATATCTCCAAAAGGCTCCATGCCAAATTTCAAATCAACCCGACAACGTTTGACCCCCCATCAACCCTCAAGCAGTAAAATCAAGCCTATCGGCGATAGGAATCACCGAGGCCATCACTCATCAATCAGAGCACATGGGTGGCTTCAACATGCTTCCAAAGGGTTGCACGTCAAATTTCAGGTCATTCTGACAACGTTTGACTTGACTTTGACGCTTCGAAACAAAATCAAGGCTACCGGCGGCGGAGATGACATCCAAATCGGAGCTAATGGATCGTCTCAAAATGACTCCAATAGGCTCCCTGTCAAGTTTCAAGTCAATCGGACATCGGTTGACCGTACATCAAAGCGTTGTCAGATGTGAATTTTGATCCCCCTAGGGAGGGAAATCGCCATTCATCTATATGTGCTATTTAAATTTTACATTGAAAATGAGGATTCCGACTACCCTCAAAATCGACGGATCATGATCGCCAGCTACGGTAACGGCCGTAACACCGTTCTTCGATAAAAGCCGAAGAAGAATGGCAGAAAATAAATGGGTGGGTTCTTCCTCTCGTTTAATGTGTTGCTGGCAACACACGACGGTTTTCATGTCACATTAATTTGGGTCTCTTTGGGTCTCTTTAATATAGGGTCAATTCAGGGTTATGAGTTAAAGTCCAAATAAGGTTAATTCTCACATAGCAAAATCATAGTGTATCCAAGTAAAATAAAATAACTAAAATAGAGAAAATAAAAGGGGGGAGGTGCCAAATATTTAAGAAGAGGATCGGCCCCGTTCCCGGGTACCCCTTTCTAATCCCTTGGCAAAATAGGGTTTAAAGGTTGACTTTTTAAATCAAAATGATGATGCAAATGAGACTTTGACTTGTGGTTTCTGTGTCTTTCGTGTGCGATACACGAGTGATAAAAGTGACAAGCCAATGGGCTGTAATTGATTGAAGGTGGCCGATGGGCCGGTGTTTGTTTTAGAGAGGCCAGTGGCCCCTGATTGCTTGAGGGTGGCCGATGGGCCGAAATAAAAATATGCAAAGTGTGTGAAATCACTCATCTCACCTTATTATTCTCATTTATTCAATTTTAGAAATCAGTTCTTCATTCCCTTTTATCATTAAGTTCGATTAAATATCTGGCACCTAAGGTGGAAGACGAAAAAAAGGAAAATCTTTTTGGGTTTATTTTGTTGGTTTTATAGTTTTTACGGATTTTTTATATCGGGGCTAGAAGGGCCTAACTAGGGGATTTTACTTGGATTTACGTGATTAATGCTTTATTACTGATCATCGGATTAATCCTAACCTAAGGTCCTAGACCGACCACATCAGCTCTCCCGGTCCCTTAACGGAGCAAGAAAAGTGATGGGACGAAGCCTAATGCTCTAATCTATCTAGCAAGATATTCTAATCTAATCCTAAAGTGCAAACAGGCTAAGTTTGATAATTCTGCCTAAGGAATTTGGTTATGATCTTAATTGATTCAGTTTGTTTTAAATTGAAGGTTGATTAAGATTGATTTAGGGACGCCTTAAGGTTCTGATTAATGTGTTTTTTTTAAATATATTAAGGTTCTGTTTAGGTTGTTTAAGGTTCTGGAATTTCAGGTTTTATTTCAAATGATGGAAAAAAGTTGAAATCGGCGAAACGGGGGTGACAGAGGATTTTGGCGCACCTGTGGTTGCACCTAGGGCACTCTGGTGACTTGGTCACACAGATAGTAGCTCCCAAGTGCCAGGTCTTGTGTGGCTTGGCTGGTGGTGATGAATTGACTTGATCTTCAGAGTTCGCAAGGTTTCTATTTGATGCAGGTCTTTGTTTTAATATTGTTTTAGGTTCTGGATTGATTTTATCTTAATGGTTTAAGCCCGAAATTTGAAACACAACCAGGATTTGCAACTTGGGCTAGATAGGAGACCTGGGCTCACCTGTGTGTGCGCCTAGGTGTTTCAGTGAACTTGGGCGCACCTGTATGGGCGCTCAAGTGGTGCCTTGATATTCTTCGACCGTCCGACTTTGATTCAAGGTTCCGAATGGGTTTAAGTTGATTAAAATTTTGATTTTAAGGTCGTTGTTGGTTCGATAAGGATTCTGAGATGTTGATTGAGGTCAAAGTTGGAAATGAATAGGGATTCGGTGGTCTCAGGGAATGGAGACGAACTTGGGTGCACCTGTGGTTGCGCCCAAGTGTCTGGTGCTTGGGTTTTAGTGCTTTCCGGGTTTCGTTCACTTAAACTTGGATTTTGAGGTGTTCTATGTAAATAAATCTATATCTCGGGTTAGTCTTAAGTCTATAAACCGTAAATGTGGCAGTGGTTTGTGTTCGGGAGTTGAAGTGCAACCGAACCGCGCTTCGGGATTAGAACAAGGAGTTGGTGCGCCTAGGTTCCTGGGGTGACTTGGGTGCACCTGTAGGGGCGCCCAAGTATCTATCTGTTGGGTGATTCCGGGTTCTTTCAATTCTAGGGTGTTTCTAAGTCGGATTCGTATCTCGATTGGGGAATGTCTTTATTCTCTGGATGTGGCTTAGTCTTATCGTCTTTAATTAGGTTTCGATTGGGGTCTTAATTAGGGATTGGTGGCTAGGGTTTTGTTTGTTAGGGTTTGATTTAAAGATTTGTTGATCAAGCTTATTAATTAAGGTTCGATTAATTAGGGGTTTTGATTTATTTAGGCTTATTAATTAGGATTTTAATCAAGGTTTTGTTAATTAGGGTTTTGTTAGGAGTTTGTTGACCAGGGTTTTATTTATTAGGGATTGCTTAAAGATTATTGATTAAGGATTTTAGTTAAGGTGTTTTATTAGGGTTGATTTATTAGGGTTTAATTAATTAGAGTTTGGAAATTAGGATTCAGGTCAATGGTTTTCATTAAAGTTGATTTAGGTGTTTTAATTAGATGTTTTTAATTAAGGTTAAATTAGGTGTTTTGATTAAGTATTATTTTTAGTGTACTAATTTTCTTAGGCGCAAATACAATAACCTAGGTTTATCTACTTACTATCTACTCTTTTTCTGGATGTTTCTATTTCTTTTAATTTTTTTATTCTCTTCTCTAATTACTAAAGAGTAAGATGAGAAGGGAAAAGTTTTATGGTTTTATGATTTTTTTTTGGTGTTTTTATGCAATAGCAATGCAACCTATTCTAAAGAGCAAATTATGATTATCTACTTAGTGTCTAATGTTTTTCTTCTTTGTGGACTTTTCTATTTCTTTAAAAAAAATTTGTTCTCCCTTGTCTAATTACTAAGGAGCAAGATGAGTAGGGAAGAGTCTAATGATTTTATGTATTTTTTTTTGGTATTTTATGCAATTTATCCTAACCTAAATGACGATGATTCGAAGTCTAGAAGTTCAGTAGTCAATTGAAATCACCACAAAGATAAAACAACAAGCTAAATGGAATGCACAGGTATGGAAAACGCGGGCCGGAAATTAAGTTAGAGACTTCTCTGCAGGACTTGGGCGCCACTGTGTTTCCTCTGCGAGTTGTGATACACTTACAATTTTCAGCAATATTCCAATTCGATTTTCAACAGTTCGTGACTAAATACGAGGTCCTAATATGAATTATTGATATAATAACCTTCGGATTCGAAAGTAATGACACGAGAACCAAAGTCCAAGAGGCGGGTCTCTTTGGCAGGAACTTGGGCGCACCCACAGTGGCGCCCAAGTAAACTGTCTTTTTTTTTTCCTTTACCTTTTGGTAATATATTTCGGTATTCCTTCGATTCTTTCAACGCTTTTTGTGGATCCGAAGGTTTTGATATCAATGTATATGAAGATAGACTCGGATCTATGAACTGGAATGCACGCGAAATGGGAAATCGGGGCCAAAGCCTTACTTATCCAGAGACTTGGGCGCACACACAGTTGCGCCCAAGTGTTTTCCTGTACTTTTCTTCCACTTTTATTTCTTTTCTCAATACTTTTCACGCGATTTGGAACGCAAAGTTACAGATCTGAAGGTCTCGATATCAATATGTATGAAAACGAATTCAGATCTAAGAAATAAAATATGCTTAATATGAAATTCGGGGTTGGAACACAATGCAGACACTTGGGCGCACCCACAGTTGGGCGAAGTGTTTTGTTGCACTTTTTTTTATTTTTCGGATTTTCCTTAATGAAGACGAGATGGATGCAAAGTCTACCCTAATCACAAGTTCAGAATGCTAAAAATAATGCAAATCTATAGAGTAGGAATGATCCTAAGCATGCTACTAATGATAGATGACTACTAAGTATTAGATCTACTGAAAAGCACTACTATTAATGCAGATCTACAATGCATGCAAGATCCTAAGCATGTTTCTAAGCATTAATGATGTTGAATATCAATTGAAGAGAACCTAATCTAGAAATACCGGTTTGAGTTGTATCCTTCAGGTTCTAGATCGAAGCTTTCGCGCAAATCCATGGCTTTCGCAAGCCTTCTCCATTGCTAATCTTGGAAACCAGAAAGCTCCTTTTCTTCTCCTTCCTTCTAGATCTAAAGCTTTCTCTTTGGTTATGGTGGCTACTCTCTTTTTCTCTCTTTTCTTCTAGTTTTTCTATTCTTTTTTGGTAGCCTCCTTTGTAAATGGTATAAGAGATACTTATATAAGGGTTTGCTCGTGGAGAAGGGGTTAGGGCTGCTGTTTGCACAAACATCTAGAAGTTTCACGCAAACCAAGGTAGATTTAGGGTTTCGTGGACTTGGGCGCACCTATAACATGTTGGTCTGGGGACTTGGGCGCACACACAGGTGCGCCCATGTATTGTTTTGGGGCTAAGTGGGCTTAGGGTTCGGTTCGGATTGTTTTCGGATCAAATTCAGACCGAAACAGAGGAGACTAGACTTAGGCGCACTTGTGGGGGCGTCTAAGTGGATTTTAGGACTTGGGCGCGCACACAGGTGCGCCCATGTCATCTTTCGGGTCGAATGGGCTTGGGGTTTGGTTTTGGCCTATTCTCTGGGCTAAGATTGAGGAACTATGAAGAGTGGAGCAGAACCAACCTAAATATGCACTAAAGTGCTTTCTAGGGCAACTAGGGACTTGGGTGACCTTGGGACCTGGGCGCACCTGTGTGTGCGCCCAAGTGCAGTTTGGGACTTGGGCGCACCTATATTGGCGCCCAAGTGTGTCCCTGGTGCGGGACCACTTGTGTAGTCTTTCGAGGGCCATTTCTTTTGGTCCATTGTTCCATTTGGACGTTCTATATATCATCGGAAAGCTCTCGGAACGTAGAATATTTTGGTCTATAGATCCTAATGGTCAGAGGTCAGGAAAATAAGGGATACTTGGATCAATGATCCTAAGCTCCTAATTCGTGCTAATCGTATCGTACTTAGGCAAATTATGTGTAATCTCTTTAGGAACAACCTGAGTGCGTTTTATACAGTCTGGAAGGGGCTTAGGTAGTGTCGTAGTCTATTCCTTGTTTGAATAGTGGGTTGAACTCGAGATCCAGATGCGATTCGGTCTTTTCTCTCACAAATTTCTATGAATCGTCGAACTAAGTCTAAAATTATCAACAAGCATCTTCATCGTCATTAATTAATCTAAATTTGCCATTAACCATTCAATTATGGGTGAAATGGGGCCATCGTTATATATGATAAGCGTTTAAGGCTATCATAGGAGGCTAAATGAGGTGTCTCCAGTATGCCCCTCTTTGGAGAACAGCACGTGGAGAGTTGTGCTCCAAAGAAAGTAGACACACCACTCATGACTCACGGGAGCCTTTGAGCTCGTGGGAGTGGCCGCCTACGAATATATGCAATTGCAAACTTGTTCTAAAGGTGAGGTTCACTTCTCTAGGATAGATCCTGATTTAGGGGAAAAAATAAAAAAAGAAGAAGTTACGTGCCTACTGATTTGATTGGAAACCCAAGATCTGTGCCTCGGTGCCCGTGGTATTGCCACGTGGCGGGTTGGAAACTGTGCCCCGGTTGCTTAATTTGAGTTGATGGTGGGAACTGTGCCCCGGTTGCTTAATTTAAAGTGATGGTGGGAATTGTGCCCCGGTGGTCTGAATCAAAAGTCGATCTTTCGATTGGCTAAGTCACTATTAGAATTTCATTTGTTCTTGCAATAGTGTTCAATCCAATTTGTCATATATAATGTCTTTTGACTTTCATCCAAAGTTGAATGCTCAAGGCATAGTTAAAACTAACTAGCAATAATAGAGATCTTGAAGGTGATCACAAACAAAGTTCAAGCAACGGTGTGAGGTGCATTTTTTTGTTCTTTTTTTTTTTTGAAAAGAGATTTTATTTTGAAACTCAGGTATGCATTGAAAAAGCTAAATCAATGGAAAATGTCCATCGGAATAACCGTCACTCTCTAGGGATCTTGGTCTTCACCCAAGCCTAGATGAGAACCTATGATAGATTCAACCATCATTTTGTGCTTATCATGGAGAGTTTCGAGTTACACGGATTCCATTCTCCAACGTCAAGATTTGACTCGTCAAACACCACAATTTGTGATAACACGATATTATGGTCGCCGTACCGATTATAAGCACTTAAGGGAGGCCTACGGCAACTCAATTTCTAGACGTGAGATAAAATCATGAAAATCCATAGTTTGAGATATTTACCTCAAGAGCTTTTCATAAATCCAATGATGGGGCTCATTGCCGCTTTCTTCCGTTGTTCACTTGCCGAAGTTTGTGTCATTCATCCTCATCAGTGTGTTTGAATCACTTTGTTGTTCTCATTTTTGGGTTGTAAATCTGCAGTGGACAGACACTAAAAGATTCTGCACTCTTGCCTGTTAGTACTCAATTTTATAACTTGCAGAAATAACAATCTTAATTTCTACTGATGGAGATGACATAGGATGTAATGCACAATGTTAGATGTATGCGTGATGGGATTAGAGTGTATGCAATGGGTTTCCATGTGAAGGGGTGATGTCCGATGAGCATTTTTTTTTGGTTACTCAGTTGCTTTCATTACTTCTCTTTTGGTTATTATTTGTTGTTGCCTTTATTTGATTTGATCAGTAATCATCAAAGAATCATTTTGGTTTTGAGTCTAAGCATTGCAAGGTTCTCCAGGTTTAAAGATAGGGTTGGGCGCACATGGAGGGGCGCCAATGTGTTCCTGTGCACTTGGGCACATCTCTATGTGCGCCCAAGTAGTCTTTCTTACTTGGTTCAGAATTCTTGTGAGGTGGTTATGCGAGGTGTCCTTCGCGGGATGGAATTGAAAAGTGGGGAACTTGGGCGCCACTAGGAGTGCGCCCAAGTGGCATTTTTCTTCTTCTGAAACTAGGACATCAATCTATGTAATGGAAGGGCTGCCTATGGGTTTCCCACATTTTCTACTCCCTAAGCTTCGAGTTCCAGGGTCTTTGGTCTCCCTCTTACTTTCAAGTAAGCACTCTTTTCTCTCTTTTGGTCTTGCAGTATGCAACATGCTTTCTAGTTGCTTTGCTCTCCTTTGAGACATGATGGGATGTTCTTTTATGTTTCAATCTCAGATTGGTTTTGATTCTAACCATGCTATGCTTTTGCTTCTTTTCTTAGACTAGGTCATCTTCTTCATTCTCTTTCTCTTTCTCTTTTTTTTTAAAATAAAGGTGTTTCTTTTGAGTTTATGTCATGTCCTATGAACTACTAAAAGATTTTATGATGTCTTTCTTTTATTTCAGATTTGTAGTTCTTTGTTTTACTCATCATTGAATGGTGATGTTTTTTTTTTTTAGTCCAAAATTGGATTGTAGTTTTAAGATTGGAGTTTCATTAGTTGATTGAACACCAATAGGTTTTTGATTTGTTGTCATATTAATCCCCATGTCTCTTAGATTTCTCTTTTGCAATTCTTAATGTTGTTTGTTTGTTGAATGTTGTTTGTTTGTTGTGAAGATGTTGTATTGCATGATTAAGACTTGTTTGAGCAAAAAAAAAATGTTTTTGGCTTCCTAAAGACCTTAAAGTGACCTGACAGTGCTCTTGGGGAATTTGCCTCGCGAGCTTCAGGGGTCATGATGAATAATTTTGGGCTAAACCGGACCCACATGGGATGAAATCCCTGAGATGGACTTGGGCGCCACCCCTAGTGCGCCCAAGTGATTTTCCACTCTTTTTTTTTTATGCTGCCATTCATGTGGAGAGTCTCTAAGGCTAGGTGTATTTGTTTGCAGATTTGACTTCGTTCAATGGCTGGTTTCTCGGTCTTTTCATTTACCATGGATGCTGGTGCGGGTGTTGGCGCTTGCAAACCTTATGTGCCAAGGGAGGAATACTGGTCCCCTGGGATTGAGAGGATAGGCTACCACGACTCTGAGGATTGAGCGGAATTTTATCTCGAGCATGAGTCGTCCATGCCCGCTACTTATGATTGCGTGTTCGAATTTGAGGACATAATGGATCTGTTGGGATTGGTGTATGCCCTAAAGCCCACTGACTGCACTCTCATCTCTGTTATTGGATATTTATTGGTTATTTAATAGAATGACATCTTTCTCTTATTTCATGTGTATATGTATGTTTGTGTAAGGCCCATTGTTTTCTGGTAAATGACTTGGGTGTGTAGTGACTGCACACAGAAAGGTCTGAGTCATGGATACTGGAAACAACTAATTTGTTCATAACTGAGAGGTGGAGTTGGGCACTTCATCTTGGTATAAGTTATAATGAGAAACTCTCCTGTGTTCAGGGTGACTTACCTTAGTCACGGGAGGTCTTTCCCGGATTTATCTCATTAGTGCATGTGTCATGCCTTGAACAGGACCGTTGAAGGTGTGATCTCTAAAATAGTACTATCACAGAGAGAGATCAAATCACCTCATGCTACTGAGTGACCAGTGCTCTTAATCTTGAGCATTTGTGGATGAACTGATGAAGTCGAGTTCTAGTGCTTTAATTCACTATGGGTGAGATCCTTTTCATGGGTCAACAGCTCTGTGTTTTAGGTGCTCGGGCTTGATTAGTTGGGACGTGCAAATGCAATATGGAATCTATGCCATCGTGTGATGGAATGATCGTCCCCTTAGAATTATCCGATTAATCATCAGAATCTAAGATCTTAGTATATGGATGTTCCATATGGATATTGAACTTGTGGGTCGCTCCCTGGATCAAGAGAATAATATCCGGATGATGATTAAGTCAAGGGTATGAAGTTCTAAGGTTGAGATGTAATCAAGAATGTAGATAGTACATCGGTTAACCTACTTGATTATGGATGTTACATAGAGGGGCATTATGGTCATTGTACTTGGTAGGTCAAAGACAATCGTCAGTTTATGATGAGCTTTATTTGCATTTAATATTTGTCCCTGGAGTGCAACCATAACTCTCTAGTGGAATGAGTTAAGGTTAAAATGATCCTAGTGTTGCTATGGGGTTAGCATGGACATTTTGGTCATTTTGGAAGCCAAGGGCAAATATGTCTTTTGGGTCCCTTCTCTAGCCACTTTCCTAGATTGGCAAGGTTTCCTAAATTGTTTAAATGTGTGGAGAAATAATTTTGAGTGTAAATTCAAATAGGCCCATGATGGCATACATGAATTACATCTCTAGATAAATTATTTGGTGCATGGGCCATAGTATGTGTGGGCTAGCCAATGTGGTCCCTAGTATGTGGGTCCCAAGTTTGTGTAGGTCCCATTACTTGGAAGGAATTCTCTTTGTGCAAGTTTTCCTAAAGTTTAGTAGCTTTCTAATTCAATTTAGAAACTAAATAGAAAAGGGAAGAGGGCTGGACGTCCACATGTGTTTGTTTCCTTTTTTAGAAAGTCTTTCTTGGTTTCCTTTTTCCTTAAGGAAAGGTCTTCTTAAAAAGGGATTTCCTCTTTATATATATGGCTGGTTGTCCTCCCCTTGGGCGTGCAACAACTAGAGGAATAGAAGGGAGAAAGTGAGGTCCCTTTGGGTGTGAGAAAGATTGGAAAGAGAGAGAGGATCAGCCATACATCTTTGGACGTCCATTGCTTGATTGCACATAAGAAAGAGCTATAGCTGGTCCACGTTTTTCCTCTTGAAGAAAGACCATATCAGGTCTGGTCTTCACTCATTAGATCAAGAGAAAAACAAGAAGAAGGAAGTCTATTGTGTTCCCACCAACACTAACCAATCAGATTTGGAGAAAGAGGAATAGAGAAGAAGACTAGAAGGAAACTATTGCAAGAAATTCCAGCAAGGTGTGCAGGAATTTAAAGGCAGTAGATCTGATCTTCAAGTTCAGATCTTGGAGTTTATTCAGCCCAAGAACATCAGGTATGTCTTCTCCATTGTATCTTCTTTGATTACACACAAGTTGGTCTTGGTTTCATGGTGTTACTAGTGCAATTTTGATGGCTGATTTACTTTCTAAATATGATCCTAGTAGAAAGTTTTAAATTCCAGCCATATAACTCTTTGTTTCATCAAGAGTTCAGATCTGAATCGCACTTCCTTTCAGGATCAACGTCTTGCTGAGGTTAAGCGCGGGATGTATGATCTGTTAGTTATGAAATATAAGAGAATTTGCGGGCTATATGAGGACTTATGCGTCGTCGGGAGGACTGCCCTTGGTAGATTGTGTGGTTATATTGGGCTTTCGGAGGACTTACCGGGTTTTGTCAGCGAGGTGCTTCAGTCCCTCTTATGGAGTTTGATAGACCTCAAGGCAATGCTTGAGGTTTGGGAAGCCACCAAGACTGCAAGTGAAAGGGCTTCAATCGATGATTTCAATACACTGCAAAGGCGGATGGATCAGTTGGAGCCCATGACCATGTCCTGCCCCCATGAGGCCGAGGCGTGCATTCCAAGGCATTATAGAAAATACTTCGAGATGCAGAACACTACGCTTTCGGCGCTCATTCACCCAGTGTATACAGCTCTTCAGGGTGACTCCCGACAGATCCGAGAGATTTACGATGCTCTTCGAAATCCTCTAAATAATTTTAAAGAAATACGAGGGCGACTCGAATGGCGTGATTCACCCGTTCTAGATGACTCACTAGGGGTCCTTATTTTAGGCTAGGTTGTGATTGAGAGGTTGGGTCATTACGACCAATAATAGTAGTTATAGGCCTCAAGTAGGGATTTGGATGCAAAAGTGATTACCTCTCTTCGTTTTTAGTCAATGCCTAGGGTAGTTGGTCTAATTTATCATTCCATTGCCCAATGACTCTTACGAAAATTTAATGAAAGTCAATTTAGATTTTATAATTCCTTTCTCCTCTTTTATTCGTTTATTTTATTTTTGTTATGTGGTGATGTTCAGTGTTTAATGATAGCGGCGATATCTCACTATTGTGATATTATTGATGATGAGTTATGAGATTTGATCATGAATTATTAATGTACGATGAATGAATGATGGTCAACTACTATTATGGATCTTTTTATTATAATGGAGTTCATGATTATGGGAGATGCTTAAGTTTCTTAATTAATCCTTCTCTTTCTTTTTTTTTCATTATTATTATTATTATTTTATGTAAGGGACACATGGGTGTGATTTAGGTGGGCCCTTCATAGAGAGGGACCCCACCACGTGATGGGGTTGGACTATCATGCGCCCAGCTTTGGGCGTTTTTAGGGTATGGTGGCAGGGCCCCTTTTCCCTCTTTCCTTTCATTCTTTGTTACCCTCTCTTTCTTTTCTTTTGTTCTTCTTTCTCTTGGGCGTGAGTTCAGGTGGAGACAGAGGAGAGACTAACCCTCTGTTTGGGAAGGAGGGGGAATGGGGGGAGGAAAAAAATGGGGGGAAAGTGATTTTGGGGGGTGTTTGGGAAGGGGGGAGGGAAAATGGGGGAGGCGGAAATGGAGGGAAAATTTAATGGTTTTCCTTCAAAAATTTTCCTCCCAAAACAAGGGGGAAAATGAGGGGAAAGTGATGAAATGACTAAATTGCCCTTTTACTCTATTTGAATTTTTTTTCAAAAGCAAGGGTAAAATAGTCTTTATCTCTGTACCTCACAAACAAACAAAATTATACTTTTTTACTTTCCTTCCCCCTACTTTTTTACTTCCCAAACAAGAGTAGGGAAAATTAATTTTCCCTCCCCTCCCCTTCATTTTCCTTTCCCCTCAAATTTTCCCTCCCCTCCCCTCCCCTCCTCCCTTCCCAAACGGAGGTTAAGGAGTGGTGTGGATAAAGGAAAAGGAAAAGGAAAAGAGAAAGTGCAGCGCTGGTTCGATGGCGCCCAGGCAGGTGGACCGTCCCTTCCCCCTGCTTCCATTCTTTCTTCCCTCTTTTTTTTTTTTTGAATGTTGCTGCTGCCATTTCAGGGGGAGGACGAGTGGGCTGAGGAGAAGGAGAAGGAGAGGGGAGTTCGTCCTGAGTGGCCCAGGTATGTAGATATAATCTTCCCCCTTTTTTTTCATTATTCTATTCTTCATTACCCCTCTCTCTCTCTGTTTTTTTTTTTTTTTTTTGAGAAAAACCTTGTTGTTGTTATTACAGGTGAAGACCGAGTAGGCAATCAGAGGAGGAGCAGGGAGGAAGGAAAAAGAGGAGAGAGAGTCAGGTACGGATGTCTCATTTCATTCTTCTTCTTCTTTTCATTCTCTTTCCCCCTTTTTTTTTAAATCCCTTGCTGCCATCTACAGGTGGGAGAGGGGTAAAGAAAACAGAGAGGAGGAAGGAGAAAGGAAAGGGAGGAGAGAGGAGGTCATGTATGATTTTATTCAACTCTATTTTTTATTTTCTATTTCCTCTCTTGTTTTCTCTCTCTTTGTTTTTTTATTTTTTTTGAACCAGCTGCTGTTGTTTGTAGGTGAGGAACGAGTGAGGGCAGCAGAACAAGAAGAAGCAGTGTGGGTCCAGCAGTGTCCAGGTGTGTGGGTCCCGCCACTTCCATCTATTCAGTCTTTTCATTCTTTTTTTTTTTTACTATGGTTGCAGAATGTGGGTTTTGGGGCTCGGTTTTGGCCAAGGGCAGCCAGGGACATAGTGGATTTTGGTGAGGAAGAAAGAGTAGAGTTGTCTCTGTTGTGAGGTTGGCAATCCCAGCCCTTGTGATTTAAATGTGAAAGGTTGCATAGTGGAAATCCTTTGGAAAAATCAGTTTGGGTGGAAAATGGGCATTTACTTGTAAGTAGTTAGGGTTGATGAGATGATGAGGAGTGAAGTTTGGTATCACCCATGGAAACTAACGGGTATAGTGAAGATTGTTGAGTTTATTGAACCCCTCTATTGGCTTTAAATGAGAACGTGGTAAATATGATCTCAGGCTCCTGATTTAGATCTTGGCCATTGCAGGGAGCGGCTTGGGCATTTTTTTTTTTTTGCATTATTTTTTCTGTTATTGTTATTCAGGGATTCGCCAAATTCGTGGAGCGAGCTTGTTTAGTCTTGTCTTTTTTATAGAACGATGATGTGTTTTATGCCGGCTTTCATATCTGTGACTGTGTTGAAAATCTTTTGTCCTTTTACTCCCCTTCTCTTTTTGGTTTGTTTGTTTGTTTGCATAGAAGAGTAAATTTGATGATGGAGGGGTGCGATGATCAGGTCGTGATGGGACAATGGACAAAAGTCAGGGGGGTTGTTTCAGTTGAGATGGGGTTCACCTTACTTGTTCTCATTATCGTTATTATTATCATTTATTCATTTATTCATTGGTTTCACTCTTGTTCTTTGATTAATTTACTTCAGGATTGGTTTGGCCAATGTTTTCCACTTTGATGTCTCTCATGGATTCATCTTGGTTGTTTTGCACGACCTTCTATGTGACATCTTCGAAGTTAAAACTTCCCTTTTTGCTCATGTTTTTCTAAATCCATAGTTTCTTATATATGCTCTCTCTCTTTTGGAATGTGCAGAATGGCTAAGACGAGGCTTGCTAGTAAGAGGACCTCGATGTCGGTTGAGTTAGTAGAGGGTCTGTCGAGAGATTGTGGGGGCGTCCCCTTAGATAGGCTCGGGGAGGACCCCGGAGTTGGACTTAGTGGGGAGCCTGAGGCGAGGCAAAACACGGCCTGACCCAGAAAGAGGCGCAAGAAGCAATGAACTAAAGAAGGTCCCCACCTTGCCGACGAGATAAGAGCGGGCAAGGTAATGACACTTAGTCTTTTCTGTATTGCGTCTCACCATTACGTGTCTTTAAATCTTTGGGCTAACAATCATGATGTTTTTCTCAATTTCAGCTTGTACCTCTTGCTCGGATGAGGGTGGGGTGGCTCAAAGTGAAAGAGTGGCGGACGGAGTTACCAGACACTCTAATGGATCGTCTCTGAGCCATGGGTTTCGGAGATTTCATGTCGATTGTAGCTTTCCGAGTCAACCGTTGTCTGATTAGTGCCCTTTCGGATAGATGAAGGGATGAGACTCATTCTTTCCATTTCCCAACTGGCGAGATGACCATCACCCTTGAGGACATAGCGAGATGTTGGGATTTGAGGGTGAGCGGTCTGCTGGTTTCAACTGGTACGGTTGACGCTAATCCTGAGCTCATTCGGCCCTTGCTTCAGAGCTTGTTTGGCGCACGGCCTTATCTTGGCTCTAGCCAGATTGACATCGAGTGGCTATGGGAGGCTTATGGCCCCGCATGGGCAAAGATTCTAGACATATTCTTCGTTTGTTCTTGTAATCTTTGATTCATTTGCTCACTCACTTATCATCGTTTCTTATGCGATCTAGGTTGGACTCGTGATCAGGCAAAGTTCTTTGCTGGTCATGAGGTGCAGATGGCAGCTGCCGGAGGTTCACCTATTAGGGGTGGAGACAGCGGACCTGCCCCGACTCCTACTGAGCAGGCAAGGACGGGCATGGCAGGTGCTACTCGTCTTGATACCGGAATGGACGAGAGTGAGGGCGTAGCTAGCGATCCCGACGATGAGAAGTATATAGCGCCTCTGGATGAGCTACTTGCGTCCGATGATAGTGATGACCCAATGGACGAAGGGGGTAGAGGAGATGAGAGGGGTGGCAACGGAGTGGTGGCCGGAGATGATGAGGGCGGTGACGATGTTGTCCCTCCTCCAGGTAAATTCTTAAGTTTATTCTTACCCCTCGTTATTCTGGAAACTAATGTTTATAATCGCCTTTTCATTTGTAGAGAATGAGTGCAGAGAGGTACCCGTCGATGGGTACTATCATCGGAAGAGAGTGGGGATCCCTTGCGAGATCTTCTATGTGACGGGTGAGTAGTAAGCCATGATCTTAATATTGCTTTCCGTAAATGGATGAGTATTATTAACTGTAGATCTTTGTCAATTTGGCAGGGAAAAAGGGGACCCGACCCGATGTTCCATTGAGGCGTCCTCGGTTATCGTCGGCTAGGCAAGGCGAGGATGAGAGCCTTCATGCGTTCCTCCTCTAGTTCTTTGGGAAATGTTTATTTGCGAACGCCACGAGTAACAGAGTGTGAGAACCCGACCCCTAATCTCTTGGATTAGTGTTGTTTTATTTGTGGATTAGTCCTTTTAGTGGGATTAGTAGTTGTTGGGTTGAGTTTGTGAGCTAGAATGAGTTTTCTTCTAGTTTTGGGCTTTTTAGTGCTTTGGTAGCTTGTGGGGCCCTTTGGGGGTTCCCTTTTCGGCTTTGCATTTTCTTGTGAGATTTTCCCGATTGGTTTCGTATCGTGTTTTTGTCCCATTGCATTCATCTTGAGGAATCCTACAACTTTCATGTTGATCTCGTATCCATTTGAGAACCCGAAAACCGATTTCTTGGCCTTGAGGGCAAAACAGTCTTTTCACACCAAATCTGTACCCAAAACTCGATATTCTCGAAATCCGTGAAACATATACTTTCTGGAAACTAGATATTTCGACGATCATTTCTTCCTTCTTCGTCGAATCCATCCGAGGTCCCGAATTAGATGATTTCAGCCACCCAAGTTCTTTAAGTTGTGGGACCCCTTCTCACTTGCTATAAGAGAACCCACCTCCCTTCTTCCCCATCTTCATTTTCCAGCACAAATCAGCAACTATTGAGCCTAGGGTTCCTTGTGCTCTCTTCTTCTTCTTGCTTCTTCATCTCCAAGCCACACCAATAGTTCACCAAACTCGAAATGGAGACCGTCTTCTTCTTCCTCATCTTACAAGCTTTCCATTGGTACCATTTGTGAAGAGAACCCTCCATCACAAGACTTCCCTTGAGCTTGTTCTTCTCATTTGAAGGTCATCCAAGTAAGTGATTCTTCCCATCTTCTAGATTTGTAATCTTCTAGCCTTAGAGAAGCTCCACCTTGATTTTTGGAAAGTCTCATTGTCATTTCATTGTTTAACCCATTTTAGGGTTGTTTTGGGGGTTTTTGTAGAGATTGTGGATCTTGCGCTTGAGAGGTGATTAGGAGCTTGATTTTCTTGATTAGAGTCAAAGGCAAGTGGTTGATTGGATCGTTTTGATTATTAACATGTTTTGGTGAAAATCTTGATTTCATTGATGGTTTGGTAATTTTAATAGTTGTTTTTGATATGATAAATATTGATTATGAGATGTACTTATTGATGAGTTATTCTTTCTTGTTAAGCTCTTGAAAGTGCATGCATCCTATTGTCAAGAATTCCTAATGGTTTCACATGAATGAGTTTCCTTCACCTTTGAGTTTTATTGTGAATGGAATAGATGGAAAGGGGGAAAACTTGAAATGAGGAGCTCTTTAGCTCATTCTAATACCTTGGAAACATGTATTAAGTATCCTTGTATCTAGTTCTATGTGATTGATTATATGTTGGAAGGAAAGGAAAGAAAAAGAGAAAAATCAGAGTTCCCGGACCTGCACTGCGCCCAGGTCCGATCGATCGGACGTTCAGGCCGATCGATCGGACTGACTTTTAACAGTAAGCATTTTTCAGCCGATCGATCGACCGATCGATCGGACCTTGTGCAGAAATTTTGGCCGATCGATCGGACTTTCGGTCCGATCGATCGGAGGACTCAGTTTGAGTCCGGTGAATTTTGAGATTTTTAATTTTTCTTGGTTTTAGGTGGGACCTTGGCTACCCTTTTTGGACTGATTGGACTATGTGTGAGATGTCTTGAGCCGACACTCCTCAAGGTTGATTCGGTTGCATCGAAGTCCAATCAATTTCAATCTTGAACGGGATGGAACGACGCGATATCTTCCTAATATCTAAACACAAGTCTTTTTCCTTGGTTATCGCAAATTCTATTCCTTTCGATGACTGAATAGGTCGGTCGATATTTCCAAATTAACGTCATGCCTAGGATGGACCGTCTATAGTCTTGATTTTTCTATTATAACATCTAGTACTACCCATGAGCTCATTTTAAGTGTTGAAAATCGTAAAAGTGCATAAGGAGCCCGGAATGTCCTCAAACTCAAGGAGTACCAAGTAATGATTAAAATCGACATACGGGACCCCTATTCACTTAAATAGATCTTGAAACTAATATTCTACCCGGAATTTGTTATAGTTCATTGTTTCACCTCTTTTCCCAGATTGCATCATATGACTCGTTTTCCCGAAAGCATTGAAGTTACTCTAGTAACAGTTAATTGTCCCGAAAGGTATTGCCCGATATGAAATGATAGTGTGCCTTGAGCACCCCCGTTTTACCCGTTTATTTACTGTACTTGATTACTTGCATATGTCTCGATTGGTTTTAACCTATGAGTCGGCATCACTAAGCTTGGATACCTTGTCAGTCTGATCCACTGACTTGGAGATCCCTCTCCCGTCCCGCCAGCTGCAGTTTGGATCCCGATACCCGGTTATTGCCGTGGTCCCGTCCCGATACCCGGTTCGCTACCGTGGTCCCGTTCCCGTGTATTTATTATTGTATATATGATTTACGTTGAGTCTCCTCACCTTGTGTGACTGAGACCAACGTCCCGCTCTTGTCACTTCGGTGATAGAGGACTTAGCTTCTTGTGATTGCCATCTTGCCAGTTCCCGATTCCTTGGACACCCGATATGGTTTATATTGCTTACTTGTTTTCAGTTAAATGATTCATTGCTTTTATGAAAGTTGTTATTTAGATAAGTGTTAATGCTCTCTATTGTAAATCCAGTCACTATTATATTGTTTTATGTCCTTTGCACACGTACATGTTTTACAGGAATGCCGGTTGGGCGAATACCCGTGCTTTTACATATGTTTCAAACGATAAATGATTTTGCTAGATTTATATGATTTCACATGTTTTAAAGGAATACCCGAATTGTTAAATATTCGTGCTTTGTTTTAAATGACATTTGACTTGTGAGATTCCCATGTTTATACATGCTTTAAATGATTACCCGATTTCTAAATATCCATGCTTTGAAATATGTTTCAGATGACATTTGTTTGCAAGATCCCTACGTTTATACCTGTTTTTAAATGAATACCCGAATTGTTAAATACCCATGCTTTGAAATAGGTTTCAAATGACACTTGTTTTGCCAGATTCCTATGTTTATACCTATTTTACATGATAACCGATTTATTAAATATCCGTATTTCTACATAGGTTTCAAATGGACATTGGTTTTGCTAGACTGCTATGAATACCTGGTTTATTGTATACTTATGTTTTGCTTAGGTTTCAAATGAACGTTGTTTTGCCATACCACTACATTTATACATGTTTTAGACGAACGCTTGTTTTACTAGATATTCGTGTTTTACCATGCTTGAAATGAATACAGGTTTTCCCCGAGATTCCCGACCTTGCACCCGTTTAATTATATGCAGCACTTGATCGATTAGCATGATTTATTATATGTTTTATTCTTTAGTATATTTGTGATCTTTTCATCCACCTGCCAGACCGTCGTGTCTGACCCACTACTTTTGGTACTCAGGTTCAGATTTCTTCGCCCCGAGTTGAGTGTTTTGTTGGCTTTGGAGCCATGCCTTGCAGGTTGTTTTGTCGGCTATGTCATGTAGACATTGAGTCTGACATCGGAGCTACGTCACATTTGGGTAGTAGTTTATAGCTTATTGTTGTATGGCTTCTATTAGCCTTTTTCTTGGGATTCTTAATTAATGTACATTGATAATTGTAACTTGAACATATTTGGGAATGTAATATCCTGTTACTGTCAGCTCTGTATTTTGTTGAGATGATTTACTCCAGTCTGATATAATCCTTGATATAAAAGCTATATGCTAGAGGTTGAGTGTGACGCGGAATCCGATGGCCACGGACTCCGGGTCGCAACGCCACGAAAGCTTCCGCAAAATATTCAGAATGTGTTGTCTTCACACACGCGGATCTTGGGAGAAAAATACATTTATCCTTAATCCCAATTCCCGCCCCCGAGGTTTCGGTTCGGGGGCGTGACACAGAGTGTCTGGCACCCTACTCAGGTTTGTTGATGATTTGAGCCGGGTAGGTGATTATGCCTGGGGTGCGGCAGCTCTTGCCTTTCTCTTTCATAGCATAGATGATAGATGTTGGGTCCAGAGGGGCCACAGGAGTCTCCTGAACTTTGTCCCAATTCTTCAGGTAAATCAGTTTCCCACATTTGTTAATCTTCTGCTTTAAACATTCTGCCTTACTAATGATTTAACTGTTTTGAAACAAATGTGGATGTGGGAGCATATCTTGCAGGGTTACCCCAAGCGTTTGCCAGTGCGGTTGAGCCTTGCTCCACGGGTGGTGCAGTGGTATCTGAATGCTACTGTGCGAGGTTTCGTTGACATCCGACCTACAGAGCTGGCGAAAAGAACCAAAGATTTGAGGATGAGACCTGATGAGTAGGACTACCGCTTCATTTTGAACGAGTTGATGGACCGAGAGGTAAGTTATTCTTTCTCTCTCTCTCTCTTTCTTTTTAAGCTGTTAGCTTATTTTGGGATTAGGCCAGAATCGGCCACCTCCCTTCTTTAGGTTACTAATGGATGACATCCTTCGGGGTTATGCTCTTTCCCTTCTTCAGATCATTTGTTGTCCTTACCAGGGCAGTCCTGATGATGAGTCGGTGGCTGTACGAGAGGGGGCACATTTATTTACAAGAGACATATGGTTTCACACTCCTCGGATTGTTTCTAGGCTTGTTGTGAGTCGAGTTGCTCGCTAGTTCAGTAGTCATCAGGTCGTCCTACCTCCTGAGCCTACCATGAGTCATTCATATAGGGGATGGCGCGAAGCGATATTTGGTCATTTCCATTCGCACCAGCTTGAGATAGATGATTGGGATGGAGGGGGACAAGCGCCTACCTTCAGCATGGATGAAGAAGCATCGGGTGATTATGAGCGGCGCTGGAGGGACATCACGCACCGGTACATACTGCCTGAGTCATATTCCGGCAGATCTTCCTATTCTATCCGAAATTGCGCTGAGGCGATGAAGACGTTGCTATCACTTCGGGTGATCATTTAATCTTTTCTACTTGTATGACTTGATATTGTCCCTTATCCTTGATTTAATCCATCATGTTGTTTTCCTGTTTCAGGCGGCTTCCCCAGCTAGGATGGGGTGTGAAGGGACTTGTCCAGTAGGTGATAATTCAGGCGAGGTAAGTTTCACCAAGTCCACTGACTATATTGTTTTTTATCCTTCTTTTCTAATTGTTCTCATTGTGCCTCGTGGCAGGGGACCTCTACGAGAGCGGTGTCTGGTGTTGAGTTAACTCTTCGGGAAGAGGTACTCCTACTATCCGAGTTGGTGAGAGAGAAGGTAACACTTGTTCAATTTGTAATATGGGGATTGGGGGTACCATCCTTTGGTGTCGTGTGTCAGAGTACTCATTCACTGCACCGTATACCTTGTGACCTTAGGAGGCCATGACGATGGGACTACATGCGTCCTTTGTGGCCAAGGAGGCACGGGAATCATGATCCCTCACCTATTGTAAAAGTAATGTTTTAAACTCACCGACTCTTTTTACTTTGTTCAGAGGGATCTACGAGAGGAATTGCAGCTGCGGGACGACATCATTGATGCACTGGCGGATACCTATGATGTAGAAGGTTATTAACTCAATCCTTATCACGAATTAAGATTTATGACATCTGATTGCTTGTGCAGAGGGATAGGGATTTGGCTGCATCCGAGGCCACGAGGATTAGATTGGAGGGCGAGCTTCAGACACTGCGAGCTGAGGTGGACCGACTGCAGGTTAGTGAGGCTCAGACTTTTATTGCGTCATTTTTTTTTGTATAACGACTGAGCCTCGATTGTTTGTCCCTTTGTGATCTTTCAGGCGAAGGCTTGTAGAAAGCGCGACAAGGCGCTCGCAGAGAGAGATGCTTCAAAGGCACAGGTATGAGCCTTTCTCATGTGATGTTTCAACCTTGATTCCTTGTCCATCGTTGATGTGGTTTGTAATCTTGTGATTTACAGGTTAACGAGCTACGTGCCAATCTCATGAGCTATGAGGCCTCTATGCAAGTGAGGGTCTTTTCTCCCTTTTAAGTCCCATGTTTGTTGCACTGAGGTTTGTTGAATGTAATGTTTCTTTAAAATGTCATCTTGTAGAGCGGTGCTATTGTTGCTTCTATTCCTTCACGCCTCAGCTTGAGTGAGGAGAGGGCTCTTATACATGATCAGTATGCTGAGCGCATGGATCTCATGGCGCGATGTCACGAGGAGGTGGTTACTGATTTGCAAAGGCGCCTCGATTGATATCGTCAGAGGGTGGAAGAGAGAGGTTACGCATTTTCAGACTCGATGCGAGCTCCTTCTCATCGTGCTCCTGGTCCGACTTCATTTACTTCATCGGCTCGTCATAATGGAGTTGCTCCGTAGGGTTATCGTTCTTCGATTGATCTCCTAGGGATCCATCCCTTGTGTACCCTTGTTCTATATTGTATTCATATGTGCTGGCCATGTATTTAGGTTGTTTCATGTTGTACTTGGCTCATGGCATGGGCTCGTATGTATTTGGTCTGAGATGTATGATGTGCATATATATACCATGTATGTGTAGTTGAGATAGTATGTCTAATGCCTTAGAAGTGCTATGGTTGATGTGTTTGATTGATGAGGAGCTTTGTGGGGGTGTCGGGGAATATATGAAGTGTTTTTCTACACAGGTAATAGGTTTTTTGTATCCGGAGATCTTCTGGGGTCCAAAAAACAAGGGGAGATGCTGCCGAAATTTTTCTAGAATTTCTCGAAACTCGTGCTCAAGCATGGATCTCGTATAGAAGACCATTAATAATCAGAGATAGCCGGAATGAAACCTATATAATAGATCAAATGACTGTACTTTCGTACCAATTTTGAGCTGGAGAGGTAACATAGACTTAAGGTTCTCAAACAATGGGGAGTGCCTGGGTGGGTGATGCTTGTGGTCTAAGCAGTTCTATGTCTTAAGGCATTCACATTACTAGGTATAAATGTAAAGACAAAGGTTTAAGATAACTGCATTTTTTTTAAATAGCATAACATTTGATGTCATAGAAAACTGGTATGAAAAGTAGGCATCTATAATTAATTTCATCATAAAGTATTCTAATAGATATGATTTATATCTCTCAAATTTAATTAGCACCATTGTATTCCTTTCAAATCATGAGGAGTTGTGCGCAAAATAATGCATGTAAAATAAAATGCCCCAGTTTGTGGGATGTTTTGGATGTGATCAGGCTTGGGTTCCCTGCAAGGTCTCAAAACAAACTTGTTAGTTTAATATTTTAGACCCCCTGCATAGTTTGGCTAAGGTAATATTTTCTTTCTCGGTAAAAATGTCAAGGGGCCACGCCGGCATTCAAGCTTTGAGAATAACAAGATTGAATTCATCCTTAGGGGACATGTCTTCCCTGCATCCAACTAGAAGTGATTAATAGTAAAAGCATGCATGAGGTGCTTGTGTGTGGGCCGGTGAGTGCTCATGGTAATTGTGTATGCAATGAGTACCCAAGTTTGAGAAGCCGTGTGAGATAAAAATATATTCATATGTATATATATAATGCCCCAGCATAAGACTAGTGTTCATTTTGGCCATGGGTGAGGGTGTAAAAGTAGATTAGCTTCTCGATCCATGATTTTCACTCTGGTGGTAATATGATCCTCCCTAACTTTCCTTTGGAGATTGAGCCCTCACGGTCCCCCTTTTGTAGCTGCTTAGTCTTTTTGGCTGAACCATGGAGAGCACCTGACTGCCTCCGGGGCTCATTTGTGAGTAATGTTCGTGTGTGGGGTGGTGAGTCACCGTGCTACCTTAGTGTTGCAGTTTTTTACCACCATATGCTTAGTTCGTCCGCTGAGTACCCATGTCACTCCAGCGAGCCTAATTCTAATAGAAATTTTTTTTTCTTTTTTTTTTTTTTTTTGACAAGTGATTGTGCAATGCTTGGGTCCTTTAAGCTTTCTAATCAACCCATGTAACGAGCATTCAGCCAATGACTCCTAAATCAGGTGGCTTTAGGGCAATAGGCATGTAAATACCCCTACGGGTTTACTGGCTCGAGTTAAAAAGGCTACGAACCCAGACTAGTCAGAAAAAACTTTTATTCTTTTGAAGACTTCTAACTAAACTTTTTTTCTTCTCTTTTTTTTTAACATGTGACTGTGCAATGCCTAGGTCTCTTAAGCTTTCTAATTAACCCATGTAATGAGCATTCGGCCAATGACTCCCAAACCAGGTGGCTTTAGGGCACTGGGTATGTAAATACCTCTACGGCCTTACTGGCTCGGGTTAAAAAGGCTACAAACCCAAACTAGTCACGATTTTTTTTAAGGACTCCTAACTAAACAAATTATTTTTCTCTTCTTTTTTTTTGGGAATCAAAAAGTTTTCATGATACGGGCGATTTCACCTCCAAACCTTTACATTGGGTGGCTTTAACCGTGCAAAATTTGTGTGGGGTAGACTCACCATTTTGTGTATTTTCTAGTGTTGGTGTGTGTTTGAGTTCCGAGTTTGATCAGAGTGCATCTCTTTGGTCCTCCTACGGGATTTCTATAACTACGCTAAGGAGCAAGGAGGGTCATACTCCGCAAGAAATAAGGAAGGGTCAAACTGTGTACTTTTTCAGGTACATAGAGTTCCATGGATCGGGGAGCTCTTCCCCCTCTGCATTTACTAGTCTGTATGCATTTCCAGAATATACTTCTTTAATTATATAAGGGCCTTCCCAATTGGGTCATAACTTACCTCTGGGATGCAGGAGCTGGGATGGAGTGATGTGCTTTAGCACGAAATCACCAACTTTGAATCTTCGTTCTTTGACATGTTTGTCGTAGGCTCTGGCGATCCGCTTGTGCATGTTCTGCTGCCTTCATTCTTTTCTCATCGAGTAGGTCTAACTGAAGTAGTAGTGCTTCTCTCCTCTGGTCTTCTGTTATATCTTCATTTAATTGAACACGCAGTGACGGGTGAAGAACTTCGAGGGGAAGGATTGCTTCCGTCCCGTAGGTTAAAGAGTATGGGGTTTCTCCTGTAGGAGTTCTTATAGAAGTCCGGTTCGCCCACAACACTTCAACCAAACGGTCTGACCAATCGCTACCCTTAGCAGTTTGCACAGTCTTCTTAATGATCTTCAGTAAGGTCTTGTTGGTTGCTTCGGCTTGACCATTGGCTTGGGCATAATATGGGGTTGAATGATGCAGTTCTATATCATATTTTGTGCACAACTCGTTCATTTGTTGAGATATAAATTGGGGGTCATTATCTGTTATATATACCTTAGGGATGCCAAACCTGGCTATTATATTCTTTTTGATGAATTTAACTACAGAGGTAGCCTTAACATTAACATATGCCTCTGCTTCTGCCCATTTAGTGTTATATTCTGTAGTTTTCAATATGAATGCCTTATTTTGTGTGTTTTTTAGTGTAGGGACCAGGGGTGCTATGATATCAAAGGCCCATGTCGAAAAAGGCCATGGAGCTATGGTAGGGTGAAGGGATGATGCGGGGGCATGTATTAGGTCGACATGCAGCTGACATTCTTTGCATCTCCTAACATAATGGACTGAATCTGTCTCTAGGGATGGCCAATAATAACCTAAACGGATGATCTTCTTAGCCAACATCTGGCCGTTGACATGTCCTCCACACTCTCCTGAATGTGCTTCTTCAATTATCTCTTGCCCTTCTTTTGTGGCACACATCGTACTAGAATTCCACTGAATGATCTACGGTACAATAGCCCCGCGACTATGACATATCTCTGAACCAATTCTTTCAACGCTCTTTTATCCAATCGGGTGGTGTATTCAGGAATGTAGCCTTCGTGCAAGTAATTCCAAATATCGTAGTACCATGGGTGGTCATCTACCAGGTCATCGTCATGTTGTATGCGGGCTAGGACTCCTTCGGGCTTGGCGTTCTCCTCGTCATCAGACTCTTTGGCCTTGGTTTTCTTACTCTTTTCTTTCAGAACTTTTGGCAGAACTTCGGCAGGGCTCCCTTTGGTTAAATCTATCAGTTTGACAGATAGAGAAGCTAGACTTTTAATTAGGAAGCCTTCAAAATCTTTGTCGATGGGTTATCTCTATGATCGAAGCTAGGATTGCTAACGAGTCGGCCAGTCGATTCAAGGCTCGAGGGATGTAGAGGAAGGAAATCTTCTTGAAATCAGACATTAATTCTTTTGCTTTTGCACAGTAATGTGCAAGCTTTGGGGCACTGACCTTCCATTTGCCGGCTATT
Source organism: Cinnamomum chago (assembly GCA_038049695.1). NCBI lineage: Eukaryota > Viridiplantae > Streptophyta > Magnoliopsida > Laurales > Lauraceae > Cinnamomum > Cinnamomum chago. Next base: position 34,420,795 of record CP142457.1, read on the forward strand.
TGGGAAATAACAACCTTGGAATCACCGAAGACCCTCAATTTCTCGATACCTAGGATGTGGGCTTCTCTCAGTCCTGCTAGTAAAGCTTCATATACCATCACGTTGTTGGTTGCTGGAAACCCAATCTTGTAGGCTTTCGGTATGGCAACTCCTTCTGGGGATAATAATACTATCCCGACTCCCTTTCCATTTTGGTTGAAAGCCCCATCGAAATACATGGTCCATAAATCAACATTCTTAACTTCCTTGATGTCTATAAATAAAATGTCCTCATTGGGGAAACCGGTTTTGACCGGCTTGTATTGAGGCAGACGGAGGTGTGCTAGATGGTCAGCAATCGCCTGTCCTTTTATGGACTTTTGTGTAATATAGGTTATGTCAAATTCAGCCAAGAGCATTTGCCATCGGGCGACTCTTCCCGAAGTGACAGGTTTCTCGAAAATATACTTTAAGGGATCCATCCTCCCTAGGAGTTTAACTTGATGGGCTAGAAAGTAGTGTCTCAATTTCTGAGCCGCCCAAACCACGGCTAAGCAGGTTCTTTCCATTGGTGAGTATTTCCTTTCATAGGGTAATAGCGATTTGCTTAGGTAATAAATAGTGTTCTCCTTTCGGCCGGTCTCATCATACTGACCCAGGACCACACCTATAGCAAATTCTATCGCTGACACGTATAAGATGAGAGGCTTGTTCTTGATAGGGGGTTTCAAAACGGGAGGACTCAACAGATATTTCTTCAGATCTTCAAATGCCTTTTAGCAGTCGTCGTCCCAGTGGTACTTCACGCCTCCTTTTAGCAATTTGTGGAATGGTTCGCATCTTTAGGAATGCTGTGAAATGAATCTCCTGATGAACTGTAATCGCCCTATGAGGCCTCTCAATTCTTTGAGATTCTTCGGGGGCGGCATTTCAAGGATGGCCTTTACCTTAGATGGATCAACCTTGATCCCCCGATTACTTACCATAAAACCCAAGAGTTTGTTGGAGGATACTCCAAAAACACATTTCTTCAGATTCATTTTCATTTGGGTGTCTCTGGATCGTTGAAGGACCTTTCTGAGAACCGTGACATGATCTTCACGAGTTTTGGATTTGATTAAAATGTCATCTACGTAAACTTCCATGCAATCGTGTATCATATCGTGGAATATTGCCATCATGGCTCTCTGATAAGTGGCACCTGCATTCTTTAACCCGAAAGGCATCACAAGGTAGCAATAGGTCCCCCAGGGTGTTGTTAATAATGTTTTCTCCTGATCATCTGGTGACAGCTTGATTTGATTGTACCCAGAGTAACCATTCATGAATGATAGCATAGCGTGCCCTAAAGTATTATCAATAAGCACGTCGATGTGAGGCAAAGGGAAATCGTCTTTGGGAGATGCCTTGTTCAGATTTCGAAAATCAATACAGACTCGGACGCGTCCGTCTTTCTTCTTTACCGGGACTATGTTGGCTACCCATTGAGGGAATAATACAACTCTAATGAATTTAGCTTGATGGAGTTTGTCAACCTCTTCTTTTACTTTAAGAGCTACATTGGGAGGCATCTTTCTTAATTTTTGCTTGACAGGCTTAGCATTTTCTTCTATTGGGATCCGGTGCTCCACCAGATCGGGTGCAAGTCCGGGCATATCCTTATAATCCGATGCAAACACGTCCTGATATTCTCTTAGGACCTCAAGTATCTTACTCTCCGCATTGGGTTCTAGGAACGCGCTGATTTGGACCTGCTTGGGTCTCTCCTCCATCCCTAGGTTTATCTCCTTTGTCTTTTCGACAACTGTTTCTGTCTCTTCATCGAACTTCTTGACTATTCTCTTAAATTCCTCATAAACTTCGTCATCTCCTTCTTCGACGTCCACTAATTCATAAAAACCCATTCCATCATTGACATTCGCATGTTGCGCCGAGGGCTCGGGTTCTGGAATGACATGCAAAGATTCACAACCTAACTTATCAATGTTGATCATAATCTCCTCCAGTTAGGACTGCTCTACCGGGGGTAACTTCCATCGCCTTGGATCACCCATATTTTGATGATGACTAAAGTTTTCTACTCCTACAGTTTCTAATTTTTTGGGTTTTCTATTTTCTAATTTTTTTGGTTTTTTGGGGTTTTCTAATTTTTTTGGATTTTTGGAATGATATGGTACAGGTGGGGTTGGAGATGGGCTATCTACCGAGGAGGATCCTCCCCGCTGGCGTGGCCAGGCAGTGGGGAGGTATACCACTTCGTGATCATTTTGGTCATCGGCTTCCCAAATTTCATGGTCTCTTTGAGAGGGGTCTTCTCGCCAATGGCGCCCGGCAATGGGCCAATACACCACTTCTTTGCGAGTAGGGTCTTCAATTTCCCATGTTTCGCGGCTTTCTCGGAGTTAGGCAATCAGAGCATGGGTCCGCCTCTGTATATGTGCTATTTAAATTTTACATCGAAAATGAGGATTTCGACTACCCTCAAAATTGACGGATCACGATCGCCAGCTACGGTAACGGCCGTAACACCGTTCTTCGATAAAAGTCGAAGAAGAATAGGAGAAAATAAATGGGTGGGTTCTTCCTCTCGTCTAATGTGCTGCCGGCAACACACGACGGTTTTCCTGTCACATTAATTTGGGTCTCTTTGGGTCTCTTTAATATAGGGTCAATTCAGGGTTATGAGTTAAATTCAAATAAGGTTAATCCTCACATAGCAAAATCATAGTGTATCCAAGTAAAATAAAATAATTAAAATAGAGAAAATAAAAGGGAGGAGGTGCCAAATATTTAAAAAGAGGAACGGCCCCGTTCCCGGGTACCCCCTTCTAATCCCTTGCCAAAATAGGGTTTAAAGGCTGACTTTTTAAATCAAAATGATTATGCAAATGAGACTTTGACTTGTGATTTCTATGTTTTTCGTGTGCGATACACGAGTGATAAAAGTGAGAAGCCAATGGGCTGTAATTGATTGAAGGTGGCCGATGGGCCGGCGTTTATTTTAGAGAGGCCAATGGGCCGTGATTGTTTTAGGGTGGCCGATGGGCCGAATAAAAATATGCAAAGTGTGTGAAATCACACATCTCATCTTATTATTCTCATTTATTCAATTTTAGAAATTAGTTCTTCATTCCCTTTTATCATTAAGTTCGATTAAATATCTGGCACCTATGGTGGAGGAAGAAATAAAAGGAAATTCTTTTTGGGTTTATTTTGTTGGTTTTATAGTTTTTAGGGATTTTTGATATTGGGGCTAGAAAGGCCTAACTAGGGGATCTTATTTGGATTTACGTGATTAGTGCTTTATTACTGATCATCGGATTAATCCTAACCTAAGGTCCTAGACCGCCCACATCAGCTCTCCCGGTCCCTTAACGGAGCAAGAAAAGTGATGGGACGAAGCCTAATGCTCTAATCTATCTTGCAAGATATTCTAATCTAATCCTAAAGTGCAAACAGGCTAAGTTTGATAATTCTGCCAAAGGAATTTGGTTATGATCTTAATTGATTTAGTTTGTTTTAAATTGAAGGTTGATTAAGATTGATTTAGGGATGCTTTAAGGTTCTGATTAATGTGTTTTTTTTTAAATATATTAAGGTTTTGTTTAGGTTGTTTAAGGTTCTGTAATTTTAGGTTTTATTTCAAATGATGGAAAAAAGTTGAAATCGGCGAAACGGGGGTGACAGAGGACTTGGGCGCACCTGTGGTTGCGCCTAGGTCACTCTGGTGACTTGGGCGCACAGATAGTAGTGCCGAAGTGCCAGGTCTTTTGTGGCTTGGCTGGTGGTGATGAATTGACTTGATCTTCGGAGTTCGTAGGGTTTCTATTTGATGCAGGTCTCTGTTTTAATATTGTTTTAGGTTCTGGATTGATTTTATCTTAATGGTTTAAGCCCAAAATTTGAAACACAACCAGGATTCGCAACTTGGGCTAGACAGGAGACCTAGGCGCACCTGTGTGTGCGCCTAGGTGTTTCTGTGAACTTGGGCGCACCTGTATGGGCGCCCAAGTGGTGCCTTGATGTTCTTTGACCGTCCAACTTTGATTCGAGGTTCCGAATGAGTTTAAGTTGATTAAAGTTTTTATTTTAAGGTCGTTGTTGATTCGGTAAGGATTCTGAGATGTTGATTGAGGTCAAAGTTGGAAGTGAATAGGGATTCGGTGGTCTCAGGGAATAGAGATGAACTTGGGTGCACCTGTGGTTGCGGCCAAGTGTCTGGTGCTTGGGTTTTAGTGCTTTCCGGGATTCGTTCACTTAAACTTGGATTTTGAGGTGTTCTATGTTAATAACTCTATGTCTCAGGTTAGTCTTAAGTCTATAAACCTTAAATGTGGCAGTGGTATGTGTTCGGGAGTTGAAGTGCAACCGAACCGCGCTTCGGGATTGGAACAAGGAGTTAGGTGCACACATAAGTGCGCCTAGGTTCCTGGGGAGACTTGGGCGCACCTGTAGGGGCGCCCAAGTATCTATCTGTTGGGTGATTCCGGGTTCTTTCAATTCTAGGGTGTTTCTAAGTCAGATTCGTATCTCGGTTGGGGAATGTCTTTATTCTCTGGATGTGGCTTAGTCTTATCATCTTTAATTAGGTTTCGATTGGGGTCTTAATTAGGGATTGGTGGCTAGGGTTTTGTTTGTAAGGGTTTGATTTAAAGATATGTTGATCAAGCTTATTAATTAGAGTTTGATTAATTAGGGGTTTGATTTATTTAGGCTTATTAATTAGAATTTTAATCATGGTTTTGTTAATTAAGGTTTTGTTAGGAGTTTGTTGACCAGGGTTTTATTTATTAGGGATTGCTTAAAGATTGTTGATTAAGGATTTTAGTTAAGGTGTTTTATTAGGGTTGATTTACTATGGTTTAATTAATTAGAGTTTGGAAATTAGGATTCAGGTCAATGGTTTTAATTAAAGTTGATTTACGTGTTTTAATTAGATGTTTTTAATTAAGGTTAAATTAGGTGTTTTGATTAAGTATTATTTTTAGTGTACTAATTTGCTTAGGCGCAAATACAATGACCTAGGTTTATCTACTTACTATCTACTCTTTTTTTGGATGTTTCTATTTCTTTTAATTTTTTTTATTCTCTTCTCTAATTACTAAAGAGTAAGATGAGAAGGGAAGGGTTTTATGGTTTTATGATTTTTTTTTTTTTGGTGTTTTTATGCAATAGCAATGCAACCTAATCTAAAGAGAAAATTATGATTATCTACTTAGTGTCTATTGTTTTTCTTCTTTGTGGACTTTTCTATTTCTTTTAAAATTTTGTGTTCTCTCTTGTATAATTACTAAGGAGCAAGATGAGTAGGGAAGAGTCTTATGATTTTATGTTTTTTTTTTTTGGTATTTTATGCAATTTATCCTAACCTAAAATGACGATGATTCGAAGTCTAGAAGTTCAGTAGTCAATTGAAATCACCACAAAGATAAAACAACAAGCTAAATGGAATGCAAAGGTATGGAAAACGCGGGCCGGAAATTAAGCTAGAGACTTGAGCGCACCTACAGGGGCGCCCAAGTGTCTCTGCAGGACTTGGGCACACACACAGTGGCGCCCAAGTGTTTCCTTTGCGAGTTGTGATACACTTACAATTTTCAGTGATATTCCAATTCAATTTTCGACACTTTGTGACTAAATACGAGGTCCTAATATGAATTATTGATATAATTACCTTCGGATTTGAAAGTAATGACACGAGAACCAAAGTCCAAGAGGCCGGTCTTTTTGGCAGGAACTTGGGCGCACCCACAGTGGTGCCCAAGTACAGTCTTTTCTTTTTCTTTACCTTTTGGTAATATATTTCGGTATTCCTTCGATTCTTTCAACGTTTTTTGTGGATCCGAAGGTTTTGATATCAATGTTTATGAAGATAGACTCGGATCTATGAACCGGAATGCGCGCGAAATGGGAAATCGGGGCCAAACCCTACTTATCCAGAGACTTGGGCGCGCACACAGTTGTACCCAAGTGTTTTCCTGCACTTTTCTTCCTCTTTTGTTTCTTTTCTCAATACTTTCCGCGCGATTTGGAACGCAAAGTTACAGATCCGAAGGTCCCAATATCAATATGTATGAAAACGAATTCGGATCTAAGAAATAAAATATGCTTAATATGAAAATCGGGGTTGGAACACAACGCAGACACTTGGGCGCACCCATAGTTGCGCCCAAGTGTTCTGTTGCACTTTTTTTCTATTTTTCGTATTTTCCTTAATGAAGACGAGATGGATGCAAAGTGTACCCTAATCACGAGTTCAGAATGTTAAAAATAATGCAGATCTATAGAGTAGGAATGATCCTAAGCATGTTACTAATGATAGATGACTACTAAGTATTAGATCTACTGAAAAGTACTACTATTAATGCAAATCTACAATGCATGCATGATCCTAAGTATGTTTCTAAGCATTAATGATGTTGAATATCAATTGAAGAGAACCTAATCTAGAAATACCGGTTTGAGTTGTATCCTTTAGGTCCTAGATCGAAGCTTTCGCGCAAATCCATGGCTTTCGCAAGCCTTCTCCATTGCTAATCTTGGAAACCAGAAAGCTCCTCTTCTTCTCCTTCCTTCTAGATCTAAAGCTTTCTCTTTGGTTATGGTGGCTACTCTCTTTTTCTCTCTTTTCTTCTAGTTTTTCTATTCTTTTTTGGTAGCCTCCTTTGTAAATGGTATAAGAGATCCTTATATAAGGGTTTTCTCGTGGAGAAGGGGTTAGGGCTGCTGTTTGCACGAACATCTAGAAGTTTCACGCAAACCAAGGTAGATGTAGGGTTTCGGGGACTTGGGCGTACACATAGGTGCGCCCATGTTGGTCTGGGGACTTGGGCGCACACACAGGTGCGCCCATGTATTGTTTTGGGGCTAAGTGGGCTCAGGGTTCGGTTCGGATTGTTTTCAAATCAAATTTGGACCGAAACAGAGGAGATTGGACTTAGGCGCACTTGTGGGGGCGTCCAAGTGGATTTTAGGACTTGGGCGCGCACATAGGTGCGTCCATGTCATCTTTCGGGTCGAATGGGCTTGGGGTTTGGTTTTGGTCTGTTCTCTGGGCTGAGATTGGGTCGGAACTATGAAGAGTGGAGCGGAACCAACCTAAATATGCACTAAAGTGCTTTCTAGGGCAACTAGGGACTTGGGCGCTGATTGGACCTCAAGTATAGGGTGCAATTGTAGTAATAATCTGGCGAGTCTAGGTCGATCCACAGGGAGCAATGCCTTTTGAAAGTCTTTCCAACTTTGACCTATCCTAAATAAATACTGAATCTGGCCTAAATGGAAACTAATTAAATTACATCAACTTTCCAAAATAACTAAAAACACTAATTTAAATAAGGAAACCTAATCTAGATAATACTAATTAAACTAAAACCTACAAAAGAATACACAAATCAAACAACCAATTTAATATAAAATAAATCAAAAAAAAATTCCTAAATTAGATCCTAATTACAAAATCACTTTTTTATGCAAATATGAATGATCTATAATTCCCTAATGCAATTTTATGCAAGTTTCTACAAATCTAATGCATGCTGTAAAAAATTCTAAGTATGGAAACTCTTGTACAGGCCCAATTTATCTGGACTGTACGACTCGTCTAAGATGATATAAACCTAAATCTAATGGCTGGAATCAATACTCTGATGATTCATGAACACAGCCAAAAAAGAAGGATGAAAAAAGGACTTAACACAAAAAAGATATGATCTCCTAAAGATGCCTACTTGACCCAGTTATGCTGCTGAAATCTGAATGCAGGCTTACCAACTATCCATTTTTGAGCCTCTGGATGACACGGTTCCCGAGGTTATTTTTGACTGAAATTATGGGGTTTCAAAGTCTAATTATTATACTTTAAATCTGCTATTTTTTTTATCAAAAGATTCACGTTTAACTGGTTTTTAAACAACGCACTTTTGTAACATAGTTGGTTCAATTCTGCTTAAACTGTGCAGGATTTTTCACTATTCACATACCAGGTCCGAATTTAGTCTTTCTATTCAGTTAATAATCTTGTGATTTCAACAACAAAAACTTGTTCTAATGCAATTTCTAAATATGATGTATGCACAAAAACACTTTCCAACCATAGATTATGCAAGTAAAAAATAGAAAGTTTCTACTAAACATAGAAAGATGATCAGAATATTAACTAAAAAATAAAAACAAAAGGGTGGAAAAATAAAAAGCGGAAAAGATGTACCAAAGATCTAGAAATTAGGCAATCCTACAAGTATTGGCAGTGCGATTATGCAGTCCTCTCTTCTCAGAGTAGGAAAACAAATAATGCAAGTGATTACTTGATGTCTCTCGACTTTTAATCTATTTATTTTATTTTCAAATCCCTAGATCTAATCATGTGAAATATTGTCTCCAATCAGAACACATAAAAGAACTAGAAATAGAAAATTAAACCACTTACATAAAGAATACGCAGAATCAATCCAAGTAGTGTCTTTATTCCTTGATCTTGAAGTACAAAAGAAATTAAGATTCTTCTCTCTTCATCATTCTCTCAACATAATCTCTCTATCTATGTCTAAAGAATTAGAATAAAGAAGAAGAAGAAAGGGACTTAGAGAGAAAGGGTGGATGGGAGTGGAAAGAGAGAGAAAACCTCCAAAGTCTTTTACACTATCTTCATGGACGTCCAGCCCTTCCCATGACTCCCTTTTATGCTTTATGCAAATCCATTTTTTAGTAAAGAATCCCTCATCTTTAGGGCTCTTGTTTCCTTATATGTAGATATTTTTGCTTAGGCTCCAAGCTAGCTTCTTTCTTTGGAAAGACTTTTAAATTTGTGAGATCCCCTTGCCTTATTAGGTTTCTTGATGCACACACCTTCCTTGTACAATTCCAAGAATATCTCTAAAAATTACATGATGATGTAGAGAGAAGAAACTTTCCAAATATTTAGATTTCTTGCAATTCCCGCCTAAAACTGTAGGAGACAACTTCCCGAGGTCATGTCTCCCTCAATATAGCTTTGATTTACGCAACCTTGGGCTCCACGGATATCTACTCAAAAAGAGCTTTCCAACGGTGGCTAAATTGTCCCAATCCGACACTCGGTTTGAGAATTATTGCCATTTTAAGTTGCTGCCACTGAAAAATCCGGGAATAATTGTGCACAAATAGAAGCTTTTATGTTGGCATACAGTGGGGTCTGTGGGACTCATGTTGGACGTCCAAGGCATGCTTGGACTCTTTCCTTGCTTGCTTATTAGACTTTCCTTTGACATCTCTTCTCAAATTTCTTCATTGTAGGTCCCATGTTGATTTCTCCTACAAGTTAAAAGAAATAAATTTAACATAAATTACGTGTAAGAAAATAAACATGAATCATGCATGGGACCCTACATGCCTAATGATGCACCCGAATGACAAACTTTCCAAAAATAGCACATGGTGCAAAAAAATAGTAGGTATATATTGATGAAGCTAAAAAAAACTAATTTTGGGGTGATAAATGAGATGAAAAACCTTAATTTCACAAAAGTCATGCAATTCAATGAATTTTGACCTATTTTGACCATGTTTCCAAAAATAACCCCAAATGCATGAAATCATGAAATTGAATGTAATCTATGCAATTAAACCTAATTAAGTCCACAAGTGCTAATGAAATGATGACGTAATGATCTAGTTTTGTGAACTTATCAGGCGCACCTGTATATGCACCCAAGTGTGACCTTGGGACCTGGGCGCACCTGTGTGTGCGCCCAAGTGCAGTTTGGGACTTGGGCGCACCTATATTGGCGCCCAAGTGTGTCCCTGGTGCGGGACCACTTGTGTAGTCTTCCGAGGGCCATATCTTTTGGTCCATTTGTCCCTTTTGAACGTTCTATATATCGTCGGAAAGCTCTCGGAATGTAGAATATTTTGGTCTATAGATCCTAATGGTCAGAGGTCAGGAAAATAAGGGATACTTGGATCAATGATCGGAACCTCTTAATTCGTGTTAATCGTATCGTACTTAGACAAATTATGTGTAATCTCTTTAGGAACAACCTGAGTGCATTTTATACAGTCTGGAAGGGGCTTGGGTAGTGTTGTAGTCCATTCCTTGTTTGAATAGTGGGTTGAACTCGAGATCCATATGTGATTCGGCCTTTTCTCTCACAAATTTCTATGAATCGTCGAACCAAGTTTAAAATTATCAACAAGCATCTTCATTGTCATTAATTAATCTGAATTATGCCATTAACCATTCAATTATGGGTGAAATGGGGGCATCGTTATATATGATAAGTGTTTAAGGCTATCATAGGGGGCCAAATGAGGTGTCTACAAGCGCGACATCTTCCTTGCGACAAAAACAAGTCTACTGGCGACGGGACCCCACACTGCTTCAAAACTCAAACAAAAGCCCATGGTTGGTCCTATATACTGCTCAGGAGGCTTCACCTCAAATTTCAGGTCATTCCGACATCGTTTGACCTAGTTTCGACTCTTGACGGAAAATCGGCTACAAAGTCTTTGGCTTTTTCAAAAAAATAGAAAACTTTGTGCTCCGATTTTCATAGCTTCTTGTCAAGTTTTCTTCAGGAGAATCAAGCCAATAAATGAGGAGAAATGTCAAGAAAATACAGGAGAAAAAAGCATCGAAAAAGAGCGAAAAACGGCTGAGAAACGGCGACTGCGGCGACTGGAAGGGGAAGAATCCCCCTGGTCGCCGGCAGCGACCCCAGTTCATGGTCGCCGGCGACCCTGGAAATCCAGGTTGCCGGATTTTTCGCCTGGTGACCCATTTCCCGCCCCTTTCGCGTTTTGGGAGTTCCAGCCTCTGTGGTTTTCCGAAAATCTGATTTTTTATGCTCGAAATCGACTGATCTTCATCAACATCTCAGATCCGCCGTCAAGAGCATGAAATCATCATTGATCGCTCCAAGATCGTCAGCCGGCTGACCAAGAAAGTACACTTTATGTCCGACCGATTGAGAAATTGACAAGACAGATGTCATCGGCCTACTAATGTCAACCAATGTCCAAAGTTGCATCGCCATCCGACATCAAACAACATGTGGATTTATCGGCGATTGTCACAAGAAGAATTCCAAAAGACGCAGCATGGGCCACGACTCTTCAAATGCCCTGGCGACCACTTAATGCAGTTAATTGACCCATTTTATAACAACTTAATGTGGTCATTAACCCATTATTTTGGACGGCCCAATCAAAATCAAGCAAATGGGAGTTACAAATCCAAGCAATCATAGTATTAAAACCATGAAACTCCCCTCATCATGGAGATTAAGGGCGATTAAATGCCCATCATTCTCCACCAGCCAATCACATGACAAGGAAAATGAGTTACAAAATCAAGAAATAAAAACTTGCAACTCCTCTCATCATGGAGCATAAATGCCATCAATGCTCATAAACTCACCTTATGGCCACCAAAAGCCTATAAAAGGGGGGTCATTCTAAGAAGAAAGGGTCCATGAAAATCCAAGAAAAATTCTGAAGAATTCTCGAAGAAATCCTATGACTCTGCTGCAAAAGAAACACCACAAGGTGATCGAAGTCCCTTGGGGGGGCCATCCCCCCCAAGGTCTCCTCTCTCCTTCTACCCAACATGGCTTAAACGTGGCTCTTTAACCCGTTTACTCTTTTTTTTTTATTGGATATAAGACCTCCCCTCAGTCTTTATCCTCTAAAAAACTAAGGTCCAAGCCAAGCCAAGGAATCAAAGCATCAAGCATTCCCATCTAAAGGACGATGGCGAAGTCCATACATGACTTGCGACCGTCGATCTGAACGAGTCCCTGCAATCTCCTGAGAAGTCAGATCCCTTTCCTCACTTTTCTATTGTATTTTGTATTCTTTGTAAAGAGACAAAAAAATCACATTTCTTTTCTTTCATTATTGATGAGATTTGTAAACCGCCTCCTACGACAAAATCGCCTTTCACGGCAAACAAAAATTGCCTTTCATGGCAAACAAAACAAAATCGCCTCTCAAGGCATTTAAAAAAAATTGTGTCTCTTTCTTAAAATATATGTGCAAAGAAGAATTGATTTTCTTTCTACTTGTGAAGGTGAATCTCCGGATCACCACATCAAATTCCAAGTAGAATAGAAAATCTGACATACCCGTACAAAAAATATTGATGACTCGCTTTTCCTCCTCCGCCGGACTCCGGCAGCCCCAGGGGTGGGAAGGAGAGGACGAAAGGCCGGGCCCCCATCAAGACTATACACAACATTTCAGTAATGTAGAGGAAATTACACATGTATGTTACATCTTAAACAATAATGGTAGTTTCATTAATGGTAGAAAACATTAAGGGTACTTTCATTGCTCTTGAAAAAAAATTCATTGAAGATGATTCCAGTAAAACCATTCCAATTTCCACGTACATATATAAATATATTGGAGGATGAGACAGCTGCCAACAAGTTCAAAATGGAGTAAAAAGATGGGTTGACGGATTATTATCTGGGATTCAAAGGTCATTTACTCCAAATGGCCCACATCATTGGCGTCAATATAAGCCATCTATGATGGGTATTATACAAGGCGACGAGAAATGGATGAAAAGCGTAAAACCTATTATTAATACTCTGAAAAGCGTAAAAAAATGTACAAAAATGTGCACCACCCTCTTAAATGAAAGCCAGCAACCAATGATATGAGCAATAGAAAGGAGATTTTCAGCATTCTGTGTATGGAAGGTCTGTTGAGCAAAAACGTGCAAGTATAAAGAAGAAGCGGACACTTACAGATGAGAAAAAGTGGGTTTTGAAATAAAACGAATTGCGACGATAGCGTCACTTAATTTCAAATTATGTGACACTATCGTCGCTCTGGAAAAATATTAAAAAGAAAAAGGAAAAGTGGCTTGAGGAATATTGCCGTAGTGAAAGTGTTCCGGGGCACTCATACGTTCGATGGACAAATACTGGGTATTTTCCAATAAAATCATCTATTTCTTATTACATTGTCAGGATGAAACGAAATTATTTTTTTTACAAAAAATAAATAGTGCCAAATTATATATTATTTTTCATAAAAACAAGGGACCTTTTACTTGAGATTCTTCAATTTTCTTAATTATTTCTTATTCTACATTGACAGAAGGTTGGTTTGTCTCCAAACGATTGTAATTAGATTTTGGGTATTTAAACGAGAGTTCTCAAGACCTATTTAAAGTAATGTTTTTCACAGGTCAATGCTAAGAAAAATATATCTTCAAAATTGAGAGGCATTGAACTTGATATTCAAAATAGTTTCTGTTGGCATTTGTGATGGGGCCCACTTGTGTTTACATGTAGGTGGACCTCACTCACAAAGATACACACCTCACAAGGAATCTCATGGTGATATGGATGAGAATAGTTTGAGTTTTATCCAACTCTCTATCCTTATCATATCTCCATTTAAATTCAAATTGAGAGAGTTTGATCCAACATATTATCCTTATCATCTCTCAATTCGAATTTGAATGGAGATCTTACCACCCAAAGGGCTATATATAGACATGAGAATAATAGTTAGCACCAACTTTCAACAACACATCTTCCACTCAATCTACTATTCTCCATCATTATCTTCTACATCTAGGGTGTTCATCCTTGCCCTTGGATCTTAAAGAGTGAATTACATTTGGTTGATTTCTTGTAGACAGTCACAGATCCCACAACTAGTGCCTGATTCAAGCTGACGCAGTCCTAATCGCATTTGTAGCAGTCAACTATTAAAGATCCTGCTTCTGCTGCATCATTGCCCTTGGACTTGAAGAGTGAATTACATTTGACTGATTTCTTGTAGACAGTCACAGATCCCCACAACTAGTGCCTGATTCAAGCTGACGCGGTCCTAATCGCGTTTGTAGCAGTCAACTATTAAAGATTCTGCTTCCGCTGCATCTACAACCTTTTAGTTTCAAACTAGGAAAAGTTTCTCGCTGCAGTTTTAAAAATAAATTGTAGGTTTATTTTTCAATAGGGCTCATCTTTGAATTCTTAACTGAAAAAATCACCTTCTGCCTTGACCTATATCATAATTAAGAAAGTTTTTTACTCTAATAAGAAGTTACCACAATGGTCGGATTGATTGTCAGGGAAAAACTTATTTTCGTTTTGATCCTCAAAATGAACCGCAAAATCACTTTTTTTTTTTTTTTTTGACGGAGTGCCAAATCCTAACTCATCTTGTTTCACGCGTGTTCATGGACTAGAAGAATGAAATGGAAGAAATGATCATCTTTATTTACCAAGCCGAGTTACAACAAATAATCCAATTGGAGTCCTCTAATCAATCAACAAATATATAACAAATTAAATACAAAACACACAAGCACAATCACTCTCAAAACATACTCATTTTAAACAAAACCCAAGGTTTCAATATTACAAAGCTGCATATCTTGAATCCCCAAAGCTCAGACCTCCTCTACCTTCTTCTCCTGCTTTTTCATATATGTTGTTGGAAGAGGGGATGAATTAGAAGCAAAAGGCCCACCAGCCATGGGTGGGGGTGTGGGAACCCCAAAAACCTGTGGATTGATGCGCACATCTTGCCTCCCTTTGGCTCTCCCAAGGAAATAGCACCCAAAACCCAGGATGATTGAGAAGAGAATCAGAGGGAGAGAGATGACCAGAACAAAACCCATCTCAAATCTTGCGCTTCTCTTTCTCTTTCTTTCTTCCTTTAGATGAAAACCCACTGCTTGGAATCTGCAGGAGGGATTCCTAACCTCGGATTTGAATGTGATGGTAAATTGGTTTAGGAGCTGCAATTTGAGAATGCCCTTTTGAGAGGAGTCCAAACTCCAAAGAGGAATGAGGAAATTCAAAGCTTTGGAAACTTGGGATGATTTTCCTAATTGCTAACTGAGGGTTATAGGAAGGTATAGTAAGAAATGAATTGGGAGATGGATTTCCAGTGTGCGACCTATGCTGTTTGATTGTGAAAGGAGGGAGTGTAATAAATAAAGGAAGACTAGCAATCATTTCAATCTGTCTCAACGGGCGTCTAACGTTCAAATGTAACGGATACTTTTTCTGAGAACAAACAACGAGTAGTTGGTGGCATTTGCTGTTCAAAAGATCCTGATTGGGCCAGGGGATCATCCTAGCCCTTGATTCTAGAGTCTTGTAATTCAAGGGTTTTTGAAAGGAAGATTATCTTGTTTCAATCCATCGGTGAGTTATGGAGAGATCAGTGTTAAATTTGTATGAGCGCCAATTCAGGATACCAGGTGACCATGAGGTGGTTTGGATTGATCATACATGGGTCTCATCATATGGAATGAGAGTGAATTGGTTTGATGATTGGAGGGCAGAGATTGGTATTTGGATTGATCATAGGTGAGATTCGTGGAGCGGCTTTTCAAGGGCACAATTTCAAGTTTTAATAAGGTCTAAGTGCCCATAATAACACCCCAAGAGTTGGTCGAGTGGTTATGACTCCTCCCTCCTCCAAAGCTAGAAGTCTTGATATCAAAAACCAACCCCCCTGTTTTCTTCATTTTTAGCAACCAAAGGTTGAGTTCACTTGTGCTGTCACCTAGGGGCCGCAGAATTCTATTTGGCTTCTCTCCTAGGCCCGAGGAAATAGTTACAGCTCAAAGGTTCAAACCTCCTTTAGGAAAAAAAAAAGAAAAAGAAGTGCCTATATTAATAAGGTTGTCGGTGTTCCGAGATCCAGCTTGAAGCCAACAAGCCCGGGCTTGAATTTTGGTGCCCAAAGAGTCCTGGCTTTGACCATTTTGAGCCACAACAAAGCCCTTATCTGGATGTACTCTAACCGGACTAAATAGATACTGTCTAAAAGGGTATGCTTTCACTCTTTTTATTTCTTTTTATTTTTTTTAATTAGCTAAATGACAGTTGTACAATGACAGGGCATTGACTTTTGCTTCTTTTAATTTTTCTTTGATTTTTTTTAGTTCCTAATTAGGCTTTTCACGCTTGGGCCTTCTATAACCATAATTTTAAGGTCTTAGATCTAGTATCCAGAGTCCTGATCAAGTTTGACACGTATTTGGGCCCAGCAATCTTTATTGGTTCCTGACCTGGTCCCATATTGGCTTGGGTGAGTTCGACCTAAGGGTTCAAAACGGGCTTGGCTGCCAAAGCCTAGCATGGCCCAGCACACCGGTCAATGTATCATGGCCTGGCCCAGCACGGGCTCTGCGCAAGGGTTGCGAGGCCTGTGGCCAGGCCCAGACCCGGCATGGCATAGCCCATGGACCGTAGGCTTGCTTTCTTAGTTTTCTGAGCCCTGCCCATTTGTCTACATTGGGCCAGAAACTTTAATGTTTTTGTTTCCCATTTGACGACCTTGAGCCATTATGTTCTCCTATTTTAAAGGGCCTTGCATTTATTGTTTGATTGATTTTCTCCCGTATATCCACGTGTAGCCTCTCACCTGAACTCCCTAGATGATCCTCATTCACACTCTTTTCAAGTTTCAATGTTGCGTTTTTAATCTAAAGAAATTATAAAAAAAATGTTTTGGCTAGTGGCCCCGCCTGTGGACCGTCTATGCTGGGCTGAGGACTTGCTAGTCCCATGAGCTGTCATGGCATCCCTAGTTCTACCTGCTCATAGCTGTGGTAAATACTCATAAATTTCATGCACACTCGCCCACGTCCCTCACCATTAATTGTTTTTATGAAAGGGAGGTGCTTCACCATCGTGTTACAATTGGATTAGCCCATTCTATTGATAGACAGGGAAAATGGGTATCTCGTTATTCAGAGACTTCGACTCAAGGAAAAAGGGGTTGGGAGCCGAGTTTTGATCCTAATAAGAAAATAATCTTTTTGTATATACCCTCCTAAGGTTTGTGGGATTTGTAAACAGACCCATGAGATTTTAGTATTTGTAAATAGGCCCTTGCCTTTTCTTTTTAATACCTTTAATGTCCCCAAAATCAATATTTCTAAGAAGAATGGGCTGCCACCATGAGATTTGTGTTGGATTTTTATATAAATAACAGCTTTGCCCTTACATCCATCAAACAAAAATGAGTATATTATTATTTACAAAGATACCATTAGTTTATCTCTAGTCTCAATAGTTTCTCTCCATAACTCTCTCATGCACATGACCAAGGGTGGACCCAGGTACAAGGGCCTTGGGATTGAAGCCTCCTTCCATATCTGAGAAAAGTTTAAATCTCCCCATTTCCCGTACAAACTCTATAAATTATTATATATATATTGACATTTTTAATTCCCTTTCCCTAACATTTCTTTTACATAGAGCAAAAACACCGCCCTTCAAATTCTAAAAATTAATATATAATTTCTTTTTACATATGCCCATTCCCCCAATATTTCTGTTACACCCCCCCTACAAATAAAGTATAATCGTATATTTTGAAACTTTCATCAATCCAATAGTGGGTCATGTATGGATTGGATAAATCATAACCGGTTATAAGTATAGGTGTTGATTTTTTGTAATGATCAATTTGAATTTAATGAAATGAGCCCTATATTGATAAAAAAAAAAAAAAATTATGTAGAGTTATTCTATCCCACTAAGTGCAATTGGTAATGGTACTTGCTTTATAAAAAGATTTGACCCCAAGCTTTTGAAATTTTGCATACAAGGATAAAAGAGATGGACGAAAGTGTCATTTTGCTCTAAAAACCTTTGGTGGTTGGAAGACTATTGATTTTGGGAACACGAAAGGTATTAAAAATAAAAATACAGGGGCCTATTTGTAAATACTAAAATCTCAGGAGCCTATTTACAAATACTACAAACCTTAGGGGAGTATATACAAAAAGTTCTAAGAAAAAAGATGGATATAAATTCAGAACATATTACATGATCTGAGCTAGATCTAGATCTATCTTTTAGAAATTAGTGTTGGATCCTAACATAACACGGTTTCATTGCAACCCTATTTAAAGCTCCATCCTAGATCCTACCAACTTATCAGCTCCAATTCCTAGATCCTACCAACTTATCTGGGATCTCCAATCCAAAAAAAAAAAAGATTGTTATAAAAAAATTCAGATATGTCGAAACCTACTATAGGATCCTTTCTGGATCTAGACCGATCCTTCAACATAAAATAAAATAAAATAAAAAACATACGAAATTTAATTACATGTGCTTGGTTGCTGCTCAGCTGGTCAGGGACATGAGAATATGAGTGAGAATGCTTGAGGTCTGGTTCTCACAAAACCCTTGGTGTAGTTGGCATCTAAGGTGATTTTTCCTGTAAAACTCCAAAAATAAAACATAAAAAATTGTTGTTTTGTAGATAATGTTTACATCAATAGTGACAAAGATTTCTACTGCGAATGGCATTAAGTTAAACCTATGAACCCTTATGTGGACTCTGCGCGAGGTCTAGAATTATCGTGGAAATTTGAGATTCATTGACTTTATCCAATGGTTCGAATCTGGACAATGATGGTTTGAGTTTGGACAACTTTGATGCCTTGAGACTCTGTTTTTCATGAACAGATGGTTCCCTAATCCCTTTTATTGCAAGAGGTAGGTGTCTTTCTAATCCCATATCAGCCATTTCCATATATATATATATATATATATATATATACATATATATTGTTAAAAGTAGGTGGGCCTCGTGGATAAGTATTCAAAACTTTTGACTCACTTAATGCAGGGATCAATTATCCATAAGGCCAAGAACCTAACCCCAATATCTAAAACCCTAATCCCATGCATTAAGATCTAACATCCATCAAGAAGATAAATAAACAAACAACAAGCATAACCAGATCTACTAATTCTAATAAATCCTAAGACTTCTTTCCCTACCCTCCTAATACACTCTGCTACCTTATCCCACATATTATTTGCACTCTCATTTACCACCCAAACGTCTTCCTCTAGTACTCTTTCCCTTAATGCTAGTTGCTTATCACCTTTCAAGTTCCACCATTTAGTCCTTGAGCATCTATACAACTTCTTTTTTCTAGTCCACCTTTGTAGCTGCACATCTATGATCAACAACCTATGTTGGGAAGTCAAGCTCTCCCCCGGTATAACCTTGCAATCTTTACAAGCTAAGCGGTCTCTTTTCCTAGTTAAGAAGAAGTCAATTTGTGTCCTTGAGGAGCCACTCTTATAAGTCACCAATGCTCCTTTTTCTTCCTAAAAAAGGTGTTAGTTACCATGAGATTATAAGCCACTGAAAACTCCAAAATATCCTTCCCTTCTTCATTTCTATTACCGTATCCATGTCCCTCGTGTACTCCTATATATCCAATTACGCCGCTTCCTACATAATCGTTCAAATCTCCTCCAGTAAGACCCCGACTCGAGTGAACCCGATTAGTTTTAATTAAGTTGTGTGTTAGCCTTAAGCATGATTAGTAGTCTTTGACTAAGTTGGGTTTGGAATAGCTTTTGATATAGTTTTGGGGAATTTTGATTGCTTGTGATTAGTGGGGCCTTTGGGGGTTCCTTCTTTATGACCTTGCATGCACTTGAGAACTTATCGTAGATTTTTTCATTCATTGTTTTAATCCCGCTTTAATTGTATTGTTAATCCCTATAACTTTCATGTTGATCCCGTCCCCGTTCGAGATCCCGAAACCCGATTCCCTAGCATTGAGGGCAAAACAGTCATTGTACACTAAATCTGTACCCAAAACTTAATATTTCCGAAACCTGCGAAACATATACTTTTTGGAAACTAGATATTTCGGCGATCATTTCTTCCTTCTTCGTCAAATTCATCCGAGATCCCGAAAGACATGATTTCAGCCCAAAGGGTGTCTTAAGTAGTGGGACTCATTCCCATTTGCTTATATAAGGAGAACCCATCTTCCTCATTTCCCTTTTCCAGCACAAAAGAGAACCTAGGGTTTGCTTTGGAAAATTTCTCTTCTTCTTCTTGCTCTCTCCATCTCAACCTCCCACCAAACTTGCACCAACATCAAAATGGACTTCACCATTCTCTTCCTCATCTTGAAGGCTACCCTTTGATACCATTTGTGAAGAAAACCTCCCATTCTAAGATCTTCTTTGAGCTAGCTCTTGCCATTTAAAGGTCATCCAAGTAAGCAATCTTCTCCATCTTCTAGATTTGTATTCTTCTAGTCCTAGAGAAGCTTCATCTCCATTATTGTGAGTTCTATCTTCTTCATTCATTGTTTGACCCATTTTAGGGTTTGTTTTGGGGGTTTTGTTTGTGCTTGTAGGATTCTTGAGAGAGCTTTGTTTAGTAGCTTGATTTCCTTGATTAGAAGACCTAAGGCAAGTGGATGAGTTAATATTATGAGCTTTCAATAGTTTTCATGAGGAATGTGGTTGATTTGTCATTTTCATTCATATTCATTGGCTTGCATTGATTTTTTAAATAAAAGCTTTGAATGAACCTTGCTAAATCATTTAATGTTTTGGAAACATGTTGGTTATGGTACTTGTTGTCTTTTGGATATATCTTAAATGAATGTTTGTGATTTGGTTTCTTTTTTCTCTTGTGGTTGTTGTGGTTAAGAAGGAGGTGATGGAATGAACACATATTAGAGTTTTGGAGAAGTGTAGATAGATGTATTGGAGGAGCTCTTAGCTCAGTTTTATTGCAGGGATTAAATTGAAGTGAGGAGAATGGTTTTGAGGAGGAAAAAGGTCTCAAATCTGAACACAGTGGGTGTTTCCCGCACCTGGCGGTCAGCCAGCGGTCACCTGTCGGCTAGTCGTCTAGTGACTGGCGGCTAACCGCCAGCCAGCCGAACAGTCACGGTTACTTTTCCAGAGAGCAACATTTTCTTCCTGAAGGCATGGTCCGCCTCACGGTTAGCAAGCGGCTAACCGCCTAATCTATCGGAGGATAACCGCCAGGCAACCAAACCATTTCGGTTACATTTTCAGTAACCTATTTTTCTGTCAGGCCAACCGCGGTCAGCCAGCGGCTAACCGCCTAACCCAACGGCGGCTAACCGCCATCTGACCGCTAGGTAACCGAAATCACCCAGACAACCATTCCAGAGAGCTCCTCGCTCAAGTGAACTCTCCGGTTCGCTCGACCAATGAGCTTTGTCGGTCAAAGGCTATGTTTGGGACAATGATGAACTATTTAAACGTTTTGGGACTATTCATTGGGAACCCCTCTATGTCAAGGAGATTTACTAAGCAATGTATGAGGCCATTTGAGAATGAAACCACATCACGAAGATGTCATTCGAAGTTTTGAAAATTTAAAGTGTATAAGGAGTCCGGAATGTCCCCAAACTCAAAGAGTACCAAATTATTATTAGATCGACATACGGGACCCCTATTCACTTCAATAAATCTCGAACCCGATACTTTACCCGAAATTTCAATTGTTTATTGTACTTTATCGATCCCGAGATTTATACTGCATGCCTTGTTTTCCCAAAAGCATTGAATTTTACTTGCAATGGTTACTTGTCTTGAAGTGTATTGCACCACATGAAACGACAGTGTGCCCTTGAGCACCCCCGTCCTGCCCGTTTATTTATTTGTACTTGATTTACTTGCACATGTCTCAATTTGTTATTTGACCTATTAGTCGGCACCACTAAGATTGGATAACCCTGTTGGTCTGATCCACCGACTTGGAGATCGCCCTCTTGTCCCGCCAGCTGCATTTTGGATCCCGCTATCCGGTTATTACCGTGGTCTTGTCTTGATGCAGCAGATTGCTACTGTGGTTCCCGATGCCCGGCTCGCTACCGTGGTCATGTATAGTATATGTATATGTATTTATAAGATCCATTGCTTCTCATCACCGCGAGTGACTGAGATCAATGCCTAGTTATTGCTCTGTCACTTTAGCGATAGAGGACTTAGTTTCGTGTGATTACCATCTTGCTTGCTTCCCCGTTTCCTTGGTTACCTTTACATGTTTTATAATGCATACTTGTATTTGAATCAAAGTTTTATCTCGTTCATAGAAATTTTTATTTAAACAGGTTTAAACGCTTTTGAAGGTAAATTTATTTATTATCATATTGTCATTGTATTTTACCCATTTGCCAAACCGTCGTGTTTGACCCACTCTTTGGTACTCAGGTCCAGACGTCGTGTTTCCCGAGGCGGAGCCTGAGGAGGCGGTCAGAGAACCGCAACACTTAGTTGAGTGACACGCCGATGATGTCATTTAGATATTCGGTTGTCTCGAGATGCGATTCATTTTGGGAGTTTGTGGATAACTCATTCTTTTGGGGATTATACTTTGACATGTATTGGCCTTTGTTGGCCTCTATTTTTGGGGAATGTAATTAAATGATCTTTTGTTTAAACTCTAACTGAAAGTCCAAGATTGAATCCTAGAGGGGGGGGGGGGGGTGAATAGGGTGAGCTAAAATAACTAGACCAATTTTAATTCTCTTTGCTTTTAAGTCTCTTATGCTTTGAAGAAGAATAATAGAATCAAACAAGAGAGCAACATCCATGAAAAGTAAGCATAAAGACAATTACCATAACACAAGCATTTACAGTGGTTCGGCCAACATGCCTACATCCACTCCCGGTGTCCCTACCGGATTTTCACTAACTCAAACTAAGGTTTAGGTTCACCTTCAACCTTACAAATACATCACTATGCTTTTCAAAGGCTAAGCATAAACCTTTACATCACTATGCATGCTTTTCAAGGCTAAGCACCAACCTTTAGAACAAGAAGATTTTCTCTTAAGAAAAATGCCTATGAATGCATGGAATAAGAGAACAATGTAAGTGCAAATGAGTGCCTCTAAATATGCTAAATAGAAAATGAAATCTCAACTTCTAGAAGCTTGCATATGAATGACAAAGTCTATGAATAATGCATATATTAGAAATCACTCTATCTCTTTGTAGAAAAATGAAACTTTAGATTGATGCAAAGATGATAATCATATGTATGAGAAAGAGTTGTTTGACAAACACATGAATTTTTTAAAGTGAACTAACTTGTTTTTAAAGAAGTTAAACTTAAGTCTAACAAGTTAGTTTTGAAACAAAAAAACAATTTCATGTGAAACAAAAACTATATGTTGGATTCATAAAACTAAGATATTTCAAAGTTCAAAGCATGTTATGAAACACAACACTTCAAAAGGTAAGCATCTATTTAATCATGCATTGAAGAAAAACAAAGATAAAGAGACAAAGCATGATTTTAAAAGACTTAGGATAAAGGAAGCACACCCATTAGAAGATCAAAGGTTGAATCAATGGAATAGCTTCATAATCCCTTCAATAATGCTCTAGAAAAGTTATAAGTCCTTGGCCTCAAAAGTCCTTGAAAGTTTAGCAACTTTTTCCATACAAAAAACCACTTTTTATAAAGGGAAAGTTCCCAACGGCTAGTGCCTGGTCGACTTGGTCCAGGGCCGGGTCGACCGAGTACACACAAAGGCTATAAAAATGCCCGTTGGAGAAGCTAACAACTCAAAATCCCGGTCGACCCGCAGTGTGGCCAGTCGACCAGGCCAAGGCAGGTCGACCTGAAGATTGCCCAGAAATTCTAAATTTTTTGAAACTTGCAACTAAGAGGGCATCTTTCCAGGGGACTTTGAGGCACATCAACCAAGCTTAAATCATGATTTAAAATATGATGATAAAGTGAATTTTAAAAGCATGAAACATTTAAACCAAAGAAAGGATTTGAAAGATAAAGCATTTGGAAAGCTTGAATAGATTTAAGCTTAAGGTTAAAACATATGAAGGATAGAAAAACTGAACTCAAACCTTCATGAATGAAAGAGACATAATCTGATTTGAAAACCATGCATAACATATGATAGAAACAAAGAATATGAATGAGAAATTTGCATGAAGATCCTGAGATTAAGAACATGAAAGAATGAGAGGTCAAGCTATGAAAATGAATGCATCCTATCAAATTGCAACAAAATAAAAACTCTAACAGTCTCCCCCTTTGCAATTTGTTGGCAACTCTAGAAACTTGAACTCTCTCTCAATTTCCTTTGAATCTTGAACAACAACTTCTTTGGATATTTAAGGAGCTTTGGTTATTTGGGAGCTTTGGATATTTTGGAGCTTTGAATTTTCCTTGCGAGAGCGACGACCTAGATGACAAACTTAGAAGCTACACAAACAACACTCTAGGCAAAGCTACTCCCCCTCAACATTAGCAACCCTTGAATCTTCTCCCCCTCAATTGGTGAACACCTTGAGGAACACTTGATATTTCTCTCCCCCTTTGACATCGAATTGCAAAGGAGCCTGCCCCATCAAAGATAAAACATACAACCTTGTTAGTAGCACCTGGTTAGAAGAGATATGATAAAAATAAAATGTGGTAACAGGTGATTAGCCAACAAAAATCTAGAATTTAGGGCAAGGGCCAATGCCCAATTGATGTCTCAATTTTATGAACCGATCATTTCCAAGGGGTTTAGTAAATAAGTCAGCCAATTGGGTATCTGTAGGAACAAAAATTAACTCAATAGTGCCTTGGTCAGCATGATCACGCAAGAAATAATAGCGAATGTCAATGTGCTTAGTGCGAGAGTGCTGAACATGATTTTTAGAAATACTAATGGCACTAGAGTTGTCACACATGATAGGCATGCATTGTTGTGGAACATTATAATCTAACAAAGTTTGTTTCATCCACAACAGTTGAGCACAACAGCTACCTGCAGCAATATATTCAGCTTCTACAGTAGACAAGGATACAAAATTTTGTTTTTTGCTATGCCAGGCTACTAAGTTACCTATGAAATAGCAACAGCCACTAGTGCTTTTCCTATTGTCTATTGATCCTGCCCAATCTACATCACTATATCTAATTAATTGCAGAGTTGAGTCATGAGGATACCAGATACCATAATGAGAAGTCCCATTAATATATTTTATGATACATTTAACAGCTTTAATGTGAGACTCTCGAGGATCAGATTGATACCTAGCACATATTCCAACACTAAAAGAGATATCAGGTCGGCTAGCAGTGAGATAGAGAAGGCTTCCTATCATGCTCCTATAAAGTTTCTGGTCAGCTTTCTTACCCTGAAGATCACTAGAGATTTTAGTAGTAGAGCCCATGGGATTGCAGTTAGTCTTAGATTCTCCTAAGCCAAACTTTTTCACTATTTCTAGAGCAAACTTGGATTGACTAAGAAAGATACCATGATCAGTTTGACTAACTTGTAATCCTAGAAAGAATTGTAGGGGTCCTACCAAACTCATTTCAAAAGTGGAGCTCATCAATTTAGAAAATCCTTGAGCAAGTTGATTAGATGTGGATCCAAAAACAATGTCGTCAACATATATCTGAGCAATGAGAATATCTTTATCAACCTTTTTAATGAAGAGAGTCTTGTCCACATTTCCACACTCATATTCATTTTCAAGTAAGTGACTTGTAAGATTTTCATACCAGGCTCTTGGGGCGTGTTTCAATCCATAGAGAGCCTTCTTCAACTTAAAAACATATTCCGGATGATGAGGATCCTCGAAGCCTTGAGGTTGAGTAACATACACATCTTCCTCAATTTCACCATTTAAAAAAGCACTCTTCACATCCATTTGAAACAGTTTAATCTTCATGCTACTGGCATAAGCCAATAAAATTCAAATATACTCCAAACGAGCTACAGGAGCAAAGGTTTCCTCAAAATCCATTCCTTCAACTTGAGCATACCCTTTGGCTACAAGTCTAGCTTTGTTCCTTATCACATTTCCTGATTCATCCAGCTTGTTCTTGAAAATCCATTTGGTGCCAATTTGACTTTTACCTTCAGGAAGAGGTACAAGATCCCACACATATTCTTTTTAAACTGATTTAATTATTCTTGCATGGCATCAATCCATTCAGACTTGGTTTTTGCTTCAGAGAAGTTCTTGGGCTCAATTTGTGAAACAATAGAATAGTGAGCACACAGATTATGAACCTACCTTCTTATTATGACTCCTTTTGTGATGTCTCCAATGACATTATCCAAGTTGTGATCTCTTAATAACTTTGTGGGCATAGTAGGGACTGAGGGGATTTCTTCTTCAATTTCAGATGGAATAGGCTGGTCAACTAAGGTCTCTTCTTCATCATGAAGAGTTTTCTTAATTTGATTAGTCTCGTTAATGACAACATGAGCTGATTCCATAACAACCATCGATCTGAGGTTGAACACTCTATATGCCTTGCTTTTATCAGAATACCCTAAGAAGATCCCTTCATCAGATTTGGAATCGAACTTTTCAAGCTGCTCTCTATCTCTAAAATATAGTACTTACTCCCAAACACTTTTAGATATCCCAGATTTGGTTTTCTTCCAAAATACAGCTCATAAGGGGTTTTGTTAGTGTTCTTTGTCAAATAAACACGATTCATAAGATAGCAAGCAGTATTGATAGCTTCAGCCCATAAGTTGCGAGGGAGATTTTTCTCATTAAGTAGGGTTCTAGCCATTTCTTGAATAACTCTATTTCTTCTTTCAACTACTCCACTTTGCTGGGGAGTTTTTGGAGCAGAAAATTGATGACTGATCGCATGGCTTTCACAGAAATCTGCAAATCTTTCATTTTCAAATTCGCCTCCATGATCACTTCTTATCTTCTTAATTTTGCAGTCCTTCTCAACTTGAATTTTCTTGCAAATCCTTATAATATTATCTACTACATCAGATTTTGCATAAAGAAAGGCTACCCATCCAAATCTAGAATAATCATCAACCATAACTAGGATATACTTTCTCCCACAAATACTCTGTACAGGTGTGTGAGAACCCGACCCCTAATCTCTTGGATTAGTGTTGTTTTTTTTGTGGATTAGTTATTTTTGTGGGATTAGTATTTGTTGGGTTGAGTTTGTGAGCTAGAATGGTTTTCTCTAGTTTTGGGGAATTTTGAGGGCCTTTGTGATTAGTGGGACCCTTTGGGGGTTCTTTTAGTGACTTTGCGCGAGGTTGGGAGATTATTCGAAATTCCTGATAATTCTTGGTTTAGCCTCATTTGACTTATTTTTTTATTCTCTACAACTTTCGTGTTCACTCCGTACCCATTCGAAGCTCCGAAAATCAGTTTTTCCAGCCCGGAGGGCAAAATCGGTCTTTTCCCATTGAATTTGGACCCAAATTTCGAGATCTCAGAACCATGCCAAAATTATACTTTTTGAAAACTAGATTTTATGAGAAACATTTTTCTCTTCTTCGTCGATCGCATCGGATGCCCACAAATAGATGTTTTACCCTTGGCAAGTTTTAAGTGTAGTGGGGCCCTCACCCACCCATTATAAGATGACTCCACTCTCTTCTTCTCCCTCATTTTCTCCACTCTATCGACTGAAACTCCCCAGCTACAGTGCCAGCAGCCCTTCTTCTTCATTTCTTCCATTTCTCTTGTTCTAATGGAGCCTCCAAGCCACCAATCCGACGAGGGAACTCTGGCAACTTCTTCTCCTTCATCTCCTCTCTTGTTTGACACCATTTTCGTGGGAAACCAAGGTGGGCAAACCCTATTGCAAGCTTCTTCTTGTTGATTCATGACTCTAGAGGTAAGGACTCCTTCCCATTTTCCTTGGATGTGCAATGGCTTTCCCTTAAGTTCTATTTCCTAGCTTGGTTTGAGCCCATTCCTTATCTTTCTTTGTTTAACCCATTTTAGGGTTTGTTTTGGGGGTTTTTGTAGAGATTGTTGATCTTGGGCTTGAGAGGTGATTAGAGGCTTGGTCTAGCTAATTGGAACCCAAGGCAAGTGGGTGAATGGATGGTTTGAATGTTATCAAAGTTTTATGAGAAATCCTAAATGTTATTACTTGTTCTTGATAATTTGATATATGTTTTCACATATGTACTTGCCACATTTCTATTGATCTCGAAAATGCATATTAATGGGTCTTGCTCTCTTGTTAAATCTCTTGGAAATTAGGCATTTCATTTGGTCAAAGTTTGCTCATATGGTTTTATAATGAATGGGGATTGGTTATTCCATTCATATTTATGTTTATTAGCTTGCATTGATTGGAAGTAGATGCTCATTTAAAGGGTTCTGCTAACTCACCTATTGTTATGGAAATGTAACCAATAGTCCTTATTTATCTCTAGATTTTTGGCTAGCTTGGACTTAAGGCAAGTGGATGTTTTGATTTTTATAAGCTTTCAATAATTTTGGTATTTTCCACTCATGCCTATTTATTACATTGGTTTGAAATAAATGCCCATGATAGAGCTTTGGTAGTGCATTCATGGTAGTGCATTTATGTCTTATAAGTGTATTGGTGAATGTCATTTAATTTCTTCTTGCTTATATCAAATGTACCCTATTGTGAAATGGTTTCCTTCTTTCTTTAATTGCATTGGATTTGATATTGATGGATGAGGTGATGGAATAAACCCATATTGGAGTTGTGGAGAAGTGTAGATAGTTGCATTGGAGGAGCTTTTAGCTCAGTTTTGTGGCAAGGATTAAGTGGAAGTGAGGAGAATGGTTTTGAGGAGGAGAAAGGGCTTAAATCTGAACACAGTGGGTGATTCCCGCACCTGGCGGTCAGCCTGCGGTCACCCGGCGGCTAGCCGCCAGCTAGCCGAAATGTCACGGTTACTTTTCTAGAGAGCACCCTTCTCCACCTGAAGACTCAGTTAGCTCCACGGTTAGCCAGTGGCTAACCGCCGAACCCATCGGCGGCTAACCGCCAGCTAACCGCACCTTGGCGGTTAGTTTTCCAGTAAGCTGCATTTTTTGCAGCCCAGCCGCAGTCAGCTGCGCGGTCAGCCAGCGGCTAGCCGCCCATCCCAGCGGCGGCTAACTGCTAGCTAACCGCCAGGTGACCGAAATTTCCCAGGTTCCAGAGAGCTCCTCGCTCGAGCGAACTCTCCGGTTCGCTCAAGTGCTGAGCTTTGTCGGTCGAAGGAGACTCACTAGGCATTGCATGAGGCCATCCGAGAAAGAAACCATATCACAAGGATGTCATTCGAAGTTTTGAAAATTCAAAGTGTATAAGGAGCCCGGAATGTCTTCAAACTCAAGGAGTACCAAATCATTTCAATAATCGACATACGGGACCCCTATTCACTTAAATAGATCTTGAAATCAATATTTTTCCCGAAACTGTAATAGTTCATTGTTTCACCTCATTTCCAAGATTTGCATCACATGACTTGTTTCCCGAAAGCATTGAAGTTACACTAGTAACAGTTATTGTCCCGAAATGTATTGCCCGACATGAAATGACAGTGTGCCCTTGAGCACCCCAGTTTTACCCGTTTATTTATTGTACTTGATTTGCTCGCATATGTCTCGATTTGTTATTTGACCTATGAGTCGGCATCACTAAGCTTGGATAACCTTGTCAGTTTGATCCACTGACTTGGAGATCCCCTCCCGTCCCGCCAGCTGCAGTTTGGATCCCGATACCCAGTTCGCTACCGTGGTCCCGTTCCCGTATATTTATATTGTATATATGATTTGCGTTGAGTCTCCTCACCTTGTGTGACTGAGACCAACGTCTCGTTATACTCTTGTCACTTCGGTGATAGAGGACTTAACTTTTTGTGATTGTCATCTTGCTAGTTCCCGATTCCTTTGATACCCGACACGTTTTATATTGCTTACTTGCTTTCCGATAAATGATTCGTTTCCTTTATGAAAGTTGTTATTTAAACAAGTGTTCATATTCTCCAATGTAAATTCAGTTATTATTATATTGTTTTCTGTTCTTTGTACACGCACATGTTTTAAATGAATGCCGTTGGGTGAATACCCATGCTTTTACATATGTTTCAGACGATCAATGATTTTGTTAGATTTATATGATTACACATGTTTTAAAGGAATACCTGAATTGTTAAATATACGTGCCTTGTTTTAAATGACATTTGGTGTGTCAGATATCTATGTTTATACATGTTTTAAATGATTACCCGAGTTATTAAATATCCATGCCTTGAAATATGTTTAAATGAACACTAGTTTTGTCAGATTTCTTTGGTTACACCGGTTTTAAATGAACACCCGGTTTGTTAAATATCCGTATTTTCACATATGTTTCAAATGGACATTGGTTTTGCCAGACTGCTATGAATACCTGGTTTGTTGTATACTTATGCTTTTACCTAAGTCTCAAATGAACGTTTGTTTTGTCAAACCACTATATTTATACAAGTTTTAGACGAACACCTGATTGTCAAATATCTATGTTTATAGATGATGTAAATGAACAGAAATTTTATTAGATCTTCATGTTTTTTTTCCACGTTTGAAACGAATACATATTTTGCCCGAGATCCACGATTTTGCACCCGTTTAATTATATGCAGCATTTGATCGAATAGCATGATTTATCATATGTTTTATTCTTCAGTATATTTATGATCTTTTCATCCACCTGCCAGACCGTCGTGTCTGACCCACTACTTTTGGTACTCAGGTTCAGATTTCTTCGTCCCGAGATGAGTGCTTGGGTTGGCTGTGGAGCCATGTTTTGCAGGTTGTTTTGTCGGCTATGTCATGTAGACATTGAGCTTGACATCGGAGCCACGTCATTCAGATTTGTAATCATCTAATTTGGGTATTCCTATAACAATTTCTTTCTTGGATAAGATCTTCATCGGTTTGTAATTTATATGACCCATTCTTTGATGCCACAACTGATTTTCTTGAACTTTTGTCATTAAACTCATGGATTCATTTTCACAACATTCTTCTATGGTGTAGATGTTATCTTTAGTACATAATCCAGTGAGTAGAACTTTGTGGGATTTCTCATCCAGAACTTTGCAAGATTTGCTATAAAAAACAACTTTGTTTCCTTTATCACATAATTGACTTATACTCAAGAGATTATGCTTTAAGCCATCTACAAGGAAAACATCTTTTAAAGTAGGCATTTGATCTCCTCCAACACAGCCTTTTCCAATAATCTGAGCTTTCCGATTATCTCCAAATGACACATTTCCTCCATCATAGTTCTCAAGTGTGATAAATCTAGAACGGTCTCCAGTCATATGTTTGGAGCAACCACTATTCAAAAACCATCTAGAGTTTTCCTTAACTTTAAGAGCGGTTTGAACTAGAAAGTTCTTGACACTTTTCTCTTTTTCAATCCAAGTAGCCTTAATGAAGGTAGAGGTAGTGGTCTTGGGAATAAACTTAAAAGGAGCTCTAGAAAGATGATTTTGAGACAGCCTAAACTTAAAGGGACAATTTGGAACTAGATGACCTATTTGATTGCAAAAGTGACAAGTCCATCTAGAGGAAAAAAAGATTTTATCTATAGGTTTGAGATGAGTCCTAGTAATATGTTGAAAGTTATTCTTCTTGCTACTAGAGGAGCATTCAAAACCTATACCATTCCTGTTACCAAAAAATTTGTTCATACCTAACATTTGATAGAATTTGTCATTTCCCAAGGTAAGTTTATCAACAACATGTTTTCCCTTTTTAAGTTTCATTTGTAGAGATTCTGATTCTTGTTGACTAGATTCTAGCAGACATTGTAATTTATGAATTTCTTTTTCAGCTTTAGCTAGATTGTCATTAGAGGTAGTCAACTTAGATTGAACATTTCTTATCTCATTGTCTTTCAAGATTAATTGATCTTTAAAAACATTTAGATCATTCACAAGCCTTTTAGATTCAATTTTTAAACTTTTATTCTTCTTGGTTATGACTTCACATAGTTCATATAGTTCCTCATAGGCTTGATGAATATCATTTTCACTATTCTCATCATTTACTTCTTCTATTAAAACATTATGATCATTGTTTTCTTCAATGGGAGTAAATAGAAGCCAAGAAGTGGAGTTATCATTATCTTCATCATTTTGAAGTTCATTATTGTCACTACGTTCATCTTCATCATCATCCCAAGTTATGTTCAAAACTTTCTTTCCTTTCTTATCTTTCTTTTCAGATTCTTTAGGGGAGGGACAATTTAGAGCGATGTGACCAAATCCTTTACAGTTGTAACATTGCACATCCTTTTTGGTAAAAGATCCCCTTGAGTTCCTTTGAAAATTTCCATTTCTAGAATCCTCAGAATTTTTATAGTTCTTTTTGTTTTTAAGGAAATTCTTAAACTTCTTAGCAAGCAAGATTGTGTTTTCATCATTACTCTCACTCTCATTATCATTTTCTTTATGTTGAGAGCTAAGAGCTACACCTTTCTTCTTGCTAGGGACTTCAAAATCTAATTCATAAGTGAGAAGATTTCCTCTAAGTTCTTCAATTTTGGTCTTGTCAACATCTTTACTCTCAGTTATAGCTACAATCTTGGGTTTGAACCTTTTGGGGAGAGATCTTGAGATTTTTCTAACAGCTTTGGATTCATCCATCTTTTCTCCTAGACCTATGAGGGAATTAACAATCTCCATGAATTTTGTATAGAACTCGTCAAAGGTTTCTTCCTCTTTCATTTTGAGTTCTTCATACTTTGTTGTCAACATTTGGATTTTAGCTACCTTGACTTGATTAGTCCCTTCATGAGTGGTCTCTAAGGTATCCCAAACTTCCTTGGCAGTATTACAATTAACTACCCTGTTGAACTCTTCTTGGGACAAGGCACAATACAAGGCATTTTTAGCTTTAACATTTAGATTTGTCCTATCTTTCTCTCCTTGAGTCCAGTCTTTCTTAGGCTTAGGCTTGATAGATATAACATGTCCTTCTAAATCTTGTTCAGTGATAGTGGGTTCATGATACCCTTCTTCAATGATATTCCAAACATCTAGACTTTGAGACTCTAGAAAGACTTGCATCCTAATTTTCCAATACCGATAATGAGAACCATTAAACAAGGGTGGTCTATTAGTGGCATGACCTTCTCCTAATTGGGCTTGCATTGTGACCACAAAAGCAAAAACTCACTCTAAGGATTCTAACTCTAGGTCGTTAGACCTAAGCAAGAGCACCTAGGCTCTGATACCAATTGAAAGTCCAAGATCGAATCCTAGACGAGGGGGGGGGTGAATAGGGTGAGCTCAAATAACTAGACCAATTTTAATTCTCTTTGCTTTTAAGTCTCTTATGCTTTGAAGAAGAATAATAGAATCAAACAAGAGAGCAACATCCATGAAAAGTAAGCATAAAGACAATTACCATAACACAAGCATTTATAGTGGTTCGGCCAACATGCCTACATCCACTCCCGGTGTCCCTACCGGATTTTCACTAACTCAAACTAAGGTTTAGGTTCACCTTCAACCTTACAAATACATCACTATGCTTTTCAAAGGCTTAGCATAAACCTTTACAACACTATGCATGCTTTTCAAGGCTAAGCACCAACCTTTAGAACAAGAAGATTTTCTCTTAAGAAAAATGCCTATGAATGCATGGAATAAGAGAACAATGTAAGTGCAAATGAGTGCCTCTAAATAGGCTAAATAGAAAATGAAATCTCAACTTCTAGAAGCATGCATATGAATGACAAAGTCTATGAATAATGCATATATTAGAATTCACTCTATCTCTTTGTAGAAAGATGAAACTTTAGATTGATGCAAAGATGATAATCATATGTATGAGAAAGAGTTGTTTGACAAACACATGAATTTTTTAAAGTGAACTAACTTGTTTTTAAAGAAGATAAACTTAAGTCTAACAAGTTAGTTTTGAAACAAGAAAACAATTTCATGTGAAACAAAAACTATATGTTGGATTCATAAAGCTAAGATATTTCAAAGTTCAAAGCATGTTATGAAACACAACACTTCAAAAGGTAATCATCTATTTAATCATGCATTGAAGAAAAACAAAGATAAAGAGACAAAACATGATTTTAAAAGACTTAGGATAAAGGAAGCACACCCATTAGAAGATCAAAGGTTGAATCAATGGAATAGCTTCATAATCCCTTCAATAATGCTCTAGAAAAGTTGTAAGTCCTTGGCCTCAAAAGTCCTTGAAAGTTCAGCAACTTTTTCCATACAAAAAGCCACTTTTTATAAAGAAAAAGTTCCCAATGGCTAGTGCCCGGTCGACCTGGTACAGGGTCGGGTCGACCGGGTACACACAACGACTATAAAAATACCTGTTGGAGAAGCTAACAGCTCAAAATTCCTATCGACCTGCAGTGTGCCCGGTCGACCGGGTCCCTTGGCCCGGTCGACCGGCCACACAGGCAGGTCGACCTGAAGACTGCCCAGAAATTCTGAATTTTTAGAAACTTGCAACTAAGAGGGCATCTTTTCAGGGGACTTTGAGGCACATCAACCAAGCTTAAATCATGATTTAAAATATGATGATAAAGTGAATTTTAAAAGCATGAAACATTTAAACCAAAGAAAGGATTTGAAAGATAAAGCATTTGGAAAGCTTGAATAGATTTGAGCTTAAGGTTAAAACATATGAAGGATAGAAAAACTGAACTCAAACCTTCATGAACTAAAGAGACATAATCTGATTTGAAAACCATGCATAACATATGGTAAAAACAAAGAATATGAATTAGAAATATGCATGAAAATCGTACGATTAAGAACATGAAAGAATGAGAGGTCAAGCTATGAAAATGAATGCATCCTATCAAATTGCAACAAAATAAAAACTCTAACACTAACCTTACTTTTGGGAAACGCTAATGATCATTGCTCATTCTGATACTTGGTTATACATGCATTATTATCTTGTGGCATGACTTGAATTATCAATTTGATTTGCTACACGCTTCCACACTTAAGAGAAATGTTCTTATATGGTTGTGATATCCTCACCGCGGACACCTGTGGGAAATTAAATAAATGTATGGCATTAAACCGATGCAGTACATCATTAGTCCCGATCCCGGATTAGTCCTTCGGGCCCGGTCCGGGGTCGCAACACCTCCTATGAAGACCATCTCGCCTTGGGGTATCTCTAGTAGCACTCCTTTCAAGTCTTCCCAAAACTTCTCCTTATGTCCATCTCCTAAGCCCACCTGGGGGCCATAAGCACTAATTACGTTCACTATCTCTTCTTCTAATACTAACTTAATTGCAATAATCCTATCTCCACAGCGCTTTACACTAACTATATCTTCCTTTAAGTCCTTACTTACCACAATGCCGACCCCATTCCTGGATCTATTAAGTCCCGTATACCATAACTTATACCCAATCCTCTCAATCTCTTTAGCTTTCTGTCCCACCCACCTTGTCTCTTGCAAGCAAGCAATTGCGATTCATCTCCTTTCCATTGTATCCACCACTTCCATAAGTTTCCCAGTTAGGCTCACAATGTTCCAAGTACCTAATCTCAACCTTCTATTTTGGACTAGCTTCCTTACCCCCCACACTCGTCCAAAGCGTGAGGACCCTTGCCTATTTAGCACTGCACCCGGGCGCCGATGCAGCGGTCCTTGCATGCTTATCACTGTACTCGGACCATACAGTGCGTCGCTAAGTATGGGACGCCCCCATGAAATTTCATTAGGTCTCAAATCCATAAAGAAATCTGAATGAGTATTGTGCTGGCTGTCGGCTACCTAACGCACAACCCTCCTCCTTTGTCCGAGCTTGGGACTGGCTATGTCAAGGATACCTCAACATAGGCAGAGTTACTCCTCTTTCCCTTAGGGCCCGTTTGGTAATTCACTTTTAAAATAAAGTGGAGTGAAGTGAAATGAAAAGAATGAATAAAATATAAGTGAGTTATGATGGTATTTTGTTTTTAGTTGTTCGGGATTGAATATTTTTGACTTTTTGTATGGGGAAATGGAGTTTTTTTGTCTTTTAGTGAGTAAATGTAGTTGCTTTTTGACTTTTTTGGGAAAAGATGAATGGAGTTTTGGTAAAAAAAATGCTTTTGATGGGATGTTTAACTTGACTTGACTTCACTTGACTATATTAGTAAAATTACCAAACGGGCCCTTAAGAGTTCTAATGAAATTAGTATCATTCTCTTATTAGGGCTAGCATGGGGACAACTAGGGATTCCTTAGAATCTGGCTTCAAATAGGAATCTGGACCCCACATCTCATGTGAACTCCGGACCCACAGTTAATTGCAAGTAAGTCCACTAATTAAATGCAATTGCACTCCGGTTTTAGGAATAATTACAAGAAGACCCTAAACTTCCCAACTACTACAAGTAGGCCCTCCATAAAATATATCCATGGATCTATTGGAATAAATCTATCCAACCATGGTGAAACTGATTTGGCTCATATGCTGTCACAGGAGTGGAAGGAAATGGATGGCTCCAATGGGTGTCATATGCTGTTTACAATTAACATTGATGAAAGATAAATCATAGAAAAGATATAAAGAGCTATCTGCATATTCCAAGAAAAAAAAATACTTAGTGCAATGCTACCCATATTGATAACATATCAAAGCAAAACTAGAATACAATTCAATAATATGCACTAGCAGCATAGGTATATTTTGTACATTGGGATTTGGGACTATATTTTTAAGTTGTTCCAAAGGGCAAGCGTCCAATTATTGTTCTCACATCAATCATTTTAGACATTACAATATATACTGAGTATAATTTTTCTAAATCATGCCCAATACCAGAATTTGTGAGAGTGGTTTATCATCACACATGCAACCAGCAAACAATTACAAGAGTTGAAAGGGTCCTACATTCAGTTTTGATGCTAGTCTTAGTTTACCCTTGAACTAACATTGAGGGTAATAGTACCAGAGACTAATAGGGTCCTGCATTGCAGAGAAGATACAGTTTACTTTGCCTCCCTTTTCTATAAATGATGATTCCATGGTTCAATTATATGCAATATCTTACTTCAGTGAGCCCAATGTGGACAAGGATGTTTCTAAATCTCCCAGATTACTTGATTCCGGCCATCCAAGCTTTAATCTCTTTTCCTGAACTGATGCTCTAGCGCTATCTATTTAAAACCCATTAGGAATTGAACATTTTAGAATTTTTTCTTCTGAGAGGTGCAATAAACTCTGCATTTATTGGGCCATCAGCCCTAGAGTTTCATGTAGTGGATTGCATGCACCCCAAAATCACTTTTATCAAAGTGACTCAATGTTGTTGGGCTGACTTCAATCTTTTGGGCCATTGAATAAATGGTTGTAAGAATTCAACTAGGGAAATTTTTTTGAGCCATCCTTCATCCACAACGAGAACTTCCTATCCCATAGTCCACTGTGAGTAGGATCACTAATCACAACTGTGGTCAAGACATGGAATGTAGAGCACATGGAAGATGTATGATGCAAGATATTTGGAAAGCACCTGTTTAGCAATGTGTGAACTCTTGTGCTGGGGATGGCAGTCATAATGTGTATTCAAATATTCAAACATCTACTGACTTAAAAGATCCTACTTCTTTAGCTTATTTTTCTGTCAGATCCATATGAACCATTCTAGATTTCCTTAGCATGAAGGCCATTTTCCTTCTTCTGTTGCCCAATACAATACCAAACAAAGAAATCAACCAAAGGGATGCTGGGTGGGAGGGTTGCTGGCGGGCAGAGGATTTGGGCGGGTGGAGGCAGGGGCGGTGGGGGAAGAGGGAGGACTGGCCGGCATAAAGAGAGATGGAGAGAGATATCATACCTTGGCTTGTTGCAGTTGCAAGAAGAAGACGATTCCGAGGTTTGGCTTGCTGCAGTTGCAAGAAGAAGAATCGAAGATTGGTTTGGCTCGCTGCAGTTGTAAGAAGAAGACGATTCCTAAGGAGGGTTTGCCTTGCTACAGTTGTAAGAAGGAGAAATTCGAAAGAAGGGTTTAGATACAGGGAATAAGGGTATGGCGTGAGTCTTTTATAACGCAGGAAGTTTTAGCGGGAGCTCCTATGGCCCACCATAAATTAGGTTTAGGTCACCCAATATAATACTAGCCACTAAAAATATATCTTTACCCTCAAAAGCATACCCCGCCGCAAAATGTTAGACGCTAAAAACTAAAAAAAAATTAATTTCCACCAAATTTTGGCGCCATTAGAGTGGGATTTATATAGGCAACCACTGCTACAAGTGCTACTAAGAGTAAATTAAAATTGACTTACGGACTCAAAATATAGGCCTTATGTGTTTTTTTTTTCAAGTTGGGTGGAGGCTTTCCTTATATATGAGTCCGACCCTCGATGCATGAATAACTACCATACATTTATAAGGTATCATCAAATCTCATTTTAAATGGAGGTTATCTCATCGTACGATTGAACATTAAATTTTTTTTTTAATAAGACAACATTTTTTTTTAGCCATGGTTTTCTGTTTGGTCAATCTTAAAGTGGTTCCAACTCAATTCTAAAATAAAAATTGGGATACCCCATAATTAAATGTGTTTGATCATTTTGAATGACTCTGATTATCCATATATGGGCACAAGTGGGACCCATCCAAAAAAGTTCCCACCATACTCTGTTAGAAGCTATTGAAATTTAGAACAAAAAATTAAAAAATTAAAAAATTAAAACCCATGAAAGAGGCAGAGAGTTGGGAATAAATCAAAGCGATTAAAACGAAGTGCTCTTATTATTTTGGCAAAAAAGAATTTTACTAAATGGGGCTTTGCGGATGTAGAGTTGTGCATCGCCAGTAGGCAAAATAATTGTATGTTTTCCATAACTTTTGCCAACGTGGTCTTACTTGTGTTGGTAAAAGTAACAGTTCTCTGTGACTTTTGCCAATGCAACCCAAATATGCATCAGAAATAAGACTTTTGCTAATGCCAATTTTCACTGCGCCGGCAAATAATGTCGGGAAAGTTTTTCCACGGCTTTTGCCAACGCAATCTTACTTGAGTCGGTAAAAGCAGCAATTTTCCGTGACTTTTGCCAACGCAACTTTTCACTGTGTCGGGAAATAGTGTCGGAAAAGGTAAGTTTGTCATAAATGGGGCTTTGGGGACGCAACTCATACGTTGGCAATAGTACGAATAAAAACTCAGACCTTTCCCAACGCACACTTGTGCGTCGCCAGTAAACAAGATAATTGCCAACGCATTATTGCGTCGCCATTAGAGAAAAACGTGTTGGCAAAACTTTCCCTCTCTTTTAGTGTTTTTTTTGTTGGCGCCAATGTGGTTTCAATAGCTTTTACCAACGCGGTCTTACTTGCGTCGGTAAAACTAGCATTTTCTGACCATTGCCAACGCAGTCCAAATATGCGTTGGAAATAAGACTTTTGCCAATACAAATTTTCACTGCATCGGCAAATAGTGTCGAAAAATGTGCAGTTTGTTGTAGTGCAAATTGGATACATCTCTTATTATCCTTGTGACCCAATTAATCACAGTAATCATCAGTACCATCCAATTAATTCTTAATTGAGATGGATGCGTATTCACTAATGATAAAGTCCATTAATTGGCACAAGGGGATATTTATGAGGATAGATTCCATCTGGAGAATTATATGTTCCCACAACCCCACTACCACCTACCCAAGACATCGTGGTGTTGACCTACAATTAGCCTCACTCATTGATGAATCAAGGTAAATGTATAGTAGAAACTTGAGTCCATTAATCCCTCGGAATTAAGAGCCTTTTGCTTAGGAATTATGAGAACAGTCATTTTATCAAAAGACAGATTTGTACGAGGTGCTACTCATGGTCCTTCAGTACATCCAATGTACCAGCACGATGATCCATAATTTAACACTCAGATGATTGAGACATATCACACTATTTAATAGTGATCATAGTGCTACAACCTTATCAGATGAGATGCCCAATCTCATTAATGGTTGTGAATCAATTTAAGTATAAGATTTGTAATCTATGTCTCCTGTATGTGGATTTCATTCAAACACATGGATCACATCTAATATACTTATGGGCTCATACACATCTCATGAACCATCATGTCATTTTGTATTGGTCATGTGCAAACATAGAATAAAATACCATTCCTGTCATGAATAAAGCATGAAAATATAAATTAATTAATGAAATAAATCAATTTATCCATATTATCCACTGGATTGAGGTCATACAATCTAACATATATATATATATATTCAGAATCAAGAATATATAATAAATAAATCAAGAACCAATCCTATCAAAGATACTCATAATCTTTAATACCCAATCCTAGCTTTCTTAGAAAACTCCAACATCCTAACACGGTCCAAGTCCAGTTGCCATTATCTTATTCATGGTTACAAAATAAATAAAACCCATTAGCCTACCCTCTACGCGAAGATAACAAATAAAAAGAACCAGTGACAGATTGACATTACAGATCATAGAGACACCTTTACAGGATATGAATGACAAATAATAATAATAATAATAATAATAATAAAAAAGGAGATCAAATAAATAAATGTAAAATGCATGAAGAAATGTAATGAACCAAGTACCATTCGTCTTAGTTGATTTTGATCATACAATAGTAAGACCACACACAAAAAAATGGAGTTCAGTCTTAGCCTCCACTCATGTTAGTGCTCGTCTCACTCTATCAAGCATTCATAACATTTTCTTGCTTGATGTTAGTGGAATTTGGATATTGGGGAGGAGTAAGATGTTAGACCCCCTTCTCGAGTTAATCGAGATTAACTCTAATTGATTGAAAATGAAGCTAATTAACCGTGTTTAATTAAGCTAATGATGGTTTATGGCCAAATGGAATTGAATTAGCCTAAAATGAATGACTTAGGCTTAATGAAATAATAATGGAGATTGAATGAATTGAATGGATTATAGACTTAAACAAGGAAACTAAGGACTTTTTCATAAATATGAATTTTCGCGTACTTTGTCGAATACGGAAACTCGTGATACCAACACGCATATCTCAACGAGTACATTAACTTCCATAAAAGTCTTGAACTTGTTTGACGAGAAATGGAGCTAATGACCCTTCATTTGACTCGAATTGTAAATGAGAGGAAATTGTGAACTTAAATACAAAAATAGGCTTATAAGGCTTGATATGAGTTCATTCACTCATTTCCAGCATAACTAAACCCTAGACTCTTTCTTCTTCCCTTTTTCCCTTCCATTTTCTCCATCAAAGGTCAAGAGTGGAGCTTTAAGGGTGGTTTTGAAGAGGACTTAATCCACTTTATCTTCTTCTTGGATTTCTTTGAAGCTAGAGCTTGAGAGAAAGTCCAAATTTCTCTCCACAGACTACAAGTAAGTAGTTGATCTCTTTTTAGAGTTCTTCAAGTTCTAGTGAGTGCTTAGACATGATTCCTAGCACAAACAACTCATAGGAATTCTATTTTTGAATTGATGATTGGTTTAGGTTGAAAAGAGACTTCAAGTTAAGAAGTTTTAATCTCAAGTTCAAGCTAAGCCAAGGGTTTTTGTCAAGTTGATCTTCAATAGAGGCAAGAATATACATTTCTTGTGATTTAGGATGCTAAGGTGGAAGTAGGAACTCAAAGAGTTCAAAACTGAAAATTTGTTCCAGAAATTTTCCGAGCTGCAGGTCTCTGTCGGCCAACCGAACAGGTAACTGAATGCCCCTGCTCGAATTTTCCGTAGGAAGTCAGCTGCTAGAAAGCTGACCGAACTCGAACTGCTGGCCGAAGAGGTGGCGGAGTGCCCCTGTGTTAGTCAAATTTTCACTGGAAAAACCGAGCTGGTCGAATTTATTCGGCCAGCCAAATTGCCACCAGGTGATCGAAGGGTGGCCGAACATGCTGATAGGGGATTTTCAAAAAATGTGAGGTTCTGGAAAGTTGACTGAGTGCTGACCGAAATTGTTCGGCTAGCCAAGCTTTGTAGGTCAGCCAACCAAACTGGTGACTGAATTTATTCGGCTAGCCGAGCTTTACGGGTCCGCCAACTGAATAGGTGACCGAGCTCACAGAAATTTTTATGCTGAAAAATCTGAATTTTCAATAATTTAGCCTATTGAATTGGAGATTCTTTATGGCTATTAAATAGATAGTTTTGAGATTAACTGAGTGAACTCAAAGGTTATAATTGGTTTTGATTCGAGATAAATGTAAGTCTCGAATTGACCGACATGAATGACGAATTGAATAAGAATTGTACCTAACACTACTAGAAAAAAGGGTTTTTTATATCGGCTAATAACCGATATAAAAGACCTATTATATCGGTTTTTCAGTAAACTTCAAATCGATATAAGTACCCCCGATATAATAAACAACTATAACCAATATAATATGTGTATTATTTCATATCGGTTTTTGGACAACTGATGTCTTTTGAACCTGAAATTAGAACACATATTACTGTAAAATCGATATAAAAAAAAGTGAAACCGATATAAAAAATATTTATAATATCGGTTTTCGGAGAACTGATGTGTTTTGAAACTGAAATTATAGCATACATTACTGTAAAACCGATATAAAAAAGAGTGAAACCGGTATAAAAATTATTTATAATATCGGTTATAAAGGGCTTTGTTATATTGGTTTTTTGGGATTATATTATATCGTTTGTTCTGTAACCGATTTAATATTATATATGCATTTTTTTTATCAAAAGAATTTGCATTGCTGCAGTACCTATAAAACCTGCAGTACCATAAAATAAACTTGCAGTACCATTGCAGTACACTGTACACCAATAAAACTTTGGACTATATATACAAAGTGATCATATATATATATATAACTAATTAATAATTAACATAAAGCTTGACCAGACAAATCTCTATGGAAATATTGTGTATATATATATAGTATCTACATTGTCTTCCATTGGATGTACAAAAAGTTGGAACTATATATAAACAAAAAAAAACCAAAAGAACGTGATTTATAAGGAGTATTCATGAACGTGATGGCCCACTACATCAGCTACTTATATAAGTGAATCATATCCATCTCATAGAAAATAAAAGAACACAACAAACACCACAATCATACCACATTCTATACAATGAAGTAAACTTATGCTCTTCTGACGCCTCCAAGTAAACCTAGCTTCTACAAATCAACTTAAGTACAAAAAAATAAAATAAAAATAAAAATATTGGATAAGTTGATAAATCTGCAATACGTACAAATGATACATATATACATGTACCTGGAATGACTCCTATCCCTTCGCAGTGACAGTGGCAGTGACTCAACTGCAACTACACAGTAGGCTGCAACATCAAACCATAACAACTTTCAATGACCACAAAAAAGGAAAACATCCCTGATAACCCATTCAAGGTAATAAACCAATAAATACCAAAGCACCCACCTGAAAATCAAGATGAACTTATAAGAGGAATCCTCAACTGCTACAAAATTACAAAAGCAAATAAAAATGTGTAACATCTTTCTTTTCTACTCCCTTCCAACACCTTTTGATAATTAGGATCTACGAAAAGGACGAACAAAACAATTGACATTCTCTAGTTAGAGTATGATAAGAAACAAGTTCATAAATTGAATATTTGATTTCTCAGAATGAAATACCACAGATGCTATAATCTTTTGAGCTACATTAGAAAAAAAATCTAAAAGAAAAGGAAAAGAGAAATTTCTCCTCTTCCACTACCTGCACACACCCACCTGCTGCACCACCGTGCACACACGCACCTGCAAACCCACTGCCTCCTCTTCTTCCACCACCTGCACACCCACCTGCCCACCTGCTGCACCACCCTGCACAGCCCACCTGCTGCACCACCCTGCACAGCCCACCTGCTGCACCACCCTGCACAGCCCACCTGCTGCACCACCTTGCACACACCCACCTGCACAGCCCACCTGCTGCACCACCCTGCACACACCCACCCTGCTGCACCACCTTGCACACACCCACCTGCTGCACCACCCTGCACAGCCTACCTGCTGCACCACCCTGCACACACCCACCTGCAC
The DNA here is from genome assembly GCA_038049695.1 of Cinnamomum chago. Taxonomy (NCBI): domain Eukaryota; kingdom Viridiplantae; phylum Streptophyta; class Magnoliopsida; order Laurales; family Lauraceae; genus Cinnamomum; species Cinnamomum chago. The sequence goes on from CP142457.1 coordinate 34,464,349, forward strand.
AGCCCACCTGCTGCACCACCCTGCACAGCCTACCTGCTGCACCACCCTGTACACACCCATCTGCACAGCCCACCTGCTGCATCACCCTGCACACACCCACTGCCTCCTCTTCCACCACCTGCACACACCCACCTGTTGTACAGAGTAAACTGTTTTTCCTTCCACCATAAAGAAATGAAACAAGAATATTCATTCCATTTCATATTAATATTCAAATATCCTTACAACATTAAAAGCACTTTACTAGATCCATTGCAAAATAAAAATCCATGCTAACATTCCACTCTGTACCAACATTCAAAATAGTCAAACTCTGAGTTCTGTTGGTTGCATCTTTTCTACATTCAATCTCTCAATTCTTTTTGAACTTCATACAATATGTTGCCGTTTTCCTTTCTTTTTCATTTTTTAATTGTGTTCATGTTCATTTATTTGCTTGAATTTTTTTTTTGTTTATAATGTTGCCTGTGGGTGTCATGTTTGTTCATCATACAGAATATCTTAGGATTCATTCTCTTTCGACACAATCATGTCATGTAGCTTTGTTTTCCCATTTCCCCTCCCTTAGTTTCTCTCTTCCTTTCTCTGTTTTCTTTCTTGTTTCTCTTTCTTTATTTCACTCTCTATCTCTCTCTTACTTTCCTCTCTCTATCACCCACCCTCCCTGCCAACGAAAAAAAACAGATGCAAGAACTGTGAGGGGAAAACACAAATCACATTAAGATAGACTAAGAACCACAAGGAAGAAAATATAAAACTGCATTTGATGCATTAACTTGGAGTCCAACTACAAAAATCTGTCATTGAGGAAATCCAGTGGGATGACCTACAACTGTAATAAATCATTATATTTATAGGTAAACTGAGTGCAGTGTAAACAACTTAGATTGACCCAGACATGGCTTAATATTAGTCAATACTACTCAGTAGGTAGTCATCATTGTATTAAATTAAGGAGCATGAGTGTAAGATAGTGGGTTAGGTGTAGCTTGCATTGACTTACTAAAACAATGAAGAAATTAAAGAAAATCCTCTTCATTCAAGCAACCAACTTATTTTGTAGAAAATGACTGTTGTACATGAGAATTTCATTTCAATCTACTACCCCCACTTGCATCAAACTCCACCATTAACAAGTTGTAACTTGTAGAAAATGACTGTAACTTTAGTTCAAATCCAACATTCTATCAGTTCATTACAACTTACATCAGTTCATTACAACTTTCAATAAAAGTCATATGAATAAATTGTAACATCTAATTCCACTCCACAACTTTCAAACTCTGTTCATATAATCAATACACACATTCCAAAACCTGTACATGCATTTTCAACTTGTACCACCATTCCAAACCTGAAGGTCACAACAATCGAAGTATAGACCAAAAAATCCATGTCCATTCCATGATTCAAATTGAAACTAAATTTAGCCAACCCAAGTACTAAATCACATATAAAAGAGATCTTATAATTGGATGGAGGCTTATCTTACAACAAGGAATCATAACTTCTTTCTATTTTAACATAAAGCTTGACTAGACAAATCTCTATGGAAATATTGTATATATATGTATATATATTTTCTATCTTGTACTTCCTCAAAACAGATGAATTTTCCAGTGATGCAGCTCTCACACACAAAAAGAACCTAAAGAACACATCATAACAACACTTCATCTAAGGACCTGCAAACAGAAACAAAATCAAAATCTAAGATAAAAGTTGAAATGCACATTCAAAATCAAACCATCTCATTCATTAAGTATCAACTAAAGGCATAAACCCAACTCTTGATAACTCGTATCAACATCATAAAGAAAAAAACACAAACTCATACTAAAATCCAACTTTCAAGCCCAAGAGTCCTAACAACAAATCATGAATGTACTCAAAATATTACCAATAATTACTGGGAGACATCAGCTAGAGCCAAATACCCAAGCACATGCAAGCTTACACATGCAAATACACGCACATACATATTCACATTTATGTAGAGAGATCCAAAAATCATAGAAGACTGCAAATTTTCTCAACTTGCTTCAATCATCAAAGCATAGCAATCCAAAAGCAAAGAAAATATAGTCAAATCAAGCTCATAAAAGAGAGAAGAAAACAGCCAAAGGCAACTCCTTGTATCTTATTTCAAAAAAAAAAAAAAAAAAAAAAATACATGCATATCCCATAGGGATTTTTCCTCTAGGGTCACCATTAGCAGTCGATTTCCATGCTTGATGAGCAAAGTTGAGAAATTTCCCTAGACTTTCTCCGTACTACTCAATTTTTGTGATATCGCATAACTTAATTGGATGATTGGAAATGGCCATTGAAATACAAAGAACAAGATGCAATTTTATGAGACATTACATAATTGAATGAAAGTTTTGCGATATCGCAATAAAATCTTGTAATATCGCAAAAATAGAGTAGTCCCCAGAACTTCTGGGGAAATATCTCTACTTTGGTCACCAGGTTCTGTTAATGGTGACCGTATAGAAAAAACCCCTGTGATATCTCAGAGTATTCAAATCCTAAATGGAAAGATCCAATTTTTCCAACAAATTTAGTCTGAGACAGAGGGAATAAACTACAAACTTCATGTTCACAACAACTATCATTGGTAGCCCGTTACTCCACCTCTCTCCATCAAAACATCATATAAAGCAAACACAAACTCAGACTTCCTTAACAGAGAAATTCCCCAAAACCCAATTCCTTTCAACCATTTAAAACAAAAAAAAAGGAATAACAGAATCTACTTCTTTCAGACCATTCCAATCTTATAAGCCATAAAAAACACAAACCCATATCAAAACTCCTCAACCACATGCATACCTGACTTTACATAAATGATACTCTGTAGATAGACGGATTGCACCCACACCAGCAATTCCCCATCAAATCAAAACCCAAAACCACACCCACTCCCTTCAGCACAAACCCATAACAAACTCAATGCACTTGGTGCATATTGGTATTGAAACAGAAGCAAATGGAGAGGAACAGACAACCCTGTATCTGGAATGATGGGGGTGGTGTTGTCTGAGAGGTTTGCCTTGTACTTTAACAATGATGTGAATGTGCATAATATTGTTATATCAGAATGTCGTGACCCCGGACCCACGACGATTGAATCTGTTGTTATGTTTGTTTTCCCACAGGTTCCCGCGGTGAGGATTCCCGAAACACGCAGAATCTGTCTCACACGATCAAGTTTGCGGAAGCGTGTAGCAAATCACATCAAGATAAGCACCAATAAATTTTTAAGTGCTATGACATAATATCAAGACATAGTATCAAAAGGAAGGAGTCAACATGACATCCCCATCATAATTCAAGTTATGAGACTAACACAAAAGTAAGTTAAGTTTAGTTACATCCCATAAGAGGCCAACAAAGGCCAATACAATTCTCAAAATGACAAAGGAAACCCATGACAAAAAGTAGCAAAACTCAAGAACCCGCCCGACGTCTAGTTGACATCGTTGGGTTGCCACTCTCTGACTGGGGGGTGGCTCAAGAGCCTCCTTCGGACGCTCATCATCAAAGGCAACGTCACCTGCACCTGGGCACCAACATACAAGGGTCAAACACAACGGTTTGGTAGGTAATCAATTTAGGCATGAGCATATAAGTAGTAAATGTTTAAGGAAACATATAAAGACATTTTGCTGAATTGTAAACAGTTACATGACTAAGGCACATTTCAAAATACGAGCAACGCTAACATGAATACTTATAATATCATGAATAGTTACATTCCATAATGAGTCCATCCTTTCTCTATCATTTATAATGAAAAGAGCAAGCACGCACGACAAGCACAATATAGATAATATAATCACGACATGATTCCCACATATACGGGGATTCTGGCCGCGGAACCGGATACGCACGATGTGTAATAAAATACACGACCAGTCTGCGGACAGTCCACATGTTTAAGGACCCCCAGACAGTGGATCAAACTGAAAGGGCAGTCCAAGCTCAGTGGTGTTCACTTAAATTCATGAATGCACAAAACACGCGAAATACTGTCTAAACATGTCGAGATAAAAGGGGAAAATCACTTATCAAAACACAACAAACACAACTAGCAAAAGGCATAATTAATATGCATAACACACTTAGGAAGTGATCCCCTTTTTCTTAAAACAATCTTCAAAATGAGCTTGTACTTAAACTTTAAAACGAACACACAATGATATTCATTGTATCAAAAACTAAAGTACGAACACAAAGCCTATCAAGCACGTGTAAGGACCTTTGATTGATCTTTGTGTAAACAAAGCCCAAATGTCGGAATTTAAAAGAGAATTAGTGCCCCGGAAGTTCAAAGGCATCTCAGGTTTCGAGTGCACAATATCAGGCTAAAGGTCACTTAACATGTTCTAGTTTTCATTCTTACAAATATTCTTCAAAATGGCAATGGTGTCAAATTCGGTCAGCTCGCGCTCAGATGTCGGCTAGCCGAACTAGGATCTGGTGGCTAGCCGCCAGCTGACCGACAAGCTGGCCGCTGGAAACCCAGGTCCAAACGCAGCTCTCTGGAAAAGAAACCGAATTGACTTCGATTGGCTTATGGTTAGCCGAAATGGAATCTGGCGGCTAGCCGTAAGCTGACCGTAGGGCTGACCGCTGAAACCTGATACACATGCCAGCTTTTGGAAAAGGAACCGCCGAGCTCGGTCAGCTCGCGGTTAGCCGAAATAGGGATTTCGGCTAGCCGCCAGTCTGACCGAAACTGCAAGGGAAGTGCATTTCAGTGCAGATTTTAACATTTTCTTCTTCCCTTCTTCTTGTTTCTCATTCAACCTACACTTCCCTGAGCCTACATGCTCTCCAAAGGATAAAACACACATTCCATAGCACAAATTGAGACATTACCTTCCCATTCTCCAATCTAAAACAAAATCCCTAAATTTTCTATTCAAGATATAAATTTCCAATGAAATGAGAAAAATAAAAAGGAAACCAATCAAATGCACACATGCTATCATCCATCCTAGATTGGTTACTTGCCTTAGTCCAAGATGTCACAAACTTCTCCAAGCACTTCCACTCAAGCTAATCCAAATACTACAAAACCCATGAAAACCAAACGACTCACTCAATCTTGAAAACAAAGAATTCATTTTCACAAAAAAGGGTTTGCAATATGAAAAACAAGATCTTAAGGAACTAAAAAGGCTCCATTAAAAGGATGGGTTGGAGCTCTTACCTAGAAGTACACAAACAAGAGAGAAGGAAGAAAATGGAGCTCTTGCCCAACTAGAAACTTCAAGAAATTTGCATCAATGGAAAGCTTAGGATGAGAGGAAGAAGATGATGGTCTTGGAATCTCATTTGGAGTCTTTTAGCTTGATCATTCAAGAGAAATAAAGTTGAGAGAAAGGGTTTCTCCTCTTAGCTGCTCTAGGGTTAGGGTTTGAGAGTGAAAGAGGGAAAGAGTTGACTTTAAAACACTTGCAAATAGGGCCCAATGAACTTGAACTTTGCATCAATGAAAACATGATCTTGCGGGCCTCGAATGAACTCGACGAAGAAGGATAAAATGATCATCGAAATATCTAGTTTCCAAAAAGTATATTTTTGACATGGTTTTGAGATTTCGAAATTTGTGTCCAGATTTGTGTATAGAAGACAACTTTACCCTTTTGGGGCTAGAACTTGGGTTTTTGTGCTTCAAACATGAATGGGCTGATAACGAAAGTTGTAACACATAGTAAAATCATTCAAATGAAGTCAAAAATCACAATTAAAAATGGAAACCGATACGATCCTCCCAAGCTTACACGTGCACTCAGGCCTTCCTGAGCATGTCTGACTAATACTAAACGTTCTCAAAATTCCCAAAGCTATGTCCAAGACTAAAACTAATTATTTCTAACCCAACGACAACTGAACCCTCTTAGTTCTAAACACACACTAATCGGATTAGTCTGGGTCGGGGTCTAACACTGAAACTGTACTAAGCTTCCATGATTCAAAATTTTTTTTTATAGGATGAGCTCATGGCCTGGTGGTGTGCAACCTTGAAAGGTGATGGTAGACTGCCATCAAAAGAAGAGTTGACTTTGAAACTCACTAAGAGGAAAAGTTATGGGTTCTAGATAGATACAAGTATGTATCCCATTCCAAGCTATGGATCTTTCAATGTATGAGAATTGAGAACACAATAAATGGGTGGGAAGATATAAATTTTTATATTTAAAATTGTTCCTAGTGGTTTCTTGATGTAAAATAGATTTTTGGGAATTTCCAGAGCATGTCAATAACCACCTACTGAGATGTGTAATTGTATAACCAGCTCTCAGAAGAACATTACAAGATTCACTGAAGAATGAAATCAACTTTTTGAATTTGGGATTTGTCTTTCCAGAATGGGAACTTGTTTTATACTAAAACGTGTTTCTTCAACAACTTCCAGTGCTCTCTTTTAGTAAGGGTCCCTTGGAATAAAGGACTATGCATCCTTGAAAAAAGAAAATTTCAAATTTATCAGTCAAACAACAGATTCCAAAACCCAACAATTCTTTTTTTTTTTTTGGAGAAATTCCATAAAAAGCAGAAAAAAAAACAATTGACCCCAAACAAAAAAAGAATTCAACCAATCCACGCAAACATTCCACACAACTGCAACAACACCATCCACACAAATTTCACCAAATTGAGAACCCATCAGATCCATGGAAACCAAAATCTGATCCAAAAAAAGATGACAAAAACCTCACCTTGAGACCGAACTAACAGCAAAGAAAAACAAAACCGAGCTCACGAGATGAGAGTGCGGCGGGACAATGTAGAGCTCTGGTGGCGGCTCCGGCGCAGGGAGGGAGAAAGAGAGAGAACCAGTGGCGGGAGGGAGAGAGGGAGAGGGAGGGAGGGAGAGAGAGAGGGAGAGGGAGATGGAGAGAACCGGTGGAGCCGATCGTCCGCCGGTGGCGTGCCTCGTGCGGCGGGAGGGCAGAGCGCGGGAGCAGGGAAAAAATGAGTGGGAAGGAGGGAAGGGAAAGGAAAAAATGAAGAGAAAAAGTGCGCTGAATACTTATAAAGCAATTTTAGCGACTGCCACAGGCCGCCGCCCGCTTTTAGCTGTGCCAATACTTATTTCTCTAGTAGTGTTATATCGGTTTTCCTAATAACTGATATTAAGGGATTTTTAAAACCGATATAAAATCATTGTTTTTTAGTAGTCTATATAATATCGGTTTCATAATAACCGATATAAAATATAGCAATTAATATCATATATTTGCTAATCGATATTATATATAGCGATTATTATATCGGTTACTATGTAACCGATATAAAAAAAAAATTGACCGATATAAAAAAATATTAACTGATATAAAATACCTTGACTGAAGATATTATATCGGTTATATGAAAAACCGATATAGGGCAGTTTTTGTAACCGATATAAAATGTCCTTTTTTTAGTAGTGTAAACCTTCATAGGTGTTAGCTAAGGTTATTTGAACATACAAATTACGAATTAAAGTGATGTTCATCGAGAATAACATGTACGTTGAATAACGAGAGCTTCACCCATTTGTTTGGTTTAGAAGTCCGAATTAAATGATTGATTGATTCGATTTCTTGAGTCTGGCACTATATAGTAGCTTCTTAAGCTCGTTAATGAGCCGAATTGAATATTGAATAAATTAATGAATAATGAACAAGTTGCTAAATGTAACAATGAATTAATGAACAATTCTACTGCAGTAGATGGACTGGGGTGTTCCGGAGCTCCGTGGTGATGCCAGTGATCTCTGATCAAGATACTGGTAGATCCCACACGGTATAGACCGAAAAGTCACTGAATTGATAAGCCACCTAATAACATTAGACTAAAAAGTCTCTCATTGATAAGTCATGTAATGAAAACATTTATTGAATGAAAAGCTACATATTATGGACTGAAAAGTCCCATTTGATAAGCCACCTAATAAGACTACTCAATGTTATCAATGAAATGAATGTGAACAAATGAAATGAATGAATATGAAATCAATGATTGATTCCGCCAGAAAGAACTGAATGAAACCAATGCTATTGTAGTTGCCAATTTAGTCATTGTTATTACTGGACTCCACTGTATAGGATATTGTCCTCAATTTCATTCTTTAGAACTGCTAGATTGATAAATTGGCATATTTAGCATGTGATATCATAGATCTGTATATACATTGTTGAACCATCGTGTTCACGGTGTTATTGATGAACATTACAGGCCCAGTTGCCCATGCTGGTCATGCAGAGGCCACACCGCCAGCGGAGGAGGCCCATCCGATACCTCCAGGAGGTCTAATCAAATGGACTTGAATCGGAGTGCCAATAAATAGAATATTTTGGGAATGTCTTTAATAAATACTTTTGTATATTCATTTTGAATAGTAAGTAGATGTCACCTGCATTGTATTTGAATATGCAGTTGTTGACGTTAATAGAAAAGGAACTGTGTATATTGGACTTTACTTTTGGTATAAAGTAATTTGTTCAGTGTACTGTTTTGTCAATATATATATTTCGCAAAATGATATTTGACATGTACGTATGATTGATCCCTTGTGGATTCCGTCTTAACTTTGGTTAATTCAAGGTTCACGAGAGTAAGTATGATAATCTCACGACCCTTGGTTAGTCCGGATTAGTCGGATCTCAAGCCCAGGTCGTGACATAAGATGAGTAAAATAAGGATTCATCGGGGCCGGGATGAGGCCCACCAGGAGGTGGGACATTAATTGCATGCATGCTAGGTGGTGCAATTCCATTGGAAGGCACATCAAGGGTCCACATCTGAGCTTCCATCATCCCTTCCTTTCGACCCTTCTCCCTTCCCATGAAGTAGCATCCAAAGCTCAGGAGGATGAAGAAAACAACAAGAGGAAGAGAGACAATGACAACATTTGCCATATCTCTCTCTCCCCGAAATGCACTGTTCTTTTATAGAGACGAATGAGAAAGAGGGCTATCATGAGATGGCTTAGTAGATTGAGATTATATTGAAGGAAGAGGAACAAACTCTTCATTAAACTAAAGAGAAAAATAAACAGTTCTCTTCATTTAGTCTTCTCTTCATTTTAATTTTTTTTTCTTAAAATTGACTTTTACTATTTCAAAGAGATTTTGCATTAGTTTATTTTGGGTTTGTCAAAGTTCCAAGTTTAGTACAAGTGTCACGTCCCCCAAAATACAACCCGAGAATAACATGAAATAAAAAATAAATATAAAATTTTTCGTGTTTAATGTAACACAAGCTCCCAAATATGGACCCACAAGATTTCAAAACAGTGTTAGTCATAATAAATCATAAATTAAATCTGCAGAAGCATTGTCCAATTGGTATCAAATATCCATAACCAAAACCAACAGATAACCCATCTAAACATTAACGTTCAAGTTTGCTAAATAATTCTAAAATCAACTAAATAAGATATATTATGAAATTTAAACAACTAAAAAGTATATGATGTTAATCTCTCCTGTGCAGACTCAGACGACTCCAAAGCCATCTCGGTCGTCCATTCAGGTTCATCAACTGGTTCAAACGCTTTGAAACGTTTGACCCTCCTCCGTCTCCTCGATAGGGTAGGAATCAATATCTATGCACCAAGCAAAGTAAACAACAAGTACGAAAGCATAATTTGTAAATGAAATACTATAACAATAATGAATAAAGACTGATTAGATCATAAGAATATGACAATATACCAATGATAAGAAAGAACATGTAGCATAAGTCAAACTCTAAGCAAATGAGCAATACAATAGTCAACACAGAAGTATTGCCACTGGTTTGGGTGGTCAACCCTAACTTTCCGGGAAAGCCCGTCAACCACGTCGGTAGTCATAAACCGATCGATAATCTAGAATACCGGTCAAACAATCAATAGGGATATAAGTGTCTGCGCACATCGGTGATCAGTTGTACGATTACGAACTTCAGTCTTTCAATTATAACCCAATCGATATACATACATATATGTATAATAGTAGAATAGACCTGTTGACCAGTAATACTCTGACACAAAAACCTAAGTCAAAATGAATGGATGGTTGTACAACAATCCACAATCATACACCGAAACCTCAAACCATTATCCGAACAATCCTCCACATAATCTCAATCAACCGCCATCACAGTCCATATCCAACCATCATAGGGTATGCAACTAACAAACCAACATCAATCTCAATCATGTATGCAAACCCAAAGGTCAAAGAATAACCGCAAACCAATCCTAAGGTCAAACATACGGTCTCGAACCCAACAACACCACAAAAATCTCTAGTGGATAAAAGTCAACGCATCTCTTCATAATTTATGGTGCATAGACCCAATTAAGGGTTTTCCATTAGAGATAGGTTGAGCTCTAATTCACTAGAATTCATTAAAAGTCATACAAGGTACTAAACCCTACGTTAGTAAGATACCGCATGGCCAAACGGTATTTACATAAGTCTAAACAACAATCTAATCTCAAACTTGGGATCCCAAACAACTCCACACTAACCCCATAAAATCGGTAAAAGCATTAGAGAGGAACTTGCTATTAAACATACCCAAAATCCATTTTTTCCCGAGAGCCTGAAACACTTCCGATCGATCGGACAGAGCACTCAATCGATCGGACCTTGTCGGGTTTCCTGCCTTTGCACTACATCCGATAGATCAGACCTTGGACAGAAAGCTTGCTTTGGTCTGATCAATGGTGAATTCTTCCCTTTCCATCACCAATTGCAACACAACATCTTACCACAAAAGCACTTTCCCGCACAAGGGGATAACCATCCATCAACATTCAAACATCTAAAAACCCCAAACAAAAGAGAGAAACCGTATTCTAACATCACCATCTACAAAAGTGCAAATCAGAGGATTCTATATGCACAAAGCATGAATAGAAGAATACAAGCATTCCAATTCACAAGTTATGATTAGGTTCTTGCCTTAGGTTCACGATTGGAGGAGACGAACAAAGATTCCGATTGCCAAAGCCCAAAACGAGATCCCAACGAAGAGGGTTTTGCGAGGAAGAATATCGTCGTCTCTGATTGGAGATCCGACGGCCGTATTCTAGGTTGCAAAGTTGCAAAAGCTAAAGGAGTTGAGAGAGTTGTGTGGGGGAAGAAAAGAGTATGGGGGTGAATATATAGATTAAGAATAGGAGTTGGAATCTAATTAAATTCTAAAGAGAAAAAAGTTTGGGTTCTAAAGAAATAAGAGTTTGGGTTAGAAAAGAACTACACCCACTAGACCGGGCGTGGGTTAACTAAGGGTCAAGCCACCTATCTAATAAGCCCAACTCACCAAACCTAAGTCTAACGTGGTGCCCACTTAAACTAACCACCTATTTAACTAAAATACAATCAATTATAATAATATTTAAATAAATAGTTTATTTAAACTATATCTATACACCCTTATAAAAGGGAAGAAGTGTCATGCTTCTTCCCTTTCTGTACACACCTAAGTAAGTCCCACTTGCATGATCTGGCACGTGGCTCATTTGGTAAGGGACATGTGAACGACCACTAAATATTTAATCCAAAATACATACCAAATGAGAAGTAAAAAGAAGCCTTTAACAAACAGACGAATAATCAGATCCGTTTACCATCTCTCCATCTCCCCTAGGAACCAATATTGCTCAAAGGTAAAATTCTTCTATGGAAATCCTTTTTCTTCTTCTTTACACCGCCTAGATCTGCTTCTTATTTCATTTTCTTAATTTTTTTTGTTAGGGTTTGGCTCTCTTTCAAACGATCGTTCATCTCTCCATCGCAAGGAGTTTTTTTTTCTCTTCTCAAGAGGATGAATACCCTGTATCTTCGGATTTTCTCCAAAGTCACCCCAACCGCAACCTGCAACACAAGTTTTCCTTTCTTCTTACATCAGAATAGTGATTTCATTTTTTCTTTTTATTTTCTTATACTCTGATGGAATTGGTAGATTGGATTTTTCTTATTCTATTTTCCATTTTTCCTATGTTCTGTGCAATGGGAAAGAAAAGGATTTTAACTGATCCTTTGATAATATGGTTGAAATATTACATAAATAATGGAAAAACCCAAATCTGATTGCAATTGATTTTTTTTTTTTTTTATGGAATGGCTACCTTGAGGGTCAATGAATTCATTGTCATGCTCTGCTATCACTGTAATATGCATCAAATACTCAAGGTTGAACGAAGCACCTCCAAAGGCTGGTTTCTTTGCAATTCAACCTCATTGGCTGTTAGGAAGAACTGCAACAATTTATATTACACAAAATATAAACAATTAAACCATCCATTGGCTCAAACAATATACTTGCAAAGAAGCCTTTTTAAAAGGTTGGAGGTGGATGCGTGCATCAGTCGTTAGGAAACAGAAAATATATTATGGAGAAAGAGTAGAAAATAGGCAAGGTGACATACTATTTTGGTAGGCATTGACTTCTTTGGATTTATGAAGCATGAAAATTCTCGAATTAATTGCACACTTTCTGGCAAAATATCACAGTCAAGCTCTATGCAGTGTAGCTGTTCACCCTCTTATCGTCTAATGATCTATGATCATGTTCATTTTTATACTAATCAAGTTTTTACTCATCCGTGAGTCCTATGTCAAAAATAATAATCTATAGTTAAAAGATGGTTAAACTTTGAGGATAGTAATCAGGGGAAAGGATAGTGGCTGATTTTTTGAAAAAGTTCTATATCTATATGTCAAAAATTTTTAAATGAGAGAAAGTAGTCCCGTGGTTGGTAACAATGGTAAAGTGAATATAAACCGCAATTCCTATGACACTCTATTTTCTATTTAAGTGGTTGTTTTCTCAGTTGTTAACAACGGTAAAGTGAATAAAAAATGCAATTGCCATGGCACTCTTTTATGTTTTTGTGGTTTTTCTTTTAGTTTTGAAATTTTAAATTGAACTTTTACTTTACAAAAGAGTCATTAAAAAAATAAATAATAAAAAGTACCAAAGGGGGGGGGGGAATGTGGTGTTGTTCTTCCCTTTTTATGTGAAAAGAAAACCTTTCATTGGATCCTTATGTCTATTGCAACCATTGCTAAGTTAAAATGCACCCCTAATTTTTTATTACAACTTAGCGTCTAACAGAGGTGGATCACAATGTGTCAAATCAACTAACAGTACTCAAGGAAATAATGACAATGGTGATTGCATGCAACTCATGTGTGAACTGACGTAATGAACATATACTCTTTTTCTGAACACGGTACGATACCAAACAGGTGAACATCCTTTCTTTCCTGGGTTTTGTTTTCATACATTGAAATGTGATTTCTTTTCTCTACATAGAAAGATGCCAAACAGGTGAACATCCTTTCTTTCCTAGGTTCTGCTTTCATTACACTGCAATGTATGTTCAATGTAATTCTCCGCCTTTAGATGATTGACAACATGACTCACAACTTGAATGGTTGGATCACTAAAAAATGGCCAAAGAGTATAAAATATTAGTTTATGTCTTGTATTCCAAGTTAATCGGACTGATTCAATTATGGATTACTTAACATCTAGGTTTAGAATTCAAATGTACTTTGGTCATTTGTACTAAAGTTTTTTAGAGTTTTTTTTTCACCCCAACCAAGGGGGCCGGGACCTTGAGATAGCCCACGTGGAAAGATAGCTGATGGACCCGATTTTTCTTCCCTTCCTCTCCCATTCGTCCCCAGGGTCACCGAGAGGATCCGAATGGAGGGAAGAGAGGGGGGGGGGAGGGCCTCTACATTTTTGTACGGGTATGCCAGATTTTCTATTCTACTTGGAATTTAGAAATGGTGATCCGGAGACCCACCTTCGCAAGTAGAAAGGAAATCAACCTTTTTTCTAACTTCCCATTGCACGTATATTTAAGAAAAGAGACAGTTTTTTTTTTAATGCCGTTAGAGGCGATTTTGTTTGCCGTGAAAGGTGATTTACAAATTTCATCAAAATGAAAGACAAGAATTGTGATTTTTTTCTCTTAAAGAAAATACAAAGTACAATAGAAAAGTAAGAAAGGGAATCTGATTTCTCAGGAGATTGCGGGGACCAGTTCAAATCGACGGACGCAAGTCATGTATGAACTCTGTCATCGTCCTTCAGATGGGAACGCTTGATGGTTTGATTCTTTGGCTTGGCTTGGACTTTGATTTTTTAGAGGATATGGACCAAGGGAAGGTCCTATACCCAATAAAAGAATCGAAGAGACGGGCTGAAGAGCCCGTCTTGGCCATAGGAGAATAGAAGGCTTTTTCTTGGGGGGGGTGCCCCCCAAGGGACTTCAATCACCTTTTTGGTGTTTGTTGCAGCAGAGTTTCTTCAGAGTAGCAGAGTTTCTAGAAGGATTTCTGGATCTTGAGTTCGAGATTTCGGGATTCGAGCTTGTTTCTTCTTGGAATCACCTCCTTTTATAGGCATTTGGTAGCCTTTAGGTGATTTTATGGGCTTTAATGTATTTAAAACCACATAATGGGAGGAGTTACAAGTTTCAATTTCTTTATTTTGTAACTCCTTTTTCTTGGCTTTTGATTGGCCAGTGGAGATAATGGGCATTTAATCGCCTTCAATCTCCATGATGAGAGGAGTTTCATGGCTTTAATGCCATGAAGGCTTTGTCTTGTAACACCCATTTCCTTGAATCTGATTGGGTCGTCTAAAATAATGAGTTAATGACCGCATTTAGTTGGGTCAATTAACAACATTAAGTGGTTGCCGGGAATTTGAAGAGTCGCAGGCCGTGCCGCGTCTTTTGGAATTTTTCTTGCGATGATCGACGATGGATCTTCATGTTGATCTATGTCGGATGGTCATGCAGCTTCAGACATTGGTTGATACCAGCGTGCCAGTGACATCTATCTTGTCGATTTCTCGATCGGTCGGACAAAAAGTGTACTTTCTTGGTCGGCCGATTTGAGATTTTGGAGCGATCGATGACGATTTCATGCTCTTGACGGTGGATCCGAGATGTCGACGAAGATCAGTCGTTTCCGAGCATCGAAAATTAGATTTTCAGGAAATCACAGGGGCTAGAACTCCAGAAACGTTAAAAGAATCGGAAAAAAGGGCCTTTTGGAGAAAATCCGGCGACCCGGATTTCCAGGGTCGCCGACGACCATGGGGGGGATATTCCCCTTTGGTCGCCGTTTTGTCGGCCGTTTTTCGAGCTTTTTTGTTTCTTTTTTTCACCTATATTTTTCTTGACAATTTTCCACATGTTTTGGCTTGATTCTCCTAAAGAAACCCAACGAGAAGTCGTGCAAAACCGGGGCACAAAGTTTCCTATTTTTTGGAAAAGCCGAAGACTTTGCCATGCATAGTTGTCGATTTTTGTCAAGAGTCGAAACTAGGTCAAACGATGCCAGAAAGACTTGAAATTTGATGTGAAGTCTCCTGAGCAGTAGATAGGACCAACCATGGGCTTTTGTTTTAGTTTTGAAGCCGTTTGGAGTCTCGTCGCTGCTAGGCTTGATTTTGCCGCGGGGAAGATGTCGCGCTTTTATGTGCGGTCAACTGATGTCCGATTGACCTGAAATTTGACGGGGAGCCTATTGGAGTCTTCTTGAGATGATCCATTAGCTTCAATTTCAATGTCATAGTCCCGGGGTGCTCCGCCTCCGGTAGCCTTGATTTTCTTTCGGAGCGTCAAAGTCGGGTCAAACGTTGTCGGAATGACAAGAAATTTGTCATGCAGCCCTTTTGAAGCATATTGAAGCCGCCCATGTGCTCCGTTTGATGAGTAATCGTCCCGGTGGTTCTCGCCATCGAGAGACTTGATTTTCTTTCGGAGCATCAAAGTCAGGTCAAACATTGTCGGAATGACCTGAAATTTGACGTGGAGCCTTTTGGAGGTATTTTGAGACCATTCGTAGGTTCAGACCAGAGTTTTGACGTCTTCCACACTGCCGTCGCCAGGAGCTCCTGCTTGGCTGCCGGAGGAGTGAAGTTAGGCCAAATGATGTCAGAATGGCCTGAAACTTCATGTGAACTCTTCATTTGGCTGTCTTGGAGGATCTTGTAGTTTTTGTTTGATTTTGACAAGATCTGATGCTTGAAGCAGCATTGCCTGTTTGTAGTAGGATGCGGCTTCTTGATGTTGAAGAGACAAGTGACATTTTTGGTGTCAACAATAGCTTGCACACATGATGAATGGTTGGCAACATCTGAATCATTTAGAGTTAAGCAACAAACACAACAACAACAATAACTTCCAGTTTATCCTACAGCAGAAAAATCTGAAAATGTGGTTAAAAATATAATGCGGATTGAGATTGGAGAGTGAATGAAATTTAGAAGGGGTGAGTTGTGTTAAACAAAATATCCAAAAGCAGTGTGAGTTGTGGTTTGGCAAGGCACGTGTCGGGATTCACTAGTATATATAAATATATTCCAAAACGTCACAATAAGTGTATTAACTTGGTTGTATCGCCTGTCGCGACCCCAGACTGGGTTACCGACCTAATCCGGGATCGGGACTAATTAATTAAGGATGATATATGAATGAATGGTTCATGCCATAAGACATATGATATATCGGTTAATACGTCCACGGGCCGATGAAAGATAAATACTACCCGTGCACGTGATTTCCCATAGGTGTCCGCGGTGAGGATATCACATCAACATAATATATTTTTGTTTAAGTGCGGAAGCGTGTCGTATATCAAACATTCCATCCAGCTTTAGTCATAAGACGATAACACATGTATAAACAAAGTATAAGAATGAGCAATGAACATTAGTGCTTTCCCAAAAGAAATGTTAAAGTTTATACCAAAGAACATTTAATTACATCCCCAAAAATTGAGGCCAACAAAGGCCATTATAAACAAAATATAATTCCTAAAAGAATGGTTAACCACAACCCTCAAATTATGACGTAACTCAAGGCAACCGAATGTTTAAACAACATCGCCGGCATGCACTCAACTAAACGTTGCGGTTCACCAACCGCCTCCTCGAGCTCCGTCTTGTGATAGACAATATCTGGACTTGAGTACCAAAGAAATGGATTAGACACGATGGTCTGGCATGTGGGTGAAAGATATAACCAAATAATAATAAATGAATTTACCTTCAAAAGCATTTAAACATGTTTAAATAATAATTTCCATAAAAGAGATAAATCATTTATTCAAAAGCAAGTATACAATGTAAATCATGTAAAGGTAACCAAGGAAACGGGAAATAAGCAAGATGGCAACCACACAAAGCTAAGTCCTCTATCACAGAGGTTACAAGAGCATATCGGAGCGTTGATCTCAGTCACACGAAGTGAGGAGATTCAACGAAATATACATATACACAAAATAATACGGGATATGACCAAGGTAGCGAGCCGGGCATCGGGAACCACGGTGGTGAGCCGGGTATAGGGAACCACGGTAGCAATCCGGGGTATCGGGACAAGACCACGGTAATAACCGAGTAGCGGGATCTAAACTGCACCTGACGGGACGGGAAGGTGATCTCCGAGTCGATGGATCAAACCGACAAGGTAACCCAAGCTTAGTAGTGCTGACTCATAGGTCAAATAACAGAAATCAAGACGTGTGTAAAATACAGCATGTGCAAATATGTAAACAAGCAAGATGGCGGTGCTCAAAGGCACAACTGTCATTTCATGTCGGGCAATGCACTTCGGGACTAGCAACTATTACAAGTACAATTTCAATGCTTTCGGGAATAATAAGTCATGTAGTATAAATCTCGGGAACAAGGAAATACAAATGAACTATTGAATTTTCGGGCAAAATATCGGGTTCAAGATTTGTTTAAGGTGAATAGGGGTCCCGTATGTCGATTTAATAACAACTTGGTACTCCTTGAGTTTGGAGACATTCCGGGCTCCTTATACATTTTAGGATTTTCAAAACTTCAAATGAATCTTCGTGATGTGGTTTCTTTCTCAAACGGATTTCCAATAATGAGAATAAGTCTTCTCATCACAATAGGGCTCCCAACAAACCTCTCTCAATCATTTAAACATTTCATTTGTGCTCCAAAAATAGCCCAGATGAACAG
This sequence comes from Cinnamomum chago, assembly GCA_038049695.1. Lineage (NCBI taxonomy): Eukaryota > Viridiplantae > Streptophyta > Magnoliopsida > Laurales > Lauraceae > Cinnamomum > Cinnamomum chago. Next base: position 34,482,370 of record CP142457.1, read on the forward strand.
TACCCATCGCTCTAGCGGACCAAGGGTTCGCTCGAGCGGTGAGCTCTCTGGAATGACTTCTCAGCGAACCCGTCCAGTTCAGTTTGGGCTCGAGCGAACAATCTATGCGCTCGAGCTAACCACGTTCTGGAATGAGTTCTGAGAGGGTTCGCTCGAGCGGTCTTAGGTTTGCTCGAGCGAACTGTCCCCTTGAATGGTTCGAACCCTTTTCTGGACACTAAGCTCGAGCGACTTGTCAAGTTCGCTCGAGCGAACTGTCCACAAACTGGTTCTGGGACAATTCTCCTTCTCCTCTTTTCCGTTTCTTACAACTTCTTTGAGCCTCATTTCTACATCAAAATGGGAGGCTCACCACCCCCATTAAACCCCTCATAAATTTTCTTCCAAACTTCCACCAATAATACATTCAATCATCTTCTTCTCAACCATATTCAACCACAAGAGAGAGAGAGAGAGAGAAAAACCACTAATCATAAGGATTCATTAGAGCTATCAACAAGTATTAAATGCAAAGCTATGAATGCCCATATTTCCAAGAGTTAACAACTGAGAAGACTCACTTATATGTATTTATTTAAAAATCAATGCAAGTCAAGAATAGGCATGAATAGAAATAGAAAAATATCACATTTCTCATAAAAACCATAGAAAGCTCATAATATCAAATCATCCACTTGCCTTTGGTTTCTTGTCGCGACCCCGGACCGGGAATCCGAATCCGGGATCGGGACTAATTAGAAGTAGTGATGATTGATGATGATTATCTACATCCACCATATAAAACTTATTAAATTTCCCACAGGTGTCCGCGGTGAGGATATCACAACCTTGCATGAATATTTCTCTTTTGGTGCAGAAGCGTGTAGCAAATCAAATAGTAGACTATCTCTAATCATGCAAGCATTAATATCAAATATCAAAATTGTATCAGAATGAGCAATGATCTATAGCAAGTTTCCCAAAAGTTGTTAAAGTTAGACAAAATATCATTTAGTTACAATCCCCAAAATTAGAGGCCAACAAAGGCCAATACTACAAAAGAATAACCCAAAAGAATGGTTAATAAGTTCTCCCCAAAATGTTACGCCTCTTGGCAACCCGATGTCTACATGACATCGTCAGCACGCCACTCTACTAGAGGTTGCAGCTCACCTACTGCCTCCTCCGGCTCCTCCTCAAGGAAACCGGCAACGGGACCTGAGTACCAAAGCAAAGGATCAGACACGACGGTCTGGCAAGAGAGTGAGAAGATACAACAACAGGTAATAGAGGAAAAATCTCGAAAAGCAAGGAAATCTATTAAAGCAAGAATTCTCATAAAATATATAAATCATTTACTAGAAAACCTGTAAACAAGATAAAACATATGAAGTAACCAAGGAAATCGGGAATAACAAGGTGGCAATCACATAAAGCTAAGTCCTCTGTCACTAAAGTGACAACAGTAATACGGGATGTTGTTCTCAGTCACACAAGGTGAGGAGAAACAACGCAAATCATATATACAATATAAATATACGGGAACGGGACCACGGTAGCGAACCGGGTATCGGGACGGGACCACGGTGATGACCGGGTATCGGGATCCAAACTGCAGCTGGCGGGACGGGAGAGGGATTTCCAAGTCGGTGGATCAAACCGACAAGGTATCCAAGCTTAGTGATGCCGACACATAGGTTAAATAACACATCGATACATATGCAAGCAAATCAAGTACAAGTAAAACAATGGACCGGCAAGAATATTCAATGTATAACTTTCATTTCATATCGGGCAATACTCTTCGGGACAAGTCAATATTACTAGTGTAACCATCAAGTTTTCGGGAAAACAGATTATGTAAAGTAAATCTTGGAAATGAAGAGATAAAATGAACTATTACAATTCCGGGAAAATATTGATTTCAAGATCTATTTAAGTGAATAGGGGTCCCGTACGTCGATTATTGCAATGATTTGGTACTCTTTGAGTTTGAAGACATTCCGGGCTCCTTATGCGCTTCTACTATTTTTAAAACTTATCATGAGCTTATGGATAGTACTAGATGCTATGATAGAAAATCAAGACTATAAACGGTCCATCCTAAGTATGATGTCAACCCGGAACCATCGAGCAACCTACTCAGTCACCGAAAGGAATAGAATTTGCGATACCCAAGGAAATAGACTTTGCATTTAGGTATGAAGAGGATATCGTGTCGTTCCATCCCGTTCAAGATTGAATAGATTGAACTTCGATGCATTCCGAACCAACCGTGGAGAGCATCGGCTCAAGACGCTCTCACATATGGTCAAGTGAGTCCAAAGAGGGTAGCCAAGGTCCACAAAAAAAATTCGGTCTGATCGATCGGCCGAAATTTCTGTACCAGCGTGACCTATGCCAGGCAGACCGCATCGCTCGAGCAAATCGAAGAGTTCGCTCGAGCGAACCCATCGGTCGAGCGGTTATTAAAATGCGTTCGAGCAACCGGGCTACTGGAACACCCGTATCCTTTTCTGGACAGGTCGCTCGAGCGAACTGTCATGGTCGCTCGAGCGAACAGTCCAGAGACTGAATTCCGGGCAGTTCAGTTCCTCTCTTTCTCTTCCTTTTTACAACCCTCTTTTAGCCCTTCTTACACATCAAATGAGGAGCCTATTTCTCCCTCCAAACTACAACAAATCCTCCATTTAATCAATCAAATTCTCCTCCACCAACCATACATTCAACACAAGGAAAAAGGAAAGAGGAAACCATTTCACAATGAGAGTACATGATTATAAACCAAGAGGAAATTGAATGCAAAGAGCTAACATATCTTTATGACCATAAAGGCACTCTTTAATAATCCAACAAGAACATTTATTTCCAAAATGAGAAATCAATAAAACATGAGAAGGTCATTAATGTTCACCAAACCATTTAAAACTCAAAGTACTCCAATCATTCACTTGCCTTAGGCCTTCAAATAATGGAATCAAGCTCTATCAAGTCCTCCAAGACAATGATCCAAGCTACAAGGCAAAAACCCCAAATACAACAAACCCTAAAAGAGTCAAAACAATAAAGTAGCAAGGAAATCCCCCAAGGATGATAGGGAAGCTTCTCAAGAGCTAGGAGGTAACAATATATAGGAGATGAAGGGAAATACTTACTTGCAAGGTTCTCTAATGGCAATGACAAGCTCTAAGGAACTCTTGTAAGGGTTGGTGTGTTCCACAAAAGCTATGGAAAGGAAGCTCTCAAGGAGATGAAGAAGGTGATGACCTCCACTCTCCTAATGGTGCAAGCTTGGAAGTGGATTGAGTGGTGGGGAGCAAGAGCAAGAAGAAGAGGAAGAAGAAAGCCCTAGTTTGTTTTCTCTTGTGCTGGAAAAGAAGAATGAAGAAGAAGGGAAATGGCTTCCCTTGTTAACAAATGAGTTGGGTTGGGTTGGGTCCCACAACTAAAGGAGCTACATTGGCTGAAATCATCTCTCTCGGGTCCTCGGATGAATTCGACGAAGAAGGAAGAAATGTTCGTCGAAATATCTAATTTCTAAAAAGCGTATGTTTCGCGGGTTTCGAGGATATTAAGTTTTGGGTACAGATTTGGTGTGCAATGACTGCTTTGCCCTCAAGGCCATGAAATCGGATTTCGGGATCTCAATTGAACACGGGATCAACATGAAAGTTGAATGAAATAACAATACCAATAAAACGGGATTAAAATCATGAATGTAAAAACCTCCGATAAATCATCAAACATATGCAATGTCAAGAAAAGGAACCCCCAAAGGGCCCTACTAGCACAAAGCAAAACAAAATCCCCAAAACTATATCAAAAGCTATTCCAAACCCAACTTAACCAAAACACTAATCAAGCTTAGCACTAACACGCAACTTAATTAGCACTAATCGGGATCACTCGGGTCGGGGTCTTACATTTCTAATTAAGAAATCAAGCTCCTAATCATACTCTTCCAAGCCATGAACAAAAGCTACACAAAAAAACCCCAAAACAAACCCTAAATGGGTCAAAATAAGGAACAAAAAGAGGAAGCTTACAATAATGGAGATGGAACCTCTTCAAAGCTAGAGGAACACAAATCTAAGAGATGGGGATGGTTGCTTACTTATAGGTTCTCCAAATGGACAAGGCTAGCTCAATGAGGATCTTGGGATGAGTGGTTTCCTACACAAAGGATATCAAGAGAGAGCTCAAGTAGAGAGGAGGAAGAAGATGACCTCCATTTTTGCCATTGATGCAAGGTTGGTAGAGATTGAGATGGAAAATCTAGAAGGATAAGAGAAGAGAGAAAACCCTAGCTTGGGTGGCTTTGAGCTGGAAAAAGGAGATGAAGAAGGAGGGTTATCCTTATATAAGCAAGTGAGATGGGCTCCACCACTAGAATTCTTGTGGGGCTGAAATCATGTTTTTCGGGACTTCGAACGAATTCGACGAAGAAGAGAAAAGTGATCGTCGAAATATCTAGTTTCTAAAAAGTATATTTTTCAAGGGTTTCGGAAATATCAAGTTTTGAGTACAGATTTAGTGTAAAAAGACTGTTTTGCCCTCAATGCTAGGAAAGTCGGGTTTCGGTGTTCCGGACGGGAATAGGATCAACATAAGAGTTGTAGAGATTAGCGAGATAAGTAAAATGGGGTTGAAATACAAATCACAAGAATCTCAGCAAATCCCCAAAGCAAACGTAAAGTCACAAAAGGAACCCCCAAAGGGTCCCACTAAGTATAAAAGCACTCAAAATTCCCCAAAGCTATAGCAAAAGCTATTCAAATCCCAACTTAACCAATATTCACTAATCATGCTTAAATCTAAAACACGACATAATCAGTACTAATCGAGGTCACTCTGGTTGGGGTCTTACATCCTCCACCCCTTGGGACATTTGGTCCTCCAAATGATATACAACTCACCTCAGGTCTAGATGTGGATACTTCTTCTGTACTTGGTCTCGTAGTTCCCACGTTGCTTCTTCTGGTCCATGATTCTCCCGAAGCACTTTTACCCACTGAATAATCCATGTCCTCAACTCTTGTTCCTTAGTATCAATGATCTGAATGGGCTTTTCAACATATGTTGCATCCTCTCGGATTTCCAATGGTTCATGCCGGAATACATGCAAAGGGTCAGGAACATACTTCTTCAACATAGACACATGGAAAATGTTGTATACGCTGAATAGCTCGGGTGGTAAGGCTAATCTATGAGCCACGTCACCAATCTTACTCACAATATTGTACGGTCCAATGTATCTCCGTGATAGCTTCCCTTTCTGCCCAAATCTCAATGTTCCCCTCGTATGTGACACTTTCAAGAAAACCTTGTCTCCTTCCTTGAACTGTAAATCCCTTCGGTGAGAGTCTACATAACTTTTCTGTCTACTCCGGGCTACCTTCAGACGTTCTTGGATTAACTTGACATTGTCACTGGTTTCACTCACCATGGTTGGTCCACGAAAACTGTGAATGCCAACTTCTTCCCAACATACCGGTGTTCTACATCTCCTGCCATACAAAGCCTCAAAAGGCGTCATTCCAATGCTTGAATGGTAGCTGTTGTTGTAAGAAAACTCACACAATGGCAAAGTCTCATCCCATTGAGTCTTGAAATCTAACACATAAGCACGGAGCATATCCTCAAAAGTCTGAATGGTCCTCTCTGACTGGCCATCTGTCTGTGGGTGGTAAGTTGTGCTGAACTGTAATTTCGTACCCATGGATTCATGCAATGTCTTTTAGAATCTCGATGAATCTGCTGTCTCTGTCAGATGTAATAGAAACTGGCTATCCATGTCGACTGACAATCTCCTTAACAAACAACTCTGCCAAAGGTAGCATGTGCATCTTCCTTCCTGTCCTCATAGGAATGAAATGAGCTAACTTGGTAAGAAGGTCAATAATGACCCATATTGCATCGTTACCTCTGTTGGTCCTCGGTAGTCCTGAAATAAAATCCATAGTAATGTGCTCCCATTTCCATTTCGGGATCTCTAACGGTTGTAATAACCCTGGAGGCTTCTGATGTTTTGCCTTTATCAACTGACAAGTCATACAACAGGAAACAAATGCTGCAATCTCTATTTTCATATTGTTCCACCAAAATCTGCCCTTCAAATTCTCTTACATCTTCGTACTGCCTGGATGCATGGAATACTTCGTACTATGAGCCTCGGTCATAATGTCATTCCTGAAATCTTCAATGTTGGGCACGCATAGACGATCACGGTAGTACAAAACTCCATCAACAATATAAAAGTCAGGACGGTCTGTTATATGCTCTGATATCTTGGCTAACTCTGGATCTTGCAATTGACTCTCCTTGATATTCTGAATGAAGGAATGCTCGGACACTGACATGTTAGCTAACAATACACCCTTCCTTAGTGGCTGTAGGTCTATACTCAACTCTTCAAATTGCTCAAAAATACAAGTGCCAGTCGGATTTGCCAAGCCTGCTGATTTTCTGCTTAAAGCATCGGCAACCACATTCGCTTTCCCCTGGTGGTACTTGATTGGAAAATCATAGTCCTTGATATATTCCATTCATCTTCTCTGCCTCATGTTCAGTTCCTTTTGAGAAAACAAGTATTGTAGGCTGCGGTGGTCGGAGTGGACTTCAAACTTCTCTCCATAAAGATAATGTCTCCACATTTTCAATGCAAAGATGACCACTGCTAACTCAAGATCATGGGTGGCATAGTTCTTCTCGTGATCTTTCAATTGCTGGGATCCATATGCAACAACTTTTCCATGTTGCATCAATTCGCAACCAAGTCCAACATTCGAAGCATCGGTGAAAATGGTAAAACCGCTGCTTCCAGATGGTAAAGTAAGGACTAGTGCTGTAGTCAATCTCTTCTTTAGCTCTTGGAAACTAGCTTCACCCTGATCTGTCCACACATACGACACATTCTTCCTAGTCAACTTCGTCAATGGTGACACAATCGACGAAAATCCTTACACAAACCTCCGGTAATATCCTGCCAATCCCAAAAAACTTCTGATTTCTGTCACATTCTTCGGTCTTTCCACTTCGCTACTGCCTCAATCTTGGACGGATTTACTGAAAATCTTTCTTTGGAGATGATGTGTCCCAAAAATACTACTTATTCTTACCAAAATTCACACTTATTGAGCTTCACATACAACTGGTTCTCTCTCAAAAGTTGCAGTGCTATCCTCAAGTACTCTTCATGCTCTTCCTTGGTCTTGGAGTACACCAAAATATCATAAATGAACACTACTGCAAATTGATTTAGATACTACGCAAATATCTTATTCATCAATGCCATGAACACTGCTGGTGCATTCGTTAACCCAAATGGCATCACTAGGAACTCATAGTGGCCATGTCTTGTCCGGAAAGTTTTCTTCAGTACATCTAATTCTCTGACTCTCAGCTGATGGTAACCGGATCTCAAATCAATCTTCGAAAAATACGAAGCACCTTGCAACTGGTCAAACAGTTCATCTATCCTTGGCAATGGGCATTTGTTCTTGATGGTCACTTGATTCAATCTTCAGTAATCAATACACATTCTCATTGAACCATATTTCTTCTTGACAAACAAGACTGGAGCTCCCCATGGTGAAATGCTCGGTCTCACAAAACCTTTGTCTAACAATTCTTCCAATTGTATCTCCAATTCTCCCAATTCCGCCAGAGCTATTCGAAATGGTGCAATCGAAATTGGAGCGGTCCCTGGTAACAACTCAATAGTGAAATCAATTTCTCTGATGGGTGGTAATCTTGGAATTTCTTCTGGAAAAATGTCTGGGAATTCCCAAACAATAGGGATCTTTTCCACCCATTGGGACCGTTTATCCTCCGTGATAAACGCCAAATAGGCTTTACATTCACTTTTCAGAAGTCTATCAGCTTTCAACGCTGAGACAAACCCTGCACAAGGATTTCTCCTCTCTCCCTGAAACAACACTCATGCTGGTGTCTCATCTAATTTGAAGGTGAGGGTTTTATGGAAACAATCCATTGTGGCATGATACCCTGCCAACCAATTCATCCCTAGGATGACATCGAAATCATACATCTCCAACAAAATAAGGTCTGCGGGTAACACCACTTCCCTTATCTGGACTGTGCAACTAGGATAAAAGGTTCTACATATAACTTGTTTACCTATTGGGGTTGCCACAGTCAAAATATACTCAAGTTCTTTTGCATGCACATCTATCAACTTAGAAAATGCATGAGATAAAAACGAGTGTGTAGAGTTAGGGTCAAATAAAATCCTAACATTAATCCCACAAACAAGGAGTGTACCTTGTTAGGGATTTTGTGTATTGCAATTTGATGGATGCATTATCATTTTAGTATCATTCGAATTTTCACACATGCATTGATTTAGAAAATCTTGATTTACACATGCATTGGTTTTTAAGACTTGTAGAAATATTAATTTATGCATGTTTTGATTTTAAACTTGAATGCAATTTATTTTGAAAAGAAGTTTTATCAAATCAAGCTAGCCTATGTTTTAAATCTTTCAAATCATTTTAGGCTTTTCATGTTTCATGTTTTTAAACCTCTTAGTTTGAATTAAATCATGATTCCAAGCTTGATTTAATGGCCTAAAAATTCCCAACCAAAATCACTTTGAAAAATACATTTTTTGGGAAAAAGGTCCCTGGACCCGGTCGGCCCACAGTGTGGTCGGTCGACCGAGCCCATGGACCCGGTCGACCGACCACACATGGGGTCGACCGGGTAAAGAGCCGTTGGGCTACTTTTTCAAACGGTTAGTTTTTTTACCGTTGAGTATCCGGTCGACCGGGCAATGTACCAGGTCAACCAAGGACTAGCCGTTGGGCAGTTTTTAATATAAATACAAGTTCATTCCTAAAGAAATTGAGAGGAACTAAGAGGCCCTCCTTGAGATGTTTTGAGGCTAATCAAAGGGGAATGAACTAAGGGATGAAAGGGGTCTTTTGGAAAGCTAAAGCTTGGTTCCATTGAGTTAAATCACTAAGTAGGCTTTACTTTTCTTAATCATATGTTTTCATGCTTTGCTTTAATTATTGGTAAATATTTTCTAGCATGATAAACTATGATTTGTTGTGTCCTTAACATGTATATGTTTTTGAATTGATTTATTGTTTTGGATGCATCACCTTAATTCAATCCAAGTAGTACTTAAATTGGTATATCTAAGTAAATCATGTTAATGAAAACATCTTTGAAATTTTATATAACATGATTCCTATACTTGGTTGAATATTTGGTTGTTGTTTTTCATCATAAGAAAATCACTTTCAAATCTATCTTATGTTTTGGATTCAACAACTTCACAAATCATATGTACTTTTGTTTTAAAGTTTCACAACTTGCTTTGCATTGATAGGTATTTCATTTTCAAGTTGAATTTTTAATTCCATATGATTTGTCCCTTAACTTCAATCAAATCTATTTTTGTGTTTTACACTTTCAAATGCTTTTAGCATACATATATTGAACTACATCGTTAATTTGATTGAAATCCTTATGCATCACATGTTTTGTTCTTAGAATTTCACAACTTGTTTAGAATACATAGGTATATCTTTTACAAGTTATTTTTAACATGTGATTAGCATTCTTTCCTCAATCATAAATGTTTTTATGAGCTAAAACTTTTAAAAGCCTTTGGCATACATTTATGAGCTTTCATTTTCAAATTGATTGAGGACATCATATATACACATTGTGCATTCATCTTTGTATATATATATATATATATATAGTGTGTGTGTGTGTGTGTGAATTAGATTTTCGCTTTCAATACCGCCTAATTAAGAGGCATTGTATTGAGTTATAAATTGTATCTTCATCAAGTGTATTCTAGACACTATTTAGAGAGATAACCTGAAAGTGCAGGCTAGGGCCAATGACTAAGTCCTAGAGGGAGGGGGGGTGAATAGGACTAAGGGTAATCAATTATCAATTTTAAACTTTTTAAGGTAATTTTAAAATAACCAGAACAAAGAACAGAACAAACACAATAAAGAGAATGACTTAAGTGGAATATGTGTTCATCAAGACAGTACTTAAGCAATAAAGAAGAGATACAATTAGATGTGAGTTGATAAGCACAAGTGTGTGTGTCTATTGAGCTTAGTGAAGACCTATCATACACAACAATTTCCACAATATATATATATAGAAATGTAAATCATGCCATAAGGAATAGATACAGGAAAATTATAGTGGTTCGGTCACATAGACCTACATCCACTCTCAAAGGTCACACATGTCGCGACCCCGGAACGGATCCCGGGCCCGCGACGGGCGTTTGTGTTGTTGTTTGCCTTGGAGATATACTTTCCCACAGGTTCCCGAGGTGAGGATTCCCAAGGACACGTGGAATCAGACTCACACGATCAAGTTTGCGGAAGCGTGTAGCAAAACACATCATGATGAGCACTAATAAAATATTTAAGTGCCATGACAGATAGTAACAAGACAAGTATCAAAGGAAGAAGTTAAAATGGCATTCCCAACATAGTTCAAGTTATAAGACTAACACGAAAGTAAGTTAAGTTTTGTTACAACCCATAAGAGGCCAACAGAGGCCAATACACTTCGCCAAAATACTCAAAAGAAACCCCAAAACCAAATGATGACGAGACTCAAGAACCTGCCCAATGTCTAGATGACATCGTCGGGCTGCCACTCTCTCACGGGGGTTGGCTCACAAGCCTCCTCTCGACGCTCCTCCTCAAAGGTAACGTCTCTTGTACCTGGGCACCAACAAACAAGGGTCAAACACAACGGTTTGGTAGGAAATCAATTTAGGTGCAAGCATGAACCAATAACGTTTAAGAAAACATATAAGCAAATCCTTGATTTGAATACTGTAATGACTGAGATACAATTGCAGAAATATTTAACTGAGCTAAGATACTAAAACAAACTAGCATGAGTACATAATATATATCATGAATAGTCATCATCCACAAAGAGCCCATCCTTTCTCTATCATTTATATAATGAAAAGAGCAAGCACGCACGACAAGCATGATATACATAATATAAGCACGACACGATTTCCCACAAAGACGGGAATTCCGGCCGCGGAACCGGACACGCACGATGTGTAATAAATACACGACCAGTCTGCAGACAGTCCACATGTTTAAGGACCCCCAGACAGTGGATCAAACTGAAAGGGCAGTCCAAGCTCAGTGGTGTTTACTTAATTCATTAATGCACAAAACACGCGAAACACTATCAAAACATGTCGAGAGAAAAAAGGGGGAAATCACTTATCAAAACACGATGAACACGACTAGCAAAGGCATAATTAATATGCATAACACGCTTAGGAAGTGATCCCCTTTTTCTTGAATCGATTATTCAAAACAAGCTTATACTTGAAATCCAAAACTAGTACACGATGGCACTTATCATACCAAAACGGAATTCAAACACGAAATCTGACAAGCATGTGTTAAGGCTGCAAATTGACCTTTGTGTAATTGAGACCCCAAATGTCGGAATATATAAGAATTGGTGTCCCCGAAGTTGGGTTGCATTTCGAAGTTCCATTTACACAATGTCAAGTCAAAACCCTTAACATAGTCTAGTTTTCAACCCTCAAGAAAATACACATGAAATAATTCTTCTCCTGAATCTGGCAGGTTCGCTCGAGCGATCTTTATAAGGTGATGACACTTCGCTCGAGCGAGATAGTTCGTTCGAGCGGATATAAGATGCGCTTGAACGGACAGCTCTCTGTCTTACTCCAGATTATACAGAGGCCAGTTCGCTCGAACGGGCCCTATGGTCGCTCGAGCGGACAGCTCTCTGTCTGCGCTTGGACCAAAGAGAGGCTTGGTCGCTCGAGCGGACCCAAGGGTCACTCGAGCGAATCAGCTTCTGCCTGAACTCGTAGAGTGCAGAAACTGCCTTCCTCTTGCACATTTTCCACTACATTTTTCTCCTTCTTCTCATCCATCAATCACATACAATCCCTTGAGCCTTCATGCTCACCAAGGGTTCATTTATCACCATTTCACCCATCCAAATCCAATAAAACATAACCATGAAGCTTGTAAACAATTTAATGCACAATTACTAAAATACAATGAAATCAAAATACACATGCACATTGAACCTATAAGGATTGCTTGCCTTGACCAATGCTAAAATACTCCTCTCAAGCACTTCACTCAAGCTATTCCACACTACAAGGAAATCCAAGAGAAAACCCACTCAAAACTCAATCAAAATGGAAACCAAGAACCCATTTTAACAAAAGGGTTTGAAAACATGAAAAACAAGATCTTAAGGAACCAAAATAACTCTATGAAAAATATGGGTTGAAGCTCTTACCTAGAAATGGCCAAACAAGAGAAAGAGAAGAAAAAGGAGCTCTTGCCCAACTTGGAACCTCAAGAAACTTGCATCAATGGAGAGCTTAGGATGGGAGGAAGAAGATGGTAGCCTTGGAATCTTCTTTGGAGTCTTCTAGCTAGCTCATGCAAGAGGAATGAAGTGGAAGGGAAAAAGGGTTTTCCAGCCCTAGGTCAAGGAAATTGCAGAGATTAGGGAAATGAATGAAGAATGTGAGAATTGGGGGTTTAAGTGATGATAATGGGCCCCCAAATGACTTAACCTTGAGATGACTACAACATGGTCTTGTGGGCCTCGGATGACTTCGACAAAGAAGGATAAAACGATCATCGAAATATCTAGTTTCCAAAAAGTATATTTTTGACATGGTTTTGAGATCTCGAAAATTGTGTCCAGATTTGTGCATAAAAGACAATTTTACCCCCTTTTGGGCCAAAACATGGGTTTTTGGGCTTCAAACATGAATGGGCTTAAGACGAAAGTTGTAACACATAGAAAAATCCTTCAAATAAAATCAAAATCACAATCACACGGAAACCGATACGATCCTCCCAAGCTTACACGTGCACTCAGGCCTTCCAGAGTGTGTCTGACTAATACTAAACGTTCTCAAAATTCCAAAGCTATGTCCAAGACTAAAACTAATTACTTCTAACCCAACGACAACTAAACCCACTTAGGACTAGACACATACTAATCGCACACTAATCGAATTGGTCTGAGTCGGGGTCTAACAACACAGTCCATTGGTTCCATTAAGAAGAATCAAACTACACAAGTACTGATTCAACTACAATTTTGTTATCGAGGTTCGATCACTCAGATCTACTACTCCTCACACAATTACAAAGTGATTTAGTCACACATATCTGAATCACCATCACAGATTGGAGAAGTCTAAAGAAGGGTGAACACTTGCCTTTGATGAAGATGGAAAGAGTTCTAATGAGCTTTGATAGTAGTCAAAGCTTTCACCTCTTGACGACGCCTTGGAGTTGAGAAGGAAGCTTCCATCGTGTAGCACAACCAAGGTTCAGAGGTCTGGTCTTCTAGGATAACAAGGATATGGCTTTCATACACAATAAGGGATCCTAGAGAAACTCTTCTCACACAACACACTCTTCTTGGAACTAATGAAGCTCTTGGATTTTCCTAAATCTAATACATGAGTGTTTGGAAGAAGATTTGAGATCTTAGGTTTGTTGGGAAGAAAATAGCATACAAAGCTCTCTTAAAAAGTACTCACAGAAGAGAGAAACAAGATTCAGATTTAAAGAAAATAATCCAACGGCTATATTAGCAGCTAGCCCCTTCAGACCAACGGCTAGCCCCTTTCCAATTTCACTGAACTAACAGTCAGAAATTTCAAATAAGGTTGGCTCACGGTTAGCCGCAGGTAGTATTGGAGGCTAGCCATGAGGCAACCGCTGGGGTGACCGTAAGGAGGATCATAAATCAAATGCTCTCTAGAAAACAAACCGTAACTCACAGTTAGCACTGCGGTTAGCCGCAGGTGTACATGGCGGTTAGCCACAGGGTAGCCGAGCTCCATCCTGATGAAAAAAAAAAAAAGCTTTCTAGAAAACAGACCGTGGGTCTGGCGGTTAGCCGCCCTTTGCAAGGGGGCTAGCCGCCAGGTGACCGTAAGGTCACCGAACCCTTTTAAGAAAGACTATTTAAGCTAAGAGAAAGAGATAGAGAACAAAATTTAAAACTCAACTTTTTCCAGGGTTCTAAGGTTTTGGTCTGGGTATAAAATACCTGAAAAGGTTGTCAAACACAAGTGGAGGCCTTCTTTGATGAATCGAGACTTTCCAACAGCTTGATAAACCCTCTGAATTAGATCTTCCTTGAGGCACTTTGGGAGGCAAGGTCTTCGGAACACATTGGCACGGAATTGACAAAACAAACTCAGTGGTCACAGACATGTAACACTAACAATCTCCCCCTTTGTCAATTTCGTGACAAAACCATTTAGCTAATACAAGATTACAAGAGATATCCAATAAATCCCAAAGAACAACCATACACTCAGTACATGACCTTTTACAACTGAAGATCAAATACAAGAACAAAAAGGAATCAAGACTAGTACACATAGCTCTTCATATGAGATTGAGAAGATGAACCTGTAGAAGCACAACACTAACAAACATAGATTAAAAGCATGGGAAATGGAGATAGATTCTCCCCCTGAGATAAATCCTCCCCCTTAATGTGTACCTGCAAACTTAAACCACACTCCCCCTTTTTGTCACAAATTGATAAAGAGAAAATAACCATGGATGTATAAAAGACAGGCAATAATGCAATAGATAATAGACAATGAAAGTATAAAAGCATTTAATCAATAGTACCATAGAAACATCCATTTTGTTTTCTATAAAAAAAAAATTGTTAAAGAATAGAACTACTAAACTAAGAACAAACAAGCAAGGAGAGATCATCCAATATCACAAACACCAAGGGATTTTCGCATATTTTCAAATTTGGAAACATCCAAGGGTTTTGTTAAAATGTCTGCTAGTTGTTTTTCTGTAGAAATATGCTCCAAAACTATGACTCCTTCTTTAACCAATTCTCTAATGAAATAATGTCTAATATCAATATGTTTGGTTCTAGAGTGTTGGACGGGATTTTTGGAGATATTGATAGCACTAGTGTTATCACAGTACAAGTTCATGCTACACTGTTCAATACCATAATCTTTGAGCATTTGTCTCATCCACAGCATTTGAGTACAACCACTACCAGCTGCTATATATTCTACTTCAGCTGTAGATAAAGAGATGGATGATTGTTTCTTACTGTGCCATGCAACAAGACAGTTTCCTAGGTAAAAACACCCACCGCTTGTAGATTTTCTATCATCCACATTTCCAGCCCAATCGACGTCTGAGTATCCAGCAATGCAAGTAGATGAGTCATATGGATACCATAAACCATATCCTGAAGTCCCTGAAACATATCTAATTGTTCTTTTAACAGCTTTCAAATGAATTTCTTTGGGATTGGATTGATATCTGGCGCAAGCTCCTACACTGAATGCAATATCAGGTCTACTAGCTGTAAGATATAATAAGTTGTGCTCCTATACAGACTAGAATCAACACTCTTACTACTCGACTCCCTAGATAATTTGAGTGTTGTGCTCATGGGTGTGTTCATGTGCTTGGTTGAATCTAATCCAAGCCTTTTGATTAATTCTTTAGCATATTTGGTTTGGGAAATAAGCATTCCATCAGACAATTGTTTAACTTATAATCCTAGAAAGAAATTAAGTTTACCAACCATGCTCATTTCAAATTCAGATTTCATAAGATTAGCAAACTTTTTTGTGAGATCATTACAAGTAGATACAAACACTAAATCATCAACATAAATTTGAGCAATCAAAATGTTATCATTGTTTGTTTGAATAAAGAGAGTTTTATCCACACTACCCCTTTCAAAGCTTTGATCAATTAAGAATTGAGTAAGCCTTTCATACCAAGCTCTAGGGGCTTGTTTGAGACAATAGAGAGCCTTTCTAAGATGATACACATGGTTAGGCTTCTTAGGGTCTTCAAACCCTTTGGGTTGCTCAACATAAACTTCCTCTTCCAAAATACCATTTAGAAAAGTACTTTTGACATCCATTTGGTATAGTTTAAATTTTAAAGAACAAGCAATGGCAAGAAGGATTCTAATGAATTCAAGTCTAGCAACGGGAGCAAAAGTTTCTTCAAAATCTATTCCTTCAATTTGAGAGTACCCTTGAGCAACCAGCCTGGCCTTGTTTCTAACAATGATACCATTTCATCAAGTTTATTTTTGTAAATCCACTTGGTACCTACAACATTTTTGTCATCAAGTCTAGGCACTAGATCCCAAACTTCATTTCTAGCAAATTGATTTAACTCTTCTTGCATGGCATTTATCCAATTATCATCAGAAAAAGCTTCATCAACATTTTTAGGTTCAAAAGTAGAAGTAAAGCAAAGATAGCTAACAATGTTTTCTAATTGTCTTCTAATCTTGACACCAGCCAAAGGATCTCCCAGAATTTGGTCCATAGAATGATGTTTCACATTTACCAAATCCTTAGAGATTAGAGACTCGTCCAGTATTTCAGTTGGGACATTTATCTCATCATTATCAGGGTTTTCTTGATGACTGAAATCATTTAGTTTGTCATCAATGACTACATTTATGGATTCTTACATGGCTCCAGTGTTTATATTCAACACTCTGTAGGCACGACTGTTTTGAGAATAGCCAATGAAGATGCCTTCATCACTTTTAAAATCAAATTTGCTCAAGTGTTCTCTGTCCTTGAGTATATAACACTTGCTACCAAAAATTTTAAAGTAGCTAATGTTAGGCCTTTTCTCATGCCATAATTCATAAGCAGTTTTATCCAAGTCAGTTCTCAAGTATACCCTGTTTATGATGTGACATGCTGTACTAACTGCTTCAACCCATAGATCTCTAGGAACATTCTTTCCATGAAGCATAACTGTGGCCATTTCTTGTAAGACCCGATTCTTTCTTTCAGCAATACCATTTTGTTGAGGAGTTTTAGGGGTAGAAAATTCATGATGAATTCCATACTTATCACAATATTTTCCAAACTTTGTATTTTCAAATTCACCACCATGATCACTTCTTATTCGAGCAACTGCTCTTCCTTTTTCAACTTGGATCTTTTTCACAATCTTTTTAAATTCAGCATAAGCATCAGATTTCTCTCTTAGAAATGCAACCCAAGTGAATCTGGAATAATCATCAACAGTAATAAGAAAGTATCTTTTGCCCCCCCCCCCCCCCCTTACTCTTTTTTTTTGTTGGACCAACCAGGTCCATATGAAGAAGCTCTAGAGGTCTTTAGAGACTTGGTCTTTTTTTGAGAGTTTCTAATTTGTTTACCTTTTTGACATTCTCCACAAATTGTTTTTTACTCTTTGCTGATTTTTGGAAGACCCTTAACATATTTGTTCAATTTGGACAGGTCTCTAAAGTTCACATGTCCAAGTCTTTTATGCCATAGTTGAGATTCATCAAGATGGGCAATATGACAGGCTGAACTGGATGATTCTTTGTGGTTACTAATAACATAACAGTTTTCATTGGTTCTAAGACCTCTTAGAATGACCTTTCCATTTTTGGAGATCTCACAACCATAACTACTGAAGTTAACAACATGATCTTTATCACATATTTGAGAAATGCTTAGCAAGTTATGTTTCAAAACAAAGACATATAAAACATTTTCAATGACAGGCATGTTGGGAACATTCAATGTACCCTTACCAACAACTTTAGCAACATTTCCATCACCAAAAGTGACAGTTCGACCCTCATATTCAATTAAAGATGAGAAATGTGCTCTATCCCCAGTCATGTGTCTAGAGCATCCACTATCTAGGTACCACAAGGTTTGGTCAATGGCTTTAAGAGCTGTGTGAACTACTAGGCCTTTGTTCTTGGGAACCCATATGAATCTTTGGATGACAGGGATTTCACTAGGACCTTAAGATCTAGCTTTGTTAGGATTTTGTTGGTGAGAAGATTTCTTAGAGTAGTTTTCAGTTGCTTTGACAGTTCTTGTATGATTATAGAATTGCAACTTTAGACGACCAATTTGTTTCATCAACACATTTAATTGTTGAGAGAATGAGTGATTGATGAAATTGTTTTGAAAAGATATTTTAGTTTGTTTATCTTTATGGGGGTTAACACAAGTTTTGATGGACTATCTTTTAATTTGTTTCATTTTGCACTCATACTTGTCATGTCCTTTGCTTCCACATGAATAACGTGTAATTTCATAATTGTTTTGACTACTAGAGGAAGCTTCTCCTTTCACAAACACAGTAGAGGCATTAGGATTACGTTTTTCTTCTTTGTTGAATCCTAATCCAATTTTGTCTCTATGATATTTTCTCATTTTAAAAAGTCTTTCAAATTTTTCTTCTCCATGGGTAAATGAATATTCATACTTCTCTTTAAACCATTTCAGATGAGTGACTTCATCCCTTAATTGTGTGTTTACTTCTTTAAGAGTTTCAGCTTCTTTTTCATCTCTCTTGAACTTGATTAATTTTTCATTAGCAATTTGAAATTTAGAATTAACTTCTTTTAGTTCAATAGCTAAGATATTCTTTTCATCAGTAAAGGTTTCAATTTTGTCTTTTAAGACTTTGTTCTTGGATTTTTGTTTGCTCATGGCTTCAATCAATTTGCAGCTTTCCTCATAAAGTCTATCATATGTAACTTGAGGATCTTCATCATCTTTTTCATTATCTGAGCTGTCATAATCAGATTCAGACTCATTCTCAGATTTCTCAACATCAGTTCTTTCAGAATTTTATGTTATCTCAACTGATGGATCACACACTGTTCTGGCCATTAGTATAGTGTGATTTTCTGTCTCATCTTTGTGTGATTCATCTGAGTCTGATTTAGCTTCAGAAGAGTCATCCCATGTAGCCACAAGAGTCTTTTTCTTAACTTTCCTTTCCATTGGACACTCAGTTGATATGTGTCCAAACTTTTGACAATTATAGCATTTTACATTTTTGGATTGATATTTAGAAGAGGAGCTGGCTTTACTTTTATCAAAAGGTTTCTCTTTTCTATTAAACTTTGAAGTCTTTTTCTTAAATTGTCTTAAGAATCTTTTAGTAAGCAACGCAACATCTTCATCATCACTTTCATTTTTATTTCCTGCTTCTTCTTTAGACGGAGATGGTTGAGAAGCCCTTAAAGCTATAGATTTCTTCTCTTTGGATTTATCAGAAGCATTATTCATTTTCATCTCAAATGTTCTAATGTTTCCCGACAGTTCTTCTACTTTCATAGTTTCAGGGTCATTGTACTCTTCTATAGAAGTCACTTTGGGGTGAAATCTTTCAGGTAGAGACCTAAGGATTTTGCTACAAACTTTGCCTTCAGGGATTTGCTCACCGAGTGACCACATCTCATTAACGATTACCATTAGCTTTGTTCGAAAATCATCAAACATTTCATCTTCTCTCATTCTTAGAGATTCGAATTGGGAGGTTAGCATTTAGAGCTTAGCTCTCTTAACAATGGTTGTTCCTTCATAATTTGTTTCCAACAGCTCCCAAGCTTGTTTAGATGTGGTACATATCATAATCTTTTTGAATTCTTCAGCATTCATGGCACAGGTTATGGCATTCAAAGCCTTAGCATCATAGTCTCTCAATGTTTTTTGACTAGCTATCCATTTGGCCTTTGGAAGAGGCTTGGCAGTGCCATCTTCAGCTATGAAAGGAGGAGGAGTCCATCCATCCTCTACAACATCCCACACCTCACCACAAATGGATTTGAGAAACACGGTCATTCGGGCTTTTCAAAAGGCATAGTTAGTACCATCAAACAATGGTGGTCTGTTTACGACACTAGCTTCTGGATTAGACATTGGCATAATAGAAAAGGAGATAGATCAACTCCGGGCTGCAAAACCAAAAGGGAGTAACCCGCTCCGATACCAATTGAAAGTGCAGGCTAGAGCCAATGACTAAGTCCTAGAGGGGGGGTGAATAGGACTAAGGGTAATCAATTACCAATTTTAAACTTTTTAAGGCAATTTTAAAATAACCAGAACAAAGAACAGAACAAACACAATAAAGAGAATGACTTAAGTGGAAGTCATAAAGAAGAGATACAATTAGGTGTGAGTTGATAAGCACAAGTGTGTGTGTCTATTGAGCTTAGTGATGACCTATCATACACAACAATTTCCACAATATATATATATAGAAATGTAAATCATACCATAAGGAATAGACATAGGAAAACTATAGTGGTTCGGTCACATAGACCTACATCCACTCTCGAAGGTCACACAGTCCCTTGGTTCCATTAAGAAGAATCAAACTACACAAGTACTGATTCAACTACAATTTTGTTATCGAGGTTCGATCACTCAGATCTACTCCTCCTCACACAATTACAAAGTGATTTAGTCACACAGATCTGAATCACCATCACAGATTGGAGAAGTCTAAAGAAGGGTGAACACTTGCCTTTGATGAAGATGGAAAGAGTTCTAATGAGCTTTGACAGTAGTCGAAGCTTTCACCTCTTGACGACGCCTTGGAGTTGAGAAGGAAGCTTCCATCGTGTAGCACAACCAAGGTTCAGAGGTCTGGTCTTTTAAGATAACAAGGATATGGCTTTCATACACAATAAGGGATCCTAGAGAAACTCTTCTCACACAACACACTCATCTTGGAGCTAATGAAGCTTTTGGATTTTCCTAAATCTAATACATGAGTGTTTGGAAGAAGATTTGAGAGCTTAGGTTTGTTGGGAAGAAAATAGCATACAAAGCTCTCTCAAAAAGTACTCACAGAAGAGAGAAACAAGCTTCAAATTTATAGAAAATAATCCAACGGCTATATTGGTGGCTAGCCCCTTTAGACCAACGGCTAGCCCCTTTCCAATTTCACAGAACTAACGGTCAGAAATTTCAAATAAGGTTGGCTCACGGTTAGCCGCAAGTAGTCTTAGAGGCTAGCCGTGAGGCAACCGCTGAGGTGACCGTAAGGAGGATCATAAATCAAATGCTCTCTAGAAAACAAACCGTAACTCACGGTTAGCACTGCGGTTAGCCGCAGGTGTACATGGCGGTTAGCCGCATGGTAGCCGAACTCCATCCTGATGAAAAAAAAAATTTGGAAAACAGACCGTGGGTCTGGTGGTTAGCCGCCCTTTGCAAGGGGGCTACCCACCAAGTGACCGTAAGGTCACCGAACCCTTTTAAGAAAGACTATTTAAGCTGAGAGAAAGAGATAGAAAACAAAATTTAAAACTCAACTTTTTCCAGGGTTCTAAGGTTTTGGTCTAGATATAAAATACCTGAAAAAGTTGTCAAACACAAGTGGAGACCTTCTTTGATGAATCCGGACTTTCCAACAGCTTGATAATCCCTCTGAATTAGATCTTCCTTGAGGCACTCTTGGAGGCAAGGTCTTCGGAACACATTGGCACGGAATTGACAAAACAAACTCAATGGTCACAGACATGTGACACTAACATAACCAACCTATTGGTTGTAGAGGTTATTGCTTAGCCTAAGAAAAGCATAATGTAGAGGTTATTGCTTAGCCTTGGAAAACATAATGTAAAGGTTATTGCTTAGCCTTGGAAAGCATAATGTAAAAGTTATTGCTTAGCCTATTGAAAAGCATAAATAGTGGAAATCCGGTGGGGTGTTGGATCACAAGCCGGTAGTGGATGCAGGCATTGAGGCCGAACCACTATAAATCCTTGCGTGTTGATGCATGCTTTATGGTGATTGTTTTTGTTGGTTTCTGCATTTAGTTTAATAATCATCACTACTGGCTAATTTAATTTAAGAAAGTTAAAATTGGTCATAATTGGTCACCAATTTATAGCTCACCATATTCACCCCCCCCCCCTCGAGGGTTCGGATCCAGGACTTTCAATTGGTATCAGAGCGAGGTTACTCCATTTTAGGGCTTAACAACTCGAAGTTGATCCTTATTCACTATGATCTAGATTAGAACCTTAGTGTTGTGTTTTATTGCATATCTTTTTAATGATTTTCACTATGATCGAAAATGAAATTTCCCCCAAAGTATCATTTCACCACTCTAAGACTTTTTCGAGTTATATCTCCAAGAGTTGGTGAGTCCTCAAAGTGAACTCTCAAGGACATCCTTATCAAGACCTTAGGTGAATCTTCAAAGATACACATTTAGACTAACCTTAATGAAGTCCGGGATCCTAACCCTAGAGGGGGGGTGAATAGGGTGTGCTACAAATATGACCAATTTTAATTTCTATAAAATAAACTAGTCACACATGATGATTTACCAGACAAGATGCGGAAGCTAATAAAACAATCACCACAAGCAAACAATACTACACAAAGATTTACAGTGGTTAGGCCTCAATGCCTACGTAAGATTTATAGTGGTTAGGCCTCAATGCCTACGTCCACTACCGGCTTGTGATCCAATCACCCCACTGGATTTCCACTAATTATGCTTTTTACTAGGCTAAGCAATAACCTTTACAATGTTGTTTTTCTAGGCTCGACAACAACCTTTACAAAATGATTTTCCAAGGCTAAGCAATAACCTTTACAATGTGCTTTTCTAAGGTTAAGCAATAACCTTTACAAATGGAGGATTTCTCTAAAAAGGTGTCTCTTCAAGAACACTCTAAGAAATACAATTTAAGCACAAATAAAATGCCTTTTAAATAGGCTGATATGAAAGTGAAATTCAAAGTACAACCATAACTAAATTAAGCTAAAGTGTGTGCACAAAGTGTATGAGTGTTTTACTTCAATCAATTTCTAAAGTGAAGCTCTTAAATGAATGCTTGATGCATTTTAAAATCTAAGCTCAGAATAATAATGATTGAATTTTTATGCTAAATCACATGAATAGATCAAGCAACTTGAATTAAGGAACTAAACAAGTTGTAAGAAAATTTAACTATTAATAACACATCTGATTTAGACAAGGATGTTTGCAAACCATTCTAATATTCCAAAGGTGATAATGTGTTTGCAAAACATCTCTTTAAAAGCTAGAAAACATGCATATATGAAAATACAAAGATTTGAACATGCATGGATTTCATTTGGAATGGAAATCAAAACAATAAGTAAGATATACCTTTTAAAAACTCAACCATTTGATTTCCAATAGCCTTCTAGCCTTATCACCTCATTCCCCTTTCCAATAGCCTAACCACATTGCCATCTCCATTGCGCTGGAAGTAAGGAAGTCTACAAAAATAGGTGGCGTATTTAGGGTTTGAACCTGAGGCACCTAGGTGAGAATTGTCACTCCTTACCAGTCAGGTAAAGAGCCGTTCTCAACCCAATGTGGGCTTTCTTTCCGTGTGTGTAGGCTCCTTTCCCACGTGAGTGAGTTGTCTTCCCATATCATGTGTGCGGCCTCTCTCAAACTTCGCCAGATCCATTCCTGTCCTGCTCTTACATGGTCTGATCCATAAACGGGTTTCATGATTTGTAATACTAGGCCGCCCTTCTCATGACTAGTACAAGTTGGGTCCAGTTTAATACCATTTTATATTCTAATAAAATATTAAAAAGCGTACCCTATTAGGGATGGAGGTCGAGCTCAACCCAAACTTCTCCAGATTTACTTATGTCCTGCCCTTAACATGGTCTGGTCCATAACGGGTTTCATGATTTGTAGTAATAGACCCTTCTCATGACTAGTACAAGTTGGGTCCAGTTTAATACCATTTTACATTCTTAAATATTAAAAAGCGTTAAGAATAAGTATACAACCCAGCACTGCTACTTTTTTAAATGTCTACTGCCAACTACATTACACAGGCTATTTATTAAAATTTATCAAGTAATATGTGAATTATCCATGAATGGCCTGGCCTGTAGGTTGGGGTAGCCAATCAAGTTAAAATCTTTAAATCAATACCCATCTGATTCCGACAAAACCACTAAAAAGAAGTGATCTTATTAGGGGCACATCGTACTAGAAAGAATGCTCAAAAATGGATGATTCTATCCTTAAACCTTGCGATATCCTAGAAATATCCAAGGGCTATATATTATCGCACAAAGCCCACACTTTTTCACCTTCCTTTCTACAAAAGATAGAAGATTGGCCTATTGCTTTCCACCAAAGAGGAAAAAAAATGCAGTCAAAACCATTTCAATGAGGTTGGTGTAAATATTGTAAAAGCTGCAACTATGGAACCCGCAACAAGAAAAAATGATGAGGAGAAAAATAAGTTCTAAATTTGGGGCGAGAACATGTTTTTTTTTAGAGTGGGCAGAAAGGAGAAATTTTGCGATGTCCTATGGTTGCGCGATATTGCATGGTGCGATGTCCTACAACTCTAGAATATCACACAGTACAATATCCTATGGCCCTAAGATATTACATAGGTTAAGGGTAAAACTATCAATTTTAGAGCGTCATTTTCTGTACGAATAGCTCTGTTGGAATTATCTAAATTTAGATCATTTTAAAGCAATAGTAATGTTTAAGGGCAGTTGTATGGTCAATATCCCTAAATTCTAAAAGATTTAACTGGAAAAGACACTTAATGTGCACGTGTGATGCAACTAAACATTTTAGATGGTGGTGCACCAATTAGAGCAATTGGGGCGAATTTTCAAAAAAAAAATTTGTTTTTTTTTACCTATTTGGCACATCGTTGGCGCCAACCTTATTTACACTATATAAGGTCAATGTCGACCCTGTCCGCGAACCCTATTAGGGCTCGAAGCCATGTTTCTTCTCATTCTTTTCTTCTCTCTTCCAGTATACTGCCAAGACTGACCTTGGACGTACGAGTCCTCCTGCAAGGTAGTTGCCATTTTCACTTGCACTAGGCTTCAAACTTCCTCCTCAACTGCATCTCTTTGGTCCCAATTGGTTTTTCCATCGTCTGTTTTTTCCATCTTAAATGCAGAGGTATCTATCTCCTTCCATTTTTTAAATTTTCTCTATGTTTTGTATTTTCCTTCCTTTTGGTTCTCCCGCCATCCCGCATACGATATCGAAGGGCATGGTATATGGGCTTCAACGTCGCTGTGCGATTTGTAGATTGTTCATTTGAATGGACTAGAGTTTGTAGGATTCCGAATTTGGGGTTTTCTGAGTTGAGAATGACGATGGTTCCGGAGCAATTACTGTCTCTGGCAGTTAGAATGAATTTGTTCTCCTTACTCATTTTTCTTGTTTTGTTAAATGGATTAAATTGATTTTGGTCCCAAAACTTTAAGACAACAGATTCATCTATTTTTTTGGTGTTCGGTTGGATCTGTAATTAAACTAAGATTATAATTTGATTAATTTCCTTTTATTTGATTGGTCCTTTTGTCTGTTGCCAAAACCTGCCTTATTGATGCAGCCCAAATGCATGAAATCCATATGGAAAAATGTCTTAGTCAAGTGACCCAAAACTAGGCCATTTAGTGTTCCAAAAATTGTCACTAGTTTCTTTATGAAACCACATTTTAGTTTAACCAGGTTTGAAAAACCACCATGGGATCAATAATGAAACTCTTTTTTATCGAAATAGTTATCAAATAACTGGTTCATATACAAAGATGAAGGTTATAAAATAAAAATGATAGGATAATTTAACTAAAATGATATTGATCTCATACTTTACTAGAAAAGAGAAATTCATACCGAGCACGGGCAAGCAACCAACTAAAATTTTAATATGAAAATTGTAAAGAGAGTAAAAATTGGAGATGCACCAATTTTTTAGTGCATGTTTTTTTTTTTTTTTTATACAATGCAATTCATAAGTCAAATTAACAACATTAACAAATGTAGTTGGTTGCAAATAACAGATAATACATCCTATACTTCTTTGCAAAATCAACAATTTACCCTTTATGAACTTTAACTATTATGGTGTTAGACAAATCTGTTTATCTCTTACTTCAAGTGGGTGTAATCTATCTCTAATATTGGATTGTTATGAAATGTACATTTTTTAGTGTTCACTATTCCATATAAGCTTGAAAATTTTTAGTGTTCATTATTTCCGCCTTGTGAGCATTTTTTATGTATGCTTGCCTTCATTACATTCAATGCTATAATGTCTAATCACTACTATAAAAAATGGTTTTTATATCGGCTAAAAACCGATATAAAAGACCTATTATATCGGTTTTTCAGTAAACTTCAAACCGATATAAGTACCCCCGATATAATAAACAACTATAACCGATATAATATGTGTATTATTTCATATCGGTTTTTGGACAACTAATGTCTTTTGAACCTGAAATTATAACACATATTACTATAAAACCGATATAAAAAAAAGTGAAACCGATATAAAAAATATTTATAATATCGGTTTTCGAAGAATTGATGTGTTTTGAAACTGAAATTATAGCATACATTACTGTAAAACCGATATAAAAAAGAGTGAAACTGATATAAAAATTATTTATAATATCGGTTTTCGGAGAACTGATGTGTTTTGAAATTGAAATTATAGCATACATTACTATAAAACCGATATAAAAAAGAGTGAAATCGATATAAAAATTATTTATAATATCGGTTTTTTGGGATTGTATTATATCGTTTGTTCCGTAACCGATTTAATATTATATATGCATTTTTTTTTTATAAATAGTCCTTCTAAAAAGGGTCAGGTGACCTTCCTGGCGGCTAGCCTCCCTTGGCAAGGGGGCTAGCCACTAGACCCACGGTCAGCTTTCCAGTAAGCATTTCTTTTTTTAAGATGATTTTCTGTGCTTCCTGCGGTTAACCGCCAGTGCACCTACGGCTAGCCGCAGTGCTAACCGTGGGATTACGGTTTGATTTCCAGAGACCAATTTTTTTAGAACCATCTTGCGGTCACCCCTGCGGTTACCTCACAGCTAGCCCCCAACTTTTCCTACGGCTAGCCGTGAGCCATCCTGATTTGAATTTTCTGACCATTACTTGAAAGCGGCTAGCCGCTGGTCTAAAGGGGCTAACCGCCAATATAGTCGTTGGATTTTTAGAAGAGCCAACTCATCTAATTGTTGTCAATGGTCTTAGAGATATGTAATCTGATGGAATGCAAGTTTGCATCCATTTACCTATTTCTGGTCAATCTAAATCATATAGGCCTCTAATTTTAATAGAATAGTCTTTTGAAATTGAAACCAGGTCAGGAATTGGGTTTCTGGGTTGAGTTGAAACACGCTCATTCAATAATAACTGGAGGAGCCCTCTAATGCCAATCCAAGTAAACAATCTCAGAAATTGTTCTATGGTAGAACTCTCATCAGAAAGTAGTTCATTACTAGATTTCTCTCTAAACTGATTTTCTCTTTAACTAAAGTTCTGAAAATTATTTTTCTTGATTCAACTGATCAACTGCCATATTACTTCTATAGAATCCAAATATCAGAGGAATTGCCTTTTTTCCTAATTAAATTCACCCAGAAACCCTGTTTGAAGATTAGTGAAACCTGAAGCTCAGGCATTATACTTAAAAAAAACCAATGACGTAACTAAATCTTATGGTGTAGTCAGTAGTGTACCTTGACTATCAACGTTGATGCTCCAAACATGTTGAGTGTATTGACTCCATTGAGATAAGCTTTGATTTCTGGAATGCCTGGTCCAGCTGCAGTTGGTGCAAACACCACACAGAGAACTGAAGCAGACAGGGTCAGAGCTAGATTGGCGCCTGTGAAGTAAATGAATCCTGTAATATACCTGCACCACCATAATCAATACAAAACCAGCCATCTCAGGCTTAACAAATATGAATCCTACAACCTATTAAAGTTCCACAATTTCCACTCTATAGACTGTAGATCAAGGGCTGCAGACTCAGAGGTTGACTTGGGCCTTAGGGAATTGATATGTCTCATCCATATGTGTACTGTTTTATCAGGGAACTTTTCAAAATACAAGGAAATACAAATAAGAGAAAAATGGTAATTTTATAGACCCGAACCAAGCTGATGTCAAATTCTACAAGCATGTTTATGGCAGAACATGTGATATGAGACTTGTGAACTGGCCACTTAAACCATGATAACAGACTGATGTCCAATTCTCTCATCACTGAATTAGGAAAGGGAAAGGTGAACAAAACCACATTATAGAAAACGCAACTTTCTTTCTCGACCAAGCGGGCCACTGCGAGCAACTTGATACCGGCGATGTTCTCGATCGCAAGGTTGATGAGAGATGCAATTGCCCCAGTCAGAAGCCCAACAAGGAAGGCTAGTGTCCAATTAAGTAAATAAAAACAAAAATAAAAAAAATAAATAAATACAGTATGATTGAAAGACAATCAGACAAAACCAGAAGTAACATATAAATCAACATTGACAGGAGTTACCTTTCAATGTCATCAAGGATGACAATGCTCAACTGAGACTTGTAAGCATCGTCAAAAACCTGTCCAAAACACATAGTAAAAAAGCCAATTTCAAATTCCCAAAACAAGTCGCACAGATGGGAAACAAAAGGGCAAATAAGACACAACTATAACAACAACTTCCAAAAAAAAACCCAAATTGTTAAAAAAACATGGAATAATAGATTTAATAACGAAATTAAGGCAATTCTAACAAACTTTGTAAGCTTAGCCCCCAAAATTTGATAAAATGAAATTAAGGAAAACATAACAAACCTTGACAATTTGTGCACATTTTACTGCTTTCGCTTAGACCGATCATTGTCTCTGCTGAGATCTATCCTCATTGAAAAAAGTATGAGTTAATTAAAAACTAAAAGCGTAAGAGTAACTCTAGAAACATGTTGAAGCAACTTACAATCTTGACGTAAGGGAATTCACTTTCAATACCAATTGTAGCTGCCATTGCGGTCTTACCACTGACAAGAAATAAAGTTTCAGAAGAATAGGATTTATGGGGCCCTAAAGCATCAGAATGTGAATAGTATCCTGAAGTCAGTATATAGTAGAAGACATTAATTCTTATAATTGTAAAAAGGATAGGAAGAAAATACAGCAACAATATGGACAGAGAAAAGAAGCTTGATTCTTCCAATATGTTGCAGCACATATGTACAGTACATCGATCCACCATTGACCACTTATCAGCAGGGTAACATTACCATATTCTGCTGCCAACATTTACAATTCTCAACTTGAGTTGCCAACCTTGATGTAAGAATCAATAATTAACAAGTGTACATTAATAATACGAGATTATACAGTAGCCAAATGAGTTGACCAAACGTCATCAGCATCGTATTATACAGTAGCCAAATGAGTTGACCAAACGTCATCAGCCTTGTTTGTTTTGCTTGTTGCTGACTGCTTTTGTGCTGCGGTTGTAGGTTTATGGTGCAAGGCTGTAAGACCCCGACCCGAGTGAACCCGATTAGTGCTAACTAAGTGGCGTATTAGTTCTAAGCTTGATTAGTGTTTTTGGCTAAGTTGAGTTTGGAATAGCTTTTGTACTAGTTTTGGGGAATTTTGATTGCTTTGGGTTAGTAGGGCCCTTTGGGGGTTCCTTCGCATGACATTGCATATGTTTGAGGATTTATCGGAGGTTTTTGCATTCATGATTTTAATCCCATTTTATTCGTATTGATAAGCTCTACAACTTTCATGTTGATCCCGTCCCCGTTCGAGATCCCGAAACCCGATTTCATAGCCTTGAGGGCAAAATAGTCATTGTGCACTAAATCTGTACCCAAAACTTGATATTCCCGAAACCTGCGAAACATAGACTTTTTGGAAACTAGATATTTCGATGATCATTTCTTCCTTCTTCGTCGAATTCATCCGAGGTCCCGAAAGAGATGATTTCAGCCCAATTAAATTTCTAGTGGTGGAGCCCGCTCCCCACTTGTTTATAAGGAAACTTTTCCCTTCCATTTCCTTTTTCCAGCACAAAAAGAACCTAGGGTTTGCTTTTGGCAACTTTTCTTCTTCTTCTTGCTTTCTCCACCTCCAATCCACACCAAGCTTGCATCAATCAAGAAATGGGAGTTATCATTCTCCTCCCCACCTTGCAAGCTTCCTTTTGATACCATTGGTAGAAGAATCCACCAACTTTGAGATCTTCATTGAACTAAACCTTGCCATTTGTAGAACCTACAAGTAAGTAATCCTTCCATTCTTATAGATTTGTATTCTTCTAGCCCTAGAGGAGCTCCATCTTCATTATTGTAAAGTTTCCCTTTCTATTTCATTGCTTGACTCTTTTAGGGTTTGTTTTTGGGGATTTTTGTTCATAGCTTGGATTCCTTGCTTGGAAGAGTATTAGAGCTTGATTTCATTGACTAGAGACACAAGGCAAGTGGATGTTTTGATTTGTATAAGCTTTCAATGGTTTTGGTACTTTCCACTCATGCCTAATTATTGTATTGGTTTGAAATAAATGTCCATGCTAGAGTTTGGTAGTGCATTTATGACTTATAAGTGTATTGGTGAATGTCATTTAATTCTCTTCTTGTTTGTACTAAATGTACTCTATTGTGAAATGGTTTCCTTCTTTCTTTGTATGGAATGGGATGTGGATGGAAGAAGTGATGGATGAACATATATTGGAGTTTTGGGAGAAGTGTAAATAGGTGCATTGGAGGAGCCCCTAGCTCAGTTTTATTGCAGGGACAAAGTGGAAGTGGGGAGAATGGTTTTAAGGAGGAGAAAAGGCTTAAATATGAACACAGTGGGTGATTCCCGCACTTGGCGGTTAGCCTGCGGTCACCCGGCGGCTAGCCGCCTAGTGACTGGCGGCTAACCGCCAGGTAGCCGAAATGTCATGGTTGCTTTTCCAGAGAGCACACTTCTCCACCTGAAAACTCGGTCAACTCCACGGTTAGCCAGCAGCTAACCGCCGAACACATTGGCGGCTAACCGTACTTGGAGGTCAGCTTTCCAGTAAGCTGCATTTCTGCAGCCCAGCCGCGGTCAGCCAGCGGCTAGGCGCCCGTCCCAGCGGCGGCTAACCGCCAGCTGACCGAAATTTCCCAGGTTCCGGTTCGTTCGAGCGCTGAGCTTTGTCAATCGAAGGGGATTCATTAGGCATTGTATGAGGCCATTCGAGAAAGAAACCATATCACAAGGATGTCATTCGAAGTTTTGAAAATTCAAAGTGTATAAGGAACCCGGAATGTCCCCAAACTCAAGAGTACCAAATTATTATTAGATTGACATACGGGATCCCTATCCACTTTAAACGAATTTTGAACTCGATACTTTACTCGAAATCCCAATTGTTTATTGTACCTTATTTGACCCCGAGATTGATACTACATGTCTTGTTTTCCCGAAAGCATTGATGAACACTTGAAATGGTTATTTGACTTGAAGTGCATTGCACCACATGAAATGTTAGTGTGCCCTTGAGCACCCCCGTCTTGCCCGTATATCTATTGTACTTGATTTAATTGCATATGTCTCGATTGTATTTGACCTATGAGTCGGCACCACTAAGCTTAGATAACCATGTTGGTCTGATCCACCGACTTGGAGATCCCCTTCTTGTCCCGCCAGCTGCAGTTTGGATCCCGCTACCCGGTTATTACCGTGGTCTTGTCCCTATGCCGCAGATTGCTACTGTGGTCCCCGATGCCCGGCTCGCTACCGTGATCATGTATAGTATTGTATATGTATATGTATTTATATGAGATCCACTGTTTCTCCTCACCTCGAGTGACTGAGATCAGTGCCAGTATTGCTCTATCACCTTAGTGATAGAGGACTTAGCTTCGTGTGGTTACCATCTTGCTTGTTTCCCGTTTCCTTGGTCACCTTACATGTTTTAAATTGCATCCTTATAATTGAATAAATGTTTTATCTTGTTTAGAGGATTGTTATTTAAACAGGTTTACATGTTTTGAAAGTAAATTCATTTATTTTCATATTGTTATTGTGTTTTCCTCCATTTGCCAAACCGTCATGTTTGACCTACTCTTTGGTACTCAGGTCCCGTTGTTGGATATCCCGAGGAGGAGCTTGAGGAGGCGGTCGTAGAACAGCAGTAGTTGGTTGAGTGGCGTGCCGATGACGTCATGTAGACGTTTGATGGTTATGAGAGACTTTACATTTTGGGGAACTATTTAACCATTCTTTGGATTGGTATTTTGTTATATTGGCGTTGTGGGCCTCTATTTTTGGGGAAATGTAATTAAATTTTATTTGTATAAACTTAAATTTACTTTGGGTAACATGTTATAGATCATTGCTCATTCTGATACAGTTTTTTATACTTGATGTTAATGCTTTCATGACTAGAGATAGTCTGACTATTTGATTTGCTACACGCTTCCGCATTCAAAAAGAAATATTCGTTTATGGTTGTGATATCCTCATCGTGGACACCTGTGGGAAATTAAATAAACGCATGTTGTTGTTAAACAGATGTTGTGGTTATCTATTCACCATCATTTCAGATGTATCTATTGAGATGCAATTGTCCCGACTCCGGATCCGCTCCTTCTCATGGATCCCCGGTCCGGGGTCGCGACAAAGGCTGATAGGGAGATGGTTAGAGAAGATATTGGTGACATAGCTATCAAAGATGCTCATAAAAGAGGAGAATCAGGAGATAGATGAGAACTCAAGGGGAAGGAGTTGGTGTATAGGGTGGAGAAGAATGAAGGTTTGGTGAATGCTGTTACAGGGCAAAAGTCGGATATCTTGATTGATCTTCCAAATAGGCCAAAGAATAATGCTCCTTTAGGTGGTGAAGAACATGAAGATAGAAGCTGGCGACTTGGATGATGAAATGGAAGAGTAGAGAAAAGTTTGCAAAAGAAAGTCACTGTGGTGTTTTTGTTTTTGTATTGTAGGGCTAAAAGATTCAAATTTGAACTCGCCAAGTTAGTGATAAATGTTTTCTGCAAGGGACCAGAATTTAACCTTCAAGAGTCATGCACAGCTGCACTCCCATAGTTAACAAGAACCATTTCACGAGGCACTGTAATGGGAGAATAAGTGATCTCTTTTGTATATCATTTTCATGAATAAGTGCTAGTTTTCCAATTGAACAGTTTTGCTGCTAGTTTTCTATTGGCATTTTTTTATTAGTGCAGCCTGGTAGTATCAGTTGAAACAAATGAGCCTTCATTGTCAATTTGTAGCTAGAAAATACTATGCTCTGTTTTCATTGAAGTGTCTTGATGGTTTATGGTTATTGATTTTTGGTATGGGAAGGTGTGCAATATCATAGGTCGACACGGCACCTGCAATGAATGTGGAATATACTTAACTAGATCCATTTTCTGCAATGTTGTGGAATATCATAGGTTGACACGGCCCCTGCAACCAAATGAATATGAGTCTGTGACTACTGGAATGAATGAATGAGTCTGTAACTAGTGGAATGAATATGAATCTGTAACTCTATGATGTACATGCAGTCTTTGAAAACCAGAATGAGTGTGATTGTGAATTCAAGTGTGATCAACCCATCAAAAAATAAAAATAAAAATAAATCAGGTGTGAACAAGTAAATGAGTTTGTAGTTGACTCAGGTATGCTGTACTTAAACATTGGTGTTCCTATGGTAGAAAAGCCAAGATTCTCCACAACGCAGTTATGTGATCTTAATAGTCTGCTTAAAGGATAAAACAGACCACCAGTTGGACAGTGCTCAGATTTTCTTAATAGTCCACTTATAGGATAAATAGACCACACTGATAAACAGTGAGATTAGAAGGCTTTATTTCATAAAGTGTTGGACAGTGCTCAGATTTTCTTACCCAGCCATAATCAGGCCTCCAGTTGGATGGCTAGAATCATACAAGTAGTGCAATTACTCTACCATGGACAAATTCCTTGGATCTCAGACTATCTTGTAGTAAAGAAATATTTCCAAAATTTACTGGCAGAGTTGGATGTGGCACGAGACCAAACCAAAGGATTTAAAAATATTGTTAGTATCTTACTAATGAAATATGTGTTGTATTCTACACTACCATGTTTCACATAATCATACACAATTCAGATTTCAACAAAAAAGAGCTTTATGGAAAAAAAAAAAAAACAAAGCAAACCCCACAGAACTCTCATACATTGTCATGTTTCACATGATCGTTCCAAACCCACCCCACCCAAAACACATACAAGAAAAAGGGAAAAAAATACCCAAAACCGTCAAATCTTAACTCAAAATCCAAGCCGACAATGCCGGAAATTGTAGTATTATTTAAAAAAAAAAACAAATTGGTTGATTTTGAAATAGAAAACTGAGAATGTTCCTATAATAAGGAATAAAAAAAACCAAAACCTTAAAATCCCTACCCCCAAACCCTCAAATCCCCACCACAAACCCTAAAATCCAAAACCCAAAACCCAAATTCTCAAATCTAACAAAACCAGTTTCCTAATCTGATGAAAGAAGAGCATTTGATGGGGCATTCAAAAGTTACTTGTTGTTTACACATGTAAGCATTGCAACATTTTAAAAGAAGCATAAAGGCCAGATCTGAATGTAGTTACCTCAGCTTCTTTCAAAAGATCATCTTTGTTGCCACGTCGAACTTCAAGCAGTTGCTGCACAGCCAACCCCTCTGTCGACATCCTGACAAGCGAGCCCTGACCCTGGCCTGAACTCGGACAAGTGCTTGCATGCACCTTAGAGTCACAGCAGCCTGCTTCCTCACTTGCTGACCACGGACCAATGCCTGAAGCCTCACCACTCCTTTCAACGCCAGCAATGCCCTTCGAGCCTACAGTTCCAACCGAAATTAGGGACTACTAAGATCCAAACGGACCAAACCCCATGCTTTGAGTAGTAAAGTAGCAAGAAATGGAAGATTGCCGATCGAGAGAGAGAGAGAGAGTGTGAGAACCCGACCCCTAATCTCTTGGATTAGTGTTGTTTTATTTGTGGATTAGTTCTTTTAGTGGGATTAGTAGTTGTTGGGTTGAGTTTGTGAGCTAGAATGAGTTTTCTTCTAGTTTTGGGCTTTTTAGTGCTTTGGTAGCTTGTGGGGCCCTTTGGGGGTTCCCTTTTTGGCTTTGCTTTTCTAGTGAGATTTTCCCGATTTGTTTCGTATCGTGTTTTTGGCCCATTGCATTCATCTTGAGGAATCCTACAACTTTCATGTTGATCCCATATCCATTTGAGAACCCAAAAACCGATTTCTTGGCCTTGAGGGCAAAACAGTCTTTTCACACCAAATCTGTACCCAAAACTCGATATCCTCGAAATCCGTGAAACATACACTTTTTGGAAACTAGATATTTCGACGATCATTTCTTCCTTCTTCGTCGAATCCATCCGAGGTCCCGAATTAGATGATTTCAGCCACCCAGGTTCTTTAAGTTGTGGGACCCATTCTCACTTGTTTATAAAAGGAACCCATCTCCTTCATTGCTCATTCTTCACCATTGTTCCAGCACAACCATGGAGTCTAGGGTTTTCCTTGCTCCCTCTTCTTCTTCTTGCTTCCCATCACTCAATCCACTTCCAAGCTTGCACCAAGAAGAGATTGGAGGCCACCATCTTCTTCATCTCCTTGAGGACTTTCTTTCCATAGCTTTTGTGGAGCTCACCAACCATTACAAGACTTTCTTTGAGCTTACCATTTCCATTAGAGGACCTTGCAAGTAAGTGTTCTTCTTCATCTTCTAGATATGTGTTCTTCTAGCCTTAGAGAAGCTCCACCTTGAGTATTGAAAGGTTTCATTGTCATTTCATTGTTTAACCCATTTTAGGGTTGTTTTGGGGGTTTTTGTAGAGATTGTGGATCTTGAGCTTGAGAGGTGATTAGGAGCTTGATTTGCTTGATTAGAGTCAAAGGCAAGTGGTTGATTGGATCGTTTTGATTATTAACATGTTTTGGTGAAAATCTTGATTTCATTGATGGTTTTGGTAATTTTAATAGTTGTTTTTGATATGATAAATATTGATTATGAGATGTGCTTATTGATGAGTTATTCTTTCTTGTTAAGCTCTTGAAAGTGCATGCATCCTATTGTCAAGAATTTCAAATGGTTTCACATGAATGAGTTTTCTCCACTTTGAGTTTTATTGTGGATGGAATAGATGGAAAGGATGGAAATGGAGGAACTTGGAATGAGGAGCTCTTTAGCTCATTTTAATGTCTTGGAAACATGTGATTAAGTCCCCTTGTTTATAGTTTTATGTGATTGATTATATGTTGGAAGGAAAGGAAAGAAAAATGAAGAAAATCCAAGTCCCGGACCTGCACTGCGCCCAGGACCGATCGATCGGACGTGCAGACCGATCGATCGGTCTGTCAGTAACTGTAAGGGTTTTTGGACCGATCGATCGGGCCCTGTGTAGAAATTTCGACCGATCGATCGGTCCCTGTTCAGAAAATTTTGGCCGATCGATCGGTGGACTCAGTTTGAGTCCGGTGGATTTTGAGATTTTTATTTTTTTGTTTCCTTAGTGCTAGGTGGGACCTTGGCTACCCTTTTTGGACTAATTGGACTATGAGTGAGATGTCTTGTGCCGACGCTTCTCACGGTTAGTTTAGTGGCATCGAAGTTCAATCCGTTTCAATCTTGAACGGGATGGAATGACGCGATAACTCCTTTATATCCAAATATAAGTCTTTTGCCTTGGTTATCGCGAGTTCCATTCCTTTCGATGACTGAATAGATTGGTCGATGTTTCCGAATTAACGTCATGCCTAGGATAGACCGTCTATAACCTTGATTTTTTCCTAGTATGGAATCTAGTACTACCCACAAGCTCATTTTAAGTTGTGAAAATAGTAAAAGTGCATAAGGAGCCCGGAATGTCTTCAAACTCAAGGAGTACTAAGTAATTATCATAATCGACATACGGGACCCCTATTCACTTAAGTAGATCTTGCAATCAATATTTTTCCCGAAATGGTATAGTGCATTATATTTCCTCATTTCCCGAGATTTGCATCACATGATATGAAATGAAAGTGTGCCCTTGAGCACCCCGTTTTACCCGTTTATTTATTGTACTTGATTTACTTGTTTCCCCGAAAGCATTGGAGTTACTTTAGTAACAGTTATTGTCCCGAAATGTATTGCCCGATATGATATGACAGTGTGCCCTTGAGCACCCCCGTTTACCCGTTTATTTACGTGCCCTTGAGCACCCCCGTTTACCCGTTTATTTACTGTACTTGATTACTTGATATGTCTCGATTGGTTTTATCCTATGAGTCGGCATCACTAAGCTTGGATACCTTGCCAGTCTGATCCACTGACTTGGAAATCCCTCTCCCGTCCCGCCAGCTGCAGTTTGGATCCCGATACCCGGTTATTGCCGTGGTCCCGTCCCGATACCCGGTTCGCTACCGTGGTCCCGTTCCCGTATATTTATTATTGTATATGATTTACGTTGAGCCTCCTCACCTTGTGTGACTGAGACCAACGTCCCGCTCTTGTCACTTCGGTGATAGAGGA
The DNA here is from genome assembly GCA_038049695.1 of Cinnamomum chago. Lineage (NCBI taxonomy): Eukaryota > Viridiplantae > Streptophyta > Magnoliopsida > Laurales > Lauraceae > Cinnamomum > Cinnamomum chago. Next base: position 34,519,561 of record CP142457.1, read on the forward strand.
CTTAGCTTCTTGTGATTGCCATCTTGCCAGTTCCCGATTCCTTGGACACCCGACATGGTTTATATTGCTTACTTGTTTTCAGTTAAATGATTCATTGCTTTTATGAAAGTTGTTATTTAGATAAGTGTTAATGCTCTCTATTGTAAATTCAGTCACTATTATATTGTTTTATGTCCTTTGCACACGTACATGTTTTACAGGAATGCCGGTTGGGTAAATACCCGTACTTTTACATATGTTTCAAACGATAAATGATTTTGCTAGATTTATATGATTTCACATGTTTTAAAGGAATACCCGAATTGTTAAATATCCGTGCTTTGTTTTAAATGACATTTGACTTGTGAGATTCCCATGTTTATACATGTTTTAAATGATTACTCGACTTCTAAATACCCATGCTTTGAAATATGTTTCAAAGGACACTTGTTTTGCCAGATCACTATGTTTATACCGGTTTCAAATGAATATCCGATTTGTTAAATATCCGTATTTTTCACATATGTTTCAAATGGACAGTAGTTTTGCCAGACTGCCATGGATACCTGATTTGTTGTATACTTGTGTTTTACTTCAGTTTCAAATGAACGTTTGTTTTGTCAAACCACTATATTTATACATGTTTTAGACGAATACCCGATTGTCAAATATCTATGATTAGAGATGATGTAAATGAATACATGTTTTATTAGATGTTCATGTTTTACCCGTGCTTGAAATGAATACAAGTTTTCCCCGAGATTCCCGACTTTGCACCCGTATAATTATATGCAGCATTTTGAGCAAATAGCATGATTTATCATTTGTATTATTATTCGCTATATTGTAATCTTTTCATCCACCTGCCAGACCGTCGTGTCTGACCCACTACTTTTGGTACTCAGGTTCAGATTTCTTCGCCCCGAGTTGAGTGCTTTTGTTGGCTGTAGAGTCATGCTTTGCAGGTTAGTTTGTCGGCTATGTCATGTAGACATTGAGCTTGACATCGGAGCTACGTCACATTTGGGTAGTGGTTTATAGCTTCTTGTTGTATGGCTTTTATTAGCCTTTTTCTTGGGTTCTTAATTAATGTACATTGATAATTGTAACTTGAACATATTCGGGAATGTAATATCCTGTTACTGTCAGCTCTGTAATTTATTGTGATGTTTACTCCAGTCTGGTATGATTCTTGATATAATAGCTATGGGCTTAAGGTTGAGTGCGACGCGGAATCCGATGGCCACGGACTTCGGGTCGCAACGCCACAAATGCTTCCGCAAAATATTCAGAATGTGTTGTCTTCACACACGCGGATCCTGGGAGAAGTAAAATACATTTATCCTTAATCCCAATTCCCGCCCCCGAGGTTTCTGTTTCGGGGGCGTGACAGAGAGAGAGAGAGAGAGAGAGAGAGAGAGAGAGAGAGAGAGAGACGAAAGAGGGAAAAAAGGGCTTTTGGAGGAGTGGCGGGAGAGACAGCAGAGAGAGGGAGAGAGATGAAAGAGGGAGAAGAACCAAAATAGTGCACGAAATTGAGGAACCCCAAACAAAGATGGCACGATTAATGGAGGAAGAAAGAGAAGGGAGCTGGGAAGGAAAAAAAAGGAGGGAAAGAAGGAATGATGGAGAAAGAAAGAGAAGGGAGGGAAGGAAAAATAAAAAGGAGGGAAATAACGACTGAGCCCGCGCGGGGAGCAGCAAATTAAGGGATTTGAAGACCGATGTAAAATCATTGGGTATATAATATCGGTTTCATAATAACGGATATAAAATATGTATATATAATATCGGTTCCATAATAACCGATATAAAATATGTGTATACAACCGATATAAAATATGTGTATATAATATCGGTTTTATAATAACTGATATAAAATATGTGTATACAACCGATATAAAATATGTGTATATAATATCGGTTTTATAATAACCGATATAAAATATAGAAATTAATATCACATATTTTTCTAACCGATATTATATATAGAGATTATTATGTCGGTTCCTGTGTAACCGATATAAAAAAAATTGACCGATATAAAAAAATATTAATCGATATAAAAAACGTTGACTGAAGATATTATATCGGTTATATAAAAAACCGATATAGGGCAGTTTTTGTAACCGATATAAAAACCCTTTTTTCTAGTAGTGAATTTGGATGTACATAGATGTCTAAAGAGAATACAAGCAAGGATGAATTTGCCCCGTAACGAGGCTAGTACTTCAAGTGCACAACCAGCCCGACTTTTGTGCGAGCAAGAGCATCACATTTCAGCCACTATCGAACGCGGTTTGGTATACTCTCTTCCACACAACCACTAATCAATTGAAATTCCTTTCGATCTCTGGCTATCGTCATTCAAACTGTCATTTTTCGTAGGAGTGGTTATGTTTGGGTGCTTTATCCTAACATCCCTCCACTCCCGGTCTTGCCGCCTGGCTTGCGGTGAACCTCCCCCTACATTTGTTGTGCTATATGTGCTCTTGGATATTGATCCTAATGTAACTTGTAATTGAAGTGGTTATGTTGTAGATGTTGTCAATTTGTAACTTTAAACTTAGGAGATGTGCATTCAATTTAAGAAAATGTATATGGGATGTTGATGGATTGATTGAATGTCAATTGAAAGCATGAAATGTTTTTGTTTGTACTTAAATTCATAAATGTTGTATTTGAAGCACATATGGGGCTTTTGATATAAATGTATCGGTCCCCTTCCTTACGATTTTCTTTTTCAAATATATATATCGTCATCACCGACGCTGTATCACTTATTTTAAACTGCTAGGGTCATCACCAACCCTGACTTATAATTGTTTCCAAAGAATGCCTAGCAAGAGTTACAAGTTTTGGTCAAAAAAATAGAAAACATGCGTCGGTGATGACCTTATTTTACACTATTAAGATCATCACCGACCCTAACTTAAAACTTTTTCTCCGAAACGCCTGGAAAATTTACAACTTTTTGTCAAAAAAAAAAGAGAAGCCTGCATCGGTAATGACCTTATTTTACACTACTAGGGTCATCACCAACTCTGACTTAGAATTTTTTTCTCGAGAATGCTTGAAAAAGTTACAAGTTTTAGTGTAAATAAGGTCGGCGCGGACGATGTGCCAAATAAGTAAAAAAAGTTGAAAATTTGGCCCAATTGCTCTAATTGGTGCACCACCATCTAAAGTGTTTGATCACGTCACACATGCACATTAAGTGTTTTTTCGGATTAAATCCTCTAAATTCTATAAGCCCTTTTTTCCCCATAAAATTCTACAAACCAATTGAGGTCTCTAATTTTGTTCGCTACCTGTCACATCTATGGCGATGAAATAGATCGTCAAAAGTCCCCAAGCTTTAGCTCAATTGATAAAGAACATCAGTGTATGAGTTAGAACGCTTGATCAAGGAACTACCCTAAATTAGGTGATCATAGCATTCTAATAGGGAAGGGTTATCTTTATCATCATGAAAAGAAGAAACAAAAATTATTGAAAAGCGTTTATATTACCAATACTAATGCCTTGCAATTTCAAGAGTAATGCCCGAGCCAGCTAATCACAAACTTGAATTCAATGAGTAACGACTCGACCTTGAAAGCTCCAGTCCAAGGATTTTTCCTAAATTGAAGGATCCATGTAGGCGAGGACCCTGCCCTATATTATAAAAGAGGGCTACATTGTAATATGAGATGGTGAAACTCGTTTAACTTCCACCTTGGCCCAGCAATGGGCTCAACCCAATATTTCTGCTAGCTCATCTACATTGCGGACCCTACCTTTTCCATCGCTTTGATATCGTCCTTGTGCCACGCCCACGATGCCACCTGTCCCTATTTAAGAATATCACCTTTGAGTTGTGGCAATTTCATCTTTCCGTGGCAATTTCAACTAGACCAGTCATAATCTTGTAAGATGTTTGCCTATACATTCTAGGGATATTGACCACACAGCTGCCCTTATATCTAACAATTTCCTTAGAAATGTCAAATTTTAGATAATTTCTGGAGAGCCATTCCTAGAAGGAATGATGCTCTAAAATTGAAGAATTTCCCCTTAAACCGTGTGATATCCACCGTGCAATATACTAGAGTTGCAGGATATCACACAAAATCCACGTTTTTTCACCCTCTTCCTTTCTATCCAAAGATAGAAGATTCGCCTATTGCTTTCCACGAAAGAGAAAAAGAAACACAATCAAAACCATTTCATTGAGGTACAGGTGAGTATTGTAAGAGCTCCAATTCAGGACCCCGCAGCTAGCGGAAATGGTAAAGAGAAAACCGAGTTCTATATTTGGGTGAAGAATGTGCATTTTGGGATTGGGTGGAAAGGAGAAATCTTGCGATACCCTATGGTTGCATGATATTGCATGGTGCGATATCCTACAACCTTGGGATATCACACAGTGCAATATCCTACGGCCCTAGGAGGGTAAAATTGTCACTTTTAGAGTGTCTTTTTTAATATGAATAGCTCTACGAGAATTATCTAAATCTCGATAATTATAGAGCAATTGTCATGTTTAAGGGTAGCTATACGGGCAGTATCCCTAAATTCTATAATCCTTTTTTTTTCTTCCATAAAATCCTATAAACCATTTGAGCTGTCTAATTTTGTTCGCTACCTGTCACATTTATGGCATTGAAATAGATTGTCAAAAGTCTCCAAGCTTTATTTTAGCTCAAATGGTAAAGAACGTGAATGTGTGAGTTAGAATGCTAGATCAAAGAACTATCCCAAATTAGGTGGCCATAGCATTCTAATAGGGACAGGTTATCTTTATCATCACGAAAGGAGATGGTAGAATTATTGAAAAGCATTTATGTTATCTATACTAATGTCTTAAGGTTTGGATAGTAATGGCCGAGCCAACTGATCACAAGTTCGAATTCTTAAAAGATTTATTGAAAATCATTCATATTACCAATGCGAATACCTTATGGTTTTGGTTGCAATGGCCAAAGCAACCGATCATTGGTTCGAATTCAATGAGAAACGATGGACTCGATTCTGAAATCTCGAGTCCAAGGTTTTTCCCTAAATCGAAGGATCCATGTAGGCCTATGATGCAACATGAGATGGTGAAAACTCGTTCAACTTCCACCTTGGCCCAGCAATGGACTCTACCTGAGATTTGTGCCAGCTCATCTACATTGTGCACCCCACCTTTTCCATGGCTTTGATATGGTTCATGTGCCACGGCCCACGCCCAAGATGGCACATGGCCCATTTAAGAATATATCAAAGACAATTAATATAATGGGCCCATAACTTTTTATGGCCCTAGATTGTAGGGGATCAATCACGAAGCCTTGGACTTACTGCAATTCATCTTTCCATGCAAATTGCGTCTTTTTCAACAGAATGTAGGAAGATTTCATTCAAGGAAATGATGCCAAACAAAACAGGTCCTAAATAGCATACACTCACTCTGCCTTTGATTTTGAGCTGCTCATTTGAACTTAAGGTATGGGTAGTCACTTATTCCTCCCAAAACCCTCCAACCTATCCTTCTACAATGCCCTTTTACAGGAATGTCTTGAATCTTCTGATCTGCAAACAGGAAAGATGCTTCACACCAACATCCTTAAAATCCGGATTCCTCTCCCAAATCTTCCTCACCAACCGCTTAATTCAAGTGAACCTTAAACGGGAAGATTCCCATGACGCTCGCAAGCTGTTCGACGAAATGCCCCAAAGAGATTCTTTCACTTGGAACATCATGATTGCTGGATATGCTAGATCGAAAGATATCATAGAAGCAAGGAAGATTTTTGATGGTTTTGTTTGGAGAAATGACATCTCTTGGAATACCATAATCAGGGGGTATGTGCAAGAAGGCAAAGGATCTATAGCACTCAATTTGTTCAATCAGATGATAATTCAAGGACTGAAACCGACCCACTTTGCGGTTTCGAGTGTTCTTCGTGTGTGTGCTGGTTTATCATGGTTGAAGACTGGGAAGCTGTTACATGGGCTAATTTATCGGTTTGGATTGGAAGGAAATGTTGTCGTGCGCACTTCATTGATTGACATGTATTGCAAATGCAGGGAACTTACAAATGCTTGTCACATTTTCAATAGAATGCCAGAAAGAAACATAGTTTCATGGAATATCTGGGTATTCACAAAACTCATTGGGGAGGATTGTTTTAGAATGTTTATTCAAATGCTGGAGTTTGGGTTGAAACCTGATCAAATCACCTTTGCAGTGTTACTCAGCTCAACTGCGGCTTTAGCGAATTTGGTGCAAGGGAAGCAACTTCATGGGTTTATTGTGAAGTCACAATTTGGATCTGATGTGTATGTTGAGACTGCGTTGATTGATGTTTATGCAAAGTGTGGGAGTGTTGATAATGCTCGTCAAGTTTTCAATTCAATGACCAAACAGAATACTGTTTCTTGGAGTTCTATGGTATTGCATATGCCCAGAATGGATATGGGAAGGAGGCGATTTCTCTGTTTGAGGAGATGTTGAATTCAGGATTTAAGCCTGATGCAATTACCTTTGTGGGTGTTCTCATGGCATGTAGCCATTCAGGGCTTGTTGATGAGGGTTGTAGGTATTTTGACATCATGCAAAGAGTTCATGGAATCGAACCAGACAAAACTCATTACACATCTTTGGTTGATCTTTTTGGGCGTGCTGGTTATTTGAAAGAAGCAGTGGAATTAATTAATAGCATGCCGGTGAAACCAGATGCTGCAATATGGGGAGCATTGCTCTGTGCTTGTAGGGTTCATCGGGATCCAGAGTTGGGACAACTAGCGGCCTCAAAGGTGTTTGAATTAGAGCCACAAAATGCTTCTGCTCATATGTTGTTGTGTCACATCTATAGTGAATGTGGAAATTGGGATGACGCAGCAAAGCTGAGAGCGAAAATGAAGAACTTAGGAATTAAGAAAGATCCAGGATACAGCTGGATTGAAGTAGATAATGTAGTTCATAGGTTTGTAGCGGATGATGATTCTCATCCACGGATTGATGAAATTAATATTGTGTTAAAGAAGTTAATCGAGCAAATTGAACATGTAGGCTATGTATTTTATCCATCTTCCCCATTTAATCACAAAATAGAAGAGGGTAGAGAATCATATCATAGTGAGAAGTTGGCCATTGCCTTTGGACTTATTAGCACTCCTACAGAGAAGACGATTCGAATTATGAAGAATTTATGAGTTTGTGGGGATTGTCACAACACCATAAAGTTCATTTCTCAACTTTCAGGGTGTGAGATTATTGTTAGGGATGTCTGCCGTTTCCATCATTTTAGAAGTGGGAAGTGTTCTTGTGGAGATTATTGGTAAGAGAGAAACATGTAGTGTTTATTGATTTTGATGTGGCTTCAAGTATCATTATCACTTGGAAATTCATGCCAGAGTAAGTTTACCAATATTTTGTGATACAATTCTTTACCGTCTTTTTGATGAGAAGTGGGACTCAATACATAACCTCATCTTTAATTTGTTCAATTAGCTTCATTAAATGCAGTATCAGTTTTGTTTGTCCGGAAATTTGAATCATCATCTGCTAGAAATATGACTTACATTTTTTACTTCAATCTCAGTTCATTTTGGATCTCTTAACTTTTAACAACTTCAACTTAATTTCCACTTTTCATGTAAATGCAACCTATCATGTGTGTAGAAGTCTTCTGCACCTCCTATTTAAACATCTTTAAGGCTCTTGATGAACCTTGGAACTTGAAGCACTGTCCCATATTGTAGCTTTTGGTTTCATTGGCGTTCTTTTAATTTCGTTGTGTTTTTTTTTTTTCTTTTCTTTTAGCTAGTGCCTCCAAGAAGATCGACTAGTAGTTGCAGCTAGCTCTCTCACATGCACATTTTGGAAATGTGATCGCCATCACAATCATCAAACCTTTGTCCCAACTTTGTTGGGGTCAACTTCATGAACCTTGTTTCGCCATTCCAACTATCCCGGGCCAAATCCTTAATAGGTTGCACTTCTTCGGATTCTACTTCCACCCATGTCCGCTTTGGCCTACCATTTTTATTTGAGGGCCATCAACCTACATAGAAAGAAATTTCCTTCTGTCGGCCTACGTTGTACATAGCTAAATTATCTCAAATGAATCTCTCTTAATTTATCATATATCGATGCTATTCTTGAATGACCGCACATTTCTGATTCTATCTTTCCTAGTTTTACCATCCATCCATTTCAAAATTCCCATTTCTACTAAACTCATGTTTTGAATGTGTTGTAATCTACTTGGCCAACATATTGCTCCATAGGTTATAGTTGTTCTAATCATTGTCTTGTAAAATTTTCCCTTCAATCTTTGTTGATATGCACTAATCACAAAGGCTCCACTTCAGTCATCCAGCTCTTGTCTTATATTCAACATCCTCCCCAACTCCCTATCCTTACTATAGTAATCTATGAAATAGTCTTACGTTTGACCACTGAATAAAAAACCTGTGCATATCATCTACATTGCCATACTTTGCAATTGGCATAAACATAAATCAGCTGCATCTTTAATTTATAGGGAATGATGCACTGTCACTTGGTGAATTTTTACATTTGGGTGGGAATTTCATTGGCAAAGGCCTTCTACTGAAAGGTAGTTAAAGCTATCTAGGACAAATGGTTCTCCTAAAGCATCTGCTATATTTGCTATTAATTTGATCTTAGGAGAAGTTACACATGCTATGATGCACAGATATTTCAAAATGGGTAACATATCGTGTCATATCGTATTTGATACTTTATTTTTTGTGTAAAATCCATCTCCCTGCCGTGTTTATGGCTTGTCCTTGTTGTATCTGAGCATCATAGCACAAGAGGCTTCCTGTTCTCAAGAAGAACTTGCAACACATTCAGGTAATCTTCTTGTTTGTTGTAGTCATATTCTGTTGTCTTTCGTTGAAGCATTAATCTTGTTGGTCTCTGCTAGAGAGAGTTTCTACTGGATGTAGAAACAGATTTGCATTAGACAGGATTGTTTTTATTTTTTGATATGTACATATTTAAATTGAACCAATTAATTCCCTAGTTTGACATCTTTTGATTTGGTTTGGAGATTTTGTGTATCAGTGCTGATTAGTATTTCTCTGAAAATTGTTGGTTTCAAGGTGGCCACGACATTGTTTTGCCAATGCCATCATGTTGCTTATTAGGGATAAAGTTCACAGTATGATCCTGTCTCCTCTTCCAAAGCTCAAGTGCACCTATAAACAATGTTGAGACCGATTTTAAATGTCTCTGAATTACATGGATCTTCCACTACAAGTAAGTTCTAATGTGAGCAAGGTTTTTCTTCAAGTTTAGAGATTTTTTATTTTAAATTTTAAGTGGTGTTATTTAGTGCAACAAATTTAAATTTTTAGCCTTTTGGTTCAACTACCTACTTCTCAGCAAGCTTGATTGAAAATATGAAGATAGACAAGTCACAATGATCTGATTTGACAGGCCCTGCAGCTGTGAAACTAATAAAATGGATCTATTTGGTGAAATTTTGATCAATAACCTCGTGGATGCACTTATCTCAACAGAAAGAACTACTTCCAGTAGTGCCTTAGATGAAACATTCATATCAGCAACCCCATGTAGAAGCACAATCTGGTTTGTTATACTCAGGTCAGTCTCAGGTTACCTTCGTTAGCAAGTTATAAATTGAGCAGTTGGGTTTACTAAAGATCCTTACCTGCTTTAACCTTTTCAGGGCAGGTCGCATGCAACTTTCATAAAAGGATGGTCATAAAATTTAGTTTAGTGAGTTTTTTATGGGCTTGGGATTGCCTGTCCAACGCCAACGATTATTTTTCTGGACTTGGGACCAGCACATGCCAAAGCATGACATATGGCAAAGAATTATTAACGGCGTAATATTTTGGCAAAGGCAATGGGTGAGTAGGTATAGCGTTTATCCAGGAAATAATTAGTTTTCCTGTTTTTTTATGCTCTTTCTATATTGTCCTTGTAGCTACTCTTCACCATCTTGTTAGTCTTGTTAATAAAATTTTGTTTGTTACAGATTGAAAGGGAAGCTAATGGCTTAACAGAAATTTTTCAAAACAAGGGGTGAGTTGGCATACTTTACATGCGGGCAAAAAGATTTATCTTCTTCTGTTTCTTTTAAGCTCTCTACATAAATACATACATACATAAATACGTGCATACATTAAAAAGTATTTTTATATTATTCGGAAATGGCACTCAAGTTACTAGTTACTGCAGGTAACATTTAGCCTTCATATACTCTATCTATGAAATAGACATGTGTGATTATGTAAATAACATGAAAACAATTTGTTCTGCAAAACCAAGACCACCAAAATTTGGAAAACTAGTCACTAAAACATTAATCTGATCGTGCTTTTTTCCAATGATGATTCTTTTTCCTATTTCCTAATAGAGTTGGAGGTGCTCATTGTCACCAACCATGTTGTTCCAGGCTAGAGTCATGTTACATGGACAATGTTCTCCTACAAGAATATGAGCAATATGCAGTCCAACTCGTGCGTGACAAGAAAGAAGAAATGGGCCATCATACAAATGAAGTGGGCCGGCACATGTCATGCACACCAAGTGTTCAAAAGCAGCGAATCAGGCATTCATGTCATCAAGAATCTCAAATCTATCAAACACAGCAAAATATGTCTTGAAATTATCCTTCAAGAGGATAGTCAATGGAGCCAACTCATAGAAAATCTGTCAAGCTGAGGACCAGCCACATAAGTATCGACCAATTCAGCAAAAGATCATTGACTACTCAAAGATATGCTATCAGAGAAAATTGATTATCCTGCTTCCTTATTATAGATAATATGTGGATGATATTGCATCTAATCACATCTAAAAATATTATTCCAAAATCTTCCAAGGAAGTCCTATAAAATGAATATAGTTCTCGTGTCATGACATGTAGGAACAAATCATCCTTTTTTTCTCAAAATCTTTGTTTTGCACAGGGTATCAGAGCTCTACCACTAAACTCTCGGCATATCTACCCATCTCTCAAACAGAACCTTTGACATAATAATATCATGTCGAATGAAGCATCTTCATCTCTCTCTCTCTCTCTCTCTCTCTCTCTCTCTCTCCACAAAACCTCCACCAGCTTAAACACTTCAAACTATCTAGTTTGGAGAACTCAGATCCTACCACTAATTGAAAGTCTCATGGTTGGAGATTTACTATGAAAAAATCCGCCGGCCTAGTTATCAAAAGTTGTCAGATCCTACCACGAATTGAAAGTCTCATGGTTGGATATTTACTGCGACAAAATCTGCCAGCCGAGTTATCAAAAGTTGACAAAGGTGAGGTTGTTGTCAATCCATCATTTAATCGATGGAAAGAGCAAGACTTGCTACTCAGACTCTTCAAAAGTTTATGGTGTGTTGCATAACTGGGAGGCTTCCTTATATTGTGGGATAAAGAAGGTGAAAAAGGTGGTGCATTGGGTTCCTCCCAATGTAGGGGTGTCGAAGTTTAATGTGGATCAAGTAGCTAAAGGAAAGCCTGGACCGACGGGTATTGGTGGGGTGCTTCGTGATAGTGGGGGGCTTGTGTTGATAATGTTTTCAAAGCATGTTGGGGCTATGGAGTTGAATGAGGCGGAGGTGTTGGCTATCCTAGAAGTTGTTTGGATTTTTGCCTCATCCTCATTTCATTCAAGGTTAGAGGTGGAAAGCGATTCTCTCAATGCTATTTCTTGGGTGTTGTCCTCTTCGGTTGTCATTGTTGGAAAATAGGTGGGTCATTCAGATAGGTTTCAAAAACTTTTGACCCACTTGATACATGGATCAACTATCTAGAAGGCAACAAACCCAATCCAGGATGTAATCCCTCAAACTCATAAACCATGTACAGCAACATAACCTATCTAGAAGATAGAAAATAGCACATAAACATGCAGCCACAAAATCCACAACATACAAGGATGTAGATATACCTTTGGAGCTTGGTAGTGCTCTAATGGAGTCTTTGAGTTCTTTCCTTGATGATGAACACCTTCACTAATCAAATCAGAATCTCCAACACCCTTTGATCTTCCACGCTATGTCTCATATCAGATTCTCTTTTCTCAAGAAGATGGTGGGATCTCCAAGAGAAAAACCCTAAAGGAAACTAGAAGAGAACTAGAAGAGGGAGAGGAAGAGATGAGTGCAACTCTTGCACAATTAAATTGGTTGGGCGTGAATCCCCATATGGAGCAACATTAGGGTTGTCCAAAACACTCTCCTCTTCTCCTTTTTAAAGCATTAAAGCCACCTCCTCTTACTAATTGAAATAGAAGTCTTACTTCCACTACAATTAGTTGCTTACTAAATCACAATTAGAAGTCTTACTTCAAATATGATTAGTAACTTCCTCTTTTACTAATTAAAATAGAAGTCTCACTTCCATTAATAATCAGTAACTTACTATTACCACTATTAGAAGTCTCACTTCAAATAGAAATAGTAACTTTCTATTTCCTTTTAGAGTTCTACTATAATTAGTATCTTTCTAATATATTGGGCTAGCATGGGGACCACTAGGGATTCCTTAGAAAGCTGGCTCCAACTGGGGACACGCGACCCCACATCTCATGTGCAATCCGGGCCTACAGTTAATTGCAAATAACTCCACTATATAAATGCAATTGCACTCCGGTCTAAGGAATATATTTCAATGAAGACCCTAAACTTCCCAATTACCACAAGTAGGCCCCTCCATCATTATCCATGGATCAATTGGAATAAATTTGTCTCATCCAACATTAGATCCACATCTTATTATCCTTGAGCCCCAATTAATTATAGTAATCATTTGGTACCGATCCAATTAACTCTTAATCGGAATGGGTGCGCACTTACCAAAGATAAATCCATTAATTGGCACAAGGGGATAATGTAGATAGATTTCATCTTGATCATTGCATGTTCCCACAGTCCTACTACCATGTACCCAAGACACCGAGGTGTTGACCTACAGTTGGCCTCACTCATTGGTGACTCAAAGCAAATGAATAGACAGAAACTTGAGTTCATCAATGTCTCAGGATTGAGAGCCTATTGCTAGGGAATTATGAGAGCAATTCTTAAATCGAGACAGTATTTGATAAGGTGCTTCTCATGGTCCTTCAATACATCCAATGTACCAGCACCGTGATCCAGAATCTTACATTCTAATGATCGAGACAAATCACACTATCTCATAGTGATCAAAGTACCGCAACCTTGTCAGATGAGATGCCCAATCTCATCACTGGTTGTGAAGATATTTTAAGTATAAGATTTGTGACACATATCTCCCGTATGTGGATCTCATCCATATACATATATCACATCTAATATACTAATAGGACCTGGTTCATCTCATGAACCATTATGTCATATATATTGGTCATGTGCATGAAGTAATAAATCACCATTCATCTCATGAAAGGAAAGCATGATTATATTGATAAATAAAGAAATTAATCAATCTATTCATCATATACTGGTATTGAGACCATAAAATCTAACAGTCATTCCTTGGAGATTTCAATTTTACCTTAATTAGATTAGAGCTTTAGCGTCCTCGATTCAAATGAAGTTTCAACATGTTGGGAGGTCGGCTAATGGTTTTGTTGTTTTTTTAGCTAAGCAAGGGGTGGATAGGTCTTCTAATTTGGTGCCTTTCACTGTGTGATGTTTCTTTTTTTTTTTTTTTTTTTTTTTTTTGCTTTTCCTTTTCGTGGTATAATTCTTTTATACCATCATGCCTTGTTTTGTTTCCTTGGTGGGCTTCTTGTATTTGGCTCTCTCTTTTAATATAATTTATCGATACTGACAAAAATAAATATAAGAAAATTTGTTGCTCAGAGGTTGGATTACTGGCACTCTATCAGAAGAGGCCTTTTATCTTCTTGTTGGTTGTAACTCAGCCAAACACGTATGGACTTGTTTAGAAGAGAATTTCCTTCAAGCAACCAAAGATCGTGAAATGCAACTCAAAAGGCAGATGCAAAATACACAGAAAGGGACTCAGACATAGGAGGAATATCTCAAAGCTTTCAAAAAGATTTTTGACGGACTTGCTGCAATCCAAAGGTCTATTGTCGGTGATGATAAAGTCATATATTTGTCTCAAGGGCTAGGATCAAGGTATGAATTTTTTGTCACAAGTATGTTATCAGAACTCCATTTCCAACTTATGCACAATTTGTTACTGCTTTGCAAAGCTATGATCTACATCTTCAAAACACATCTATGGAATGCAAATCTATAGATCAAAGTATGACCTTTTATTCTCAAAAATCAAAGTTTGGAAGAGGCCAAGAAAATGGAAGAGGCTGTGGTGGACATGTTTTTAATAACCAGTTTAACTCAAAGGGCTTTGTTCCTGTGGGACAGCCAAATAACAATTTCTGTCCTCACAATAATAATCCCCGCCCTCCTGGTCAAGGCCCAATTGGTGGACAAAATTATCGAAGTGCAGCCCCAAGTATTGGTGGTCAAAATTATCTAGGTGCGGCCCCAAATTTTCAAAATACTGAAATCGGGCCTTTGGACCAAATCAGATTTTTAAACCAAATTGGCCAGAATGTCAGATATGTGGAAAGACTGGGCACACTGCCATACGGTGCTGGTACATATGTGATTTCTCTTATCAGGCATTAGGGGATCTCCCTCAAGCTCTTACTGCTATATCCTTGACAGATCCTCAAGATCCGAATATCTATGCAGACACAGGTGCAAATGCACATATTCTGAATAACCCAGGTATTGTCTCCAATCTCGTTCCTTATCATGGTTCTGACAAAGTTATGGTTGGTGATGGGAATAAACTTGATCTCTCTCAAATCCTCATATGGTGGTGTTCCCCTTCGAAATGTATTAGTTGTTCCCAATATTTACAAAAATCTAGTTTCTGCGAGTCAACTTACAAGAGATCAAGCTTGTAGTTTTTAATTTTCTGTCACTGGATTATTGATTGAGGATCGACAGACGGGGAGAATACTGGCAACAGGGAGTAGAAATGGGAACCTCTATGCACTAGATGGGAATATGGCTGCAGCTCTAGTGGCGATAAAATCAGGAAAAGCCCCAGAAGATATATGGCTAGAAAGACTAGGTACCCGCATTCTCGACTTTTGAAAGTTTCAAGTTCAAATAATGGTATTGATGTTAGTTCTTGGTCTAAACCTTCTACTATATGTAACCGTTGTCAAATAGGAAACAGCTGCAAACTCCCTTTTCAATTAAATTATAAAATTGAAGTTGAACCATTCCAGGAAGTCCATTGTAATTTATGGGGACCAGCCCTGGATTTCTCTTTTCAACATATTAGATACTATGTTGTTTTTATCGATGATTCCATCAGATATACATGGATTTACCCAATAAAACAAAAATCTGAATTTTTCTGTGTCTTTATCAAGTTTCAGGAGATGGGTGAAAGTGAAACACAATTTTCAACGAAGATAAGGGTTTTTTAGTGTGATGGTGAAGGTGAGTTTCAGTCTCATTTATGTGGAACACTTATCCCAAAGATCTATCTCTTGTCCTGGTACCCCTAACAGAATGAGGTTGACAGAGAAAAAGCATCGTCATATCGCTGAAACAGGTCTTACTCTATTATTCAATGCTAATCTACCAAAGGCCTTATAGGTTGAATCTTTTCTTACTGCTGTTTATTTAATCAATCGGTTACCTTCCTCAGTCTTAGGAGTGGAAGCCCCATTTCACAAGTTATATGCAAAACACCCTGATTACTCTTTATTATGAGTATTTGCCGTCGATGATATTCCTTATCTTTGTGATAGAGCACCCAGTAAGTTTCAGCCCAGATTCTGTCCTTGTATTTTTGTTGGATATAATAGTGAGCACAAGGGATTTCAATGTTTTTGTTCTCTCACTCGGAAAATCTTTATCACAACGCATGTTATTTTTAATGAAAAAGTTCTTCCCTACACTCTTTCCACAACGTTGACTGGTGAAAACACCCTCACAACCTACTCTGAATTTTTGGTATCACATTTGAATAAATCCATAGAACTTACGTTGGACAATGAATCAGCACCCACTTCGTTGGTCCGTTGTTCCTACCACATGATAGTCCACAAACCCCATCAAATAACTCGGTGAATGCTGATGTCGGCCAACACACGGATTCCACATTAACTTAAAATGGGTCTGGAATTCACACGGATTACCTGGGTCCATTACAATTAATCTCCCCATCATTGAAGAAGAATTGAATAGCCTGAGTCGAGATGAAGGAAATATTACCTCCCAAGAAACGGAGAGGTCTTGTATTCGACACTTACTTTCGTTGGTCACCTCCCGTAGTTTTACCCGGTGCATGTGGATAGGAGGATTTGCATGTGCCCCTACAGATTAGTTTTCGGCTGTCCAAAATCGAGTATCGTTCGGGAGATACCCTTGATTATAAAAAGAATAAAATATATATTTCATCACATGTGGACTCTATTGGAAAGAAACATGATTCAATCATTCAGCACATGTCAAAGACAGAAGAATGTTTTGGGCCAGGTACTTGTCATCAAAAAATTTCTACTTCTCCAGCAGCACACGACGACAACATATCTCAACAGCTGGACACACATAATCTAGCCACTACGCAACCTCTTGATCCAAAGAAAATGCATGATGCACACGGTGCACATGGCCCACCTGATCCAGCCAATCAGCACCCACTTGGTCAAGTGGAGTTCAAACGTCATGCACACGGTCCACCTGATCCAGCCACTCAGCAGCCACTTGATCAAGTGGGTGAACGTCATGCACGCGGCCCACCTGGTTCATTTCAGTTGCAGCAGCCACTTGGTGCAAAAGGGAAAACACATGCAAGTCATGGTCCACTGGTTCACAGCGAACCCGGCTTTCGATAATTATTTGCGACACTGGCCCACCTGGTTCATTTCAGTTGCAGCAGCCACTTGGTGCAAAAGGGAAAGCACATGCAAGTCATGGTCCACTGGTTCACAGCGAACCCGGCTTTCGATAATAATTAGCGACACTTCTTATGTCAATTAGAAATTCTGATGTCAAGGAGCCAACTGAAGTTGCTCCTGCGTTGAAGCAGCCGAAGTGGGTAGAAGCTATGAAATAATAGCTAGATGCTCTCCATGATCAAAGTGACACATAGACCCTAGTTCCTCAGAATCCCTCCATGAATATCATTGGGTCAAGATGGGTTTTCAAAACAAAGCTCAAACCAGATGAAAGAGTAGAAAGGTACTTATTTCTTTACTAGAATTCCTACAAGCTGTCTTGGAATTCCAAATGTTAGAATTCAGAAATGCTACTAAATTCTTTCATTTTAAAAATCTCCGTTTCATTCGTATATGAATTCTTGCCTGAGAATCTTTAAATTCATGACATCCATAAGCTTCTTGTTTCATCACTATATAAATTCTTGACCGGAAGCACACATTTTATGCATTGTAGAACATGGGACCACCTTTGTTGTGAATTTGGATCCAAACGGTAAGAATTACAATGTGGTCCCACCTCATGTATATGGTGCATGGTCCCATTTTTTAGAAACTAAATCATGGAACCAAAGTTTAAAAAATCTGAATATGGGCCCATCTTGATAAGAATTGCATGGGCCCAATTCTTGCAATTGTAAATATGGGGCCTACCTTTTGGTACGCAAGATCGACGTCCTCTGTTGGGTACCGGAATCCCAACCAAACTTCTCCGAGTTTCAGAATTCTGATATGTTCGTGGAGGGGCTAGCATTTTGGAATTCCACCTTTTTGGCATTTGAAAATTCTGGCTGCCCTTGAATTTCTTATAAGAATTCTTGAATCCACATACATCCTAAATTCCCGTCAAAAATGCTTGTAAAGAAATAGGCCCTAAGGCTCGACTTGTTGCAAAGGGGTAAAATCATGAATCAACTTGATGGTGTAGAATTAGATGAAATTTTCGGCCGTGTCATTAAGCCCGCAACCATTCATCTCATATTAACACTTGCAATTGTTCAAAAATGGCATATGAGACAATTAGATGTCAAAAATGCATTTTTGCATGGTTTCCTTAAATAGACAGTCTAGATGGAACAACCCCTGGGTTCATCAATCCTACATATCCAAATCATGCTTGTCATCTTAAAAAGGCCCTATAAGGTCTAAAGCAAGCTCCATAAGCCTGGTTCGACCGACTTAGTCTCTCTCATCCATATTAGCTTCTTTTGCAACAAATCCGACTCCTCATTGTTTGTCTTACATTGTTCATAATGGAACAATTACTCTTCTCCTGTACGTTGATGATATAATTGTGATCGGCAACAATTATTCACTTTTTACCCATCTTATCTCTTAATTGAGCTCCTAGTTTTCAATGAAAGATCTTGGGCCTTTACATTATTTTCTCGGAGTTGAAGTTTCTCATTTTCAAGGAGGATTGTTCCTTTCTCAAACCAAATATGCCTCGGACATTCTCTCTAAGGCAAATATGTTTGAAAGCAAACATGTTAGTACCCCTTTGGCTCAACAACATGATCTTCATTCCTCTACTGGGCCTTTATTTAATGCTACATCTTATCGGCAAATAGTTGGTGCCCTTCAATAACTAACTTTGACGAGGCCAGATTTGACATATTTTATCAATCTGCTGTGTCAATTCATGCATAAACAAACTGAAGGTCATTATCAAGCAGTCAAGCGCATTCTTCACTATGTAAAGAGCACAATGGATTATAGAATCATAATATTATCCCAGTTTCGCCAAGTCTTTATGCCTTTTCATATGTAGATTGGGCAGGATGTCCCACGACAAGAAAATCAACTACAGGATATTGTGTTTACTTGGGGTCCAATTGAATATCTTGGGCAGCCTGAGTAGCATGCCAGGGCCTCCACTACTACAGAACCTACATTTTGCATGATGTTGGATTTCCATTAGACAAATCGCCAGTCCTCTTTTGTGATAATTTGAGTGCCCTGTATATGATTGTCTATCCAGATTCTCATGCAAGAACCAAATACATAGAGATATACTACCATTTTGTTCGTGAAAAAGTGGCTTTGGGAGTTTTGATCACTAAGTTTGTCACTTTAGGTAATCAGAATGCTGACATTCTTATTACCAAACCTTTTGCAAAAGAGGCTCACCGACTTCTAAGGCCCAAGTTGGGTGTGTTGCCAGCGCCCCAATCCAGCTTGAGGGGAAATGACAAGAAAGAAGAAATGGGCCATCATACAAATGAAGTGGGCCAACACATGTCGTGCACATCAAGTGGTCAAAACCAGCAAATCGGGCATCCATGTCAGTAAGAATCTCAAATCTATCAAACACAACATGTCCTGAAATTATCCTTCAGAAGGATAATCAATGGAGCCAACTCATACAAAATATGTCAAGATGAACCAGCCACATGAGGATCAACCAATTCACAAAAAGATCATTGACTACTCAAAGATATGCTATATGCTTCCTTATTATAGACAATAAGTGGATGAAATTAAATCTAATCAGGAGTCCAACTTTACTTTCCTTCTTCGTCTCGAACATTGCCAGAATTTACAAATTTAGAAAAATTACATAAATTCCTATGCCTCAATTATGAGACTCACATGATAATCTAAACATGGAAATAAAAGGGCTATAGGGAAATTAACCATGCCTTGCCCTTTCACGGGAAACCAAGGAAACCATGATGCCCTTTACACTTAGCCTCAAATAAACCAATAACCATAAAAAGAAAGTAAAAGACTTGTGGGCCATATGGAGAGGACATTATCACCTGCAAGTTAGTATCTCATACAACAAAGCATCTCACAAAACCAGGTTACCAAACCATAATGGAAAAACAAGATGCCAAAGGTAGCCACGCTTTTAATACATGCACTTCGCAGAGGGGTGTCCCCCGGCGGGGGTCGAGCTGTGAAGAATAAAGTGATCATGTGTTCCCGGTCGACCGCCCAGAGGGCTCGGTTGACCGACCCTACAGGTACCCGGTCGACCGAGCACGAGGCCAGGTCGACCCGCCTAACGAAGGCAGAAAATTGGGTTTTCTCAATTCGAGTCCAAACACCTCTAAAACACTTTTGAATGCTTTCAATGGCATCCTACTATCCTTCCATCATAATTAAACCCTTTTGTGACTATCCAAACATGGATTTACTACATAAAGTAAACAAACACAATCATAACTGATCCTTACATAGCCCTAGGTATATCCTCTTTGCATCTCATGCAAAGATTAGATCTAGATTGCTGATCTAACATGATTATAGATGATGTATGGCTCTGATACCAATTGTTGGAAGTAGGTGGGCCTCGTGGATAGATTTTCAAAACTTTTTTACCCACTTGACTCATGGATCAACTATCCAGAAGGCTATAACCCAATCCAGGATTTAATCCCTCATTCTCATCAATCATGTACAGCAATATAACCTATCTAGAAGATAGAAATCAGCAACTCCATGCAACAAAATAATCTACAACAAGTAGAGAAGCAAATTATACCTTTGGAGCCCGGTAGTGCTCTAATCGAGGAGAAGACAACCAACTAGAACAAGAACTCTTCTTGAAGCAATTAGAGATCTTCAAGACCTTGTTGTCTTCCACGCTATGACCCTCTATCAGATCTCTTTTCTTAAGAAGATGTGTGGGATCTCCAAGAGAAAACCCTACTAGAAGCTCTAAGGAACTAGAAGGCAACTAAAAGATAGAGAAGAGAAAAAATTGTGCAACACTTGCACAAATAAAGAGGGTTGGGCGTGCACTCTTATGGCTGGACGTCCAAGGGGTGTATTCCCCTTTAAATAGCCCTCAAGTCTCCTCTTTTAACTCTCTTACTAATTTTTATTAGAAGTCTCACTTCCACATTAATTAGCAACATACTATTACCACTATTAGAAGTCTCACTTCAAATAGAAATAGTAAGTTTCTAATTCCTTTCTTTTGGAGTTCAAGTAGAATTAGTAATGATCCAATATTGGGCTAGCGTGGGGACCACTAGGGATTCCAAAGAAAACTGGCTCCAACTGGAACACCATGACCCCACATCTCATGTGCAATCCGGGCCCACAGTTAATTGCAAATAACACCACTATATAAATGCAATTGCACTCCAGTCTTAAGAATAAATTATAATGAAGACCATAAACTTCCCAATTACCACAAGTAGGCCCCTCTATCATTATCCATGGATCAATTGGAATAAATCTGTCCCATCCAATCTTAGATCCACATCTTATTATCCTTGAGCCCCAATTAATCACAGTGATCATCAATACCATCCAATTAACTCTTCATCGAGATGGGTGCACACTGACTAATGATAAATTCATTAATTGGCACAAGAGGATAATGTAGATAGATTCCATCTTGATCATTGCATGTTCTCACAGTCCTACTACCATGTACCCAAGACACCGAGGTGTTGACCTACAGTTGGCCTCACTCATTGGTGATTCAAAGCAAATGAATAAACAAAAACTTGAGTTCATCAATGTCTCAGGATTGAGAGCATATTGCTAGGGAATTATGAGAGCAGACCTTAAATCGAGACAATATTTCATAAGGTGTTTCTCATGGTCCTTCAATACACTAATGTACCAGCACTATGATCTAGAATCTTACATTCTGATAATCAAGACAGATCACACTATCTCATAGTGATCAAAGTGCTGCAACCTTATCAGATGAGATGCTCAGTCTCATCACACTATCTCATAGTGATCAAAGTGCTGCAACCTTATCCGATGAGATGCTCAGTCTCATCACTGGTTGTGAAGATATTTTAAGTATAAGATTTGTGACACATGTCTCCCTATGTGGATCTCATCCATATACATATATCACATCTAATATACTAATGGGACCCGGTTCATCTCATGAACCATTATGTCATATGTATTGGTCATGTGCATTAAGTAATAAATCATCATTCATCTCATGAAAGGAAAGCATGATTATATTGATAAATAAAGAAATTAATCAATTTATTACATCAACTGATGGATTGAGACCATACAATCTAACAAGTCAAACCCGGCTGGGAGTGGGCTTTGAAATGTTCATGGACCCTCTGCAAATGAAAATTTATGGGGGGTTTGATCGGTACCCCAAGTCCACGATGGAGTTTCCGGGCCCTATGCCTCCTAGTGGTACATCATGTCATGTTATGTATGCTCATGTTCTCATCTGATTTCATGCGTACATGCTTATGTGGGAGATTATGGCTTATATCACTGTTCCACCTTGATATGTTATTCTTCTACAATTGTCACCTTTATTAGAAAACACATGCACTTCAAATGTTGCATACAAAGAAATACTTGCACTTGCCAATTCTATTTAACATCTATTGTTATAGGTAATTTGAGTAACAATATTTCATATCAATATACTTTATTTGCTAATATATATTCTGTTTTGGCACTCATGCAAAAAAAAAAAATACTTGTGCAATCCTAACCAATGAATTATTTAATAGTTCTTTTTACAGGTGAACAATATGCCTAAGGATTGTAAGAAAGTCCAAGATATAACAGAACACACATCAAATTGGACCGCCAAAATAAAGGTTAATGAGAAAAGCATTCCTCGTCGGTCACAATCTGGAACCAAAACATATCAGAATTTATTATTTAGTGACTCTGAGGTAAATCATGAAATATATATATATATTCTCTTATTGCATAATTTATATGTAAAAAATAATCTATAATTCAATGTAATTATTATTTTTTCATATTAAGACCTTCTTTGGCTAAGCATACTACATTTTAAAGAATTTTGTCAATATTTTGACAAGTTTTATGTTTTAAAAGTTTGTCAAATATTAGATTTTAAAGGTAAATACATTTAAACTATATGTAGGGAAAGAGAGTTCGAGCCACTATGTTCGACAGCAATATTAATTTATTTGAAAACACGTTCAGTATATTAAAGAACTACTATGTGTCAAATATATCTGTCCGCCCAGCTCATCCAAGATATCAATTTGGAGATACAAAATATCAGTGGATCATAAATAGTCAATGTCTTATAGAAGAAGTCGTGAAAGAGGAAGAGGATATCAACAACAACATTTACAGTTTTGTTCCATTATCTGATATTAACAACTATGATTCAGAGGCAGAAATAGGTAAAAAAAAAATTGTAGTCAAATAATATTTCACTACTATCATCATCCTTACAATATAAATAAACATGTATCAATTTTATTCATTACGATACTTTCTTCATTAAAAAAAATATAAAAATCTCTTATTCTTTATTATATAATTTTACAGACATAATTGTTGTGGTTCTCGACGTACTGCCCCCAAAGATGGTCAAATCAGAAAGCCTTCTACTTCAACAAATAGTGCTAACAGATTTAGCGTATGTTACCACCTTTTTTAATAACTTATACACTTAAATAACTTTCTATGTTATAAATTATCAATTTCTACTACTAATCGATCCCTTACTTTTATAATTCTTAGTTTGATAATGATGAATCTATCTATATGGAACAACTTTATGGCAACAAAAATTGATGCTTTAGCAAAAGCGTTGGATACAAAGCCAATCATTATTGTCACACGAACAAAGAAATCACATTATAATGGTATAAAAATAACAAATGTATTTACTGTAGTTTTTATAAATAAATACATTAAATAATTATGCTTCCCTTTTCTCAAGTGTAACTGGCCTAACAACAAGATCTTCATCAACAATCATCATCAACCTTGACATGCCGTCTGCTAATTCATTACGCATTTGGTAATTATAAATCATTTTACATATCATTTTTCCTTTTTTATAATAATAGCTAGATGTAAAAATATAATATGAATAATTATTGCCTTGATTTATTTCTTACCAGGTATTCTAATCATGAGGCCGAGCTTACTGAACTACAAAAAAATATAGCTCAAACATCCACTAGAACTACATCAACAACAACAACTATAAACATTGAAGACATTCTAAATTCAAAAACACTGGTACTTTATTTAACAAGATAAAATTCCTTTCAAATGAACATCATTTCCCCATCTATAATTTTATTTCAACTATTACCTGATACATAAATTCTTCCTTAAGAATGTTTCATATCACATAAGAGCATCAATTTCAATTGACAATCTACAACAGAAATTCTAGTATATGGGTTGAAGTGGTTGAAAAAAAAATACCGGTATTACGGTTTTAAAATAAATATATAATTATTTCTCATTAACTACTATTACTAAATCTTACAAAAAATTACTAATGCTGACTATTATCATAAATTTTCAGGATTAGACTTGTAACAACTCTTTATAACTCTACAAGAACCATTTCAGCAATGCTATTTGGAAATGAAATGAAGAAATTGTCTTCATGCACATCAGTTGAAATGATGCAATTTTCTGAACAGGTATAAAACTATCAAGCTCATCTTCATATAACTAGCCACAGATACATATAAAATATTAAATTAATTATTTTATTTTAATATTAGGGGGAAATTGGTGAAATCAAAAACATCATCAACAAATTCAATTGACAGGAATACATGTTTCAGCTGAAGTCCTATGAATACAACTCAAGAGTAAACTTCACTACTCTATTGAGTGATGGTCTTCCGCGGCAAGGGTGGGAGTGCTGCTGGACTGAAGGCGACGACGACGGCAGTCTCCAGTGATGAATGCGATCGTGCAGCGATGGGCACAACAGCTACGGCAGTTTCGGATTCTCCTGCTACAGAGACTAGCAGGCAACGAGCGGCGGGAGCAGCAAAACTCTCCCCTTCTCCAACGCAGGCGACGGGCATGCATATAAGATAATATAAATCTTACTGCAGTGATCGGATAAAAGGAGCCATGATTCTATAGGGCTACTTTCTTCCCTTCTAAGATCTCACTTGCATGCATATAAGATAATTTCCTTTCCACTTTGTAATTTTATGTGTCTATATATTGATGGATAGATTTATTCCTTCTTCAATGTCAAATTACTATTAAATTAATGCATTATTACTTATTCACTATTTTTGAAAGGGTAAAATCTTCTTTATTCCCAATGCAAATATCTCTCTCTTATATCATTGTCACAAGTACAATTTCTGGAATGACATAAGTAGATGGGTTAACTTTTGGGGCCCGACAAATGCCACATGTAATTCCCTTTTCCCTTATTAATAACAAAATGCATTTATTTGTCTTGTGGCTCCATTTGCCGATGAGAAACGCTTATTTGTGTGTATTTCCTTTTTCATATGCATTAACTCTTTGTTGTTAACTTAGTGTATGGTTGTGTCTTATATTTAATATTGGCAAGGAAATTAGAATGGAGGCGATGCTCAATTCTACCAAGGCTATTGGCTGTATTATTGTCAACTAGCGCTTCAGCGCTCGCGCCCAACGCGTGCCTTGAATTCATCGAAAGAAAACCCAATTTAAATTGTCAATGTTGGCACAAAAAACTTGATTGAAGGGAGAGTAAATCAATGCATTATTTAATCATATTTGTCGTGTTTCCATATTTAGTTTTTGATATTAGTCAACATCTTTCCATAACATGTGGAAAATGTGCCCAGTTTAATCATTTTGAGCTACAAAATTAACAACATAGCAGGATGGCTCTTTGTAGTTCAGCAACTTTTATTTCTATTATATTGCTTATAAGTTCTTTTTAGGCTTTTATGTAACTTATAGTTTTTATATTTATTTTTTTAATTTTGTTTGTTTGATTTAATCGTTTTGAAACTAGCGAAGAGTGCCCCATGCTAAGCACGGGCAAAATAACTTCTAACATTAAATATATCATAAGAATTGTTAAAAAGTTAATAAAACTTTAAAAATTAATGTGGTAATTGTAATTTGAAGGCATATAATAAGAAATCATCAGTAGATTTTAAGTACAACCATCAGGTTTTTTTTTTTGAAACGGTAACAAAAATTTATTAAAAAGAGAAAATAAGTACAAAGCTGAAAAAGTAAAAGAGAGAAAAGTTAAAGAGAAGGTACAAGAGTATCCATCTAAACAAGTACAACCATCACTTATATGAACTTTATAGCTTAAGATTGGAAAATTCCCATTCTCCCTCGGCAAGCGTGCATTGTAGAACATCAGTTACATGGAAAGTTTCTCGCCTCCTCTTTAGCTCCACACTGTTGTCACAAGTTTTTCTTTTTTCAATAATATTGTAATTTTCTTATTAACTATGAAACTTATTATTATTTTTAATTAAGTCATATATTATATATTCATTTGAGTTTAGTTTTATTGTAAAATGGTTGTCATAGAAAATTAATGACTATATAGGAAATCATATAAAATAGTTATTTCAAAAGTTTGATCATCTATGCTTAAAGTACAATGCATAAGTATGAAAATAATAACAATAGTATTTATAGAGGTCAATATTCTAAAAATATAGTTATTTTAATAAATACATCGTTAATAAATTCCAACTCACGGTCAATATTCCAAAGTGGGGGCGCTGGGTCCCTTTCTTGTTAACTAATTTTAAGTTTTTGTTGATAACTATTAGCAAAAAGATGCTTTGTGGTGTAATGGTAGGGTTGTTCCTTTGAAATCCATATTGTCTACCCGTTTGCTAGGGTTAAACTATATTAAATTGGTCAAAATTAATTGGAAGTGATTTCAAATTGAAATCACTTCGCTTCATATATAATAATTGTTGCCTTCTATTTCACTAACTGTTTGTTGACATAAATGGATATGCCTGTAGATCAATCAGAACAAATGTTTTCTGCATTCTTATTATGAAATTCAAATACAAGCAATGTTATTATAGCTAAAATACCTTTTTTTTATCATGGAAGAATAAAACGTTACTTTTATTCATCAATGAACTCAAACAGATTTAACAAGAACTATAAAATTGTTTGTTTAATTAGTCTTTTTCATAATAGTAACACATGTAACTAGGACAATGTTACTCTCACTAACAACTGCGTGCGTTGAACTTAATTTACAATAACTTAATATGCGACCTGCCAACTATTCAAACTGTATTTTAAGTTCATGTTTTTACTGCTTTGTATTGTTTATTTTCCTTACTATTCCTTTTATGTTGCAAAATAATAGTTGTGCTACTCGAATTTTTTACTTTGTCGAATTCCCAATAGAAACCAACCTTAGAAATTAATCAACTCATGCTAAATGAGTTATTATAGCAGTTTTTGTGTGCCATGCAGGATACAAGAAATACTATTTTGCCTCATGATCCTTGCACTGTGTCGAGTTGCTGTGATAGAATTCCATCTTCGGTTGTCTAACCAAAATCAACAACTTGAGATGAAAGCATGGTTAGCCCTATTCTGGTGAGAATCTTTTATTTCACTTCTTCAATGGATGTGCAACACTAACATACTAAGTGCAATCACATATTTCAAATGCCTGTCATAATTTTCTTAGTCTAAGTTGAATCTCTCACGTCATACTCTCTATTGCACATATGAGACAATGTTCTTTTACTTTGTTTTATTTATACTTTTTGACATCTTTCCCCAGCCATATGAATTCCATTCTTAAGCCAATTCAGGTCAACGTAATTCTATGTTTAAGTCAGTTAGCATGGGCAATGTAATCATAATATTAAAATTTATAAAAAAAAAATAACTTTCTGATCAGTTTCTTTAAAATTAAATGCAAAAAGTTTTAGTCTCAAAGAAAGGGAAATAAAAAAGAAGTCCATAAGAATTCAATACCTAATACCATATAATTTAAAATTAAAAAATTAAAAAAAAAACACAAGCTCATTAAAATTGAAGATTAATGATCAAGAAAACTAAAAAAAAAAAAATTAAAACAAACAAACAATATAAACTATGAATAAAATCCAATGAAATTTGAAAGACACATAGAAATAAAACATAGAATTGAAAATCCATAATCAACTCAATAACATAAGCAACTTAAAAGAATCAAACACTCATGAGAAAAAAATAAACCCAAAAATGGAGCAAAAAAGGGCAAAGACAAAAGAACCCACAAATTCATGAAAAACCATCATAAAAAAATAAAATAAAAACTTAAAACCCATCACAAGTGAGAAATTACAATAAAAGAAATACAAAATAAAACGAAATAAATTTTATTAAAAAGGCTCTAAAAATATATATAAATAAAATTATATTGGAGAAATAGAATTATATTGGAGAAAGTAGAAAATGATGATAATAATAATGATCTTAATTCTTTATTTAGATGGACCAATATTATTAGAGATTCCTTTTACCGTTAGTTCCGCATTCTTAAAACAAAGTGTACAATCAAAATCAATAGATAAAAAAGAAATCAGACAACTCAGAACCGATAGTGGATTAAATAAAAAAGACTAAGGATTAAATAAACCAGACAACCCAAAATCGACATTTCACATTCTAAAAAACGGAAAAAAAAAATCATATAATCAGAACAAAAAAAATACTTGAAATTCCTTAGATTAGTGGCACTTAGACACTGGGACCCATTATCACTCAAATGCTATTGCCTTGATAGAAATAGGATGATATTGGGAGTTTCTTAATAGATAAAAGGCATGATGGAGAGTACAAATCACAAAAAAAACTTTATTTGGAAAACTTTAGTATTTGTATTTTTTTTATCAGAGAATCAATTTGACCGTAGAAATAACCTAGAATGAGGTGAAAATTTGAGGTATCCCATAAATAGCAAGGATGTTTGTCTTAATGATTGTGATTTTTAATAGATGGGGTCTATCATAATGTTCCACTCCAGTTACATCACGATTTATAAAAGTTAAAGCCACATGCACAAAAAAAGAAAAAAACCAGACTCCGCCCTTTCTCCCTCGGCAAGTATGCATGGTAGCACATCAGTTACATGGAAAGTTTCCTGCCTCCTCTTTAGTTCCACGCTGTTGTCATGAGTTTTTCTTTTTTCAATAATATTGTCATTTTCTCATTAATTATGAAACTTATTATTTTTGTTGATCAATTCCATATATTATATATTTATTTGAGTTTAGTTTTATTGTAAAATGGTTGTCATAGAAATTAATGACTATATAGGAAATCATATAAAATAGTTATTTCCAAAGTTTGATCATCTATGCTTAAAGTACAATGCATAAGTATGAAAATAATAACAACAGTATTTATAGGGGTCGATATTCTAAAAATATAGTTATTTTTATAAATACCTTGTAAATAAAATATAGTTATTTTTATATTCCAAAGTGGGGCTGGGTCCTGTCCTCATTAACTAATTTTAAGTTTTTGTTGATAACTATTAACAAAAAGATGCTCTGTGGTGTAGTGGTAGGGTCGCTCCTTTGAGATACATATTGTCAAATCGCGTCTTAACACGTACCATGATTAATTTTTACCATGTCATTAAAAATACACGAGTCAAGTTGGGTCCAAAAAGTGTGCTTTATCTTTGGCTTGACTTAATTTACCCCGACCCGACCCGTTTGCTAGGGTCAAACTAAATTAAATTGGTAAATTGGATTAGTCAAAATCAATTGGAGCGAATTGGAACTGATTTCAATTGGAGACCACTTCGCTTATGGGCAACATAATTCACAATATTAGACAGTGAAAAACATTATAAAAAAAGGTTTTGGAAATAGAGGGGGGATGTAGAGAGAGGAAAGGCAAGAGAGTGGACACATAGAGAAGATGAAAGGATGCATTAAAATGTTGGAAATATACTGAGAAGATGAAAGGAGTGCAAAGAAATGGGGAGTCTTAGTATTAAAGAATCATGAGGGTGGAGTAGTTTCAGTAGTAAAGAGGATTTAAAAACAGAGAGAATCGAAATCAATCCAATGAAAAAAAGGGTCAAAACAAAATTCACACAGTCTAAATAATTTGAAATCAATCTCTGATTTCTCAGTTCGCTTCATTTATATAAAGTACGGGCAATATAATCATAATTTTAAAATGTGTAAAAAAAATTATGATCAGTTTCTTTAAAATTAAATGTAAAACGTTTTACTCTGAGAGAGAGGAAAAAAATAGAAGTCCATAAGAATTCAATACCTAATACTATATAATTTAAAAAAAAAAACACACAAGCCCATGAAAATTAAAGATTAATGATCCAGAAAACTAAAAAACAAAATCAAAACAAACAAACAATATTAACTATATATGAATAAAATCCAATGAAAATCAAAAGACACATAGAAATAAAACATAGAAAAAAAAACTCATAATCAACTCAATAACATAAGCAATTTAAAAGAATCAAACACTGACGAGGAAAAAAAACTCAAAAATGGAGCACAAAAGGGCAAAAGACAAAATAACCCACAAATTCAAACCATCATAAAAAAAACTAAAACCCATCACAAGTGAGAAATTATAATAAAAGAATACAAAATAAAATGAAATAAATTTTATTAAAAAGGCTTTAAAAAATATATAAATAAATATCCATAGACAATACAGTGATAAAAGAAATTTTGATTAACCAAACCACCTTATGATAATCTAATACTCAAAAATGGAACTCTAAAGCCACAAAAGAAATAAGAAAAATCCATAAAAAGATTTCACAAAGAGAACTTAAGGAACCCAATGGAAGTAAAATAAGTAATTAACTCATAATGATAAGCATTAGAAAAATAAAAAAAATACAACAGAAAAAATGAGAATTCACAGAAAATCCCATGATAAAAAGTGATTTAAAGGAAAAAAAAAAAGGACAACCCAATACCCAAAAGTTGAAATAATAAAGGGGAAAAAAAAAGAAAATCACAATCTGTACAAACCATAAAAATATTGCAAATCTATAGCAAATTTAAAATGATGATTGTTTTGTATAAATCATATTAAAATGACATAGTTAAAATTGCTCAAGTAAAATATGATGAA
Organism: Cinnamomum chago; assembly: GCA_038049695.1. Taxonomy (NCBI): domain Eukaryota; kingdom Viridiplantae; phylum Streptophyta; class Magnoliopsida; order Laurales; family Lauraceae; genus Cinnamomum; species Cinnamomum chago. Next base: position 34,550,319 of record CP142457.1, read on the forward strand.
CTCAAAAGTACATGAATTAAAAAAGGTTTACCTCTCAAATTGAAACATTTAATAATTGCACTAATTGTCTCAAGATGCTCACATTTTAAAATGGGTTGAACACTGATCTAAACTAAGCATGCAAATGAGACCTGATGCGGTACTAAAAAGAGACACAAAGAAACAAAAGAATTATTGAAGTTGCTTTAATAAAATACAATGAACTCAAAAGTAAATGAATGGAAAAAATGAAAGTTCTCTTGTTGACATAGAGAAATAAAATTATATTGGAGAAAGTAGAAAATGATGATAATAAGAATGAGCTTAATTCTTTATTTAGATGGACCAATATTAGTGGAGATTCTTTTTACAATTAGTTCTGCATTCTTAAAAAAAAAAAGTGTACAACCAAAATCAATAGATAAAAAAGAAGTTAGACAACCCAAAATCGAGAGTGGATTAAATAAAAAAGACTAAAGATTAAACAAATCAGACAACCCAGAAATCAGCATTTCACATTAAAAATAAAAATAAAAAAAATCATATAATCAAAACAAACAAAAATACTTGAAATTTCTTAGATTAGTGGCACTTAGACACTGGGACCCATTAACACTCAAATGCTATTGCCTTGATAGAAATAGAATAACATTGGGAGGTTCTTAATGGACAAAAGGCATGATGGAGAGTCCAAATCACATAAAAAACTTTATTTGGAAAACTCCAGTATTTTATTTTTTTTATCAGAGAATAAACTTGACCATGGAAATAACCCAGAATGAGGTGAAAATTTGAGGTATCTCATAAACAGCAAGGATGTTTGTCCTAATGATTGTGATTGTTGATAGATGGGGTCTATCATAGAACATTTGTATGATTTGCAAGCAAATACAAAGGCATTGCATTATACAACTCTAACATCTTAGATTATGTACCATAGAAGATGAAACATGTAGTAAAACAATCAATTCTTCAATCATATAAAAAACAACAAAGAATGGAAAGCGAACCCAAAAGTAAAAATAAAAATACAAAAGTAATTATTGTGGTTCATCAAATTGATACCACTCAAAGAAGTATCTAAGACCTGAATGATAATTATATAAATTGTGAAGTCTAAGATAAAAATAAGAAAAAGTTAAAAAAAAAAAAATCACTAACTTTCAACATTCAGAGATGTTCCTATTCTTTTAGGAAAAAGATTGTGGCAAGAGCAACACCTCTCCTTTAACAGGGGTCGATCATTGGGATGCCTAAAAGGTGCCCATCAGTGATCAAGGCTGTGTGGATGATAATAACGAAACAATGGAAGGTGAAGAGCAGTGAAGCCTTCGGCTATGGGGTTGCTGATGGGGACAAAATGGTTGGACAAAGTTAAACTCAACCGGCATCATAATACTAATTATTCAAACAATTTTTTTTTAATTTTATATATAGCGGGGTAGCTATAATTCAAAACCCTAAAATAAAAAAAATCACCAGAAGTAGTCTAGAGTATTCATCAACAATCTTAAAAGTGTTCAACCTGATATATATGGAGATTTCAACATCAATTGAGATGCCAGAAGATATAGTACAAATGTAATATACAGCTTATGTAAGTCTCTCGCTGTATCCATCAATTAGTGCAAAAGATAAAACCCAAAAATGCAATAAAAAATACACAAATATTTAAACAAAGTTAAAAAATGGAGAGAGATGTCGCATTAGAAAAAAAGAATCAACAGTAACTTGATATGCACGTTCCAATTCTCTAAATCCTTTTGTTCTCTAGAGCAAACTATTTGCCCTCGTAAATGTTCAAATCCACTGTTCCATGGCTGTTGAGTAAATTTTAACGATTTCAATTTTTTACATGGTAGCCAAGTACAAGGAAATATAAATCAATTGAGAAAAGCAATGCTTGGCTAGGCTTTTTACCAGATGTTAGCATTTCAGAGCGCTTATTTTACTAAAACATCTAGTAAGAGGAAACTGAAATGATATGGGCTGAGTTCAGTGAAAGAGTTTATTTAGGGAATTACCTTCAAAATGCATTTTCATCTCTAATCATTTAGAGTAGCCAAACGTGCCATTAGAATAAAGTGTTAGGGGCATGGTTACCTTCATCAGACCTGGACCACGTGAAGAGCTGCCGTAATCTCGGCACATCATTATCCTTGTCATCGATCGTCATTAACTCATTATCATCTTGTCAACCCAATAGAATAAAAATTTGTGATTTGGGGGTCTCGGATTTCCGAAAACAATGGATTTGTGTCACGATCCGGGCCCGAATTACGATGACCCCAAGCCGTGAGCCCATACTTACTCTCGTAAACTCTGAATTAACCGAAGTTAAAACGGAATCCACAAGGGATAACATTCTCAATAAACCTGTCAAATACACAATTTTTGCGGAAACATTCTATTTGACAATATCAATTTTACGATTTACATGTAGAAAAAAATAAAGCCCTTATACATGTATTATTTCTATCACTGTTTGTCAATCAGTGCATATCCAAAACACCATACAATAACAATTAATTACATTTCAAAAATGAATGTACAAAATAACTTTTCAAAATGTTTCTCAAAATGTTATAGTTCTTTCTTGCACTCGAATACTCATATCAAATCGTATTCCGTCAGTTCCATTCGTTTAATCCTCCTGGAGAAACCGGAGTGGTCTCCGCCGCTGCCGTCGGGGGCGCTGCTGGACCGGCAAGGGCAAACGGGCCTATAATGTCATCAATAATACTAATGAACACGACGGTTCAACAATGTATAAACAGATCTTATAATAGCACATGTTAATACATATACTGAATTCATTCAATCTATTTAATAACAATTCCAATTCTAGACAAGTCTAGATAATTCCTACAATGACAGTGGTGAACACTCAAAAGTCATTTAATGGACATATGCAAGATAGTCACTACCATAGCATTCATTTCGTTACATTTCACTTTATCGCATTGTATTCCATTTCATTTCATTTCATTCCGTTTCGTTTCATTTCATTTACCGTCTTCCCTCAAAGGAATGATTCATCTTCCAAATGGAAGGCATCAATCAATACTCATAGATATGATCGGCATATGTGGGACTTACTAGTGTCCGGGCCAGGGACAACTAGCATCACCATGGAGTTCCGGAACGCCCCAAATCCATCTACTGCAGTAGGATTGTTCATAATTCATTGTTACCTTTAGTAACTATTCATTTGTTAATTCAATCATTCATTTCATCTCGGTAATGAGTTTAAGAGACTACTATGTAGTGCCAGAGTCAGGAGTCAAATCAAATCTATTAATTCTATCCAAGCTTCTAGTCAAATTCCTAAACCAAACAAATGAGTGAAACGTTCGTCATTGAATGTACGTGTTATTCTCGATGAACATCACTTTAATAGTAGTTTGTACATTCAACAACTTAGCTAACACTTATGCAGGTTTAGATAACACAATTGAAGGATCCATGCACAATTTGATTATACTTAATGCACTACCATTCTTTTCTTTTATTTTCTATAACCTTGACAAGTCTTAGATTATGGTGTAATTAGTTCTAACACTAATTTATAGACCACTAAGACTCATAGAAAAGGTATTTGGTTCCAAAAAGAACCAATTTCAACATGAAGGTCCGATCGATTGACCCGAATTATCTCCCAGTTAAGGGTATGTCCAATCGATCCGATGACAGTCCGATCGATCAGCACGAAAAACTTCTCAGTTAAGGCTTGTCCGATTGATCAGACCTGGGATGAGTTGAGGTCCGAAAACTGCTTTTTTTTCTCCCTTTTCATTCCTCTCTTTTCTACATTCAAATCACTCCCATCCTACAAGAAAATAGAACTTCATGTTCCCTTTTCGTACATCATTCATTAACCATTTCAATCAATCCATAAATGAATTTCCAAAAACTTAGTGGCAAATACATAAACTCCAAATCCATGAAAAACTCAATGAACTTTTACAATGATTAACACTAATCACAAGCAAATGTTTATACTTGCCTCTTATGAAGCTTAGTAGCAAAAGCCCTCTTTCCTTAGCTTGGCTTGACCCAAAAACTCAAACCCTAACCCATAAAAACATGAAGATACACCTCATAAGCTATTTATGCTAATAACCATGCCTAATCACTCATTATAACTTGAAAACTCATTAAAAGTTCCAAGTACTTACTTGTAGCTCCAAGCAAAGAGACTTTGAGTTTTCTTTCAAGCTCTATCTCTTCAAAAATGGAGGAAATGGCTTGAGGAAGAAGATGAAGATGAGGCCTCCCACTCAAAACCACTTGAACCTCTCCTAATCTCACTCTTGATGAAGAAAATAGAAGAGAAGGGAGAAGATGAAGAAGACTCTAGGGTTTCTTGAGGTGGAAATGAGAAAATGACTCATTTCATTCTAATATGAGGCCTTCTTACACAAAAACCCCCTTTTATTAAGTCTTATTACATTTTGAGTCAAATAAGACCTCATTTAATCCATTTGAGGTCAAATAGAGTCGCGTCTTTTATGAAAGTTAACGTACTATTCGAGATACACACGTTGGTATCAAGGATTTTTGTATTTGACGAAATACGTGAAAATCCATATTTATGATAAAAGTCCTTAGCTTACCTTGTTTGAGTCTAAACTTATTTTAACCAACTCAATTTCATTTCATCAAGCTTAATGCATCATTTGAGACTAATTTGTCTCTCTTTGGTCATTAATCTTCATTAACTCAATTTCCCATGCTTAACTAGCATTAATATCAATTAATTAGCCTTAATCATGATTAGTTTGGGTCGGGGTGTACCAATTTGGTTGTGGGAGAATAGAAGGGTACATTTGTACGTAGAGAGGGTGGATGCGTAAAGAAAACAGGAGAGGAAGCAGAGGGGACAGAGAGAAGAGGAAAGGGTTCAATTGCGCAAAATGAAAATAAAAGGGGAAAAAGGAAAGGTTTTGTACATAAAGAGAGGGGATGCATAGAGATAAGAGAGGAAGGAGAGGGGATGGAGAGAAGTGAAAAGGGTTCATCGGTTCAGTTATGTTTAGGGTCGAGAACGTATAGAACGCATTTTGAAACGCAAAAAGAAGAAGAATGGTTTGGTTATAAAAAACGGGGGAGTCAATGTTAATTCGCAAACAGTCGAAATCAATTATATACAATGTCACTGATTTCTCAATTAGAAGCAGTTCGCTTCATATATAATAATGGGAATAGTTTTCTGTTATTTTAGCCCTACTTCACTTGCCCTTCTTACTTCATGGAAACTTATTGTTTGTTTAATGTCAACTTTAATTTTCTATATATATATATATACATATTCAACAATACACTACATTTTTGTATGTAGACAAGAATATCTTAATATAATTATGTGTTTTATGGACGTTCCTTGCATGTGCAGGGCCTCACTAGTATATGAAAAGTTATTAAATCTCCCTTCTGCAGCAAAAATTATGCATCAAATGGCAAAAATTCAAGATAGAATCGATGGTCATGGTGGAATCGAGTTCATGGGCGCTTACTCGTGCAGATCTCACTCTACACTTTCTCCCACATTGGAATTACCATCTCCCAGAACATACTGGTCTTAGGAGCCGCTTGGTATGAAAATAAGTCTTGAAAATACTTTATTTGAATTATGGCCTCTAAGAATGAAGGCATTGTTAGTCAACAAGTCACATTATTAATTTCTTTTTGTTGATCTCCCTAATCTAACATATTTGATTTTTTTCTATCAGTGCTTGATGAAACCTTTTATACATTTGAACTTTCCCAATTGTAACTTGCAATCAAATTTTCTTATTATACTTGTAGCATGAAAATTGCGATTTTGAGGGTCCAATGCATCTAAACCCTTGCCATAATTCAACTTGATTACCAAAAGACTAACTGCCGCCACTTTTCAAATAAATGGCATCCATTATTCTCTAATGATTGTTGCATGTGTGACGCCCCCGGACCGAGGCCCTGATAATCAAGTCCTTAATCCGGGGGACGCGGCGCGACGGGTCAGAAAATTCCACCCACACACTCTAATAATTTTCCCACAGGATTCCGCCGTGAGGATTCCAGACGATCCATCACAACCAATTAATCGAATTCACAACAAATAATAATATGCGGAAGCATGTAGCAAAATAAAAACCAAACAAAATATAAGATAATTGCACAAACTCCGTATCAAAAGAAAAATATATAAAGGGTATAACCCAAAGTTAGTTAAAGTTATGAGGATCATAAGAGTATATTTAATTTATACAACCCAAGAGAAAGGGCCAACAGAGACCATAAGCAAAGTTCCCAAAAGATGTTATCATACTCCAGACCCAACATGACGTCTACATGACATCATTTGACTGCCACTCATGCTCCACCAGATGCCCTACTGCCCCTCCTCTGCACGCTCCGCCTCAAAGGCTTGGGGTCCGACATCTGACACCAAACAGAAAAGTATCAGACACGACGGTCTGGCAAGTGAATAAAACAGATAAGGTATACAAGCTTTATAAATGTCATGTTTAAAATCATAAAAATGCAATTGAAACGAAACATATATAAAGAGTAAACCAAATGAACAATTTCTATACAAATGAAAGAATTTCATAGTTTAAATGTTTCAAACTAACTGACAGATAGTTAAAATATTGGCAAACCACATTTAACTATATTCTCCTATTACCGAAGTAACAAGAGCACAGAAATAAATAATCGTGGCCATATAAAATGGCCGGAACAGACAGACAGAAGCCAGTGCCACTATTCGTGGGACCGGAATACAAAACCGTTGCCATGGCCGGAGCAAACAGAGTCCAAACTGCAGTTGACAAATAATTTAAAGATCCCAAACCGGGTGATCAGCCCAACTAGGTGACCTAAGCTTAGTGGTGTCATTCAAAACCAAAACCTGAATCGATACAAATCAAATCATAGTAATACATTTCCAAAATCGATAAAGGAACTCCTCCGGACAAATACATACTGACAAATTCGATCGAATCAAATGAGTAGCCTTACCGATGTTTCCGAACGTGGCAAACCACTCAAATTTATTTCAAAACAATTTGTAGAAAATATACAAATCTCCCTAACTTGGAATGAATTAATGTATAGTGGCTTAATGGCTTACCACAGGTCGTCTTGACATACACTTAGACCATTAATGCCGATAATATATGCGGAGCTTGGTGTCACTAAAGATCTCCAACAATTAAGGATATCAAGTGTATATTAGAACTTAATTAAATTTCCCGGGTAATTCTAACATCAAACAATTCCATCATTTTTCCCATTTAAATTTCACGATTTAAGGTCATTCGATTTTTTGTATACCTTTCATACTACTATGCTCCAATGGGGTTTAAATGGGCTTCAAATAATGGGGGAAAAGGGCTGGAAAAAGGGGCTGAAATGGGCTGGAAAACAGCGCAGAAATGGGCCAGAAAATAGCCTGGAATGGGCATGATATGGCCTGGAAAACAGCCCAGAAATTGGCCCTAAAATGGGGCAGAAAACAGCCTGGAATGGGCCTGATATGGCCTGGAAAACAGCCCAGAAAATGGGCTAAAAATCAGCCTTGAAATGGGTCTGAAACGGACTTGTAAACAGGCTGAAATGGGCTTGAAAACAACCCAGGAATTGGCCCAGAAAATAGGCCTGGGCCCTAGCAGGCCCGCCCTGCTGCCATGCAGAGCCTAGTCCGGTTCAGTGCAGGATTATGCACTCTTCATCCTGTTTCTGAATCATTCAGAGCTCCATTCCCCACCTGATTCATTGCATTTCTCCCAACTGAGATTTACATTCCATTCAACCACAATATATCAGTCCATTCTGATGATGCCAAAAAAGGGTTTTCGGGCACCCCCGGTCAAGTATAAAGTAATTAATGTGAAAATTAATGGAGAGAGAGAGAGTTTATAGTGGTTCGGTCAGTGTGACCTACGTCCACTTCAATTGGTTACTTTACTGCTCCAGGGAAGGGATTACAAAGTAGATGAGTACAGATGATAGTGAAAAAGTAGATTCCATTTGCTTCTTTGGTAGGACTCTCTTTTTATAATCTTCCCCTAACGGGTGGGGACGATTCTCCAGCGATGTACGCTCCATTCTGGTGGAGTCTTCCGAACCGCCCTCAACAGACGAGCAGATAAGATCTCATCCGCAGGACTTGGCAAAGCTGGTAGATGGAACGACACGCGCGCTGACTTTGTCATTCGATGGATCTGGACCCGGCCCTTAATGGGTGGAAAATGACCCGAGCTCCTTACGGACTTGGGTCACTTCGACCTGACCCACCATCGTGGACCGAGTCACTTTGGCTTAACCCGTTAGCGCAGACTGAGCCATTTGGGCCCGGCCCATCATTTGCCCCTCAATGTCTCGCGCCAAAGAAAACTTTGAAAGGGAGACATTTTGAATATCCAGGCGAGCGTCAGTTGTTTTCCCAAACGCTATCCGTCTCCGCGTTCGGGGTTCCATAGAAGAGTCCTTACGGCGGTTCTTTCCTTCTTTGAATTTTAAAGAAGTGTTCTTGTGGCTCAGGGCTCTCCTCCTTTGCTCTCTTGGCCTTGGGTTCCTTCTCCTTGAAAACCCTAGAGTACAAGTTATAAATAGAGAGGGCTTTTGCCCATTTTGCTTTTCACTTGGGGTTCTTTCTTTTCATCTTCTTCTTGTCAAAAAAGAGAGGAGGCAGCCACTTGCACTTCTTTGTTGTTCAAAAGAAAAAGAAGAAAAAAGGGGGCTGCCACCATGGATTATCAGCAAGAGGAAGAGGTGTTGGGCAATGGAAGGGAGGGGCTGGCCATGGCCAGCCATGCTACTGTTAGGAGAAATGGTGGACGGGGCGCTGTCGTGGGTGTCTCTGCACCGGTTGCCGCTGTGGTCCACAGGCGGGGCGCCGCCCAGGGCACCCCTGCCGTTGCTGCGCTGACGCCTAGGGCGCTCGTCGTGCTTGCTGCGCCCAGACCTGGGGTGCCCTCGCCTGTTGTGCCCGGGGTGCTCGTCGTGCCTGGGGTGCTCACCGCGCCTGGGGCGTCCTCGCCTGCCGTGTTTGGGGCTCGCCTGGTGGCTGCGTCTGGGACGCTCGGGCCTGCTGTGCATGCTGCTCGCCCGGTGGCTGTCGAGGAGAGACGGGGCGCCCCTGCTTCCGTGTTCACTGCTGTGGAGAGACGGGGTGCCCAGGCAAGGGGCGCCCTTGCTGCTGCACCTGCTGACGTCGGGAGGGGCGCCCAGGCTGAACCTGCTGGCATCGCTGGCGTGGTGTCTGGACAGGGCGTCCCAGGCGGGGCCGCCCCTGCTGCGGGCGACAAGACAGCAGGCGGCGAGCAAGGCAGGGGCCTGGGCGCCCCTGCTGCTGGGCGCACAGCCTTCACTACTAGTGGGAGTGCAACCCCTGCTGCTGGTGCTGGGCGTGCAGCCCCTGCTGCTGCTAGAGAGTGTGCAGCCACTGCTGTTGTTGGGCGTGGTGGACAGGACGCCCCTTCCTTGGGCGCCCCTAATGCGGCAACGAGGAGTCCGGCCCAGCCTGCTATTGATGGAGAGGTGAATATTGGCGCCACGGAGGTGGGCACAGCACGTCCTCGTCGCAAAAAGTATCGAGGAAAGGTGGTCGTCGACGACGACAGGTCCAAGGTGAGTATTCTTTTCAGCTTGCTCACTACTGATAGTGATGTTTTTAGAATTGTGTCTGCCTATCACATTCCCCCCACGGTGCTATGCCGTCGGGCTGAGACGGATGAGCCCGCTTGCGATGATTCGTCGGGCGATATTGTAATTTATGAGAATATGCTTGAAGCGGGATTGAGGTTTCCCATGCTCTCCTCCATTTGTCGTATTCTCCACTACTTTTCACTGACCCCTGGGCGACTAGCGCCAAATGGATGGAGAGTCTTGCTGGGTTTCCTTGCATTGTGGCGGAGAGTGCATGACGAGGACGCTTCACCAGTGGAGTTCCACGCGGCTTATAACTTAAGCGAGTCTCCCGCCCCTAACAGGGGATGGTACTATTTTACCTCCAGGGGCGGCAAGCTGCTTACAGGGTTGCGCTCTAACTGCCATAGCTGGAAATCCCGTTTCTTATTTGCTGGCGGAGAGTGGGCTTCCGAGACAGACCGGGCTTTGGTGCCAACTCGATGGGGAGACGCCAGGAGACTTGGTAAGCCACTCATTTGCTACTTTTTCTTTTATTAATATTTTTTATGTGCTGACCTGTTGCCCTTTTGTAGACGCGCCGGTGCTCTCCATGAGTCAGGAATGGAAGCTGCAGGCTGTGAGAGATTATCTCGAAAAAGACTTGGGTGTTCTTTTACCCAAAGAAAGTGGTGAAGTTAGTGGAGCTGGTGGCCCCTTTCAGACACCTCCCATGAAGAGAAAAAGTATTTCTTCACTTCTGCTTTCCCTATTTTTTTTATATGCCCAAGTAACATTTTTTCTTTTGCAGCAGTAGATAGAGAGGTGATTGGGGCTCTCCTTAGGAGTACCCCTTCTTCTGGAGCTCGCCCTTCGAGTAGGAGTGTCTCTCCTTCCAAGGCTGCGAGAGTAGACAGCACTACAAGGGGGAACTCCCCGCCAGTGTCTTTCAGGACCAGCTCTCTCGCATCTACCCCTTCAGTGGGGGCACGGCTGTGTTCCCATCGGGCGGCCTCTCCCACAGTGTCGCCCCTGCCAACGACCTCTTCTGCTCCGGGGCCTTCCTTTCCAGCTGTACCTTCTGCCCCTCCTTCATGTCCCTCACGCTCGGGGACTTCTGCAGTGGTACCAACTTGTACTGGTCCCATGCTGGGTAACCCGCGGGTGATTTGAGACAAGCTTGGGAGATTTGTGTTTCCTCCTGAGGTCACGCAGATCAATTCTTTGGGTACCGAGAGGGTCATCGATACATTCTTAGAGGGTCTGGCTCAGGTAAAGGCTTTCTGTCTCCAAACTTTCTTCTTTTTTTTTATGTGTGCGCTCTCATTTTTCCTTGTTTCTTATGGCTCCAGACTTCCACTGCGTCTGTCTGCTTATTGTCAAGGGCCCGACACAACATTCAGCTGAAGCAGGAGAATAAGAGCATGCAAAAAGAGCTCTCCTTTGCTCAGAGGAAGATTGCTGCTCTTGAAGCTGCTAGGGGAGCTTCCGAGGCTGATCTTGCGGCGGCCCGTGAAAGGGCGACCAGGTTCGAGACTGAGCTCTCCTCAGCCCGCGAGAGGGCGACCAAGAGGCTGAGTTCTCCTCAGCCCGTGAGAGGGCGATCAGGTCAGAGGCTGAGCTCATGTCAGCCCGCGAGAGGGCGACCGGGGCAGAGGCTGAGCTGGTGAAGGCCCGCGAGAGGGCTTTGCTCATAGAGGCTGAGCTTGCACAGACCCGTGAGAGGGCGTCGCTCAAAGAGACTGTCGTGGCGACAGAGATGAAGGCGGCGTGTGACAAAGCTTCTCAGGCTGAGAAGGAGCTAGCGGAGGGCCTCGCCTATGCCTTCATTGATGGGTATGAGGAGCTTCGAGGGAAGATTTCTGCTGCTTTCCCTGACCTCGACTTTTCGGGCTTCGTGGCAACCGAGGCACCTAATGAAGGTGATGGAGGCTCTGATGACAGCGAGGATGGCGAGGAGGATGAGGAGGATGACGACGAGGAGGGGAGCCATGAGAGTGATTAGGGTATAGGAGACTTTGCTATGTTTCATTACATATGGTTTTTCTTTTTTCTTTCTTTGAAGAGGCAATTGTGTGGCCTAACTATTGGAATGAATGAAATATAGAAACTTTATTTATCCACTGCTCATGATAAAAGAACATTTTACAAAGTGCTAAAAAAAATTGAACTCCCCCTTTTCACTGTTTTTTTCCCCTTCATGCGTCACTGGTAGTATTTCTTCAGGTGTTCTGCATTCCACGGATGAGGTAAGACTTTCCCTTCAAATTCTGAATCCTGTAAGTGCCTGGTCTTACCACCTCCGTTATGAGGCAAGGACCTTCCCAACTTGGGCCCAGTTTGCCTTCACGAGAATCCTTAGTGGCGAGGATTACCTTCTTAAGGACCAGATCTCCGGGTTGGAGAGGGTGAGGCTTTACCCTTGAGTTATAGTATTTTGCCATGCGCCGCTTATATTCTGCATTGCGGACGTTGGCCATCTCCCTTGCTTCATCCATCAAATCGAGGTTGACGCGAAGTCCCTCCTCATTGGTGTCGGGGTCATGGTGCTGGACCCTAAGAGAATGGACCCCAATCTCAACAGGGATGACTGCCTCAGTCCCAAAGGCGAGAGAGAAAGGGGTTTCCCCGGTTGGAGCTCTTGGCGTGGTCCGATAGGCCCATAATACCCCCGGAAGCTCGTCGACCCAAAGTCCCTTCGCTCTTTCGAGCCTTGTCTTCAGGTTATGCATGACCGTTCTCACCATGACCTCTGCCTGCCCGTTTGCCTGTGGATGTGCCGGGCTAGAATGGGGCTGCTTTATCTGAAGGTCGGAGCAAAACGAATTGAAAAGTCTATTATCGAATTGTTTTGCATTGTCACTGACGATGGCGTGCGGGATCCCAAAGCGGCAGACTATGTTTTTCCAGACAAAGTCTTTCACTTTGGAGTCCGTGATCCTCGCCAAGGGTTCTGCCTCCGCCCACTTCGTAAAGTAGTCGATGGCGACCACTACAAATTTACATTGTCCTTTACCCAATGGAAGGGGGCCTAAGATGTCGATCCCCCACTTGAAGAAAGGCCATGGGCTCTTGATGGTAGTGAGTTCCTCTAGGGGCTGCCTTGGCACAGTGGCAAAGCGCTGGCATTTGTCACATTTTCTGGCAAATTCTTTGGTGTCCGCTAGCATGCTGGGCCAAAAGAAGCCTTGCCTAAGTGCTTTGTGAGCAAGGGAGCGCCCGCCCGAGTGGTTCCCACAAATCCCCTCGTGGATTTCCCTCAGGGCATAATCAGCCTCTTCGGGAGAGAGGCACCTCAACAGGGGTAACGAGTAGCCTTTCTTGTAGAGGATATCTTGCAAGAGTGTGAACTTGGAAGCTCTCATCCTCAGCTTCCTCACCTCAAGGGGGTCCTCTGGCAGTGTACCCTCTTGAAGATACGCCCTTATCGGGGCCATCCAGCTCGTTTCGGCTGCAGCGCAGTTGATGTTTGCAGTGTTTTCATTCAACTCGCTTGGTTCGAGCTGGTGCCCAAGGAATGTTGGTTCGCCTGGTGAGGTCTCTATGGATGAGGCGAGCCTAGCAAGTGCATCGGCAGCAATGTTACTCTCCCGAGGGATATGACTGATTTAGAAGTGCTGGAATTGCGGGATCAATTTTTTCACTATGGTGAGATAATCCTGCATTCTGGTTTCTTTTGCTTCGAACTCGCCCTTTACCTGATTCACTATCAGCTGAGAGTCGCTATAAGCGGTGAGGTATTAGGAGTTCATTTCTAGGGCCAACTTCAAACCAGAGAGGAGAGCTTCGTACTCGGCTTCGTTGTTGGAAGCTGGAAAGTAGAACTTCACTACATACTTGAGGGGTGTGACATCGGGGCTGACTAAGACGAGACCCGCTCCACCGCCATTACTGGTCGCGGAGCCGTCAACATAAAGTTTTCATAGTAGTGCCGAGGGACTCTGGGCGCCAGACTGAGAATCAAGGAGCAACGGGGCGCTGGAGGCAGAAGTGGCTTGGGCGCTCTTGGCTGAGAGTGCCTGGGCGCCCAGAGCTGCTGGGAGTGCCTGGTCGCCCAGGGCTACTACTGGGCGCCCGGGGCTGCTGGGAGTGCCTGGGCGCCCAGGAGTGCTTGGTCTCCTGCGGAGGCCTGGAGATCTGGAGCTGTGCGGGGGACCTCCTGGTTGTCCTCCTCTGGTGGCGACCCGCCTTGTATGGGCGAGGCAAGTTCATCTGTCTCCCCCTCTGCTTGTGTGGACTCAGCTACAAAGTCTGTCAAGGCTTGTGCTTTGATGGCCGACCTTGGCTGGTACTGGACATCAAACCCCCTAGCTCTACTGCCCATTTGACGAGTCCCCAGGATACATCCGGCTTTCCTAGTACTCTCTTCAAAGGCTGATCAGTAACTACAACAATTGTATGACTCTGGAAATAATGTCACAGCCGCCTTGCCGTGGAGATGAGGGCGAGCGCCAGTTTTTCCAGCTCCGAGTATCTAGGCTCTGCCCCTCGGTATGCTCTGCTTACATAATAGATGGGCTTCTGCACTCCCTCATGATTTCTGATGAGGACAGAGCTAACTGTTGAGGGGGAAGCAGAGAGGTACAAATATAACACCTCTCCGGGTGCAGCATGTGAAAGAAGAGGGGGAGCGGCCAAGTAGGCTTTAAGCTTTTGGAATGCCTCCTCCGCCTCGGGCCCCCACTCGAAAGCCTTCCTGAGGATTTTAAAGAAAGGCAAACACTTGTCTGCAGACTTGGAAACAAATTTGCTAAGTATTGCAACCCTTCCATTGAGGCGCTGTAGCTCCTTGGTGGAAGTGGGCGACCTCATGTCCAATATAGCCTTAATTTTATCGGGATTCGCCTCTATCCCCCTTTGGTTGACCATGAATCCCAAGAATTTTCCCGACCCCACGCCGAAGGCACACTTCTCAGGATTCAACTTCATGCGATAGAGTCTGAGAATACTAAAGGTTTCTTGGAGATGGTCAATGTGATCTGCGGCGGCGAGGCTCTTCACCAACATGTAGTCCACATAAACCTCCATGGTCCGCCCAATCTGTGAGTGGAACATTTTGTTCACTAGGCGTTGGTAGGTTGCACCTGCATTCTTCAACCAGAAAGGCATAACCTTGTAGCAATAGGAATCCTTCGGGGTGATGAACGACGTCTTCTCTTGATCTGGGGGATGCATGCTGATCTGGTTGTATCCAGAATAAGCATCCAGGAAGGAGAGGAGTCCATGTCCCGTTGTGGCGTCGATGAGGAGATCAATCCTGAGCAACAAGAAGCAGTCCTTCGGGCACGCCTTGTTAAGGTCAGTGAAGCCGACGCATAGGCGCCACTTCCCATTTGCCTTTGTCACCATCACAACATTCGAGAGTCATTCGGGGTATGCCACCACCCTCATAGCTCCATTCTCTATCAGCTTCCCGACCTCTTTGTCCATTGCTTGGGCCCTTTCAGTGGAGGTGCCGTGTAGCTTTTGTCGGATAGGCTTGTGGCGGGGGTCGACATTGAGGCGGTGAGTGGCGACTTCGGGATCAATTCCTTCAAGATCCGCATGTGACCATGCAAAGATGTCCATGTTGTTCTTCAGAAAGTTGGTCAAGCGGCGGACCAGATCTTCAGAAAGAGAAAAGTCAATGTATACTCTCCTATCAGGGAGGTCTTCATTTAAGACCATAGGGGTGAGTGCTTCGACTGGTTCTCCCCTCTCAATGGTGGCGTCATCCCTTGGATCAAGGGTCTCTATTTGCAATGCTTCCTGCTGCTTTTTGTCCTTTATTGAGGAGACATCTCACTCCCTGGCGGCCACCTGGTTTCCCCTGACCTCTCCGACTCCATTAGAGGTTGGAAAACGGAGGATGAGGTAATAGGTGGAGGGGATAGCTTTCAATGTGTTAAGAGCAGGTCGCCCCAATATGACGTTGTAAGCTGACGGGCAATCTATCAACAGGAAGTTGACCATGATCGTGGAGCTTCGAGGTGCTACTCCGGGGTGGTGACTGGAAGCGTAATTGCTCCCAGGGGGTACATCTTCCCCCCTGAGAAACCAATGAGAGGTGACTTGACAGGTCGTAGCCTTTCCCTGCCTAGGCTCAACTTGTCATAAGCCTCTGCAAACAGTATATCAGCGGAGCTGCCACTATCCACCAGGATCCTACGCACCTAGAAATTGGCGATGGTCAGGGTGATTACCAGTGGGTCGTCGTGGGGGAGCTATATCTCTTCCAAGTCCCTATCCGAGAAGGATATGACCTCGCCGTCACCATGCCTGGGCGCTTTGGATGGGCGTGCGTCGTCAATGTGTCTAGCCTTTCTGGCGTGGGCCTTCATTGCTGAGAGCGACTCCGCTGATCCCCCGAAGATAGTTTGAATTTCTCGGAAGGGCTGTTGATTCTCTTGGTGACGAGGTGGTGACGGTGCTTGGGCCCTTCCAGCGACATACTGGCGTAGGTGTCCACGCTGGATGAGGTCCTCAATCTGCTTCTTGAGTTCATAGCAGTCGTCGGTGTCATGGCCATGGTCGCGATGAAAGCGACAATACTTGTTAGGATTTCTGCGATTTGGGGGAGACTTAATCTTCCCTGGCCATTTGACAACGGGATCATCTTGGATCTGTAACAAGATGTGTCCGACTGTTGCATTGAGAGGAGTAAAGGCTTGTCATCTCTCTGAGGAGCTGGACCGAGTCTCTCTTTGACAGGTATCCGCTCCGTCCTGCTTCGCTTGTTGTTGTTCTCCTTCCTGTCCTCTCTGTCTCGCTCCTTCCCCTTGCCTTCTGGTCTGGAGGACTCCCCTCGCCTAGCCCTGGTGATGTCCTCAGCATTCATGTACTTCTGGGCTTTTGCCAGGAGTTCAGGAAAGCTCTTTGGCGGGCGCTTCATCACCAAGAAGAGGAAACTTGAAGAATGAAGGCCTCCCAGGAAGGCTATCATGGAGACCTTGTCGTCGGGCTCTTCGACTTGGAGTACCTCCTCGTTAAAACGAGTGAGATAGCTCCTGAGGCTTTCATTTTTATCCTGCTTTATGCTGAGCAGGTGTGTGGCGGGCTTCTGGTGGCGGCGTCCTCCAATGAAATGTGACACGAAGGACTTACTCAACTCTGCAATGGTGGAAATGGAGGTTAGGGCGAGACTGGAGAACCATTGCCTTGCGGAACCCTTCAACGTGGTAGGGAATGCTCTACACATGATCTCGTCGGAGATGTTGTGTAGTTGCATTAGAGTTTTGTAAGTCTCCAGGTGGTCCAATGGATCCTTTGTCCCATCAAAGGTTTCCATGGTTGGCATCTTAAACTTTTTTGGAAGTGGGTAGTTCGCCACGGCGGGTTTGAACGGTGTGTCCGTTCGTTGTACCAGGTAGTCTATTGATTCTGGTACTTGTGCCTTCATGGCATTGAAGACATTGCCAATCTGATTTTGCATCTCTTTGATCTTCTCATCCCAACGATTGGGGGCCTCTCTGGACTGGCCTTGGAGATAACTCTCATTTTCCAGGCTATGGTTTTCACTTCCCCCCTCCTGAAAAGAAGGATCCTCATCATTGGAAGCAGAGAGAGGAGGTGGAAGTCCACCGCGATTCGACCCTCCTGGGGCTCCACCAGGGGGTGGAGGCACGTCGAGATGAGCACGACCTTGAGGGTCGATCAGGAGTCTTCCGTGTGGGACGACAGGGGGAGCTCCAGCAGATGTGCCCTGGGCATGGGCGCCATGAGGATGGGCGCCCAGGGTGCCATTAGGATGGGCGCCCAAGTGTGTTCCTCCACCCTGGGCGCCCAGGTGAGGGTGGTGTCGGACGGCGCCTCGGCCCCGGGCCCCATGTGGACGGGCGCCCGGGTGAGGTGCCCCTCTGCGTGGAGCAACAGGTTGTTCTGTGCGCGGAACTTCCTGCGGTCCTGCACCAGCTAGTGCTCCTCCCTGCCCTGCCAGCATGAGCTGTAATATTTGCTGGTTCTGAGTCACCAGCTGCTGCATGGTCTCCAGCATCTGTTGAGGAGAGGGAGCGGGAGCATTCGGTGCAAGGTTGGTCGGTGGAGGATTACCCTCGCCCTCCCGAGAGGGATTACCATCTTGTCGCCTTGTTGACCTTGTGGTGATCGGCATAGTTTTGAAAAAAGGAAATATTGTCGGTCCCCACAGACGGCGCCAAACTGATGATGCTAAAAAAGGGTTTTCGGGCACCACCGGTCAAGTATAAAGTAATTAATGTGAAAATTAATGGAGAGAGAGAGAGAGAGAGTTTATAGTGGTTCGGTCAGTGTGACCTACGTCCACTTCAATTGGTTACTTTACTGCTCCGAGGAAGTGATTACAAAGTAGATGAGTACAGATGATAGTGAAAAAGTAGATTCCATTTGCTTCTTTGGTAGGACTCTCTTTTTATAATCTTCCCCTAACGGGTGGGGACGATTCTCCAGCAATCTCCAGCGATGTACGCTCCATTCTGGTGGAGTCTTCCGAACCGCCCTCAACAGACGAGCAGATAAGATCTCATCCGCAGGACTTGGCAAAGCTGGTAGATGGAACGACGCGCGCGCTGACTTTGTCATTCGATGGATCTGGACCCAGCCCTTAATGGGTGGAAAATGACCCGGGCTCCTTACGGACTTGGATCACTTCGACCTGACCCACCATCGTAGACCGAGTCACTTTGGCTTAACCCGTTAGCGCAGACTGGGCCATTTGGGCCCGGCCCATCACATTCCATTTACTAAAATCTAAGTATAAACATAGCCTTCAATCCATTAAAAGCATAAAACTTTGAGATCCAAGAGATTAATAATTTAGAAATTGTAATGAACAACAAGGTTTAAATTTTTGAAACAACAACTCATATGAATAAAGTCTCAACCATAACTTCATTAACTCAAAAATCAAAGCCATAAATTGTAAAGACCTAATGTTTAAAAGATATGCATTTCTTGTCTAGATTATTCACTTGCCTCTAGTCCAATGGAAAGGGTCTCAAATACACCCAAAAGAACTCCTACAACCAGCTGCAAACCTACACCAATCCCATGGGAAAAACCCATTCAAAAACTCAATATTTTGAAAAGAGAATGAGCTCTCAAAGAGCCTCCTTGCATGCAAGAAGAAGAGCTTCCAAAGGGTATGGAAAACCCATATCTAAAAGGAGAAACAAAACCTTACCAGTAGATGTAAAAACCAGCAACAAAAGCTTGAGAAATGAAGTGGTTTCAGCAAGAATTTTGCTCAAATGATGTCTTTGGGTTGCTCATTGCATGAGGAAGATGATGGTAGGGTTAGAATTTCAATTTGGGTTGAGCTTCCTAGACATGCAAAAAGAAAAGTGGTTGAGAAGAAAGAGAGAAAACTCTCTGGTTTTCAGCTGCTACAGGAATGAATGAAGGTTGCGGAAGATGAAAAACCCATTGTGGGTTTGACTTATAAATGGGTAGTGTGGGTCCCAGCAATTTTAATACTTTGAGGTTTTAAAAATCCCTTTTGTGGGTCCTGGATGAGATCGACGAAAAAGACAAAGTTGATCGTCGAAAAATCTAGTTTTCAAAAAGTATATTTTTTTCATAATTTTCAAATTTCAAAATTTATGCACAAATTTGGGTGTGAAAAGAAAGTTTTTTCCTTTTTTTCGAAAAACACGATTTTTGGATTTCAAATGCAAACGGAACAAACATGTAAGTTATTGGGATCAAAATAACAAATTCAAAATGTTGAAATCCATATTTTTTTTATAAATTAAATAAATCAAATTCCCACACTAACATGTGTCACACAAGCCACCCCGGGCCCTGTCAAAAAAGACTCAACGCGCTCAAAATTTTCCAAAGTTATTCAAAATTCTAATCTAACTAAAAATCCAAACTAATCATCCCCTAATCCCACTTAGAGACTAATCACCGTTAAAAAAATAATAATAATATATACTAAGCCTAGGTCGGGGCCTGACAGCATGTGAATGTGATGTTGGATTTCTTGACACTAATTATAACATTGCTTACCACAATATAAGTTGCCTGTTGTTACACGATCAATCTGGCTTATATATGAATCAGTTTTAAAACTTTTTTTTTTCTATTTGCCAGTGTTGAATCGGATGGCCTCATTAGTGTTGCTATCATTTCCTTGCATAGGATTAGTTGTAATTGAAAAATAAAATTACGATAGAGTTGTAAGATCAACTTGGTAAATGTATTGAATTAGTTAATACTGATTCATTCCGGCAACCTTATTTATTTTGATGACCTGTTAGACCCTGTCCCGAGTTAATCGATATTAACTCTAATTGATTGGAAATTAAACTAATTAACTATATTTAATTAAACTAATGATGGTTTATGACTAAATGGAATAGAATTAATTTAAAATGAATGATTTAGGCTTAATGAAATGACAATCAAGGAAATTGAATGAGTTGAATAGATTTTAGACTTAAGCAATGAGAACTAAGGACTTTTTCGTAAATACGAATCTTCGCGTATTTTGTCGAATACAGAAACTCTTGATACCAACATGCGTATCTTGAATAGTACGTTAACGTTCATACCAAACTCGAAGTCATTTGGTGAGAATCGGATCAAATGACCCTTCATTTGACTCGAATTGAAATGAGAAGGGAGGTGGAGGGTTTAATTGCAAAAAGATCCTTATAAAGGATTGGGATGAACTACAATGAGTTCATCCACTCATTTCTAACCCTAGGCACTTTCTTCTCTCCCTTTTCCTTGTCCTTCTTCCATTCTCCTTCATTGAGAGTGAGGTTTGGAGTGATTCAAGGACTTGAAGGGAGATTCATCTATTTCATCTTCTTCTTAGATTTTCTTGGAGATTCCCTTGCCTTGAGCTACAAGAAAGTTTTTGAATCCTTTATTGGATTTTCGGTTCTATTGAGTGCTTAGGAATGGTTTAGAATGGTTTGTAGCACAAAGAACTCATAGGAGTTGTGTTGTGTGAATTGGTCTTGATTTTAGGATTGAAAGAGGTTTCAAGTTAAGAAGTTTCTACTGCAAACCCAAGCTAGGCAAAGGGCTTTTTGTCAAATTGATCTTCAAACAAGGCAAGTATATGCATTTCTATGAGTTATGATGTTTAAATTGGTTGTTTGAACTCAAGGAATTCAAAGAAGAAAAATTCAGTTCAGAATTTTCTGAACTTTTGGCTCCTGTACGGCCAGCCGAGAGGTGGCCGAATGCTTCTGGGCATAAATTCCGCAGAAGTATCAGCCACTGGAAATTTGACTGAACTGGGTTCGGCTCGCCAAAATGGCCTATTTGGCTAGCCGAATAGTGGGCCAAAGAGGTGGCCGAATGCCCCTATAGCATAGGATTTTCACAAAAAATGGACAGGTGACCGAACAGAGCTCGGCTAGCCGAAAATTCTAATTCAGCCAGCCAAGTGGTGACCGAAAGGTGACCAAAGACCTAACATGAATTTTTGACAGAAAAACAAGCTGCTGGAAAGCTGACCGAGAGGTAACCGAATTTATTTGGCTGTGGAGTTCGGCCAACCAAAAGGTAATTGAAGAGGTGACTAAATGCATAGTAATTCTCATGCTAAAAATCTGATTTTTCATAAGTTAAGCATATTGAGTCAGAGATTCTTTATGGCTATTAATTGAATAGTTTTAAGAATAATTGAGCGAACTCAATGGTCATTATGGGTGTTGATTCGTGTGGCGATTCAGGATAAATCTAAGTCTCGAATCGACCGAATTGAATATGAATTATTCATAAACCTTCATAGGTGTTAGCTAAGGTTTTCTAACGTACAAATTACTAATTAAAGTGATGTTCATCGAGAATAACACGTACTTTGGATAACGAGCGCTTCACCCGTTTGATTGGTTTAGAAGTTCGAATTAAATGATAGATTGATTTAATTTCTTGAGTCTCACATTACATAGTAGTTTCTTAAGCTCGTATTGAGCTGAATTTTATACTGAATAAATTAATGAATTAATGAATAATGAATAGTTACTAAATGTAACAATGAATTAATGAACAATCTTACTGCAGTAGATGGAATGGGGAGTTCCGGAGCTCCGTGGCGATGCCAGTGATCTCTAATCAAGACACTGGTAGATCCCACACAGTATAGACCGAAAAGTCACTGAATTGATAAGTCATGTAATGAAAACATATATTGAATGAAAAGTCACATATTATGGACTGAAAAGTCCTATTTGATAAGCCACTTAATTAGTGCTCAATGTAATCAATGAATTGATTGTGAACGAATGATATGAATGACTACTTCCTTTAGGAAGAACTGAATGAAACTAATGATATGGTAGTTGTCAATTTAGTCATTATTATTACTTAACTCCACTGTACCGGATATTGTTATAGATTTCATTGTTTATAACTATTAGATTGATAAATTGACCGATTTAGCATGTACTATCATAGATCTGTATATACATTGTTGAACCGTCATGTTCACGGTGTTATTGATGAACGTTACAGGCCCAGTTGCCCGTGCCGATAATACCGAGGCCGCACCGCCAGCAGAGGAGGCTCATCCGATACCTCCAGAAGGTCTAATCAAACGGACTTGAATGGAGTGCCAATGAATAGAACATTTGGGCATGATTCTGATAAATACTTTTGTATATTCATTTTGAATAATAAATAGATGTCACATGCATTGTGTTTGAATATGCAGTTGTTGACTTTAATAGAAAATGAATCAGATAGAAAATGAATCAATCATGTATATTGTTCAGTCAACTGTTTCGTCAATGTATATATATTCCGCAAAATGTACATTTGACAGATACGTATGATTGATCTATTGTGGATTTCTTCTTGACTTCTGTTAATTCGGGGTTTACGGGAGTAAATATATATGATGTACTCGCGACCCGTGATTTGTCCAGATCAAACAGATCCGGGTCGTGACATGACCATTGCATTTTAAAATTTAATAATTGATTGTTATAGATATGTCGTATATATTGTTGATATGGTGTGTGCTTTTTAATCTGGGAGAAGGGGCAGTCTCAATACTCATATTAATGAGATTGTTGTTCACATTGCACATTAGAAGACTTAAATTATGCACGTGGGACTACTAATTATAGCAATAGTTTCAATTATTATTGTGGACAGGATCTAACATTCATAAAGAAAAAGGGTCACCAGGATACATGTTGCTGAATTTATTATGATGTATAGCTCAGGTTAGCATGCATTATCTTCGTTCTTTAACATATGTAGATGTTGCTATTGATAAGATGGATGCATGAGCTCACCTCAATTTGAGCTTATCTCGTGTACAGAGGCACAAAATATGGTGCCAATAATAATAATAATAATAAACTTGAGAAATGATGCCATTGGAAAGATGAAATATTTGCATCTCCACATGGCAATTATTCTAAAACCACCAATGTGGCAGAAAGAGCATTAGGACCCTTCATTGTGTGAAAAACTATAGAAAACAAGAACAACGATATTATAACCAAATTGAGTCATTTCATTGTTGGAGCCTTCTCCCTTTTTTTTCTTAATAAATTATCGGAGCTTTGCGCTAAAATAAACATTGCAGTGGGTCAAATCTAATGTATGACTTTCCTAATAAACATTTGAATCGCTTTTTATTCCTATAGAAGTGGAGAGGTCTTGTATTTGACACCTATCGAAGAGGTACTTTATTGTTAAAAATTTTAACTTCAATTTGTATCCATTGTATATAACAGTTGACAAATTTGAACATTCAAATAATAACCCAATATATCAGATGCACAAGGGAAGGAAGAAGATTGGTCTCAAAGTAATACAAATTCTAAGATTGAGTTTCTAATCGACACACCAACAGAGGACGATGCTTTGGATTTGTAGGTGTTGTTCTATATTTCAGGCCTTTTTTACTTGAGTTTTATTAAAGATTATAATTTTATATTTTTCCTTGATGATACTTTTAGGACACGACTCTGCCAAAGGATGTTGAATACTGTTGCACTTTGTTACATGCTGAAGCTCTGAATGTTGCAGAATGAAGTACATGATTGTTGAATTTTTGAAAACTGAATATTGGGTATTAGATGCTGTAATGGTCTTATATTTTCGTGTCAGATGTAAGCATTTGTGGAAATTGAATGTTTGTTGTTTATGAATGTTATGTTTTGTGGTATGATGCTCAGATGGAATTTGTGGCAAATTTATTTAAGATGCTTAGATTTTGTTTGCGGAGATTTTAATTCAAATGTGAAGTTTTTATGTGCAAATTGACTTTTTTTTATTATTATTCAAGTCCATGTTTCACTTAGACTTTGCACCTGATACATTTCTATTGGGGTTTTTACATGGATTTTGAAGGTTGGATCTTACACATGAAGTTAATAGGTTACAAAACATATATAAAGAAGTATACTAATCCATATCATACACTAAAATAATCAAGTAAGAAAAAAGACGAGTCTTTGTTTACTTCTAAATAAACCCATAGGTTCCAAATATTACAAATTACAAGGTAAATTTCAGATCCTTTCTTCCCTAATGATTTATTATTTTCTGTCATGAATTTTAACAAATGCCCTTTAAAGAATATTAGATATATTTAATTGTCTGGACTTTGTTATTTTGTTAAACAATTTTAGTTCATAGAGACCATTTGCTTACCTACACAATTACCTTCAAGGGAGGACGCACAAGAACCCTCACTTCCCTTGGATTTTATTTACTACGGTAATGGGTGTTGAATTAGTTCTTACAAGAGAGATTTCTTGATGGGCATTTGTAGATCTTCATCTTTTTAACTCTTCCAATTTACCACTTGGATTGGAAGGCATTCGGTAGAAATTCATATTAAGCCAATACGAGCGACTTGAAACATCTAGGGCAGCAGTAATTTCACAGGAAATCCAAGATTGTTTCCTTCCAAATATATAATGGGCTTGTTTGTCTCAAATAATCGAACTCCTAAGAATTCTAACAATTTACATTTTTTTTTTATAACCCTGGATATCTCCCGCTCTGCTGAGTCCATCCCAGGAGCTTTTGGTCATGAGCTCAAGGAACACTCAGATTCTGGAGTACCAAGTACTAATCCCTAGAGGCATATGCAAACCCTCATGTCCACATGCGCCGGATAAAACTATGAGAGGTGGCCAACGAAAGAAGTGTCGAACACAAGACATCTCCACTTCCTTAGGTAGAGAGTCCTTGGCCAACTAAGTCACCACTCGTTGGTTACTTTACATTTCTATTACTTGTGACAAAATGAAGATTCAAAGGTGAATATCCAATATGTATCATTAAATTAAATCAACAGAAGATGGTAAATGAATACCAAGCCATCACATCCAGTAATTCAAATCCTAGGAAAGTCGATGTCACATTTGAGACTTTTAGGTGGTTTAAATTTAGAAATGATTCTTAAGAAACATACCATTTACAAATAACAAGGGATAAGGTGTCACATCACGTAAAAAAAAAAAAACTCACCCAAATTCTTGTATGAAACGCTAACCAAAGAAACAGGCATGGACAATATCCTTATTTCGACAAAATGTATCCGTTACTCCAATTATTCGGGATTTCCAACCCACCTCAAACCAAATCTTGAACCAATTTTATGTTCCGATTCATAAATGGATTCGGATCCAGAACCCAAATTTGGTTCAAATTAATAAACAGGTCCGGTTTTAAGTCTATATAGGTTCCGACCCATAGAGCAGAGACCCGACATATGAGTCCTTGATATTGCAAATTATAACTCTAAATCCACTCTTTTTTTAAATGTAATTTTATGTATAATCTTGGAGGTAATATACTTGATGCACTGTTGTAAGTTGAATGATATGCTTATTTTAAGAAAAACTTAAATCTCATTTTGGAAGTAGATTCCAGTCCTCTAGGAGGACCCTGTTCCAAAACCGAGTAAGGGTTTTTCTCTCAGAACCGAGTTTGAAACCAATAAAACAAGTTCCGAGTCAAAACCAAATCCGAACCAGTATTCAGAAATGGATCCAAATCCGGTAAGGCTCTGACGCGGAATCATCCCAGTTTGCAACCCTACCAGGGGCCCTCTATTCACCATCCAAACTGTCAAATATGATAAACCACAGGCATGAAATTTATTAGTATAATAAGATCCACTGGAATTTTCAGAAATATGTGAAAAATAAAAAGACAGTTTATTAGTTAATCCCACTATTTTTTATCAACTTTGGTCGGCTCCCAGCTCATGATCAAACCGTTCACCGCCTTTGAGACCACTATTTCCAAAGCCCACTGCATAAAACTGATAGAACCTTTCTTGCTCTCTTTCTACCCACATATCATTCATTGATGACCTTTTTTTAAAAAAAGTGATTCCAAGCAAACAAAATTATGCTTCATTTCTATAAATAAGAAAACTTTACATATGCAAATGCTGTCCTGCATCTTTACGATGGGACCCATTAATCTGATGAAAAGGTATACGACCCTCGGATTAGAAAGATATAATCAGCCCCAAGAAGCTTGCTGTTGTCTAGAAATAGGCACAAGGATGATTTAATTTCCGGTTGATGGAATCATACCTGAATGATAATCACACGATGTGGAGAACCTCCAGCAGCATCAACATCCCCAATCACCCAAGAGTCCACGACAAGTTACTATGTACAGTAGCTATATGTCGATTCGTGCTGCCATGAACTGCAACACTAAAATTAAAGGTTTAATTTAACAAAACAACGCAAGTCCTACCTATAACAATACTCTTTAGTTTTTACACATTAAAAAATGCATCCAACAATTAAAATCAAAAGAGCATCACACAAAAACAAACTTTATGGTGATTTTACTTCATAAACATTTGATTGTTCAGAGCTTTACAAAATATCCATAGTAGTTAAGACAGCAAATCAGAGCTTTACAAAATATCCATAGTAGTTAAGACAGCAAATCGCAAAGCATTCGACAACAAACAATGCTGAATTGCATCTGGAGTGGCTCAAAACCCTCAACTCTATGTAGTCAGTACCAAAATAAGTCAAGGCAAGTATGGACAAAATGCTGATCAACGACTCTAAACAGATGTCAGATGAAGGGAGCTAGTAACAAAAAACACTATGGAAGACTGAACACAGAACCCCTAACTCCTAAACATAGCAAGGCTCTGCAGATATGAAATTTTAGCTGGAAGTATGATCCTATCAGCATTCATATACAACCAAAATAAAGTGTAAATTTGAAGAAAATAGAATTCAAAAGAGAAGCACTTGCATCAGTCCCAACCACTGGCAACAATTGACTCGAGACCATATCCATAAGAAGGGGCTTGCACATTAGAGGATGGGTATGGGGTGCTTGTTAAGCTGCTGCTGCCGCTCCCACCGCCAGCGTCCGAATTATAATAGCTATTACCTCCACTGCAAAAGCCATCTCTTCTGTAGTCATAACCACCAAATCGACCACTGCCACCAGACCTCCGACTTCTCCCTCCACCATAAGAGGACCTCTCAGCATACTGGCTAAGCCAGGAAGGGACCTCTTGATTCGCTTCCTGCATGAGCTTGGCAAGCGCCTTTGCCAGAGGCTGATTACCCTCGCTGAAGAAAGCTGTTGCCAAGCCAGTCTTGCCGGCTCGGCCAGTCCGTCCAATTCGATGAACATAATCATCAATATCTTTTGGTAAGTCGAAATTAACAACATGCGCGACATGTGGGATATCAAGACCTCGAGAAGCAACGTCTGTAGCTACCATAATTGGAGTCACTCCATTCTTGAACGACCTTAGTGCTTGCTCCCTCTCCTACAAACCAAATCAAGTATATAAGATCCTGGATACAAAAATTAAAAAGAAAAAGGAGTTGTACTCCATCTTTAGTGGTCAACTAAGCAAAACTGTGGCAAATCATCCATTGATTATGTTACATTTTCCTACAAATCCACAACATCCAGGGCCACATCAAGGATAAAACACTTCCAAACATCAAATAATAGGAGGATCCTCACAATTACATTTTGCTGAGTACTCAAACCACGATCATTCTTTTTAACTACTAATGACATCATCATTTACTTCATAAAATACAACTTGCACTGTGTACCACATGTTTGATCTTTGGACTGGATTTGTATAATAAATTAAGAACTCACAGAAAACCGCCAATCAGAAGAACTCACAACAATGGCCAAAAAAAACTCAGGGACCAAAAAAAAAAGTGTCATATGACTCGGATCAAAACATCAAATGAAGATGAACCAATAGCTATGAGTTAAAGTCATAGCACCCATAATGCCCAACATGTAAGTAGTCAAACTATTGCAAACATTAGCACAGAGTAACCAGAAGACATGCACCCAAAGTGACACACATTCAATAAAAATAAATAAATAAAACTATTTATAGACATAGGGAGGGATGGACAATTTTCATTTCTACAATAAAACCCATACATAATTTTATATATCTTCAAGCGAGAATTGAAACAAGCACAATTATCTCTTAAAGATCACCTCTGACTTTCCAAAATAAAATAATAGTTCTACTCAGTCATTACAATAGAAAATAAAATAATTTCACGATAGACTTAGGAAACAACAGGAAAAGAAACCAAATAATTGGAAGGTAGAGCTAAAAAGAGATTCCAGTGATGAATAACAGAAAAATAGTCACAATTGTAGCCAGACAAACAGCAGATAGCCCACATGATGGCCAATCCAAGATTGGATTAGGCAGAGAAGTGAATGCGTTTTAAGGCCAGTGGACCAGGCACAGGACTGATTTAAAAGAGTGAACCTGAGTCTATGCCAACTAAGAGAAATAACTATAGGAACAGACTGGCCCAATAAGTTCAACAGAAAAGGACATGATATTTTGCTAATGAACTTGGCCTATGCCTAATTTTAAGGTCTGAAAGCTGTATACAGGTCTAAATACATGATAAATGAGCTGTGCTTGGAACAGCAAGGGCATCTCCATCAACAACCCTAAAGCACACAAAAGCATATATAATAGAGATTAAATGGGTTTAGCAAATAAGTCCTCCAAGGTAGAATGTGACTTGTAATAATGAATGTATCTATACACATTTTGCCTGTTTCAGTAAAACACTCAACTTCTTGTAAAATGACTCCTTAGAGTGACTAAATAAATACAACAGAGAGAATTAGTACACCTCCACCTATCAAAGAAACCAAGCAACAAGTTTTTTTTTTTTTTATAGTTTTTGATTTATTTCAGAGATGTCTAACAGATGCACAACAACAGCAGTCAAAGTGTTAACTTCTTAACCACAATTTAATGGCAATACCAACAATAAGCTAACAGAAAGCAACAAAGAAAGCAAAACTCATGGACACTTAATGCAGTTAGCATCAAAAAAATTTAAAAAGTATTTTAAAAAAAATATCCAAGAACAAATAATCCAACCCACAAAATAGCCCACAGCAGGTACCACTGCACCGCCCAGGAATTGGGAAGGATGGCCAGTAAATTGCAGATCCAAATTCAGAAATATATGCAAATATAAATATAAAATACAAGAAACAGCATAAAACAGTGATAGATTAGTAGTGACCGGCTGAGTTCTGTCTCCATGAATAGCTGTTGCAGAGAACCCATTCAGGCATAACCAGTTCTCCAACGAATCTGCACCTCTCTTCGTTTCCACAAAAACTAGAGTCAAAACTTGCTGCAACAACAGGTAACAGTATCATTTCAAACCCTAGTATCAATAAATGATTAAAAGAAGATGTCAAGGATGAATTATCAACAAACACACAGGGGACAGTAGCCACAAGTACCTTTCCATTTGTTCCATTCGTTCTTTCGGTATAAAGTAGATCCATGAGATGCTTCCTTTTATCCATCTCTTGAACAAATTCAACTCTCTGAGCAATTAGGTCAGTGCTCGAACCAACCCTTCCAACGGTCAGAAATATATAATTTGAAAGAAAATCAGAAGCTAATCTCTGCACCGACCATAAACACAAATGATAAGCATTCACATGAAGATCACAGATAGGATATTCTCCTTAGTATCTATGTGAATTGTAACCCATACAGAAGCTGGAATAACAACATTGACAGCAAACAAAACAAGAGGAAGAGAAAGCAGTGTGTGTGTATCCAGTCATGTGAGTAGATGTACCTAAGTATAACATTCTTAAGCAGGAAAATCATGAAACTGAAACATAGTTATCAATGT
Source organism: Cinnamomum chago (assembly GCA_038049695.1). Classification (NCBI taxonomy): domain Eukaryota; kingdom Viridiplantae; phylum Streptophyta; class Magnoliopsida; order Laurales; family Lauraceae; genus Cinnamomum; species Cinnamomum chago. Next base: position 34,580,024 of record CP142457.1, read on the forward strand.
ATGAAACAAACCTGTATCTCATTAGGAAATGTGGCACTGAAAAGCATCGTCTGTCTGATGCCAGGCTGAGGCATGTCCATCTGTTCAACAATCTTCCGAATCTGAGGCTCAAATCCCATATCCAACATCCGGTCAGCCTCATCCAAAGCCAAATACTTTATCATTTGTAGGGAGGCCTTAGATCTCTCAGCCAAATCCACTAATCTCCCAGGAGTAGCAACTAAGATGTCTACCCCCCTTTCTAAATCTTGCATCTGTTGGACACAATTTACTAAACATTAGAAGGGAATGATGAGAATTAAGAATTAAGATACTAAAAACTAAGGATCCTCATAATCTACAACATATGCAACAGAACATAGCAAATTTCTGAAAAAAATCAAATCAAACAATTTGTTAGGGAGAAAAAATAATTTAAGTTAAATCAAACAATTTGTTAGGCAGAAAAAATAATATAAGTTTCCAAAAATACAAACAATCCTTCAGGATATTAAACTACATGAGAAGTTAATTTCCAAAGCAAATCAGATGTTAACCAACATCATCCATTGGGTGAGCAATATTAACTCATCCATTGGATGAGTAATATCAAGCATCCAGCTAAAGAAATCATGATCAAAGGAAAAAGGACAGTAGAAGTTTGTACTTATCGGTCATTCAAATGCATCAATCCATTAATCAATTATAAGAAAAATCTTACATTTATAATAGAATGTTTCTATGCATGGTTATTGCTTACAAGCAGGGATTCTTCATTGGACATTGCTAAACTTCATGTTTTAGTTTTTATTTGCAAAATTTGGAGGGGCCCAAAAGGGATGGAGCCCTACAACTAATTGTCAATAGGTCATGTTTGCTAACTGGATGACATGAGCACCTTTTAAATGCAAAGTGTAGCATTTTTTAGTTACATTAATGACAGAAAGATAATGATTTCTAAGCGTGTACAAAAGAAGAGAAAAAAATTCTGACCATCAAGTTTTGGATAGAGGTATCCTGAATGTGACTTCTTGGTAGTTTAGAATGCAATGGCTTCTTGGTAAGATTTAGGCTTCTATGCGAAGACAAGTCATTCGATAGAAACTTATCATCAAATTAGAAAACCATTTCTTTGATAGCATTCAAATAAGTGTTATGGTCTCTAGCTCAAATCATTAGAACTGGCTGAAACACAAGGAATAATAAGCTCATGAGTATCATGATAGCAAATAGATTGTTGTAGAGTTGCACTGGTTAATAAATGGCGAATGCGCTCTGAAAAAAAAAATGGTGATTATATATCGACCAGATAAGCATATTTTAAACCCCGAGGGGTAGCTCAGTTGGCCTAGGACTACGGTTTGCACCCGGAGGTTGTGGGTTCGAAACTGCTCTACCACACTGGGGCTACAGGGGAATTTTACCCGGCTTTCTCTCCTGGGCCCGTAGGGATTATTCTGGCCCAAAGGGCTGGGAACCCTACGTTATCAAAAAAAAAAAAAAAAAAAAGATAAGCATATTTTAACAGTGAGAACAGAATGAATACTCCAATCAAAATTCCAGTCAATAAATAACAAAAACTATTCAGAAATGCATAAAAAACATCCACATTCCATAGACAATTGGCTTTTACAATTAAAAAAAAAATCAATAAGCACAATACAAAACATCAAACCTGTCGCTGAATTGGTGCTCCTCCATAAGCCACAGCCACCTTCACCCCTGTTTGATAAGAGAATTTCTTAGCTTCCTCATGTATCTGTGCATCTCCAAAACAAACAATATATTAGAGTTCTCAACAATTAAAAAAAAATCAAATCAAAACCCACAAAACCAAGTACCCCCATTCAAAAAGTCCAGCAATTCACCTGGCACGACAGCTCCCTCGTCGGTGACAAGATCAGCGCCACCGGATAGGCAATCCTGCCACCACGCTGAGGCCACTGCACCCCCAACTGGCTCTTCATGATCCCAGCAATGATCGGGAAGCAGAATGCTGCTGTCTTCCCTGACCCAGTCTGCGCGCACGCCATCAGATCCCTCCCTGCAATTGATATCGGAATTGCATAGCGCTGGACTGGCGTTGGCTTGACATACTTGCATCTCCTAATGTTCTGGTTTAGGGCATCCCCTAAATCTATCTCCTGAAACGAATTCACAGCTGGTGGAACATCTGATCCACTAACCTCAACAGGAATGTCCTCATAAGCATCGAAATTGATACCCCCATCATCACAATTTTCCTCAGAGACCCCCATTTCGGAGAACTGGCCCAAAACATCAAACGGGCTCGGCGGCTGGCGTGGAGTACGACGGCGGTCTCCAGCGCCCACCCCACTACCCCGCCGCCCGAAATCCCGAATTCCAGAGCGTTTCAAAGGAAACCTACCAAGGGAATTCGAATTAGAGCCCTCACTGGAGCTCGGAACGAGATAATTCTCCGTTTCAGGAGCAGTTCCGTTTCGGAGGTGTGGGGGAACGTACGAAGGTCGCGTCGGACGAGAATGCAATTGGGTTTGAGACGCAGTTCCCGTAACGGTATCGGGCCAATCGGCCCAAGACCCCAGCATCTTAGCGAAACGAATGCAAGCTACTGAGAGAGGTTTTGGATTGAAAACCCTAGGGTACGAGTTCTTAACAAAGATTTGATTGAAACCGCGTGAATGTAGCAAACTCCATTCACCTGAAAATCAGAGAATCGCTCGAAAATGGAAACCCAAACAAGTAAAAACCCTAGAAGTATCGTCCAAATGAAACCCTACACTGTTTTTCACTTCTTCGGCATAAAAAGGCCCTGCACTGCCTACAATGCAAAATGAAATTCAAACCACTGCAGCAGATATGCAAGCATGGATGCGTGGAAACCCTAAAAATTAGCGCCTAACACTAGAAACATTCTCTTTCTATCAAAATAACCGTAAAAACCCTACCATGCAAAAGGAAATCCCAAATAGGAATTTTAAATTCACAGTTTCTAGAAATTCCTGAAGAGAGCAATCGAATCCTCAACCTAAAAATCACTGAAATATTTCTCATTTCACCCCAATTCGAAACCCTGGAAATTTTCTTAGTGCCGATGAAAAACGCATGACTTGAGAAAAGAGAGAGGCTCGGTTATTCGCTTGAGGTGGAGGGAAAAGGAGAAAATGAAGCAGGTGTTATTGGTAAATCGCAGGGTCTTGGTTTTCACCTCCGTGTTTTGAAATTTGAATCATTTCCTCCCTCTCGATTTCCGAAGAGCGCCGTAAAAAGTAAAAAATCTTTTCTGATTACAATGATGAAGCTTGGATTACCGAGAATTACCTCGAAGGAAGGAGTTTTACCGTCCATCGCCTGTCATCCCACTGCTGCAGTGGTACATGAGGTGGGGTCGTGGAGCCCACCATTGTACTATGAGGAGGGATTGGCCAAGGACCATGCCTGCTTTGTGTTTTTTTTTTTTTTAACCTTCTCTTCTCGAGGCAAGCGCTGTTGAATCGGTAAAATACCTATGACGTTACATTTCAATGTGATTTGTTGGGATGGTTAAAATAAAACCCTGATTTTCAAAAGCTGATGATCAGGGTAGGGTAGTGTACTGATATGTGATGGGATGGGATGGCGTTTTCTCACAGTGGGGTTTTATAAGCACCACAGTTTCAACTCTCACGCTATAAGGAAAAATAATAAGGGTATATTTGTGTACACACCCTTTCCGTGAAAAGAGAAAATTGTCACGTCAGCAAATTTCATAGAAATGAAAACTTCGGAAAAGGATTTCCATAGAATTTAGAAATTCATGTTTGGTGCAAAAAGAGTTTCCTGATTGAATTGGTGCAGATGTTGTTTGGTGCGGCTGTGGATTCCTTATAGAAAATCAAAATTTCTTATTTAGTGATATAATTTTTTGAAGAAAAATAACATAACATGTATATTATTTATTTAACATTAAATAATAATTTATATAAAGAAATAAAAAATGAAAGAGTTATAGGGTTTTTGGGTTGAAATTGACAAAAGTGAGGAAAAGAGGGAGAAGTTTTCCGAGGAAAACCATTTCCCATACCCCCTCATGGGAAACCCATTTCCACAATTATCAAGGAAAATGCTGACGAGGCAGGAAAGCATTTCCGCGGAATTGTTCCGCACCAAACACTGGAAAAATAGGTTTTCCGTGGAAAATTGTCAACTTTTCCACGGAAAAGTGTTACACAAACATGCCCTAAAGGTTTATAAACTTCCCCTCCCTCTCTCGCTCTTTTTCCACAGTCCACCATCTTCCCTCGAAAGCTGGCCGGCCTCTCCCCCTCGCTCCATCTTTCTTCCTCCCTCTATTTCTCTCTCCCTTCTTCTTCTCCCCTCCCCTCCCTCCCTCCCTCCCTCCCTCATGCAGGGAGGGAGATTGGGCAGCAAGCTGCATTAGGGTTCGCCCATTGTAGCCCTGTAGCCCTCCTGAGGACTTTTATGATATGCTTAATGAAGATTACGAACAACATGAAACACCTTGGGGCGGTAAAACCCAGATCACTACGCATTAAATGAACGAACTAGATCAATCACAAACAATCATCCGATCAAAAATACCAACATCACAAATGCTACCCCAAACACGACCAAATGAAGATCATTCAACACAACAAATAAAAGACATAACGATTCATTCGAAGACAGACGAGACAATACAACCTAATGACCCACATGAAGAATCTGAATTCACAACGACGATGAAGATACTTGACCATCAAATGGATCGAGTAGATGAATTAATTAAAGATTTTGATGTCATAGGATCTGAAATACACGAACCAGTCAGGTTTGAATCGAATGACTTAGAATCAAGTGTGGAAACTCATAGACTGGTTAAACCATCTTCATTTGAAATAAAATACCAAACTCATACGAACAAAATCATACAAGATCCAGAATCTCAATCTAAGACGAATACCACTAAAAGACATAGACCGCGTTACAAACGAAAGAACTTGAATTCCAGACCATCATGCAAAACCCAAATCATGATCCAAAGACAAATAAATAAACATGCAACCAAATGATGAACAAGACTTTCCTAAACCCAAACCAATGCATCTTGACTCCATTCCAATACCAGCTGAACCAAGAAAGGTTGACACAGAGTCTGGATTTGAATTTCTAGATATGAACATGTTTAAGGAATTACAAGAGGACATAAAGAAACTTAAATCCGAGGTTAGAAAGATGTCGATTAGGTCGAGCATGCCATTAGAACGAATAAAGCCATCCGAATCTATCATAGAAACCAAAGCACCACCTAAGAATCAACACCAAGAGACTGTGAGGTCTACCATTGAAATCCAACAAGGAAGCCCTCAACTAGACCCTAACCACTTAGTAGAAAAGACCCGGAGGAACCACAATCAAATGATGTCTTGACTAGTGAGCCTCATAGGTCAAACCCTCTTAGAAGATCAAAGGATAACAATATAATTAATCCGATCTTAGAGGACAAACATGACTTCCACAATGAGATAGAGCCTAGTCCTGTATTTGCCTTGATTAAGGCCCATCTAAATGGGAGACTAAGACTTCAGAGTATTCTAAAAGGTTTACCAAGCCCGCCTTTGACCAATCCAATAATCATGAGCCAAGATTACATAGAATACTTTGAGAAGAGATAACTACCAAGAGTTGATCCAACTCCAATCCTTCACCTAGAATGGTACCCTACCCATAAAGAGCAAAATCCAAACACAACAACAAAGATCATTCCCAAATTAGAAAGCCAAATAGAGTTTGGTCCAATTAGTTTCCATGAAAGAATTGAGACCACTCTCAAAGCTCTAGGAAAGACTTTCAGATATTTGACTGTAGAAGAACTTTCAGGTGTTAACCCAAACATGCCACCTAAGATTCCGATAGTCCCAAAGAACAATGTAAAAATCCATACAACTGATGAAATTCTAATCCGACATGACCATCCAGTAGTGACACTACCAAAACTTCAAGATTACACCCTTGCTCAAAGACTTTCACAATGTAAGTCTGCCAGGTTACAAAGAAAGTTTAGAGCACACATTCCAAAATATGAACGAACTACATTTAAGGAAGCTAGACGCACTACAACAAAACCTAGAGCCCTAAGAAAAATGGAAAATCATATGATTCACACAAAAGATGAGGGTCAAACAATTAGAAAAACAAAAGACCGGAGATCATCATGTAAAAATAGGAAATCATCATTCAAAGATCACAAATCTCCTAATTGTTCAAACTCTTTAAGACCGAGGCCCAAATGGCGGAGGTCCAAAACATTTCAACGCTCTCGTTTTCGGCGAGAGCAAACTAAAGGTCCCAAATATAAGAGCCTTATCTTAATGCATCAACGAGCGAAGTCATATCCACATTCTCAAAGAAATCAACATAATGAGACACATATGAAACCCTTTAATATGAGACCAAGGCCCAAAGGGCGGAGGTCTAAAATATTTCAACGGTCTCGTTTCCGAATGAACCAAAATAAAAACTTATGGACTAAATACATCATTTTAGGACCTAAACTACAAATAACAAATCACAGGTTTCAAAGAAGATACTATAATAAAATACAAGTAAGATATGTTGTCATCAGACCAAAGCCCATATGGCGGAGGTCAAAAATGTCTCAACGCTCTTGTTTCCGAAGGGAGCAAAATGATAAGACCCAGACCAAATATTCACTAATAAAAACACGTAGGTCAAGAGGTCTTAAACGTGCACGTTTTCGAATAGTCAAAATATTCAAAATGTGCAACACATCACTAGCACACACAATGGAAAATCACAATCATGCTAGGCCGACCCTAGGCTTCATGCCAATGAAGGGTTGCAAATTCAAGCAAGCCCGAATGAATTAGTTACTATGTAGGATTATGCAAAAAAAAAAAAACCCATAAAAAAACCCTAAAAACCCAAAAAAATAAAAAATACAAACAAAAAAAGAAGAAGTATAAACAATATAAAAACACAATTGTTTGATCATCGTAAAAGGCATAGGTGAGCCAAAGCGGTGGAAAATCCCTCTAGTAGAACAATCGCGACTAGAAAAGGTCATGAGTAGAATTAGTGAGATCGGTTGCGGATTTTACCTATTGCTTCAAAACCGGGACTGCCCTAGGAACCACGATTATTAATGATGGATGGATGTCCTTAAATTAGTGGGTACTAAAGAGGGTAGCTTGGTTGACCACATCAGGAGATTTAAGAACTACCCGAGGCATTCATATTAACAACAAAAACTAAGGCATATGTCAACATTAAAGCTACCTCCGTAGTCAAATTCATTAAAAAGAGCATAATACCCTGACTTGGCATCCCCAAGGTATTCATAACAGACAATGGTCCACAATTCATATCCCAACAAATAAACGAGTTGTGCACAAAATATGACATAGATCCGCATCGTTCAACCCCATATTACCCCCAAAGATAGTAACTGGCCGGACCATTTGGTCAAAGCATTATGGGTGTACCAAACTTCTATAAAAACTCCTACAGGAGAAACCCCATATTCTTTAACCTACGAAACGGAAGCAGTCCTTCCACTCGAAATCCTTCACCCGTCACTGCGTGTTCAGTTAAATGAAGATATAACAGAAGACCAGAGGAGAGAAGCACTACTACTTCAGCTAGACCTACTCGATGAGAAAAGAATGAAGGCAGCAGAACATGCACAAGTATATCGGAAGCGGATCGCCAGAGCCTACGAAAAACATGTCAAAGAATGAAGATTCAAAGTTGGTGATTTCGTGCTAAAGCGCATCACTCCATCCCAGCTTCTGCATCCCAGAGGTAAGTTTCGACCCAATTGGGAAGGCCCTTATGTAATTAAAGAAGTATATTTTGGAAATGCATACAGACTAGTAAATGCAGAAGGGGAAGAGCTCCCCGATCCATGGAACGCTATGTACCTGAAAAGGTACACAATTTAACCCTTCCATACTTCTTGCGGAGTCTGACCCTCCTTACTCCTTAGCGTAGTTGTAGAAATCCCGTAGGAAGACCAAACAGATGCACACTGATCAAACTTGGAACTCAAACACACACCAGCACCTAAAAACACACAAAATGGGGAGTCTACCCCACACAAATTTTGCAAGGTTAAAGTCACCCAATGTAAAGGTTTGAAGGTGAGATTGCCCGTGTCATGAAAGCTTTTTTATTCCAAAAAAAAAAAAAGAGAAAAAGAGTTTGTTTAGTTAGGAGTCCTTAAAAAAAATTGTGACTAGTTTGGGTTTGTAGCCTTTTTAACCCGAGCCAGTAAGCCCGTAGAGGTATGCATATACCCAGTGCCCTAAAGCCACCTGGTTTGGGATTCATTGGTTGAATGTTCGTTACATGGGTTAATTAGAAAGCTTAAGAGACCTAGGCATTGCACAGTCACATGTTAAAAAACAAAGAGAAGAGAAAATGTTTAGTTAGAAGTCTTGAAAAGAATAAAGTTTTTTCTGACTAGTCTGGGTTCGTAGCCTTTTTAACTCGAGCCAGTAAGCTCGTAGGGGTATTCACATATCTAGTGCCCTAAAGCCACCTGGTTTGGGAGTCATTGGGCGAATGCTCGTTACATGGGTTGATTAGAAAGCTTAAGGGACCCAGGCATTGCACAGTCACATGTAAAAAAAAAACAAAAAACAAAAAACAAAAACAAAAACAAAAAAAAAAAAACAAAAAAAAAAGAGAAGAAAAAATTCTATTAGAATTAGGCTCGCTGAAGTGACATGGGTACTCATCGGGCGAACCAAGCAGAAGGTGGTCAAAAAACCACAACACTAAGGTTGCACGGTGATTCACCACCCCACATACGAACATTACTCACGAATGAGCCCTGAAGGCAGTCAGACGCTCTCCAAAGTTCAACCGAAAAGACTAAGCAACTACAAAAAGGGACCCGTGAGGGTTCGACCTCCAAAGGAAAGTTAGGGAGGATCACATTACCACCAGAGTGAAAATCATGGATCGAGAAGCTAATCTACCTTCATGCCCTTACCCACGGCTAGAATAAACACTAGTCTTATGCTGGGGCATTTTTTTTCATACGAATATATGTTTATTTTACACGGCTTCCCAACCTGGGTCCTCATCGCATACACAATTACCACGAGCACTCACTAGCCCCCACACACGCACCTCATGCATGCTTTTACTACTAATCACTTTTGGTTGGATGCAGGGAAGACATATCCCCTAAGGTATGAATTCAATCTTGTTATTCTCAAAGCTTGAGTGCCGAAATGGCCCCCCTGACATTTTTACCGAGAAAGAAAAATGCTACCTTAGCCAGACTATGCAGGGGGCCTAAAAATATTAAACTAACGAGCTTGTTTTGAGAACTTGCAGGGAACCCAACCCCGATCACATCCAAAACATCCCACAAGTTGGGGCATTTTATTTTACAGGCATTATTTTGTGCACAACTCCTCCTAATTTGAAAAGGACAAAGTGATGATAACCAAACTTGGGATATATAAATTATGTTTGTTATGATATCCTATGATGAATTTGATTATAGTTGTATGCTATGCACATCCTTTTATGACATCACATGTTGTACGATTCCAAAATGCTGTTATCTTGAGCCTCTGCCTTCATATATATAATTGATATTGTGAATGCCTCGAAACATAGAATTACATAGGTCACAAATGCCACACACTCAGGCACTCCTTGTCGTTTGAGAACTCAATTCTATATTTCTTATCAAGTTTAGACTGATGTGAGATTGTAGTTATTTTATTTTTACCATATAAACCTCACTTTATTTATCCTGAACTACTAATGCTCCCTTTGTGAGACTCACATGCCTAGGGACGAATTTCGAGATTCTAGAAAAATTTCGGCATTGTCCCCCTTGTTTTTTTTTAGACCCTGAAAAATCATCGGGTATAAAACCCGTCGCCTTAAAAAAAACACACACTTCAAATGATCCCTCAGTGCCCCTCAGGGAGTCAATTCCATCATCATCATACACACAACCAAGGTACTTCTAAGTCAAACTACAAAGCATGCACTCACATTATAAATGCTACATGCACTTGCACACATCTTATACATCATAATACATACATCAAAGTGAAAAAATGAGCCTAAAAATAACATCCCTCTATCATATATACAACACCAATGATCAACAACTAATAATCAACATCAAAAGATAACAAACACCAATCATAACTGCAACAACAACAATATAGGGCCTCGATTGTCTCTGCACAATTTTCAATAGAATAGGAGGCCTCGCAAGAGTATAACTTTGAGAGTATGTACCGTTATGGAAAATCCCTCCAATGTCTCATGTAATTCCCTGATGCTCCGAATTCACGTCTAAATCCTTTAGGGATCCATCCCGGGTATAACCAGCTCATGGTAGCCTCATCGATTAGGATAGTGTAATGACGATCTAGTTGTCACACAATGCCGCAAACGACAAGCCTATCTGCGATCTTTGGAACATGGAATCATATATTCTTTCAAATAAATAATGTTCTCCTACATCGCAATCAACTCTTCATTCGAGCCATCCTAATCGGGGAGCCAAGTGACCTGCCATATTAAATTCCATAAAAGAAATCAACTCATTAAATGAAGAACTAAAACCAAACTTGAACTTAAAAGAAGAAAACTAAAAAAAATTAAAATTAAAATTAAACTTAAACGTAAACGTAAATTAAAGACTTAACCCAACAAAGTAGAGAAAAAGGGTGCGTACCTTGTGGTTCCTCAGCTCATTCAAGATGAAATGGTAGCTCTGTTGCACTCCTCCTTGCCTCTCCATGCCAAAATCAATCGAGGTTGTCGTAGAACACCCTCCACTATCTTTTTGGTTTTCTCTGCGAAAACAACAGATTAACCATCAATAAAATCCACCAACCAACCAATAACAACGAATTTAATTTAAAAAAATAGACACAAAAAAAAAACATAATAAAAACCAACTCACCAATGATAAAAAAAAAACCCAACTAAAAAAAAAGCAACGAATAAACAAAACAAAACAAACCAACCAACAAAAGCAAATTAAAACTAAACAAAACCAATTTTAAAATTCAATTAATCCACAACTAAGATAAAAGAAAAAGTTAAAACACACCTCATAACCACAATCAACAAGAAATGATAATAAAACACACATTTTCAATGGTTTGCATGTATACATCATTCATAGGAAATAGAACTTTACCACTCCTCCACACATCACTTTATTCCATACTCCTTCACGTCTTTACCTCCACACCTCACTCCATTTCACTTCACCTCATTACACCATGACCACATCTATAATACATCACTCATCCAGCACCACACATCACATATAAACACACCAAAAAAAAAAAAAATCAAAACTGCCCCCATAAATCCACAAAAAAAAAAAAACACATAAAAATTTCACCAAAAAAAAAAATGAATCTAAATTAACTAAAATACTCAACAAACCCATTCACACCAACTAATTCATTAATTTCCACAAATTGCACTAAATCCACTTTTTTCCCCAAAATTTTCCAAAATCCTGTTAGGCATTGATCTCCCCATCAACATGTCCATTTTTAATTTAATCAGAGGCTAGGACCCTCATCCCCAGGCTGAAGTGGACATACCCCACCATTTCCATGAAGACCCATCACCTGTATGGCCATCACAGCTAATGGTAGAACCTCATTCCACATCCTAGAAATTCATTTAAGGAAAAGAAAGGAGATAGAAAACTTGGAGGTCTATCCCATAGAATTTGAACAAACCTAATCCATGGTCTACTCCTAAAGTTATCTTTGATCAATAATTATCCTCTTTGCAAAATTAGGACCGGACCACTTGGGTTCAAGATTTTTGGATAAAAATAATGAGAAGTGAAAGAAAGGGGACCATGTCCAATTCAAGAACTAAAACACAAAGAGCCTAAAAATCACAAACCGATTCAAAACAACACTAAAATGAATAAAAAGTCTAAGGAACTTGAACCCGAACATAAATATGATAAAACCCACCAACACACATGGTAAAACAACATAATTAATACAATTAATCTAAAAACAAACAAACTAATCAAACTTGAACAATTGACTTAGACAAGAAACACCACTCACTCAGATAAAAGATGAGTTGAAAGCACTCACATTCGGAGTTCGAAATTGAAGGAAAATATGCAAAAAAGAGTAAAGGTGCTCTCTGCACACGAAATGTGGAAAAGCAATGCCTTGAAAGTCTGGGTGCCAACCACGCTTACACCCATTTTTGCCCCGAAAGCCTAAGAAATTGGCAAAAATGATGACCGGACCAAAACAAAAAAGAAAGAAAAGAAATAAAAAAAAAACAAAAAAAAAAACAAGAGAGGAAGTTAAAGAGGCGCACACACAAAAGCACGACACACATTGTCAAACCAAATATTTTCCCATCACAAGGGGTCCAGTCACGTCATGTGCACATTAGTCCCATCACGCATACATCTAGCATTGTGGATTGCATCCCATGTCATCTCCATCAATAGAAATTAGAACAATTCCCTCTGCAAATTATAAAACCAAATACTAATGACAAAAAATGCAGAATCTTTTAGTGTCTGTTCAATACAGGTTCCCAAAGCTAAAGTAAAAACACCAAAGGTGAAGGACCTTCAAGCACATAGATGGAGATTGATGACAAGTTCACAAGCTTTGGCAAGCAAACAACGAAAGAAAGCGACAACGATCCCTAATATTGGATTTGCGGAAAGCTCTTGAGGTAAGTATCCCTAACCATGATGTTCATAATTTTACCTCACGTCTGGAAACTGAGTCACCGTAGGCCTCCCTTAAGTGCTTATAATCGGTATGGCGACCATAATACCGTGTTATCACGAATTATGGTGTTTGCTGACTCAAATATTGACGTCGAAGAATGAAATCCGTGTAACTCGAAGCTCTCCTTGATTAGCATGAAATGATGATCGAATCTATCCCAGGTTCTCATCTAGGCATGGGTGAAGACCAAGATCCCTAGTGAGTGACGGTTATTCCGGTGGACATTTTCCGTTGATTTAGCTTTTTCGATGCATACTTGAGTTTCAAAATAAAAATTGCTTTTCAAAAAAAAATAAAAATGCATCTCATTCTCACATGTACCTCACACCATTGCTTGAACTATGTTTGTGATTGCCTTCTAGATCTCCATTATTACTAGTTACTTTCAACTATGCCTTGAGCATTCAACTGTGGATGAAAGTCAAAAGACATTATATACGACAATTTGAATAAAACTCTATTGCAAGACCAAATGAAACTCTAATAGTGATCTAGCCAATCAAAAGATCGACTTTTGATTCAGACCGCCGGGGCACAGTTCCCACCATCATTTAAATTAAGCAACTGGGGCACAGTTCCCAACTTGCCACGTGGCAATACCACGGGCACCGAGGCTCGGATCTCGGGTTTCCAATCAAATCAGTAGGCACGTAACTTCTTCTTTTTATTTTTCTCCCCTGAATCAGGATCGATCCTAGAAAAGTGAACCTCACGTTTAGAACAAGTTTGCAATTGCATACATCCGTAGGCGGCTACTCCCGCGATCTCAAAAGCTCCCGTGAGTCATGAGTGGTGTGTCTACTTTCTTTGGAGCACAACTCTCCACGTGTTGTTCTCCAAAGAGGGGCATACTATAGACACCTCATTTTGGCCCCCTATGATAGCCTTAAACACTTATCATATATAACGATGCCCCCATTTCACCCATAATTGAATGGTTAATGGCATAATTCAGATTAATTAATGACGATAAAGATGCTTGTTGATAATTTTAGACTTAGTTCGACAATCTATAGAGATTCGTGAGAGAAAAGGCTGAATCGCATCGAGATCTCGAGTCCAAGCCACTATTCAAACAAGGGATGGACTACAACACTATCCAAGCCCCTTCCAGACTACATAGAACACACCTAGGTTGTTCCTAAAGATATTACACTTAGTTTGCCTAAGTACGATATGATTAGCATGAATTAGGAGGCTAGGATCGTTGATCCAGATATCCCTACCTTTTCCCGACCTTTGATCATTATGATCTACATACCGAGAGCTTTCCGACGATATGAAGCGTAGGCACCTCATTTTGGCACCCTATGAGGGGTAATTCAATCCACCCTATTTAATGGTATCATGATTAGGTCCCGAGTCAAAGGTCATCTATCATTTCTGGACCCCTCCAATCACCCTGAAAGTTAGTTTATTGCGATCTGCCTGTCAACGGCTTTCCATCCATATGTAGAACTCTGAGATCCGATGGGTGGATCGAAAAATCATAACAGTGGGTCCCATACTCCAAAGGCGCCCGCCTAAAAAATCACTTATCATTTCTAGACCTCCGATCACCTTGAAAATTGGTTCATTGTGACCTACATGCCGGGAGCTTTCCGCCCATGTGTAGAACGTCGAAATCCGGCAAGCGGATTAAAATCTACGAAGCCTGGGCCCCGACGATGATAACCCGACCAAACTCCATCGAACCCCACCTTCTGAGCCTGAACCAATTCCTTTGGTCCAAACCCGAGCCAAAACCAATCCAAAACCAAGCGAAACCCAAACCTGAACTTTACCCGATCCAACCCATTAAAACCAAGCCCAAACCCATCTAATCTGGATCAAACCTGAAGCCCAACCTAAACTCGACCCAGACCAGACCTGGCCCGCCTGACCCATCACCTGCATGGGAGAGGAGAGTCCACGAGATCTGGACTCTCCCCTCCCCCCTGATATCTCTCTCTCTCCCACTCCCATCTCCGCTAGAACTCTCCCTCGTCTCTATCTCTAGCTCCTTATCTCTCCATCGCCCCTGATATCTCTCTTCCCGTCTCAATCCCAAACTTCCTGATCTCGATCTCTGGCTCTCCTCATCCCATACATACGCAGAGTGCTTCCCATCATGGCCCACCTTGATCCTCCATTCATTCACAACCTAAGTGCAGACCTCTCCATCCTCCCATCATCTCCATCTCTCCCATCCATCTCTACGCCCACCTCTCCATCCTCCCATCGTCTCCATCCTGCGCAGATCCCAGGCCTCCCAGACCCATCTCCCATCTTCATCTCCCTCACGCAGCAGTCCTTGGGATCATCTCCATCTCACGATCCGTCACCCATCTTCCATAATCCTCTATTTTCTTCCACTCCCGATCTATCCACATCATCGATCTTCTCCTCACAGCGGGCAGCGTCCACCATCTTCTCTGCCATCCATTCCCTGCAACCCATCATCCCCTCTTCGTCTCATCATCTTTGTTACCACATCACCACCCCTCTCCCAGATCTTCACGGTCTTCTTCTCCATCCCACAGCAGCACCACCAGACGCACACCAGCACGGCAGACGCTTGCAGCACCGTCGTTCTCCCCCTGCACGCAGCACCAGCGCAACCTTCTTCCTCCTCCTGACGCCTCCTTGACCAGGTAGGCTCTCTCCTTCCTCCCGCACTCTGCACACACAACACTCTCTTTCCTTTCTTTCCTTCCTCTTTCTCCACCTGCGCACCCATCTCTCGCTCTTTATCTCTCTGTGTTCTCTCTCTCTCTCCGTCTCCTTCTTCCATCTCCCTCTCTCTCTCGCACCCCCTCCTTTCTTCCTCTGCTATCCCCTTCTCTCTCTTTCTGCGCTCTCCGTTCATCTCTGTCTCTCTCTTCCTCTCTTCTCTCTCCTCGTTGCAACTCTCTTCCTTTGCTCTCCCCTTCTCTCTCTCTCTCTTTGCGCTCTCCGCCCCACTCTCTGT
Source organism: Cinnamomum chago (assembly GCA_038049695.1). Taxonomy (NCBI): domain Eukaryota; kingdom Viridiplantae; phylum Streptophyta; class Magnoliopsida; order Laurales; family Lauraceae; genus Cinnamomum; species Cinnamomum chago. Next base: position 34,595,720 of record CP142457.1, read on the forward strand.
CAGCCTGCACTCTCCCTCTATCTCTCTCTCTGCCAGTTCTCTCTCTCTCTTTCTGCCTCTCCTCTCTCTCGGCCCACACTCTCTCTCCCTCTCTCTCTGCTCGTTCTCTCTCCCTCTCCTCTCTCTCCCCACCTTCTTCCTCCATCCTTTTCTTTCTCCCCACCTTCTTGCTCCCTCCTTTTCTCTCTCTCCCTCTCCCCTCTCTTCTCTTCTCTCCTTCTCCTCTCTGCTCTCATCTCTCTCGCTCCCCATCTCTTTCTCTTGTTCTCATTCCTCACCCTTTCTGCCCTCTCTTCTCTCTGTCCGTTTCCCTCTCCTCTCTCTCTCCCCCCACTTTCTTCCTCCGTGCATCTCTTCCCTCTACGCACACAGTGCCTCGTCTTCTTCCTTCTCTCTCCTTTCTTCCCTTCTCTTTCCCCCCACTCACCAGTACACACACCCCTTCACTGGTTTTTTTCCCTTTCTTTTCCTTTCCTCTTCTTCCTTCTCTTCCTTTTTCCTCTTCTTTCTTTTATTCTCCTCACCTCACCTTCCCTGCTCTCTTCTTGTTTCTTCTCTCTCTTTCTCCTTACCTGTGCACCCATCTCTCTCTCTGCTACTCTCTCTCTTCTACTCTCCCTCTCTCTCTCTTTCACCCTCACTCCCTCCTTTCTCTCGGCCCGCACCCTCTCTCTCTCTGCCCGTTCTCTCTCTGTTTCTTCCCTCCTCTTCTCTCTTCTTCCTCCTTTACTCCTACACTCACTGCACAAACACGCACCCACGGCTCCACACCCACCTAAACTAACCCATTCACTTGACCCAAGCCGAACTACAGGGAAAAGGCCCATAACCCATCAGGCCCAGATCGCTATGCCTATCAAGCCCATGCACCTAGTAAATTTTTAGTTTTATTGTTTATTTTAAATTATTCCCAGCCAGCATCAAATCTGTCCATGCACCTAATTAACATGCCATGCATTTAGGCAAATATTTTATTTTATATGTTTATTTCAATTTATTTCTAATTTGTTCAGGCAGGCCACAGATCTAGGTAAGCTCTCATATTCATTATTTATTTCAATTTATTCCTACCTTGTTTAGACCTGCCCATGCATTCAAACATGCCCATGCATCATATAAGTAGCCGTATTTCCTTCATTTTTGCACATTTATACTTTATTCCATGAAAATTAGGACTCCTTTTACTTATCTGTTCATCTTATTTTCTTTATAAAAATTAGAATTGCATAATTCATAAAAAAAAAACAAAAAAAAATCAAGAGAATAAAAAATAGAATCCTAGACATTAGTTAGATTAATTAGAACAATTACTTAGGTGTGATAAACCTCCTTTTCCGCCTCCCCTTTCATTAGGATTAGGGAATTTATTTAGAAAATTCTAAGTTAGTTAGGTTGATTTTAATAAATAAAAATTAGTAATTTATCCCCTTCTCTCCTCCTCCCCTTTCATTAGGATTAGACAAATTAGTTTAGGAGATTTTAGACTCTATAAATAAAACCAAAAACAGAATAAAAATAATAAAACCGAAAAAGTCCAAAAACAAAGTAAAAGATATTAAAAAAATAAAAAAATATTAATAAACTGGAACTAGAAATTAAATAGTGGTTTAGGCTCACCAAGTCAAACCCCAGACCCAGATCTAGGCCTCCCCCAAGTCAGGTTAGACTACTTTTAGTTTTTTTCATTTAAATAAGTTGGGTCCCACTCTTTCTGCGGCCCCCATTAAGGGACCGGGAAAGCTGATGTTGGTGGTCTAAGACCTTAGGTTATGATTAATCCGATGATCAGTAATAAAGCACTAATCACGTAAATCCAAGTAAAATCCCGTAGTTAGGCCCTTCTAGCCCCAATATTAAAAATCCCTAAAAACTATAAAACCAACAAAATAAACCCAAAAAGATTTTTCCTTTTATTTCTTCCTCCACCTCAGGTGCCAAATATTTAATCGAACTTAATGATAAAAGGGGATAAAGAACTGATTTCTAAAATTGAATAAATGAGAATAATAAGATGAGATGAGTGATTTCACACACTTCGCATATTTTTGTTTCGGCCCACCGACCACCCTCAAACAATTTCGGCCCATTGGCCTCTCTAAAACAAACACCGGCCCATCGGTCACCTTCAATCAATTAAGCCCATCGGCTTTCACTTTTATCACTCGTGTATCGCACACGAAAGACACAGAAATCACAAGTCAAAGTCTCATTTGCATCATCATTTCGATTTGAAAAGTTAGCCTTTAAAACCTATTTTGCCAAGGGATCAGAAGGGGGTACCCGGGAACGGGGCCGATCCTCTTCTTAAATATTTGGCACCTCCCCCTTTTTATTTTTCTTATTTTTCTTATTTTATTTTACTTGGATACACTATGATTTTGCTATGTGAGGATTAACCTTATTCGGACTTTGACTCGTAACCCTGAATTGACCCCATATTAAAGAGACCCGAAGAGACCCAAATTAATATGACAGCAAAACCGTCGTGTGTTGCCGGCAGCACATTAGACGAGAGGAAGAACCCACCCATTTATTTTCTCCCATTTTTCTTCAGCTTTTGTCGAAGAACGATGTTATGGCTGTTACCGTAGCTGGCAATCATGATCCGTCGATTTTGAGGGTAGTCGGAATCCTCATTTTCGATGTAAAATTTAAATAGCACATATGGATGAATGGCGATTTCCCTCCCCTGGGGGATCAAAATTCACATCCGACAGGCAAGTGGATAAATTGATATTATTAGTATTAAATGACTTTTATGAGAAATGCATATGATTTCACTAATTATTCTTAACTTGCAATGATTTTGAAATAAATGTTCATGTACCTTGTTAGCTTGTTTAACTATTGAAAATGTTGACATTTATGATGATGGGGGCTCCGACCTTTCGTCCTCTCTTTCCCACCCCTGGGGCTGCTGGTGTTGACACCAAAAAAGTCACTTTGCATCTTCAACATCAAAAAGCCACATGAACCGCTTCCTACTACAAACAGGCAATGCTGCTTCAAGCATCAGATCTTGTCAGAATCAAACAGAAACTGATAGATCCTTCAAGACAGCCAAAAGAGGAGTTCACATGAAGTTTCGGGCCATTCTGACATCATTTGGCCTAACTTCACTCTTCCGGTAGCCAAACAGGCGCTCCTGGCGGCGGCGGAGTCGAAGACATCAAAACTTCGATCAGAGTCTACGGATGGTCTCAAAATACCTCCAAAAGGCTCCATGTCAAATTTCAAGTCATTCCGACAATGTTTGACCCAACTTCGACGCTCCGAAAGAAAATCAAGTCCCTCAGCGGTGAGAACCACCGGGACCATTAATCATCAAACGGAGTACATAGGCGGCTTCAACATGCTTCAAAAGGGTTGCACGTCAAATTTCAGGTCATTCCGACAACGTTTGACCCGAATTTGATGCTCCGAAAGAGAATCAAGACTACCGAAGGCGGGGCACCCCGGGACCATGACATCCAAATCGGAGCCAATGGATCATCTCAAAATGACTCCAATAGGCTCCCCGTCAAATTTCAGGCCAATCGGACATCGGTTGATCGCACATCAAAGTGCAACATCTCCCTCGTGGTGAAATCAAGCCTAGCAGCGACGGGACCCCAAACGGCTTCAAAACTCAAACAAAAGCCCATGGTTGGTCCTATCTACTGCTCAGGAGGCCTCACGTCGAATTTCAGGTCATTCCGACATCGTTTGACCTAGTTTTGACTCTTGACAAAAAACCACAATTCTCGCAGCAAAGTCTTCGGTTTTTCTTAAAAATAGGAAACTTTGTGCTCCGATTTGCACGGCTTCTGGTCAGGTTTTCTTCAGGAGAATCAAGCTAAAAAATGAGGAAAATTGTCAAGAAAATTCAGGAGAAAAAAAGAAACAAAAAACCCGAAAAACGGCCGACGAAACGGCGACCAAAGGGGAAAATCCCCCCACGGTCACCGGTGACCATGGCCCTCATGGAGCATGGTCGCTGGCGACCCTGGAAATTGGAGCATGGGATCAAGCCACCATATCCCTTATGGATGGACTCGGTCCCGTTCCCTGTAAAATTCAAACAACCTACTCTCCAAACATATACGAGGAAAGGTTCAGCCAGACAACACGTCATCCACTTCAAAATACTAACGGGGGCTATTGCGGATCAAGATGCCCTCAAGATCTGTCTCTTTACAAGTACCCTAAAAGGTACGGCCTTCGATTGGTACTCCACTCTGCCGGAGGACTCCATCCGAAATTGGGCCATGCTAGAGACACGCTTCCTGACCCGCTTCAAAGGTGAGGATCATCCTGTCACTAAGGCACAACTCTGTAGCTTAAAAACAGGGTGAGAATCAGTCAATTTACGACTTCATTCACAAGTGGAAGGCGATGGCATACAAGTGCTCAGATGTGCTGCCACAAGCGTCACTCGTCGACATCTGCCGCAACAACATGAGAGTGAGAACCCGCTCCATGATTATCGGCAACAAATCAAAGAACCTGGGAGAACTCCTAGAAGCAGCTATGGAGGTTGAAAAGGTGATCAAAGACCTCAACAGTCAGCAGTCATCAAAGAAAAAACCGGCTACCATTACGATCTCAAAGCCAAAGAAAAAGGAGGTTCTTAATGTGCAAACCAAGTCAGCTCCTCAGCGGCCAAAGAAAGCCGAAAATAAAGTTGTAGGTAAGAAACCTGAACTCTCTGATGCCTTTAGAGAACGAGTAGAGAAAAAATACCCGTCCGATGAAGATGTTGAAGAAATCTTCGAGGCTCTCGTAGCAAATGGTAAACTCACCGTACCTGAGCCCAAAAGACCGGGAGATGTTAGCAAAACCAACGATCCTCGGTATTGTCCCTACCACCAGATGATCTCGTATCCTCTCAATCAATGCTTCGTTGTGAGAGAGAAGATCAACGAGATGTGGAAAAACGGAGTCATAACCTTTGACAAAAACTATGGGCCTGCCTCCGTCAATATAGTGTCATATGGACAAACTGCAAAATCACCAAAAGAGAAGACCACTACTTCTTTCAAGGTGATACAAATGACCTAGACGTCCCAAGAGTTGGTTCCTTATCCAACACCAGACGGACAACCTATATGGGTACATCCCGATCTCCTAGAAGATGAAAACTGGGAGATCGTCAAAACAAAGCCTACCGCTCTACAGCGAAGGCAAGCCAAGAGACAACTCCGCAAGCTCAAGCAGCAGGAGAAAGCTCAACCAAAGCAAGAAGTCCCTGAAAAGGTAGAGACCTCTTTCACTGCTTCGCTGGGGGCAACGGAATAATCCAAGGCTTCAAAGGTGGAAAGAAAGTTCACCCTGGGTGATTTCATGCCACCTCAATTTAGAAATGAAACCGTGCAGGGGGCATCATACTCTTGCAATTCGGTAATTGGATTCTCCATGGATAGATATGAGTCTAGTGACATCGCTAGTGACACTGATGAGTGGGAGGAATCCCTTGAAACAGGAGAATATCTCTCCGACGAAGAATGGGTTCCCGAATCTCATTTTATGCCGGTAATCTGGTATAACCCATATGGGTAACAAGGATCCTGGTCCGATGATGAAGGAGACCAAGAGCCTGTTCAAGAAAATGCTGTTGACTCAGCACCCTTCAACGCTCCAGTGGAACCCGATCATGTCGAACCACAAGGGGCAGATGAAGAAGAAGATTTGGCTCCCATGCTTGATCCTGAAGAGTATGCAAGGATCTTGTAGCGCATTGCCTTAGAACAAGAGCAAGATCTTCACGATCAAAATCCGGAACTGGAAGTCCCTGAAAATCAACATGTGGCTCCTCCCTCAACTCCTGAAAATGGAGAAAACTGCTGGATAGAAGATCCTCTCACATCCGATGATGAGTCCGATTCCCAGCAGTCCACTCTGGAGGGATCTCCTATCAGGGCAATTTGCAATGCGATAGTTCAGGATGATTGTGCCTCTGAAGCATCATCTACTGAAGACACGTACTCTCCGGTTACGCCTAATAGTATATCTTCCGGAGCTACATTTTCTCGGGTGACTTCCACTGAGATAACATCTTCTCAACCTTCGTCCCCTGAAACTGTGACGTCGCAACTCACAGCCCTTCCGACCGATCATCCTGAAGAAACTTCAGCCGATGGAGACCTGGTCAGTTGGTCCCAGATACCTGACCTCATAGGAGATGTCTGGACCGACAAATTACTTAATGAAGGAGAAAAGTTGCTGGATGTCGTTCAGGACTTGTTCCCGAAAAATGCTCCATGTAACGCAATCACTGAGGATGGTGACTCTGCTGCAGACACATCTTCAATAAATGAGAAGGATCAGCCCTTGGATCCCAAGGACGATCTTCCAAATGAAGATCCTTCTCAAGAAGCCCTTGAAGTTGGTAGAGGTACCCGTTCTGGCCGAGATTACCACAAAAACTACAACCAATCTTCTTCTTCTTCGTATGTAAATCCTTCGGGAACACAAAACGTAAACGCCTTAAGTGGCAACAATAATGAACATGCAGGTCCGAAGGAGGCTTTCAAGTATGACTTGATTGAGCACTTCAAACACATACATGCACGACGACACATCCTGGACTTATTACGAATGTCTTCACAAACTCGTGATAGTCTCATTTCAGAACTACAAAGGCTGAATGCGGATGTCAACAAACATGCCCCACAAGTCATACAAATTGAAATGGACTACAGGGTCAAAAAATCGAATATTCCTTCAAAGGGAGAAAAGAAGAAAATCGAGGGATCAGGCATTGAATGCCTCTCGGTACAGAAAGCAGCAAGTACAACCATCGCCTTCGGTAAGGATGACCTACTGCTAGGCGAGGCAAAGCACAACAACCCCTTGTACTTCACAGGGTACATCAAAGAAATGTTGATACACAGAGTCCAGATCGACCCAGGGTCTGCACTCAACCTCATCTCTACTTCGGCGCTTGAAGAGCTGGGCATCCCACCTAGCAAGCTGAGTCACTCGTCTGTATCCATCTTTGGGTACGATGGGAGTGCTCAAAGGCCTATCGGCAAAATCAGGTTCAAGTTGCAAATCAGTGATCTTATTTCTAAAGTCACTGTGTACGCAATAAGAACCCCTTCATGCTACAACATCCTTCTTGGACGCCCCTAGAGACACGAGAATGGTGTCGTCCCTTCAACTCTACATCAATGCATCAAGTTCGTTGGCAACGACGGCTCGATACATCGAGTGTTTGCAGACAAAAAGCCCTTCAAAGGCAAAGAGGTCCATTTTGCAGATGCTCAGATGTATAAAGATGAAAAAGAAGAAAAGGAGGAAGAAATAACACCTTTGTCGAAAATCTCCAGAAAGATAAAGGCAAAACTCCTCAGCAATCGTCAGAAGAGAACAAACCTTCCGGTAAATCCGAAGAGAACAATTCATCTCCCTTCATTTTCTCTCTCAAATCTTCAAAGCCTTTGATCATTACAACCAAAGCAAAAGTATGGGGGCAAGTTTTTTATCTCTTTCGTGTCAATTATGCAAGACACGGATTCAGAATCAGAGCCAGAAGACGACACACTGTCATGCCAAGATGACACTCAACAAGTTCAGCCTGCTCTACCTCCAATAGAGACACCTGCCCACGTAGAAGATCCTATGTCTGCTTCCTTTGTTGTTCCGGCAACTTCAGCAGGAGAGAAGCCAATCTTCTTCCACAGAGCAGAAGCTTCTTCATCAAATTCCATGCTTGAATCTTTCCAAAATGAAGTATGCCTCAACTATTTCTATATAGTCCTATGGCACAAGCTATTATGAAGAAAATGAGTTATGACACTCAAAACCCAGTCAGTCTGGGACAAGGTCGCGGTATTCTCACACCATTAGAGCCCGCCTTGACCAAAAGTCAACTGAAAGATTTGAGACTCTACGGTCATGTAGAAAGATCTTCACATGGGTTGGGGTATGATCCCGACACTCCCATGAGACAATTGACACAAATGCTGAGGAGTCGATTTGCCGACCAAGTCTCAACATCTCATGTCCTTGAAGACATCGATCTCCTTGGATATCTCTTTGAAGAGCCACTCGTCAAGGATCCGGGAAGCTCTACCAATCGGTATGATTTCTCTGAAGACATGTGGCGTTCTGACCCAGAAAAGCCATCGTCTTCCAAAGAAGTGCCCTACTTTGACCCAGTTTCAACAGGCGATTGGGATCACCTCATAGCAAGCCTTGAGAAGATCACTGATCCTGAAGACCCATGGCCAGAAACAAAGCCTTGGCCTGAAAATGCCCTTGAATATCCAGAAGGTTTCGTTAAGTTGGAAGCCTCCGAAAATATGGTTCCTTCGAACCTTCCAGGAGAAGATCCTGTTCAAAAGGTAGACTTGGGAACACCAGATGACCCATGTCCTGTATTCATAAGCAAGAATATAAAGGATGATGAGTTACCCGAGTATATCTCTTTTCTTTATGAGTTCGTTGATTGTTTTGCATGGTCTTATGCTGAAATGCCTGGCTTAGACCCCAAAATAGCAGTCCACAAGCTCAATCTCCAAAAAGATATCAAGCCTGTCAAACAAGGCCAAAGGAGATTCTGTCTGGATGTGATGGACAAAATTGAAGGCTAAGCAATAACCTCTTCAACCAAAAGGTTGGTTATCTCTCTAAGTAGTGTCTAGAATACACTTGATGGAGATACAATTAATAGCTCATTACAATGCCTCTTAATTAGGCGAATATAAAAGTGAAAATCTAATTCACACACACACACACTATGAATGCAAAGATGAATGTACAATGTGTATGTATGATGTCCTCAATCAATTTGAAAATGAAAGCTCATAAATGTATGCCAAAGGCTTTTAAAAGTTTTAGCTCATAAATGTATGCCAAAGGCTTTTAAAAGTTTTAGCTCATAAAAAACATTTATGATTGAGGAAAGAATTCTAATCACATGTTAAAAATAACTTGTAAAAGATATACATATGTATTCTAAACAAGTTGTGAAATTGTAAGAAGAAAATATGTGATGCATAGGGATGTCAATTAAATTAACAATGTAGCTCAATATGAGTATGCTATAAGCATAAAACATAAAAATAGATTTGATTGAAGTTAGGGGACAAATCATATGTAATTATAAATTCAACTTGAAAATGATATACCTATCAATGCTAAACAAGTTGTGGAACTTTAAAACAAAAGTACATATGATTTGTGAAGCTGTTGAATCCAAAACATAAGATAGATTTGAAAGTGATTTTCTTAGATTTAACAAAGTATAGGAATCATGTTACATATAATTTCAAAGATGTTTTCATTAACATGATTTACTTAGATATACCAATTTAAGTACTACTTGGGTTGAATCAAGGTGATGCATCCAAAATAATAAATCAATTCAAAAGATATACATGTTAAGGACACAACAAAACATAGTTTATCATGCTAGAAAAGATTTACCAATAACAAAGCAAAGCATGACAACATATGGTTAAGGAAAGTAAAGCTTACTTAGTGATTCAACTCAATGGAACCAAGCTTTAACTTTCCAAATGGCCCCTTTCATCCCTTAGCTCATTCCCCTTTGATTGGCCTCAAAACATCTCAAGGAGGGCCTCTTAGTTCCTCAAATTTTTCAAAGGAATGAACTTGTATTTATACTAAAAAAAATGAGTTTCTGCGAGTGCCCGGTTGACCTGGCCTCAAACGGTAAGAAAAATGACCGTTGGAAGAGCCAAGGGCTCTTTTCCCCGGTCGACCCCATGTGTGCTCGGTCGACTGGGTCCATGGGCTCGATCGACCGAGCACACTGCGGGTCGACCCGGGCCCAGGGACCAAATTCCCCAAAAAATGCATATTTCAAAGTATTTTCATGTGGGAATTTGTGGGCCATTAAATCAAGCTTGGAATCATGTTTTAAATCAAACTAAGAGGTTTTAAAAACATGAAACATAAAAAGCCTAAAATGATTTGAAGGATTTAAAACATAGGCTAGCTTGATTCATAAAACTCTTTTCAAATTTAAATGCATCCAAGATTAAAATCAAAGCATGCATAAATCAACATTTCTACAGATCTTAAAAACAATGCATGTATAAATCAAGATTTCAAGAATTTCTAAATCAATGCATGTGTGAAAATTCAAATGATGCTTGAATGATAATGCATCCATCAAATTGCAATACACTAAATCCCTAACAAAGCCCTGACAGATTTCCTCGCAGAGCATCCATTGCCTAAAGATTCCCCACTCAAAGATGATCTTCCAGATGAACCTGTCTACAACGTGGAGACTTTCTCACCAAATGCCTCCTGGGACATGTACTTTGATGGTGCAACCAGGACGAATAAAAAAAGAAAGCTAATCTCGGGAGTTGGCGTCCTCTTTGTTAGCCCCGATAAGCACATGATTCCACATGCTTTTTCGCTACTGAAACTATGCTCAAACAATGCAGCTGAATACCAAGCCTTGATTGTAGGACTGGAACTAGCCCTCGAATCCGGCATCACCAACTGATCGTCAACCAGATGAATCAGAAATTTGAAGTCAAGAAGCCTGATCTGTTGCCTTACTACAAAAAGGCACAATCACTTCGCCAAAGGTTTGACATCTGTCACATCACCCACATCCTCAGAGGTGAAAACATCTATGTAGATGCCCTGGCCGGACTTGCCGCAACCATGGCAATCCAGGAAGGGGAAAACATGCAAATTACAGTGTATCAAAGAAGGATTCTCCCTCCTCTCAACACACACCAAGCAGTTGCTGAATGCTACCAATTGGCCGGAAGTCGGATCTCCATCATCAAACCTCCAATCAACGACTGGAGAGATCCGTTCATTGATCACATCATGTTCGGAATCCTCCCTGAAGATCCAAAAGAACGGGTAAGCATCCAAAGACGAGCCCCAAACTTTCATTTGGATATACCTTCAAAAATGCTTTACAGAAAATCCTTCGACGGAGTACTTCTGCGCTACTTGTCACAATAAGAGGCCGAGGAAATGCTCAAAGAAGTTCATGCTGGTCTTTGTGGAGCTCATCAAGCTGGTCCCAAGCTCTACGATCAGATAAAAAGGTTGGGATATTATTGGGGCTACCATGGTAGCTGGCGCCATGCAATTTGCTAAACGCTTCCGCCAATGCCAAGTTCATGGAGACTATGTCCATATGCCTCCAGAATGGCTACATCCTACAGCAATCTCATGGCCTTTTGAAACCTGGGGTATGGACATCATAGGTCCTATCTCTCCCCCATCAAGCAAAGGCCATCGCTTCATCTTCGCCGCTACGGATTATTTCTCCAAGTGATCAGAAGCGTTTGTGCTCAGTGAAATGAAGACCTCATTAGTCCTTCAATTCTTTCGCATCAACATTATTTGCCGCTTCGGCATACCTAAAAGATTAGTTCATGACAACGGACTGCAATTCCGGGATCACCGATTCTACAGGTTTTGCGATAAATATAAAATCCAAAGTTGTCCTTTGACTCCGTACAATCCGGCAGCAAACGGATTAGCAGAAGCCTTCAACAAGACACTCTGCAAAATCCTCAAGAAAATGATCTCTAGTCACAAAAGAGACTGGGGAGACAAACTACCTGAAGCTTTGTGGGCTTATCGAACCACCGTTCGAGGACCAACCCATAGCACACCATTCTCTTGGGTCTATGGATGCGAAGCTGTTGTCCCTTTGGAAGTACAAATTCCTTCCTTAAGGGTATCTTTGCAAAATGACATGACGCAAGAAAGCAATGTCAAACTGAGACTCCAAGAACTGGACAATCTCGACAAAAGACGGCTCGAAGCCTTACAAAGCATTGAGCTGTACCAAGCACGCATGGCAGGATCTTTCGACAAGAGGGTCCGGCAACGCACCTATAAAAAGGGTGACTTGGTTCTTATAGTAAAAAGGCCAATGGTCTTCGCCCACAAATCCAAAGGCAAACTCAAACCAAAATGGGAGGGACCCTTCTTCATTGACAAAGTCTTCTCCAACGGCGCATACACACTTCTAAACATGGAGGGTGACAGATGTATGATGCCCATCAACGACAAGTTCTTGAAGCGGTCTTACCCTTGAAGACTTACGCCATTGGGTCAGAGTAGTGCTTGCATGGCCAAAGCCTATCCTCAGGTACTCGCTTGTCAAACCCTCCTCTTTTATATTTTTCATCCTTATGTTGCGATTTCTAAAATTTTAAAACAATGCTTACTTTCATAGTTTCATTGTTAAAAAAAAAAATCCAAAAATCCAAGTTTAGGAGCCTCTTCCCGGACTTGACCAAATTTTCAACCTTTGAACGCAAAACTCATGGTTTGAAACAAAATCAGGACTTAGGAATTTCCACCCTAGTCCACCCTGACTTTTACAACAAAAAATGGTTTTAAGTCAAAATTTACGACCCTCATGTCTTTAAACAAAAAAAAAGTTTTTTAGAAACCGCAGGGAAGCGACGCTCAGTCGATACTCGCAAAACCCAAAAATCGGAAGGACACGAACCCCATTCGATACTTCCAAAATTTCAAAATCGCAAGGAAGCGACACTTTGTCGATACTTGCAAAATTTCAAAAATCGTGGAGACGCAACATTCCAGTTGATATCCACAAACCCAAAATTCAAACAAAAAACCGATGTCCAAAAAAAAAGAAAAAGACCTCAAAATTTCAAATCCGTGGGGAAACGACATTCCATCGATACCCACAAAACCAAAATTTTGAAAAAGCAAGGAAGCGATGATTAGTCAATACTTGCGCCCAAATCCGCGAGGAGGCGACATTCTATCGATACTCGCAACCGAATGAGCAAGGAGGCGACATTCCATCGATACTTGCAAAACCATTCAGCAGGGAGGCGACTTTTAGTTGATACTTGCATTTTTGAAAACAAAAAACCCTGCTATAAAAGCCACAAATTCGGCTATAATCGCCACAAAAAAAAAACTCAGCTATAAACGCCACAAAAACCGGCATAAATGCCAAAAATCGGCTATAAATGCCATTTCAAAACTTAGTTTCCATGCCAACAAAACAAAACTTGGTTTTCAAAAGAAAATCGGCTATAAATGCCACAAAATCTCGGCTATAAATGCCACAGACTCTGCTATAAATGCCACAAAAAAAAAACTCGGCTATAAACGCCACAAATTCGGCTGTAAACGCCACAAAATTTCGGTTTCTATGCCAAAAACCAATTTCAGCTTTCATGCCAAAAACCAAATTCGGCTTCCATGCCAAAAACAAATTTCGGCTTTTATGGCAAAAAAAAAAAAAAAAATCCCGGCTATCAATGCCACAAACAAAACCTGGCTCTTAAGTCATTTCAAAAAATCGGCTGTCATGCCATTTCAAAAATTTTGGCTCCCATGCCACAAACAAAACCTGGCTCTCATGCCATTTCAAAATTCGGCTTTCATGCAACCTCAAAATTTTTTGGCTCCCATACCACAAACAAAAACCGGCTTCCATGCCATCCCAAATTTTGGCTTTTACGCCACAAAATTCCGGCTTCCATGCCGACCCAAATTTTGGCTTTCATGCCATCCTAAAATTCGGCTTTCATGTCATCTCAAAATTCGGCTTTCACGCCAAAACAACCATTTGACAAAAGGTTTTTCACAAAATGACAAACTTTTGATCAAATTTCCAAACAAACATTCCCATTTAACTATTGCTTGAATTTATCACAAAAGAATTTGAATGAAAGGAGGGAATACAAAAAAAGAAGTGCTAAAAAAAATATCCACAAGCACTACAAAAGAAAGAGTACAAAAAAAATATGTGTGTGTATACACGGGTACCAAAAAAAAAAGAAAGAAAAAAGGGGTTTGTTACAAGAATCAGGAGTTCACATGGTCTTCGACCAAAGGCTCAACTCCTCAAGCAGACTCTTGGCCTTAGCCTTTAAAGCTTCCAGGCCACGCTTCTTCAAGTTCTTCCCATAGAATGCGGCAGAACGCCGCGATCCTTCTGCAGCACTGGGAAGCTCTTCCCAAAGAATCTGTCATTGCTTGTATTCTTGAGTCTTCCTTCGGAGATTGCTTTCAGTCTCCTCAACTTGGCGAATCAGAGTCCCTTCTCTAGCACGAGCTTCCACAATGGCATCCCATTTCGCGGCAACTTCTTCCTCCAATAGCTCAAGACGTTGCCTGGTCTCAAAGACCTCCTTATCATTACGACGCAGATCCTCTGTCAGCCCGATGATAGCCAACTCGGTAACGTTCCTCTCCCGAACGAATTGCTTCCGAGTCTACGAGATCTCGTCCAGCTCAGACTTGACCTCGCCAGAGAGCTTCAAAAACATCTCATTGAAGAAGTCACCACTTCGGAAGCTCTTGGTTTCATTCCACTTGCTCCTTAAAGCTATGACTTCATCAACGAAAGCCTTCGCATCTGCAATGTCCAGGCCAACTTCTTCGCTATCAGCAAGGATGTCCAGTACATGCTTAACCATGCCAAAACCAGTTTCTAAATGGCCAGAAGAAAGAGTGTTGATCCACGAGCTCAAAACGCTCTTCAGCACTTTCTTCGCATATTCAAGAGATGGCCCGGATGAAGGCTCGCCCCTCTCCATTGGCCGACTGCCTATGTCATGTCCTACTGGAGGAGTGATCATTAAGCTCTTTCTAACCAGAGGCATTGGCGAATGAATCTGCTCAGAAGATTTCGTCTCAGCTGCATTAAAACTAGAAGAAGAAGTCCCTACTTCTAGTTCAACTGCAGGCATCCCCTGCTCTGGCACTGAGATGGATGGAGGAACTTCTTCTGTCGCCTCGCAGTCTGCTAGCAAAACAAAACAAAAGAGGTATGAATATGATCCTGCTGAAAAATCAATATCATTAGGGTTATTGCTACAAATATCTTCTTCGACGATCGGCCATACCAGGTGAAGATTTTGGAATCACTCTAGAGCCCTTCGATTCTTCTTCAGATGCCGCAATCAGATCCGTCACTGCCTTATCAGCTGGAACCTCAGGCATCATCAAGTCCTCATCTTCCACTGAAAAAGGGAGAGAAGGCAAATCAAAACAAGAAAATCTTAAAGAAATAAACAAAAAGGGAAAAAAGAGGAATCATACCTTCATCAACGGTTTCTTCCTCTCGGCTCCTCTTTTCTGGAGGCTCATCAACATCCCCTGACATCTGTTCAGCAGTGGTGAGAGGGACTTCTAACTCAGGAGAGTCATCGTGTCGTCTCTTATTGCGGCGCTGCCCTCTTTTCCTCTTGCTCCTATGGTTGATTTACTTGAAGTACCCGCCCCACTGTCAAAGTCAGGAGCTTCGCTTCATTCCTCACCGGATGGTCTACTCTTTCCAGTGGACTCCATGGAAGTCTTCTTCAGTTCCGCTTGCATCCAAGCGTCGATCTCGGCTTCCTCCTCTTCGAGTTGATCCAAGACCTCACTAGGTATCTTTTGTACAGCTCCTGGTCTGATGATGTCTTGTTCATTGAGAAAGCCGATCTTGTGCTTCTCTCCGGAAAGGAAAGCCAGAACTTCCTCTCGACGGACTCCATCCGATCTACCAAGACCCTTCCCAGGAGATTGCTTGACATCAAGCTCTTTCTTGGAAAGCCCCTGGTACACAAAAAATCTTTCCACGAACCATTTCGTGAAGCCAGCAGTCTGGAAAGTGAGCAACTCAGGATAGGAAATCATGGCAGCAGTGTCCTCTGCACTATAAAAGGTCCATGCAATCCTCCCATCCTGCAAACCTCCAAAACGCTTCACCATGCTCGAAGGCGCTCCAACTACGCCTTCAGAGAAGCCCAACTGCAGCGCGAAACGCGAAGGAACATACGGCTGGATATTAACAAAAAGATGTCTTCGGTACACCATCGTACCAACACATATGTTAAAAAGCCATCCCTTTTCTGCATTGGTCAAGAGTAATGTCTTCCCGACCTTGCCCTGGTGGAATCACAGGAGACTCTAAAGTGAAAAGCCTTCTTCTGCAAACTCGGAGAAAACTTCACTGAAGATTATCCGATCTCGACATCCCTAACCGTCGGATCCTCAAACGGGTAGACAAGAGAGATTCGGAAACGACTGTCCCTCTAGCCAACCGAATCATGAAAGGGTCATCATCCTGTGCAACTCCTAAGCGGTGGAAGCCAGGACAGTGGTACACATACCACGAATAGAAGATATGGGCTGAAAATACCCTGTTCATGGGGAGCCCAAGCCGAACCAAGAAAGGAGCGGCCTGCAGTTCGGTACACAAGTAGGAGTAAAGAGGTGGCACCAAAGCCAACCGCTCTCCGAACACCATCTGACAAGCCGAAAAAATACAATGCGGCCTGATGTGTGTTCCATCCCCTCCAGCAAAAACAGCCTCACCTAACCAGTAAGTGAGGTAAACAGCGAGATCTCTTCGTAGTGTGATGTCAGAACAACTGGCGTCTGTATTCTCAAAGAAGTTCTTCAAGTCACCTCGCATAACAAAGATCTTCTTCGAACCTGGGTTCTTGGCCCTAGCATCTTGGGCCATACCATCAGAAGACTCTCCGCCGTCAAAGAAGTTGGAACTACATTTCCTCCAACTGCTACACCGGACTTTCGAGCCCTCCTTCTCCTTAAAAAAATCATAGAAGGCGATGAGCTGAAAGTACAGGAGCCTGAACTCCTCAGACTGCTCCTCAAGGACACTGTCGATAGGCATAAACTCTTCATAGAGTTTGCAAGGATAGGCAGCCCGGTGATGACGCTTAATTCTTTCAGAGTAAAATCAATCTCACCATTCGTCACAATGAAGGTGTTGGTTTGTGGAACGAGTGACTCTAGCATGGCCATGAAGGCCTCATCGGAGAAAACCACGGTCTTCCAAAAAGCGCGAACCGCATTAAAGATCCTGGCTTTCCTCAAAATGACTCCACCAACTTGCAGGGTGTGATCAGTCCATGATTCCTAGCTCGATCAGCATTGAAACAGCCACAAAGTCGAAAAGGCTTCACCCAATTACTACTGTCACCCCGAAAAATGCCAAGGCCAACCGGTCTCAAATTGACCGATGGATGGTCAGAACCCTAGTAGCCACTAGAGGGCATCAACATGTCCATACAGACAGGTACTTCTCCGCATATCCGGAAGGGCCGCCAACAAAAACCCCGGTCTTTATCACATTGGTCCTCTTCACCCAACTTGGAGGATCCTCCCTCTTGGGACACGTGGGAGAAAGACTCATGTTCGACACAGTCCGATCAAAAGTCGACCGGGTAGAAATAGTTCTCTCCTCACCATCAGTTGTGTAAGAGAACTGAAAGCATCTCCTTTGGTACGTCAAGTTGTCAGGGACTGCATCGCCAAAGAAGAAGGTAGGCTTAGGCACAACGCTCTGATCGTCCATGACCCAAGGACGGTTGCTTACCACAATCCTGTAGAACTCCTCATCCTTGAGAGCGATCAATCGCTGTCTCTTCTCATCACGGTTGAGGGAGTCACATTCTTCCAAGTTTCTCTCCACAAACTGGACCTTCTCCTAGGCCTGCTGCACGGCCACATTAGAAAACCTGTTAGACCAACGAGGTGCATCAGTAACAGGCTCTTTGCCCTTGTTCGTTTTGAAGGAACTACCTGCAAAAGGATTAAAAAAAAATCAATCATCAAAGTGATAGGATTTTGGTAAAGAAAAGTTCTAGTGAAATTTTGGCATGATTTTGGGACAATTCCGAAGAAAAGGAAGACATCCCGAAAAAGATAGGAAGCTTGAAAAAGAGCTCAACATCGCTGCGAGCTCAATGAAGCCTCATCAAAGAAGGTTTGAACTCAAACATCGCTGCAAGATCAAACCAATCTCATCAAATCTCCACAAAGCTTGAAGAAGAGCTCAACATTGCTGCGAGCTCCAAACTTCAAAACTTGCAATGCTCCTAAAAAATCCAACAAGATCAGGAAAGGGCTCAACATTGCTGCGAGCTCCAAATTTCGAAACTTGCAAAAGATTTCTAGGTATGCATCATCATGCTCCCAATCAATTTACTAAAAAGCATGCGTAAAAAAATCATCATGCATTAGATGCTAGGAAAACTTTAACCAAACTTTGACCAATTCCAACCCAACTTGGTCAAAACCAATCAAACTTTGTCAAAGTCATAATTCATGTTGACTTGACGTAGAGATTCTAGCCTCTTATCTTTATGCATTCAAAAGAAAAGAAAGAAACAAATATGCATGAACATCTTGAAATGCATAAAATCTCAACCTCATGATGCATAAACCTCAATATCATAGTGAGCAAAAAAAAAAAAGAACAAAAAAAGGAGAGAAGTTTAAAACAAAAAAAAAAATTTGGGAAGCAGGCCGTGGCCCACTGCCACGTGGCAGTACGACCAGGTCCGTACAGCCAATAAAAAAAGAAAAAAACAACGTGTAAAAAAAAAAGAAAGAAAGAAAGAAAAAAGGGGCAGCACGTAAAAAAAAAAACAAAGAAGAAAAGAAAAGAAAAAAAATTCTACTTCTGCAGTGGAAATTTCTTGTGAAGGAAGAAAACTTACTTGAAGCCATTGATGGAGAAGAAGAAGAAAAGCTTGAAGATCTTTGAAGAGGAAGAAGAATTCTTGATCTTGGAGCACTCTTGAAGACTCTTGCAAAGAAAGAAAGCAAAGAAGCAAAGATCCAATCTCATCTTGCTTTTATAGAAGAGAGCAAATCAAAAGAGGAAACAAGGAGAAAAGAAAGGAGGTAAGTGTCAAAAATTAGTAACCTTCCCAAAAGAAAGGAGGTTTGAGATATTCTCTCCTTTGAGAAATTTTCTCCAAAAAGAAAGGGAATGAGAAATATTCTCTCCCAAAGAGAGATACTTTGAGAAAATCTCTCCCAAAAGAAAGGAAACTTGAGAGATTCTCTCCAAGTAAGAATATTTTTAGATATTCTCTATCCAAAAGAGATATTTTTAGATATTCTTTATAAAATGAAACCAACCATGTGAGATTTAAGGCACCTTCAAAAGCTTAAGGTCCCATAGGCTAGCCCACATGAGCCAAGTTTGACCACCTAGGCACTAAAAGAGGCTTCCTTTCACAAAATTCTTCTTACCAAGAGCATACAAAATGGTTCCATGCATCTTTTGAGTCGATTGAACCATTCAAAAAAAAACAAGAAAGCCTCATGAGTTTCCAAAAGACCAAACCATATACCTCATATGCCAAATTGAGCCAAAATCTTGAAATTGACATTCCACAAAAACCAAACTCTGGTCCCCTAGCTTGCCACATAAAGCTTGTTAGGTCATAAGGTCAAAACCAAAAACAAAAATCCTGACCCCCTAGCTTGCTACATACAACTTGTTAGGTCACAAGGTCAGAACCAAACCCGAGCCCACAACTTGCCACCTACAACTTGTTGGGTCACAAGGTCAAAATCTAAAAAAATAAAACCCCGACCCCCTAACCTGCCACATATAGCTAGTTAGGACACAATGTCAAAAAGAAAAAATCCTTCTTGATCGCCTAATGCGCCACATAAAGCCCTTAGGTTCACAAGATCAAAAGGAAAACCCAAAATCCAAAATCCAAAATCCAAATTCAACTCCCTCATGTCATTTTCAAAACTTTGCCTTGAGACGGTACGTGATCCTTCTCACTACCATAAAATCCCCTTGGAAACTCAAAAGGCTATTCAAAAAAAAAATGCTAAAAGACTCTTGGTCAAGTCAAAAGCTCTCATCGATGCACACCGACTCCAAAAGCTACTCATTGCTGTACCTCGAGGGGGCATTTGTTGACACAAAAAATGTCACTTTGCCTCTTCAACATCAAGAAAGCCACATGAAGTCGCATCCTACTACAAACAGGCAATGCTACTTCGAGTATCAGATCTTATCAGAATCACTTGAAAACTGATAGATCCTTTAAGACAACCAAAAGAGGAGTCCACATGAAGTTTCGGGCCATCCCGACATCACTTGGCCTAACTTCACTCACTAGTAGAAAATTGACTTTTAGCGGCCGCCACTTGCCGTCGCTAAAAGTCAATTGGCGGTCGCTAATACTCTTTAGCGACCGCCAAGCGACCGCCAAGTGACGGCCGCGAAAACCTCGTCGCTAAAGGTATTAGCGACCGCCAATGGCGGTCGCAAATAAATTTAAAAAAAAAAAAATTGGACTTTTAGCGACCGCAATTGCGGTCGCTAATACTACATATAGCGGTCGCTAATGCCTCTTTTTTTTTGAATTTTTTTTTTATTTTTTTATTTTTTTATTTTTTTTAAGTATTAGCGGCTGCCAAAGCGGTCGCTAATACTCATCTGGCGGTCGCTAATACATTATTTTTTTTAAAATTTTTATTATTTTTTTAATTTTTGAAACTATTAGCGACGGCTAAAAGTACTTTTAGAGACCGCCACAGGCGGCCGCTAAAGATTTTTTTAAAAAAAAAAATAAAATTTCCGTATTTTCTCAAATTTTCCCTTTTTTTATACATGTACCTGTACCTGTACCTGAGTATATACAACTACAGCCATCAATTAAAATTACAAATAACAAAGCCTAAATATATACAACTACTACCATCAATTAAAATTACAAATAAAAAAAGAAAGTCTTATATTAATTGCATTCAAAACATTACAAAAGTTTCAATAAAATATATCCATTACAATTACAGGAAAATGATTGGAGAAGACATGAGAATAATACAACTGTACTACAACAGCTGAAGTTGCACAGGCTCAAGATATTCCTATGCATCATTTTCAGAATACCCGCTCTCTTCCTCTTCACTCTCCATCATGTTTGTTATGGCATTTTCAATAAGTCTTCTAATCTCAGCCTTCCGATGGGACAAACTAGTGTTGAAGTGAGCCTCTGCAATAGGAAGAAAAAATAGTGTTACTTTTCAAACAGAAACAGCCACAAATACAGAAGCAGTATACAAGAAATGCCCAAGTATTCCAGACTGAAGTGCTTGGTTCTGAGCAAATGAATGAAAAATGGGAAGCCTTAATTTGTTAACAAGCGTCTAGGGCCATTCAACTAGGAAGGTGGGACTTGAATCCACATTAACAAATCACATCTCCCCTATGCTGCAATATTTTTGGAAGTAAGACTGGTAGTACACTGAATGTTAGATAACAATATGGTTGGTTATTGAACACCAGCACTCAGGAAGCATTGAAAAAAAATGGTCAGCAAAATTTCTAAAAACAGAGAGAAATATAACATTTTGAGCAGATTTTATATATTGACCATTAGCAATGATATCCATTGCCATGAGAACATTTAATGCATCATACACTCGTCGCCGTATGTTCTTTTCATCAAACTATAGATGAGAGTAAAAGGTATCACTAGACGCTACTACCTTAATGACAAATCTGTAATGAAATATGGGAATTGCAATGTTATTATCTAAAAATGTTTTGGCTTGAGTCAAACCTCATTCAGAGGTACAGGATTAACATCTGGGGCTGCTAACTCTGCAATGATCTCATCTGCAACCTGAAACCAAAGACCATGCATGCACATACATAACTTTTCATGAGGATTCGCATAAAACAAACTGAACTCGTTTCCCATCTACTAACATCAGCATTATTAAACTGGGACCAACACTCACAGCCTTTCCATGCTCGAGTATGATACTAGTCACATTTGCCTTGTAAAGAATTTCACTGCCCTTATCAACTAAGCCTTTTGCCAAAGCCTTCGCGATTCCACCAACAGGGTAGTTGATCCCTCCAAAATGACGGTCACATAGAACCTAGTGCCAACAAGTTATCATATGAGACGATGAGGGAATAACAAATAAAAGACAGGCTCGAAGCTAATGAAAGTGTAACAATCAAGAGAACACCATGAGAAAATTTTACCATGCTTGCATTGATCATTGGTGTCTGCAAAGCATTGACTATGCTCACTATAAAACACTGCAGATACACAATGACTTCAATTTTGTTACTTAGGTCCCTCAGGCGACCTGGTTCCAGAAGCAATAGAAAAAATCACAAGTACTAAACAAAGTAAAGTTTTCAATATGCACATCATGTCAGCAAATAAAAAAATAAAAAATTTGTCCCACACCTCTGCTTCTATGAAAGACAACAACTGAGGATCCTGTATGTACTTCCGTGCTATGGCTCCTGCATTCTGGGGCAAATAATATGCTGCAAGAGAATTCCATTTTAATGAAAATTACTTTCAGGAATGGTAAAAGCTGATGCCAGCATTGAGGGGAGTTCTCTCCAGAATTTGAATATAAAGGACATGTTCTCAACTACATGTCACATAGATAAGATGCAAAATATTGGAACTTGCTATCAATTACCAAGAGTCAAGCACTCCAAAGGCTTCTTAAAGAATTGCCCAAAAAGGTAGATTGGCTCCTCAAGTGACTTTAGTTCCAAAGAATTCAATGCATTGAAGACCTATGCATGTAAGCAATTACTGTCAATAAAGGGAGACAAGCATGATTTGAAATATCAGACATGTATCAGTTTTGGGCCTGGCAAGTGGCAAAACATCAGTGTGGGCTTGCCAACACATATAACCTTTGGACCCCACTAATACAGCTTTTTATACCAGTATTTCAAACCAGAGTTACAAGTAAAAAGCTAAAGGAGCACAGAGGGTTGCTGTAAATAATTATCTTTAACAGACCTTCCAACACTCGTCATAAAACTCGAGGATTCCCCCCTTTTCATGAGGGAATTTCTTGATAAGTTCCTTGATAAAATCATCATATTCTCTGTGTACACGGACTGAGAGATCATTTGGTAGATGGAAATGGACAGTGGTTGGATCAGGTATGACCTGCATCTTACATCCAACTGCTTCCAATGCTTGTGTGATTAAGTTTAGGTTACCCTGCTCACCAGAATGTGGAAGAAAACTTGTTAGAAAATAAAAATTAATGCAAAAGGTTATATATCAGGATTGTTACAATTTCATCATTTTGTTACTGGGAACAGTTGTAATGCCAAAAAAGAAAAA
The DNA here is from genome assembly GCA_038049695.1 of Cinnamomum chago. Taxonomy (NCBI): domain Eukaryota; kingdom Viridiplantae; phylum Streptophyta; class Magnoliopsida; order Laurales; family Lauraceae; genus Cinnamomum; species Cinnamomum chago. Next base: position 34,618,597 of record CP142457.1, read on the forward strand.
TAAAATGTCGAGGCCTTTCCATTAGAAAGTGACATAAACAATGGGGGGCAAAATTTTAATGCAGATCAAATCCAAGAACAATTGCTCTCCTTCAATAACATCATTGGAGACGTCAAGAGCCCATAGCACAGTTGGCAGGTGCTTGCGCCACAATCTCAAGGCTGTGGGTTCAAGTCATTTTATCTACTAAAAAAAGTATTGAAGACTTCACTAATTTTTTCTGTTTTTCTTCATATCTCATTTTTCTTTTTTCTAGTATTGAAACTGCAGACAAAATGCATTTATTTATTCACAAAAAAAAAAAGTTTGCATACCTCTCAGGCGAGTTCATAATCTCATAATAAAACACTGAGAAGTTCAATGCCAATCCCAATCGGATTAGATGCGTAGGAGAAAGCTCTCTCTCTGCTGTGGTGGAAGCTTTCTGCAGATGATGCATGTAAACATATTCAGAACCAACTGTAGAGGCTGGAAAACAACATTATTCCGTATATACCAAGGAAATTGACATAAAGGAGTAAGGTGGAGAGAATGGATATCCCAAGTCAAAATTTCAACACAATAAGAATTAAAAAAAAAAAAAAAAAACCACATAATAACCATATGATTCACTCATATGAACCATGTGCATCAATGCCAGCACAGAATCCCATTTATTAATCATCAACAGACATAATGACAATATTTTACTCATAAACCTACAATGGAAAAAAAGAATGCAAGAACATGTGCCAAAGAAATTGGGAACTTAATTCAGGCATCCAGCTGATATGAGGCATCCTCAGACTTCCAATCCTATATACTGCATCCAAACCATTGATTTTGAGTCAATCTGGTGGACCCATATTGTTTTTTCATTAACAGAGCTTGTGGTCTGCAAAATCCCAAAAAGACAGGCCATTATTTATCCCTAAATGCAATTTCACCAACAAAAAAGTTACAGAGCAGTAAAAAAACAAAAATATCAAACTTCTCTAAGATCTCCAACAGCAAAATCTCAAATGCAGCATAACCAACGATTCCTTCCATTAAAAACCCAAACCCAGCCTTCAAAAACAACGCCACCACCGACCAAAACAATAGAAACAAAGCAGAAACCGATGTTTCATCAAAACATCAGAAACCCATCTCCGAATAAACAAAAAGGTAGTGAAAAGAAGAGTCTCATCGCACATTTTCCAGATTCAAGTGAGAGAAAGAACTCAAAACAGAGCATTTCCATGATCGAAACCAGTCCGAAATTCAATCAATAGAACATGAAAAGGTTCTAACCTAAATAAAAAAGAGTGGAAGGTTGAATTGAAAGTGATGAAAATGGAAGAATCACATCCAACTTTTCCAAATTCAAGTGATTGAGTGAGAGAGAACTACGAACAAAACTTTCCAAGATCCAAACAGTTTGAATTGAAATCAAGAGAAGATGAAAAGTTCTAATCTTTAATAAAAAAAAAAGAGGGGAAAGTTGAAATGAAAGTGATGAAAATGGAAAAGATTGAATTTTTTACATTCCTTTCTCGGTTTTTACTTTACCTGAAAAGCAGAAGTGGTGACTCCAAACACAAAGTTTGGGGGAAAATCTCTTCTGGAAACCTGTTTGGGGATTTCTTCTCCTGGATTCCTGGTATTCTCCATGGATGATGAGGAAAATCAGTTGCTGTGGTAGTTGCCGAATGTGGCAGTTGTGGCGGTGGCACTTATAGAGTGGAAGGAAGTTTGCAAATGCACAGGCGGGAAAGAGAGGCGGTGGCGTGGCTGGTGCGGCTCCGGCGGGACAGTGCAGAGCGCGAGAGAGAGAAATAGAGAGGGAGAGGGAGAGAACCGGTGGAGACGGGCTTCGGCGGGGGCGGGGCTAGTGCGGCGGGACAGGGTAGGGAACGGGAGGAAGGAAAACCAGCGTGGGAGGAAGAAAAAATAGGAGGAAGAAAAGGGGGTTTAGGAAGGAAACGTGGGTGGGAGGAAGAAAAACCGCGCTGGTTTCACATTAGGCGCGGGCGCGGGAGGAAGAAAAAGTAGAAGAAAAAGTGGGTGGGAGGCGTGAAACGTTTAGCGACCGCTGTTGCGGCCGCCATAGGCGGTCGCTAATTCATCTTTTGCGACCGCCACTGACGGCCGCCCGCGTTTTGGCTGCGCAGAAAGCTAAATTTCTAGTAGTGACTCCTCCGGCAACCAAACAGCGCTCCTGGCGGCGGCGACGTCGAAGACATCAAAACTTCAATCAGAGCCTACGGATGGTCTGAAAATACCTCCAAAAGGCTCCATGTCAAATTTCAGGTCATTCCGACAATGTTTGACCCAACTTCGACGCGCCGAAAGAAAATCAAGCCCCTCGGCTGCGAAAACCACCGGGATCATTACTCATCGAACGGAGCACATGGGTAGCTTCAATATGCTTCAAAGGGGTGCACGTCAAATTTCAGGTCATTCCGACAACGTTTGACCCGACTTTGATGCTCCGAAAGAAAATCAAGGCTACCGGCGGCGGAGCACCCCGGGACCATGACATCCAAATCGGAGTCAATGGATCATCTCAAAATGACTCCAACAGGCTCCTTGTCAAATTTCAGGTCAATCGGACATCGGTTGACCGCACATCAAAGCGCGATAACCTCCTCGCGGCGAAATTAAGCCTAGCAGTGACGGGACCCCAAACGGATTCAAAATTCAAACAAAAGCCCATGGTTGGTCCTATCTACTACTCAGGAGGCCTCACGTCGAATTTCAGGTCATTCCGACATCGTTTGACCTAGTTTTAACTCTTGACAAAAAAACGGCAACTCTGCGCGGCAAAGTCTTTGGCTTTTCTAAAAAAATAGGAAACTTTGTGCTCCGATTTGCACTGCTTCTTGTCAGGTTTTCTTTAGGAGAATCAAGACAAAAAATGAGGAAAATGTCAAGAAAAATACAGGAGAGAAAAGAAGCAAAAAAACTCAAAAAAAGGCCGACGAAACGGCGACCAAAGGGGAATCGAACTCAAAATCCAGAAGCCCCGTTACTCTGAAGAAATTCTGCTGCAAGAAGAAACTCTGCTACAACAAACACTCAAAAGGTGATCAAAGTCCCTTGGGGAAGTCCCCCTCCTCTAAGAAAAAGCCTCCTCTTCTCCTACTCAGCATGGCCAAGACGTGGCTCTTCAGCCCGTCTCTTTGTTTTTAATTAGGTATAGAACCTTCCCTTGGTCCTTATCCTCTAATAAACTGAAGTCCAAGCCAAGCCAAAGAATCAAAGTATCAAGCGTTCTCACCTGAAGGACGATGGCGAAATCCATACATAACTTGCAACCGTCGATCTGAACTGGTCCCCGCAATCTCCTGAGAAGTCAGATTCCCTTTCTTACTTTTCTGTTGTACTTTGTATTTTCTTTAAAAGATAAAAAATCACAATTCTTGTCTTTCTTTATTGATGAGATTTGTAAATAGCCTTTCACGGCACAAAATCACCTTTCACGGCAAAATCGCCTTTCACGGTATAAAATCGCCTCCAACGACATTTAAAAAAAAACTGTCTCTTTTCTTAAATATGTGTGCAATGGAAAGTTAGGAAAAATGTTGATTTCCTTTCTACTTGCGAAGGTGGATCTCCGAATCACCATTTTTGAATTTCAAGTTGATTAGAAAATCTGGCATACCCGTACAAAAATATAGATGCACTTTTTTCTCCCCCTTTCCTCCCTCCATTTCGATTCCTCTCGGCGACCCCGAGGACGGATAGGAGAGGAGAGGAAAGAAGAAAAAATTGGGTCTGTAAGACCCCGACCCCAGTGAACCCGATTAGTGCTAATTAAGTTGCGTGTTAGTGCTAAGCTTGATTAGTGTCTTTGGCTAAGTTGGGTTTGGAATAGCTTTTGATATAGTTTTGGGGATTTTGATTTGCTTTGTGTTAGTAGGGCCCTTTGGGGGTTCCCTTTCATGACATTGCATACGTTTGAGGATTTATCGGAGGTTTTTACATTCATGATTTTAATCCCGTTTTACTCGTTTTGATGATCCCTACAACTTTCATGTTGATCCCGTCCCCGTTTGAGATCCCAAAACCCGATTTCATAGCCTTGATGGTAAAACAATCATTTCACACAAAATCTGTACCCAAAACTTGATATTCCCGAAACCCGCAAAACATATACTTTTTGGAAACTAGATATTTCGACGATCATTTCTTCCTTCTTCGTCGAATCCATCCGAGGTCCCGAACTAGATGATTTCAGCCAAACTAGTCCCTTAAGTTGTGGGACCCAGACCTCACTTGTTAACAAAAGAGAACCCACCTCCTTCATTCATTTCACTCTCCATTGCTCCAGCACAAACCAGCTGAACCTAGGGTTCCTTGTGTTTCTCTTCTTCTTCTTGCTTCTCCATCTCCAAGCCACACCAATAGTTCATTATTAACAAACAATAGTTCATTATTAACAAGCTATCATCTTTTAGAATCTTCTATTAATCTATCATTTTTCTTAACAAGCTCTAAGGACAATGTATACAATTCATTATAAGCTTGTTAAAGGTCATCTTCATTTTCATTATTTTTTTCTTCTTTTAAATCAAATTGAGATTCATTAATTTGAAGGTTTGAATCTCCAATAGAAGGAAGAAAGTGGGATCTAGAGGAATCTACACAAGAATCTAAACAATCTATCATAGTGGAATCCATTCTAATGATTTTCATGAAAACACAACACTAGGGTTTTGGCTCAAGGTTTTTACACCAAATAAAGAGTTCCAAAATGATAGTCCGGGGATCCGAACCCTAGAAGGGGGGGGGGGGAGGGTGAATAGGGTGAGCTTCAATTATGACTAATTTAGACAAATTTTAACTTCTTTAACTTAACCTAGTCACAAGTGATGATTACAAATAAAATGCGGAAGCTTAATAAAAACAATCACCACAAAGCAAGCACCAACACACAAGGATTTATAGTGGTTCGGCCTCAATGCCTACATCCACTACCGGCTTGTGATCCAACACCCCACCGGATTTCCACTATTTATGCTTTTCAATAGGCTAAGCAATAACCTTTACAATATGCTTTTCAAGGCTAAGCAATAACCTCTACAATGATGTTTTTCAAGGCTTAACATCAACCTATTACATTATGCTTTTCTTAGGCTAAGCAATAACCTCTTCAACCAACGGTTGGTTATCTCTCTAAGTAGTGTCTAACATACACTTGATGGAGATTTAATTTAGCTATTACATTTGCCTCTAAAATAGGCGGATATGAAAATGAAAATCTAACTCACACAAACACTCAATGAATGCAAAGATGTATGCTCATGATGTGTGTGTGTGATGTCCTCAATCATTTTGAAAATGAAAGCTCATAAATGTATGCCTAAGGCTTTTGAAAGTTTTAGCTCATAAAACATTTATGATTGAGGAAATGCTAATCACATGTTAAAAGTAACTTGTAAAAGATATTCAAAACAAGTTGTGAAAATCTAAGAACAAAACATGTGAAGCATAGGGATGTCAATCAAATCAACAATGTAGCTCAAAACATAAAAATAGATTTGATTGAAATTAGGGGACAAATCATATGTAATTATAAATACAACTTGAATATGATATACCAATCAATGCAAAGCAAGTTGTGAAACTTTAAAACAAAGTTACATATGATTTGTAAAGATGTTGAATCCAAAACATAAGATATATTTAAAAGAGATTTTCTTATGATGAAAAACAACAACCAAAGATTCAACCAAGTATATGAATCATGTTACATATGATCTCAAAGATTCTTTCATTAACATGATCTACTTAGATTTACCAAATAAAGTATTACTTGGATTGAATCAAATGGTGGTGCATCCAAAACAATAGATCAATTCAAAACATAAAACATGTTAAGGACACAACAAATCATAGTTTATCATGCTACAAAAGATTTACCAATAATTAAGCAAAGCATGAAAACATATGATTAAGGAAAGTAGAGCTTACTTGGTGATTTAACTCATTAATCCAAGCTTTAGCTTTCCTAATGACCCCCTTCATCCCTTAGTTCATTCCCCTTTGATTTGCCTCAAAACCTCTCAAGGAAGGCTTAAAAATCCTCAACCTTTGGCAAAGGAATGAACTAATATTTATAGCCAAAACAGCCCAACGGCTAGTCCCCGGGTCGACCTGGCTCTTCCCCCGTCGACCCGGTACACACAACGGTAAAAAAACAGACCGTTTGACAGAAGGGCTAACGGCTCTTTCCCGGTCGACCTGTAATGTGGCCGGTCGCAGGTCGACCCACTGGGACCAAAAATTCCCCAAAAGAGCATATTTGAAGGTTTTTCTTGGGGGAACTTTTTGGGACATTAAATCAAGCTTGAAAAAACATGTTTTAAAACATTCTAAGGGTTTTTAAAACATGAAACATAAAAAGCCTAAAATGATTCAAAACTTTAAAACCAAAGGCTTGCTTGATTTCTAAAAACTCTTTTCTAAAACAAATGCATCCAAGTTTAAAAACAAAACATGCATAAATCAATACTTTAACAAATCTAAAAACCAATGCATGTGTAAAACAAGATTTCAAGATTTTCTAAATCAATGCAAGTATATAAATCAAATGATGCTTGAATGATAATGCATCCATCAAATTGCAATCTACAAAATTCCTAACACAAAACACTTGATCCTAAAGATAGAGCACAAGGCTCTGATACCAATTGTAAGTCCGGGATCCGAACCCTAGAGGGGGGGGGGGGGTGAATAGGGTGAGTTCCAATTTAGTGACTAATTATGACCAATTTTAACTTCTTAAAACTAAACTAGTCACAAGTGGCGATTAAGTAAATAAATGCGGAAGCTTACAAAAGCAATCACCACAAAGCATGCACAATCACACAAGGATTTATAGTGGTTCGGCCTCAATGCTTACATCCACTACCGGCTTGTGATCCAATCACCCCACCGGATTTCCACTATCTATGCTTTTTAATAGGCTAAGCAATAACCTTTACAATGTATTTTTCTAGGCTAAACAACAACCTATCAATGTGCTTTTCTAGGCTAAGCAATAACCTTTACAAGATGCTTTTCTTTAGGCTAAGCAATAACCTCTACAATGTGCTTTTCTTTAGGCTAAGCAATAACCTTTACAATAAAAAGATTTCTCTCAAGGAAGTGTCTACACAAACACTTTAAGAGATACACTTTAAGCTCAATACAATTGCCTCTTAAATAGGCTGATATGAAAGTTTTAAATCAAGATACAAACATACACTAACAAGTAGCTAAGGTGTGTGCTCTAAGTGTATGAATGTTTGCTTCAATCATTTTCTAAAATGAAACTCTTAAATGAATGCTTAATGCATTTGAAAATCTAAGTATAGAATAGATGATTGAAGTGATGAGCTAATCACATGAAATATTCAAAAACAACTTGGAAAGACATACTACACAAGTTGTATGAAGTTTAAAGATTAAAACACATGTGATTGAGACATAAGTGTTTGCAAATCAATCTAATATGCTAAAGTGATTTGATGTTTGCAAAACAACTCAGTCAAAGCTATAAATCATGCTGAAATGAAGTTTCAAAGATTTGAACAAGCATGGATCTCAAATGGAATGGAAACCAAGACTTAACTTGAAGGATATACCTTTGTCTCAAGTATTTTGGATTTCCATTGACCATTTAGCCTTCTCAGCTCATTCCTCTTCCTTAGGCTTCAAAACAGTTCCAAAGGTTCACCCTTATTCTTCCTTTTTAGTTAGAAATGGATTAGGGAGACTCACCTCAACCCTTCGCATGCATTTGTAGGAGTGATTTGGGTTTTGAGAGTTGTTTTCTCTTCTTTGAGCTCCAAAGAGGTTTTTTTTCCCGAAATTCAACTTGGTTTTAGTCAAGCTCTTCACCTAAGGCAAGTAAATATTTATATTTATCTTGATATGTTTGTCTTCCTTGATTTGTATGGAAAAATCATGATTTAGATGTTCTTTGCTCATTTGATGCTTTAAAGGTTTGAAAACATGATAATTAGGTTTATTAGCCTGATGGAATGGATTTGGACATACATGACTTGATTAGCTAGATTTGTGGGATGTAGTTAGGTTGTTTTTATTCTTGATTGGGCTGCTAATCAGGTTCAGGAAGGATTGGAAAGGGAATGACCCATTTCACTGCAAAAACAGAACCTAGGCTCTGTTTCCGCAGTGTACGCAGTCGACCGGCTAGGGACCTCGGTCGACCGGCCACACAGGGTCTGGTTCTCTAGAACCTGACCAAAACACTATTGTGACCGTCCTAAAACTGGGTTGCAAATATAAATTATTCCCTGCTACTGTCTCTGCTTGAAAAAAAAAAAAAAGCAAAGCTGTTAACCGAGTATCGTATCCACTGAGACAGAAAGGCTAAGTTGTGTTTTTCCTAAATTCCTAAACTAATCCTAATAAAAAACAAAGTTCTAATTCTTAAATTAATCCTATTAGAAAACGAAGTGTTGGTTTGATTGGTTGTAATTCCTAAATTAACAAATTAAAAGACAAGATTCTGATCTAATCAGAGAAAAGTCTTAGGGTATGAATCCACCTTAGCCTCGTGCAATGACAAATATAGATTCAGGGTTTCACTATCAATGCTTTCAAGACTCAATCTGGTTACAAACCTTCACAAAATCAACAAATAAGGGGTGCGGGTTTAGATCTGGGCATAACCTATCTCCAAGGCATAGATTATCCTAGCTTTAACTCCACACACATTCAAACACCATATTATATGACTTGGTATTCCAACCTACAAGAATAAAATACCAAAAAGAGATCTTGCATTAATAAACGGAATCTAACAATGGATAACATCAATGTCATATAATCAAAGCATTTAAAATAAAACTCTAGAACCTATACATCACCATAAACACAAAACTAGGGCTTCACCACAACCCTAAGGTGGAGATTTAGTTACTCATGGCGAGAGGTTGACAAAGAATCTCTGACGAAATCCCCATTGATGCTCTTCCAAAGCTCTAAAACCAGCCTCCAGAACTTCTCCTCTGATATTAATTACTCTCAAACGAGATTAGGCATCATATTTATAGAGTTTTGGCCCCAAAAATCTCGTCAAAACATGCTTAAGGCGGTCATCCATCCAGTCCGGGCGTCCGGAAGCCCAGGAATTTTTATTCCTGCGTCTTCTCGATGACCGAACGTCCAGACGCCCGGAGCTAGTAAGCTTCATTTTTTTGGATTTTGGCATTTTTTCCCAATTTCTTCCTATTTTGCACTAATTTCTTCCCAATGCTCCTAGAGACCTGTAAACATAAAAATAATATAATTAGACCAATTAAACTCAGCGAAGTGTATATCAAAGTCTAAACTGATCAGGGGCCTAAATGGTACATTTTAGGCTCTCATCATGTTGCCCATTTTTATTTACAACTGCCGGTCGACCGGCCTAATCCTCGGTTGACCGAGCATGCATGGGAGAGGTCGACCTGACATTCTTAGGTCGACCGGGCTCACTATGTACACGGTCGACCGGCCAATGACCAGGTCGACCGGGACAACTGCGATTTCTTCTTGGAAGGGATTTTTACCCCATTCTTGGACGGACTTAGGTGGAACTTGGTTACCCCTTTTGTGGAATCATTTGACCTATTGTGAGGATGTTTGAGCAGACATTCTTCATGGTTAATCCGGTTGCATCAATACTTAACTGAATTCAATCTTGAACGACAATGGACAACATGATACTCTTCTTTAAATCTATGTACGAAGATTGTTCGACTAGGTATCGTGAACCCTAACCCTTTCGTTGACTGAGTAGGTTGTACGATGCTTTAGGATTAACAATTGTACTTAGGGTTGGATTGCCTATCGCTTTTGATTTTGAATTGTACCATCTGGTACCATCCACATGTAATGAACATGTTCTTTAGTTCTGTTTGCTTTACTTTATTTGAGGATCACATTGGAAACTTAGATGATGGACTTAGGATCCATTTTGATGTTTCGCTCGTTTTGAGGTTTGTTTGAAGTGTTGAGGCTAGGGGGCTTTGATTGTAAGGCTTGAAGAGAACTACTATTGAAGTTTGTTTGAAGTTTGATTTGATTTGGAATAAAGGAGTTTCTCTAATGTTGTTGAATCTTGTTCGCGCAAGAAAACCTAGCCCCTCACCGATGTTATTTAGGATTCTTTGTGTCAAGCACCACTCAGCTGTTAACGTTCAACACAGCTGGAGCACCATCTGTGTGAGGACTTGGATTTATAGCCTCGAGGCAAGATTGGGCCAGAGCCCATGAGGACCGAGTCGCATGAGCCAAGAGATGATTGTTATTGTTATTGTTATTGCTATTGAACACCGGGTTTTGATCCCAATTTATTGATATCTCCACCACGACTCAATGTGAGTAAGGGAGGGCAGTGATACTATACCGTGGTAATTAGCATATATAGACCGCCTACTTTGATAGTCTGTTTATGATTCGAATGCTATGCATTTCTTACGATCAGAATGCAATGCATCTCTTATAATCATGTCTATCGTTTACTCTCTTTAGTACTGCATATCTTTGGTGATTTATATATCTATCTGCTTGCCAATCGTTGTGTTGATGATGCTACTCTTGGTGCATAGGTACTGAGCCTTTCTACCCTGAGGAAGAGGAGGCGACGGAAGAGGTTCAGGCAGATCAGTCTGATGACTTCCTTCAGTACAGTACAGACGACATTGTATAGCCGTGACGACTACATGAGAGCTTTCATGATATATTTGATTAGTTCTATCTTTTGGTTTTTATTATCTTTTTATTTAGGCCTAGTTTTAGTGTGGCATTCTTTTTGTAACTAATACTTTATTAACAGTCTCAAACTTGAACTCTAGATATGATATTCAGTATTTGCTCTTAAACTATACATCTTTAAGATATCACTTGCATTTATGAAGCTTCTGCTAATTGTTATTTATGTAAGTGAGGAAATGTTTATAACTCACGGCGGTCTTCGATCCAAATGGGACATGATTGGGGCCATGTTACATTTGATTGATGTTGGAAAAAATTTTAATTGGCCCTAATCTCACGTATAACCCCGGTTTCACTTTTGGGGCATGACAAATGTAGACACCGTTGACCCATTTGATGGTTTAACCAACCCTGACTGACCTTAGGAGACCTCCAGTTCATGGTGGGCCCCACCTGATAAGCTATCTTGTATGTTCCATGCGATTGAGTTTTGAATGTGGGCTCAGCCTAATAAATCTACTTTAATACACCCAAATTCCATTATGTACAACGATTATAGACATCACATATGGTTGTTGTCTGAGAGGCTGAAGTCGCATCAGAAGTCAAAAGTACTACACTCGCAGACATTGTGATTATAAATATATGCATAGTCTTCTTTATTGTCACATCTTGGTCTTGTTTATTGGCTGAAAGGCTTAAGCTGTGAAACCACATCTCCAGAGAAGAATGAAACTACATGGATGGATAATGAAGAGGAGGGATGACCCAGAAGCCGTGACATATCGGCGATTCGACGGTGAGAATGAGAGGATTCCTAAAAATTCGCACAAAATCAGTGGAAGAGAGAATAACGTTGGTCAGACCTCCCCCCATCGCACTCTACAAATCCGCGCCTGCGTGGATTTGAGGGTGAACAGTGTTTTTTACGATAACTTGGGCATTACTCTTTTTGTTGTGGAAATCTATCTTATGGGTCCCACAATTAAGATCTAAATCATCCATCATGTTAAGAAGTCCAACACGGCTACACAATCAAATATCAGCGATTGATTCCTCGTATATTTTGAATTATTTACAAGAACAACCAAACCATTTGATCTTGATTTCTAGATTTGTGGGTCCTGTTTCCAAAATCCAAACCGTCCATTATCTTTAGAATGCCTAAAACATTTACTAGTTCAAATTTGGTAGCCTAATTCATCGTGGATTGTTAGAAACAAGTAAAAAACCTCTTGACCGTTGATCATCCACAATGCAACAACGTTTCTGCGCATGAATTAGTATTCACATCGATTTGCGAATAAACAGTGCTCAAGACGTGATGTTATGTTGTCCGGCTCTTGCTTTAGAAACCTACTAGATGGGTCCCGAAATTAAGATATGAACCGTCCATCATGTTGAGAATTCTCAAAACGGCTAGTGGATGAATTTTCATCCGTTGATTCATCATATATCTCAAGCCATTTGTAAAAAAGGTCTACAATTTTAAATTTTATTTTTTAATATTTGTGGGACCCATAATGAAAATCCAAACCGTCCATCATCTGTAAATGGCCAAAAATGTTGAGTAGACCAAATTTTGGAGGTTGATTCATCATGGATTGTGAGAAAATTCAAAAAAACTTGAGACCATTGGATCTAGTATATGTAAATTTGCAGCTTCCTTTTGTTTGACAAACCTGGAATGAGGTGAATCCTGTTCACAGGAAATCCTCAGCCAGGATACTACCGTAGGAGAAGAACGAAAGAATCCTCTTGACAGAGGATTACTTTCCCATTGTCAAACGTGCCCTTAAAGAATTGATTATAGATTCACCTATACTCAAGTAGGATTTGGTGATAATGGGGCAGTTAACAGATAGATAATTTAAATTTAAACTATTAGGCAGTAACATTTCAAGAAGATAAAAATAGGCTAGAAGCCTTTTCTCCATCAGCAACAAAATTTTCATAAAAACAAATGAGGAAGGTAAAAATGTTGTAAGGCATTATAGGGGAAGCAAACCTCAGAAAGCTTTGAATGAAATGAGAAGAAAAAACCAAAAGAAAAGGAACAAGAAAGAGTATATCAAAGGCTAAAAGCCCCATGTAAGCGCAAAACGTTAAAATTTTCAAAACCAACAAAATGCAAATCCAGATTAAAGACTTTCCTCCAAAACCTTACACACAGATTAGTGTCAAATTAAAGTAGGTGCTAATTCATGGGGCGGCGCCGCGGTGGGGGGTCCTCCCCCTCCCCACCATACACCCTCCACACCAAAAAGGAAAAAAGACACTCAGATGAATCAGCATTCACCCCAAATTGACTGATATGGATGGATGAGATTTGAAGAACCCTAACAAATGGGTCTCACTTGAGTTGCAGATATACTAATTGAATTTCTCACACAAAATCTGTATCAGCTGGGATGTAATAGAGTTGAATTTAAAAAAAAGGTCCTGGTGGTAAGGGCTGTGTACCATGTGGATTAGAAATCATTAGAGTTAGTACCAATATTCAATGGACTTGGATGTGGCTGAAGTTCAAGCTATTTATCAAACTCATTCAATATTTCCATGGGTAACTGTGTATATCAAAGACATCTTGAAAATCACTAGGTGCATGCAATATGGTGAGCAGGAATTATGGAGAGTAGCATACATGGTTGGGAAAATTAAGAACTCATCTATTAAAATGGGTTGCTAGTAAAATGCCTCGATCTTTCATGATCTTGAGAAACAAAGTCATTACAGTGGAAATGGGTTTTAGATTAGTCATCGCTTTCCCTCTCCTCTCTGCATTTACGATCGTCCTCGACGCAGGGGCGGACCCATCATCGCCCCAGGTCAAAACCAGAAATCACATTATATTTAAATGGGGCCCAAGCCCATGCCCCATGTATCAGTCAACAATTGCCCCACATCTAACATCAACTGGATGTTTCTACAAAAAAAAAATACTACTGATCGCCACATATGTCAAAAATTTCACTGTTTTTTTTAAAGAAAGGGAAAAAAAAAAGCCCCAGTAAAAAGCAACCCCAGAAAAAAAATAAAAAAAGCATTCGTGGTAAAAAGTTACTTCTCCTTTCAATATTTGTAATCGCTGGTCTATAGTTTTCGACGCGGATCAAGCTTCTCCTCATCGACAGTCTTATGGTTAGGCTTTCTCGGCCCGTAGCAAACACTTCCCGCAATGAAGTCCTCAAAATCACCCATCCTCCAGTTCCACATCGAGCCAACTCTATCGGAACCCCATCCCCATTCAGCCTGCCACATCGAGCCAACTCCGCCGGCTTCACCCCTCCTCCAATTCCTACAGTTGTTTGTTATTTCTATCTTTTTTTTTTCCTCTTTTCTATAAAGCACCATTGTGGATTGTTTGTGTGAGTGAGCTCTTTGAAGTTTTGACATTTTTCTTGTAAAGTGAAGTAGATAGCAACGAAATTATAGAAAAAGTTGAGGATGGAGAGGAACCACTAGGAGATAGAATTTAACTACTTATTTCTTCTTCTTCTAGAATTTAACTATTTATTTCTTCTTCTTCTTCTTTTTTGGAATTTTTTCTTAGACCAAAATATGATGTCTATCTCAAATAAAATCAATTGTAGAAAGAAGGGGCTTCAAATTCTTTTTCATAAAATACCTTTGTGGATTATTTGCATGAGTGAGCTCTTTAGAGGTTGAAACTTTATTATTTTTCTTGTAAAGAAAAGTAAATAGCAATAAAATTATAGAAATTGAGCTTTAACTACGTATTTCGTCTTTTTCCTTCTTTTTTTTTTCTCTTTTGCTATTGGTTAAAATAAAATAAAAAAAGTTTAGCCCCACCCAAACAAAAATCCTGAGTCCGCCACTGCCTTGACGCATCATTTCGAGGCACATCATTCAAAATCCTTCTTCCCATATTCTCTGTTTCAACAAAATTTCATGACCGATCAACAACCACAGTATGAAAATCCAACGAATTTAACATCAAAGTCATCATTGGGATCTCTTCACGTGCACCTTTGATGTTATGGTGCGGCTGACATCCATCAACAATTTGGATCAATGGATCTCACCCCAACTTTGAACCAAGAGAGAGAAGGAAAAAGAGAAAGAAAGAAGGAAAGAGACCTAACCTCATCAACGAGAAATGGCCTTCTTCTTCTATGTCCTCTTTGGTTTGGTTAGGGTTTTCTTTGTTGCTATTTCAGTTGCAGGGAGAAGGAGTCATTTACTAGGGCTTTTCTCTAGAGAGAGCCAATAAAACTCGTCTTAAAAATTAACTCAGACGAATCTGAGTCAATCCCTATTTCGATCCGAGCAAGTTATTGGGGAAATATCATTAGATCCATACCCATAAATGCAAAAGCAAAATAAAAACCTTATCCCCGAAAAATAAAACTGCAACAACATCTTTCCTTCCAAATACAAATACAAACTAAGATACATTTTAACATAAGTAAATTTGTAGTTTTACCAAAAGAAAAAAAAAGTATACTTGTAATTTATGAGACACTTTAAAGAGATCACATCATGTAGTTAGCTAAAGGTTCATATTAACACATAAACCCGTTAGATGGCAATGTCATAGGAGGGAATTATGTCAATAATCTGCCATTCCTATTCAGTATACGCGTAATTTCCAGGAGCCCTAAATTTCTCAATTCACTTTCATCAAGATATCTATCTCTGTCTCCAAGTTATCTCCTCGTTCGACTTTGTAAATCATCTGTTAGGTCCACCCAGTGTTTTTCCCACAATTCCGTGCGATCTGTAATTGCCGAGAACATCAGCATTGAACAAAACATGTTTTTGAGTTGGGAACCTGTGGACCATGCTGAAGCTTTAGTTAGTGCTTCATGCCATTCACCATCATGTTCAAGCAAGCCAAGTGCAAAGCAAGCTGATTTGTATGTTGGGTGCACCACTCCGCCGACGGTTCTAATATCATTATAGCATTTTGCCCCCCGGACCTTGTTTAGTACCATACCCAGATAATGACGTTCTCCCGAATTTGGATGTGCATAAGCAAGTCTACCAATACATGTACGTTGTTTTTGCCTTGTCCACTGTTTTCGCTTTGCGTTCCAGGCCCCCCACTTTGTTGGGAACTCAACATACGTGAATTCATTAGCATCCGGGTGGTTCATATTCACTTCGAACCATTTGGTAAATGTAAGACCCCAACCCGAGTGAACCCGATTAGTGTTAATTAATTCGTGTATTAGTCTTAAGCGTGATTAGTAGTCTTTGACTAAGTTGGGTTTAGAATAACTTTTGATATAATTTTGGAGAATTTTGAGTGCTTTGGTGGGGCCCTTTGGGGGTTCCCTTTTTTGACTTTGCGTTTACTTGGGGGATTTTTCAGAATTGTTTTGGTTTGTGTTTGCATCCCGTTTCATTTGTCTTGTTAATCCGGACAACTTTCATATTAATCCCGTTCCCGTTCCCGTTCGAGACCCCGAAACCCGATTTCCTAGCCTTGAGGGCAAAATAGTCTTTTTACACTAAATCTGTACCCAAAACTTGATATCACCAAAACCCGTGAAACATATACTTTTTGGAAACTAGATATTTCGGTGATCATTTCTTCCTTCTTCATCGAATTCATTCGAGATTCTGAAAGACATGATTTCAGCCCAAAGAGTTTCTTAAGTGGTGGGACCCATACTCATTGCTTATATAAGGAGAACCCATCTTCCATTTCCCTTTTCTAGCACAACACTTCAACCTAGGGTTTCTTTTTCTCTTTTCTCTTCTTCTTCTTGCTCTCTCCATCCCCAATCCACACCAAACTTGCATCAATCAAGAAATGGAGGTCACTTTCTTCTTCCCCACCTTGCAAGCTTCTTTTTGATATCATTTGTAGATAAATCCACCAACTTTGAGACTCCCTTTGAGCTAAATCTTCCCATTTGAAGGTCATCCAAGTAAGCAATATTTTTCATATTCTAGATTTGTATTTTTCTAATCCTTGAGAAGCTCCATTTTCATTATTGTGAGTTCTATCTTCTTTATTCATGGTTTGACCCATTTTAGGGTTTGTTTCGGGGGTTTTTGCTTGTAACTTGGATTTTGAGCTTGAGAGATGATTAGAGACTTGGATTTGTTTGATTAGAGACCAAAAGCAAGTGGATGATTAGATGTTTTGAGCTATAAATGATTTGATGAAATATAAGTGATTTTACTCATGTTTTTTTTATTGACTTGCATTGTTGAAATAAATGCTCATAATGAATCTTGCTAGCTCATTTAATGTCTTGAAAACATTGGTTTATAGCTTTCATTATATCTCTTGTGTTAGTTGTTTAAGTGTTGAAAGGAGAAAAAAAAGAGAAAAGACCCATTTCACTGCAGAATAGAACCTAGGTTCTGTTCCGCAGTGCATGCGGTCGACCGGCGACACAGGGTCAGGTTCTCTGGAACTTGATCAAAAACACTGTTGACCATTTTCAGTTACAACTGCCGGTTGACCGGCCATTGGCTCGGTCGACCGGGCACACAGGAACAGGTCGACCTGACCTACTCGGGTCGACCGAGCTCGTTGTGTAGGGGGTCGACCGGGCCTGAACCAGGTCGACCGGGCCAACTGAGAATTTCTTCCTGGAAGGGATTTTTACCCTATTTTTGATGGACTTAGGTGGGACTTTGGCTACCCCTTTTAGACTCATTTGACTATATGTGAGGATGTTTTGAGCAAACATTCTTCACGGTTATTCCGGTTGCATCGGGATCCAATCTAATTCAATCTTGAACGGTACGGGACAATGGGATACCCCTTTATATCTATGCATGAAGTCTGTTTCTTTGGGTATCGCGAATCCTATTCCTTTTCGGTGACTGAGTAGGTTGTATGATGCTTCAGGATTAACATTGTACTTAGGATTGGATTGTCTATAGTTTTGATTTTAAATCGTACCGTCTGGTACTATCTACAAGCTCATTTAAAGTTTTGAAAATCCTACAGTGTATGAGGAGTCCGAAATGTCTTCAAACTCAAGGAGTACCAAGTCATTATTACAATCGACATACGGGACCCCTATTCACCTTAAATAAATCTTGAAACCGATACTTTGTCCAAAATTGCAATAGCCCACTATTTTTCCTTATTTCCGAGATTTACATTACATGACTTGTTTTCCCGAAAGCATTGAAGTTACACTAGTAATAGTTACTTGTCCCGAAATGTATTGCCCGACATGAAATGACAGTTATGCCTTTGAGCACTCTTGCCCCGCCCGTTTATTTACTTGCACTTGATTTATTTACACATGTCCCGATTTGTTATTTGACCTATGAGTCGGCACCACTAAGCTTGGATAACCTTGTCAATCTGATCCACTGATTTGGAGATCCCCCTCTTGTCCCGCCAGCTGCAGTTTGAATCCCTCTATCCTGTTATTACCGTGGTCTTGTCCCGATGCCGCAGACTGCTACTGTGGTTCCCGATGCCCGGCCCGCTACCGTAGTCATGTATAGTATATTATATGTATATGTATATTTTGTTGCATCTCCACACTATGGTGACTAAGGTCAACGCCTTGACTTGCTCTGTCACTTCGGTGATAGAGGACTTAGCTTTGTGTGGTTGTCATCTTGCTTGTTTTCCGATTTCCTTGGATACCCATACATGTTTTATACTACATTTATGTTTTTAGCAAATGATTTGTTTCTTTTATGAAAGTTATTGATCGAACATGTTTAAATGCTTTTAAAGGTAAATGTATTTATTATGTTTTATTGTTATACCTTTTCACCCTCTTGCCAGACCGTCGTGTCTGACCCATTTCTTTGGTACTCAAGTCCTGTTGCCGGTTACATTGAGGAGGAGCCGGAGGAGGCGGTCAGTGAACAGCAGCGCCTAGTTGAGTGGCATGCTGATGATGTCATTTAGACATTTGGTTGCTACGAGAGACGTAACATTTTGGAAAATTGTTTAACATTCTTTTAGGTTATTGTTTTGAGATGTATTGGCCTTTGTTAGCCTCTATTTTTGGGGAATGTAATTAAATTATCTTTTGTATAAACTTTAACTTACTTTTAGGAAACATGCTAATGATCATTGCTCATTCTGATACAGTGTTTATACTTGTGATATTGTCTTTATGACTAGAGATGGTTTGAATATTTGATTTGCTACACGCTTTCGCACTTAAAAGAAATGTTCATATATGGTTGTGATAACCTCACCGCGGACACCTGTGGGAAATTAAATAAGTGTGTGCACCTTGTTGACACACTCCACATGCTAACCATTCATTACATTATTATCATCATCACCAAAGATCAATGTCCCGATCCTGGATCAGTCCCGCGGGCCCGGTCTGGGGTCGCGACGGTAAACATTGTGTCATTTATGCCATCCCGATTAATCACAGACTCAACATTATCCGTGTCCCTAAATGCAACAAATTGTTCACCTGGTAGATGATATTGTAACCTTTGCACCGAGGGATATTGTTTTTGCAAGTAAAACTCGAATATTCTCCAGCATGCTTCAATCGAAGATATGTATCGACCGTCTTGAAATTGCTTGATCTCATTCACACATCTGTACATACGTTCTCCACTGTTATTAGGCTGTACAATATTGTCCTCGATAACAATCGTTACACGATCTGGACCCTTATGAATGTACTTGTATAAGTACTTGATGACCTTATTGTGGGCACACCGCTCAGCATTTATGTGTGAATCATATCTTACAATGAGATCACAATTATATGGAATAACCCATCGTTTATCTTCCTCAAAACCGTTGATTCTATACGTTATGTTATTATTTCAACGTCTGTAGACCACGAATCCATTCTCTGCTATTGTTGTTGCACTAACAAATGGTTTTGGATATCCTTTTGATCACTTTCCATTTACCATACATGGGGCATTCATATTTTGATAACCGCATGGCCCTTGTAACATGTATCTCGTCACAATCGCGAATGCCAATGGATCTTCAACCTCATTTGGTATTTCCGCCGAAATAATGTCATCAATCTCTCCGGTAACTATGGTTTGTCTTCACTAGCCAGAGTGAGGATGATGTGAGAATGCGGTAATCCTCGTTTTTGAAACTCAATGACATGAATATTTGTTCAGAGTGTGGTGATTTCGTAATTAATAGAATGTCTCAAAATCATTCGGACACAGTAATACAATTACAAAAATTAAGAGTAAATGTCGAAGTTAAAGTATGCTAATAATTGAGTTAGGAGAGAAGTACCTTGTGGATCTTGATAGAGGATTGGAGAAGAGGTGGAGGAAGGAAGAAGACACACTGATAAGGTTTTTCGCAAATGGATTGAGAGCTTAAAGAAGACACGCTGCTAGGGTTTATTGCAAATGGATCGAGAGCCTTCTTTGCTGCAAAAGACAAGTGTGGGTAAACTTCTAAGTCCCATAAATAAAGATAAGGGAAAACTTGTCCGACATGTAACGACTCAAACAGATGGCTTTCAGTTGTGCTATCATATTCGAGTTCCTCCATCATAAGCCTGTTTGTCACAATCTGGCCCAACCGGTTAGATGGCAGTGGCATGGGGGGAAATTCTATCAATGATCTGCCATTCCTATTAAGTAAACGCTCAATTTTCAGGAGCACTAAATTTCTCAATTCACTTTCATCAAGATATCTATCTCTGTCTCCAAGCTATCTCCTCGTTCGACTTTGTAAATCATCTATTAGGTCCACCGAGTGTTTTTCCCACAATTCCATGCGATCTGTAATTCCCGAGAACATCAGCATTGAACAAAACATGTTTCTGAGTTGGGAACCTGTGGACCATGCTGAGGCTTCGGTTAGTGCTTCATGCCATTCACCATCATGTTCAAGCAAGTCAAGTGCAAAGCAAGCTGATTTGTATGTTGGGTGCACCACTCCGCCGACGGTTCTAATATCCTCATAGCATTTTGCCCCCCGAACCTTGTTTAGTACCATACCTAGATAATGACGTTCTCCCGAATTTGGATGTGCATAAGCAAGTGTACCAATACACGTACGTTGTTTTTGCCTTGTCCACTGTTTTTGCTTTGCGTTCCAGACCCCCCACTTTATTGGGAACTCAACGTATATGAATTCATTAGCATCCGGGTGGTTCATATTCGCTTCGAACCATTTGGTAAACATTGTGTCATGTATGCCATCCCGATTAATCACGGACTCAACATTATCCGTGTCCCTAAATACAACAAACTGTTCACCTGGTAGATGATATTGTTACCTTTGCACCGAGGGATATTGTTTTTGCAAGTAAAACTCGAATATTCTCCAGCATGCTTCAATCGAAGATATGTATCGACCGTCTTGAGCCCGTGGAAATGGTGGCATTTCTCTTATGCTAGGCCTCCATCAGAATAACAGCAGTGGCCTATCAGAGCCTTTACTTGTGACTGTTGGGCATTTTGGCCTAATGGATAACTAGCATTATAACCCGTGCTTAGCACAAGTATGGCCAACACTGCAACTTAAATATTCATGCATAAAAAGAAATATCTATAAATTTTAGAAAGAAAGCAAAGAAGAAAAGATTATACGAGTACCAATTTATGTATTATAAGAGCTAATCACATAGAAATAAAAGAGGAGAAGTGGAGGAGAAAGGAAATGGTAGAGTTTTGGTAGAAAGAGAGTTGCAGAAATGAAAAAGTGAAAGTTTGAGTAGTAGGTAGTAGAGGTAGTTTTTGGTAAAAAGATATAATTAGTTTGCATGACATAAGTGGGGATAAAACTGAAAAGATTTTTAAAAAAGAATAACTAATTGTCAAAATCATAACTGCCGTCAAAATTAAAGCAAAAAACCTCTTGGCTTAATATAGTATAATAACAATCCTTATGTGATGGGTGATTTTGAATCACAAAACCGACATCTTGGCAGGGACATTGGTGGGCAGTTGCTATGCGATTTTGTTGGCTGAACAGCATCAACTTTTGTTATCCATTTTACTTGAAGATGGGACTGCAGTAATATCAACTAAAACTAACAATCACTCAGTTGAGCTTTTCTCAACCTCGAGACAGATGATGGACAGTGGGAATGCCCTGATGCAATAAGAGGTATGTAAAATTACGGACATCTTTAGAATTTTACCGACTACATGTGTAAATTGGGAATATGGTGCAGAAGTATCCCTTTAGAACGTTGTGCAGAATAACTTTAGCACATTGTGCAGAATAAGTAAGGCATATGTGCTCTCATATGTTAGAACGATTCAGGCCTGGTTGTAAAGGATGCCTCTTATCCAAATGGGTACAGGATGACGGGTGTTTTCTGATACTTTTAAACAACTCATCCCCCACTCCCCCATCAGATACTTGCAGCGTACGTATCATTTATGCATACATGAGAGAGAGAGAGAGAGAGAGAGAGAGAGAGAGAGAGAGAGTTGCATGTGAGATTGTGTGTCGGTGGTTTGCAAATACTACTGGTTATTCGTCGGTTTTTTATAAATTTTGTGCTATGACTTTCATTAACAGGATTAAGAGTCTTAAGATTCTTTTGATATGAAAGAAACGATGTAGTGGCTTACACAAAATTATCCAATTAGCGAGCCAGGGTTATATATTATGAATATAGATGCGGGCCATGTCTGTCCTATGGATTGACAACCTTTCATAATCACTTTTAGGTGATGGGTCATGATCGTTTTAGCTGTTGAACAAGACCCGCATAGCTTTTCTTCTGATTAAGTAAATTATAATATCAAAGTTAAAGTTAAGATCCCATTGCTTTGTTGCGAATAAGTTATACGTAAAAATTGGTGCAGGTCATCGCAGACATGTCTTTCTTCATGGCCTCTCTTGTAAAGGATAAATATAATCTTATACTATCTGCATGATCTTCAAATGAAAGGAAGTAGGTGGGTAATGATAACTACTACTATTTAGAATTGGATCTCCATCATACTAACCAATGCTCTTTCTGCACCGGATGAAAAAAAAAAAAAAAAGATGGAAAGATTGGAAAAGGCTCCCTTTAAAGAAGCTGCGACGATCGATCGAGGAATAGTTCTTATCTATTTGGCTGGTGCTGCCAAAAGAAGAGGAAGGGGAATAAAAAGGAGATTTTACCCTCTTTGCGTATGCGTTTGGTTTGTTGTATGGTGTATGTGGGATTGAGGGCCTTTAAAACTATTCTTTCGAGCGACGATTCTCTGTTTTTCATGCTATTTTATTCAGGGGCAAGTGCACTGAGAAGTTTGTTGTCTTCCCAAGTATTGCTTTTGTTGTGTAGTGAAATTGTAATATATAAGTACTTAGAGAGATCATGTAAATACTTCTTCAAGGCCTTTGTCATGCCTACGTGGATAGACGTCCTCATCTTGGAAAAGAAACAAGATAGTGGCCGTTTTCTTTGGGGATTGGTGCAGGCTCTTGGTCGCATTTCTAAGTTGGAACCGGATCCCCTGTTCTGTCTGGACAATATGTTGTCAGTTGTCTCATGAATTGGACCTTTAGTGTGGGGCCCACATGGATGTATGTATTGCAAATTTACTTGGGTGCAAGATATTGATGGGCCTCACCATGGAGTTGCATCCCACGGCCCACGGGGTACATGATCCGATGGACATAGTGATTTGTCAGAGGACCTCAAGTTTAATTGTTCGTAGAAGACTGACGTTTAATGAGATCGATGGTTATGGTCATCATAATTACATTTTGGTCTTGAGGGATCCTGCTCCTTATGGTGGGCCAGTAATATTGGTGGTTTGGCCCTAGTCATGGGCAACAAGCTAGCAGCATATCAAGAGTCATAGATGAATGTAATTTTCCATTCAATTAGGTGCCACTTGGTATGAAGTTGGGGTCCATTGTACCCTGTGGGCTGAGTGAACTTGTCTCTGGCCTTTTGACCAGTTCTCCACTCTGGTTTTCCTATGACTAATCTCTTTGAGAACTTCGTTTATACCTATTTCGTAACTTCTATGAGGGGCATATGTGACAGAGTACTGCAGCCAGTGGTGCCCGTGGGCTGGTCGGTTTGAGCCAAACCTTGCTTGTGCTGGGTCCATTTAGTGTTGGGCTCAGCATTGCCCAGATCTAGTCTATTAATGACCCAGGACTAGCCTTTGTGCATAATATATGTACACTCTTTGTGCTCAATATGTCTGGACTGGGCTGGGTTAGAGCGGGCCAGTCCTTGCCCATTTAGTGTTGGACTTAATCCAGCCTAGATCCAGACTATGAATGGCCTAGGCCTAGGCCCAGTCTTTCTCATTACACACACCCCTACCTTTTGTTCTCAAATATGTCGAGACATCGGTAGGTAAGGGTGAAACGGCAAAACCTCTAGTGTTGGGCTTAGTTAAGCCCAGATCTAGTATGATTTGGCCCAGGACCAGCCTTCTGCATAATAATTATTAAGTATACACCCTTTGTGATCAGTATGTCTGGACAGGCTAGTCCTTAATTCAGGCCAGAATTAATCTGCATATGGCCTAACTGACCTGAATAGAGAGAGAGAGAGAGAGAGAGAGAGAGAGAGAGAGAGAGAGAGAGAGAGAGAGAGAGAGAGAGAGAGAGAGAGAGAGAGAGAGAGAGCAACCCAATGCGGGCCGGTCTTGGGTTGAGCATAGTCTGTCCCAATCAACGAGTGACCCCGACCTGCAACTCCCTCCGATATTTGAGGGCAAATCACCGAAACAAAAACATCAACAAAGGACACCTGGCCATTGTCACATCTGGACCCTCCTATAGGAGAATCTTCTCTCTCACTTACTTCTAATTACAAAGGTTAAGACACGTCTGGATCCTCCTACGAGAATTTCCTCTTTCTCACTTACTACTAATTACAAAGGTTAAGATGGTTGATGATGCAGATGATGATCCTTATTGGAGAAGTGACTAGTGTAAGGGTAGGTTAATTAGATGACTTGAAAAAACATTACTCATTAATGATACCCCATGATGCAATGTGGTTCTCAAGAATTGTGTGATGATATAATGTTTTCTTTATTTCTCAAATACAATTTTTTTCCCCACAGTGCCCTCTCAATCCATAATATTGTACACGTTGTCATGTGTCATGGTGAGGACATGATTTGATAAAAGTAGCAGTTAAGAGTAAATTCAGAAGTAATGTGTAGAAGATGAAGAGGCTATTATGGTTAGTAAAATGAAAAGGATTTGATCATCAACAAGTAATATAGTGATGGCCTCCTCTAATTAGTACAACTATTCAAGCGGATTCTCCTAAATGTTAATGAGAGGTGATGCTCTCCCCTATATTTCAACTTAAAATCAGCAAATCCGTCATCGTGAGGTAGTAAATAAATGGAATTTTTAAGGTTGTTGCGAAAGAGTGTAGTAGTGTGGTCCAATAAGGCCCCCTTCAGAGCTTAGTGATATTAGTCCTTTATTGGCTTCTGATTTTAGCCATGACACAAGTCACTTATTCTGGCCTTCTACAATTTCAAATCCATAGAGCTGGCCGTCTCTCTGTCAAAGACCAACCTACTAATCTACTATTTCAACCCATATAGCCAGCATTGTAATAACATAGAAATATAAGACATTCGTCACGTTGACAGTGGGCTTATTGGCCTAATATTGCCACCCATCTGATCCATAGATTTGAAAACAGGTATTAAAATCCGAAGTAGTCATCTTTTAGTGTTCGGAAAATTCACAGGTTTTGTTCTCTGCAAGCTGCGAATCAGATGGTTATGATCTCTTCTAGCTAGGGCAACTTTTAATGAATTCCCAGCCCTCCACCCACCGAGGAGCTGATTATCAACTAAACTTTGGGACCCATCGTGAAAAGAGAGAATGTAAATGTAAACTCTGCACCTTTCCCTTCTGGAAAAATCTTAAATACTGCCACAAAACCTTTCAACTGGGATAATGAGTGATTATCAATTCCACTTTCCTGGTCAAGTACTTAAGAATTACTACCCAAGACCCAAGCTTCACTTCCACCCGCCGCTGACATTTCATCAATCAAGCACTGATTAGTCTCATCAGCCACAACACTTTCACTATAAATAACTTTGATGCCCAATTTCGATTTCGATGTCCTGAATGCAAACCAAGACAATCAGATGATGAAGAGGGTGCTAGCATGGCAAGCGGCAGCACAGTGACAGTGTTGCCACCAGCTAGCAATGATTATCATGGTGATTCTACAACAGATGCCCATCATGGAGTAGATCTCCAGCCTTGGGAGCAGCAGCACCCAAGTCCCCTCCATAAGTGCTTATAAGAGGAACAGGAGTTGGATTTGTGGAGTAAAACCGTAGAATAGAAAGGGAAAAAAGATCAGGACTCCGATCAGTTAAAGCAAGTTCAGGGCTTGAACTCTGAAGCATGTCTTCATCTATATCTATCTGTAAGTAGACAAGTATGTGTGTGTGGACAGGCATGATTACTAGGCTAATATTCCGGTTATGGTCCATCTCTGGTAAACCTATTACTAAATATGAACCAAATGTATAGCACCGGACTCAGGAATGCAGTATCACTTACATTTATGCTTTCAGGTATGTTAAATCATAGTTCAAAAACGAAAAACTCATTCATATGTTGACCACCAGGTGGTGAAGCTTCTTCCAATCATAATATGAAGACTAGTGTAACAGTATCACTAATAAATAAAGCAGAAAGTTTTTATATCTAAATATTAAGCCTAATTTCACTGGCATTCAACTGACTCTAGGTCAAGTTGAATCTCGACCAAGTTATCACTTTTCAGCTTCCAATCTCATCTCACTGAGTTGAGCTAAGTCTCACCGAGATTTTTGGACTACATGTAAGATGCATGCATGCACGCTTATTTTACCTTCCATTTTTAAGTTTCTCACAACAATAATCCAGAAAAATACTCCATGTATGAGAAAACAAATAATTTGAGTGAAAGAGCAGCAATGGTGCCTTGACCCTGACAGTATCAAATTATGTGCTGAGTTGTGTATAAAAAAGATGTAACTGCACTCCATGCAGATCATACTTGCACCTTCTGACCATTGGACAGGCAACTTGTTGTATGGAGATGTGTATCACTGCCTTACAGACTAAGAATACCATGCAGCTGAAATGAATTCATAATGCATGCAGTACGCGGATATTGTAATAACTTACTGTTAAATCTTCAAGCCACATAAAAACCACTATGCAATTGCATTATACTTATTACACTTGCAAGAAAGCCCAAAGGAACCCCACAAAAAAATCAAGAGGGAGCCGATCCAAGCTTGCTTTGATCAAAGCTCAATCCTTACAGGGCCATGCAATGGGATTTTATCATGAAGGAATAGAGGGATCTGCATATCTTATATGGGGAAGTTTCCAGTTAGGCAAATATGTTCAAGGGTCCGATGAAGTCCATACCTATTAACAGCTGAATAGGCATCTCGAAATCCTTCTCCATAGCTAGGTTGGTGACGAGTCTTGAGCAATCTGATGGAGGAAGAACTCACCGAGCTTCTTTTCAATGTCAGATTTTCCGACTTTCTTTGATGTTGAGGGTGGTTTGGGTGTGTGGTGTTATACATTAAGAAAAGGAGCCTATAGCACAGATGACGGTGCTTATTGTCAAACTACAAGGTTGAGTTCAAGTCACGTTACCTATCAAAAAAGAGAAACTTAGACATTGAAGAAATTGATTAAAAATCAAACACCATTCGAGATAATAGCCAGTCATTCTTTTTGCCTGGAAACTGCTTCTCGCGATTGGAACATCTTTTTTGTATAGGTAATATGGCTTGAACCGACAGCCACATGATTGTGAATTTATGGTAAGGAACACTTAACTGTTCTCTGGAGAAACAAACATTACCGTTCCAAATAGTCATCCAGTTAAACTCCAAATTTGGATAAAAGTTACCTGACGTCAAGCTTGTTGAGAGCTCAATTAAGGAAACACCACTTTTTGCCAACTGCACAATGGTTAGACATTCTCCCCTAGTGGAGAGCTTCTGAGATTTGGTGTGAGGGCTGAACCATGACGGTAATGGTCCGCCTTAACCAGTTATATACTCACACGTTTTCACCCCAAAAAATAATGAGAGAGAGAGAGAAGAAAAAAATCACTTCCACAATTAACCATTAAGGCACAGTACCTTTGAGTCGTAACCACCAATGCATTAACTCATGAGCAAGGATAGAGCCAGTTAGCAACCTGCGGAAGAGTGTCAATATCTTCCAAATATTGCTTTTAAAGAAGTTCATTACCATTTTGATATCGACTAGCAAACCATAGAAAGAACTTTCAAGCACCACCTTACTTTTCATGTTGTTTGAGCTTCTACAGTTGGAACTAAAAGTACAACATTTTCAACTTATCGCCAACAAACCTCAGTATCTACAACCAAAAAAAAAAAAAACATTTAGTTTATTAGGATCTGTTCCATCATCCTTGTACCATTCTAAAAACTGCCCCCATCTCTGATAGTAAACATGTTTGCCTCCAGCAGTCCAGCCATGGATATCTTCTTCATCATCATCATCATCAAAGTCAAGAATAGTAGGATCATAGTCACCAAAGAAATGGCTGCATGTGCTGCAACACCTATTCAATACATGTGAGGTTGGCACTTATTTATACTTCTATAGTTCTATATTCAGCCCTTCTTAACGCTAAGAGTATCCCATTTTACATTAGTATTGATTCATGATGCACTGCAGAATATAGGACTTGTTCAGTACACCAATGCACCTACTCTGTGCAAATTGAGCCCCTGATTTAGTGATCCAAACTATTGATCCCATTGAAACTCATAACTAGGAGGGAGGGGAAGAGAGATGACTTACAATGACCCCACTTCCCTCGTATTTATTACCGAACCATCTACATTTAGGCTATTGATTTAAGTAAAAGGATCTTTTAATCTGGAAACTTTTACGGGGTCCCACATCCTGACATTCTCCACATCATGGCATTCACAAACAAAGTGCATCACCACATAAAATGGGTGCTTCAGGATTTTGCACACAACTACACATCCTTGTGGATTAGGACCCTATAGGTCCTCTTTTAGCATTGTTCTATGCTTTGATTCAGCATATCTAAGCAATCATTAGACTTCAAATATTAGTCGATTTATAAGACTGAATCCAGGTAAGAAAATACTTTATTTTCCTCAAAACCTGTACTAGGAATCTACAACACATGCTTGCAGTAAGCTAAGCTGCTAAAGGTACTGAAAATGTGAGATAATGTTTGCAACACCGCTAAAATGAAATTTAGACCATTACCTTGGGAGGCCATACAGAACTAGAATGGCTGTAACTTCACATTTTCGAGTCAACTTATGTTTTTGAGTTCTCATATCTGGAATAAAGCTCCTCCCAATTTTTGGCTTCCTATATATCTGGAAGGAAAGAGAAATAGTATAGACAAAGCTAATGGGGACAAGAATACATTATCACGGATAAAGAAAGTTATAAATTAAAAAAAAAAGAAAAAAAGAAAAGGATTTGAATGTCTCATACACTGCTAACGGTCTGCTCCTCAGAAAGACATAAACCCCTTGTCTCAGGCATGTGATGATGACCCAAAAAACAAGAAAAACAATAACCAATCTTGAATAAAGAGAAGCATCCAAAGCCAATTACACATGCAAGCACATATCATGTCCAGGAGAACCATACATCCTTCTCCCCTTCCATGGCTTCATTAAGGGCTTGTCTTTCAACAAGAAGCATTGGAATCTGTTGGTCTAGTTTCATATTCGTTCCTTCAAAATAATCTCTAATCGAATGGTAAAGGGGTTGGCACTCGCCAGTATCCAGAACAGCAGAATCCAAACATTCTAGGCACAGACTTCGCCCATCTCCCAGATAAACATAACTTGTTTTCTTTGACTTCCACACAAAATTAAACAAATATGAGGAGGATTATCAAATATGACGCATGTATTGTTCATTGCAGTAAGAAAATAATTAAAAGCAATCTGTTGAACAGAGAACTGCTACTTAGGTAAATACTGCCAGAAGTCCATACCTCCAACCGTTCACAACTACAACAACGGGTTGTTCTATCATGTTCATGAGAAGGACAGTATTTTTGGCTCCAAAATGGATGAGCTCTATACTCAATTAAACCAGCCTTGTTCGTTGGGATCTGAAAAGATGGATAGCTCAAAATTATGAGTCATAAAACAAGATCATTCAGAAATGAGTACATGCAATCAGGAAACAATACATGCAAAAGTATGAGTAGCAGAGATAAAAATATTGAGATGGATGTCTGATAAAAATAGGAACGATAGAATCAGAAATGATCACATTTAGGAACATCTAGGTGGTAGCATCAATAGGTAAATTTAAAGAGATTCATTTGAGATGGTCTAGACATGTCCAACACATGCCAACAATAACGCTGGTGAGGAAAAGTTTTTCCATGTAGGTTGACGGCCCCACAAAGAAAATGATAGTCAAAAGAGGACATGGATGGAATAGATCCAAAGAAGTGCAACTTGTCCAAGGACTTGGCCTAAGATAGAATGGAACCCCTACATAATTGGAAAAAGCTTTCATTCAGAGTTGAATTACTCCAATTCGCTATGACTTTCCTTTAGATAATCTTTGGAAATTTAGACCAACAACAAAAATTGATGAAAGATTATGTTTAAAGATTCATTGATCATCCATGATAAACCTTAGAATCATGAGTTTAATCGTGATTGTTACCTCGAGTTTGTTAAGAAAACAATTCCCAACCTCAAATTAGCCTAATGTTTTTTTATATATAGAAAAGTAACTGACAACCTTGAGGTAGCAAGAACAAGCAACTTCCAACTCTGACATGGGCTCTTGTTTGTCACCAACCTGCCTAAGTCGGGCACTGTTGATATACAGCCATCATTTTCTTAAATGGCATAATAGGCGGGCATCTCCTATGTGGAAATCACCTGGCTCATCAAGTAGCCCAGCCCCCGCACAATCACTAAAGCTCAACACATACCACTTACACCTCTCTCTCTCTCTCTCCCCCCTCCCGGAAACCAACCACCTTCCTGCTGCTCCTGTTACAAACACAGGGGCACGAAAAAAAAAAAAAAACCAAAACTTGACATGCATCCTATCTGTGTTCACCATTGGACTTTGAATGCTAAAAAAAGAAAATGATACGCTTGAAATCATTAAACTTTGAAAGGCCATAAATCAATCAAAAGAGTTGAGGATGTAACTGTTGCCGACTTTCTGCCCAAACCCAATTCACATCATTCCTAGCCCCTAACCTCCAGTGATTGTCATCAAGCATCCAAGTGGTCCCCAGAGTGGGAGGTGCGCATATAGCAAATAGATGCACCTAACCATTTCTCTACACAAACTTTTAGGAATGGCCGCCGCTTGTTGGGCGCACTAGAGGCCCAACCACTATCCCTCATGAGTTTACAGAGACAAACTTGACACTCATCAAATGTATCTAATGGTCAAGATTTTGACAACTTTGAGGCCCTCAAAGCATTACCTCCCATAATTAGATGTTCCCCTTTTTATTGTTATCTCTTTTTTTTTTCTATAGATGCTCCCAAATTTTGCACAGAGAGAAACCTTTCAAACGCCCTGCCCTCTATTATGATAGTCAAGCTCCAGGTGGGCTTCAGTCTTCACAGGCTAGGCAATTTCATGCTTAAGAACAGTATAGCCGTTCCTGCACGAGCACACACATGGTCACCTCAGATGGTCTAGCCATTCCTATGCAAAGAATGGTACAGCCAATGGGACACACTTGAAAGCATGAAAATCATGTGTGGTTCGGGTTTGATAGCTTTCCCAACATCGTACCTGTGTGCAAGAAATAGGAACCACCGGATCAAGGAAGGTGGCACTGTTTTGAGGCCTTTGAAACCTGTTCCCAGCCGTTAGGCAGTGGAATAGGTGCTGAAATTTGCATGATCAACCCAAACTATCTTATAATGTTTTGAAGAATATCGAGAATTGGTGGTGAAGTTGTTCTTTGTTTAAGTGTAAGTTACAATTAAAATAAAACCTTTCAAGTTCTATGAACAAAACTACAACAGTAACATAAATTGCAAAGCAAATTACAAGATACCAAAATTAAGAACAAAAGGTCTACAATCCACCCTCATATAATTATACCTTATAATTTATAATAAGTATAAAAATAAAAAAATTTCTTGATATCAAATATAAACTATACACTAATGTACCATACTGCATACTGCATAGTAGCCGTTATTGATTCTAGTCATGACAAAAATAAATACAACCGCAGAAAGTTTCTTTCCGGGAGAAGGAGATTTTCATGGAAAAGGACCCAAGTTCATCTAATCTGATTACTATATATGTTTACCACTTTTGGTAAAACGGTTGATATGGTGATGACTGGAAGCTATCTTACTCAATCTTGGGCAAGCTCAATTATAGATTTTTGGCTTGCAAGTTTTACTAAGCCTTAAATAATCATATAAAATTTGACACTTACTTGACTTTATCTAATTACTAAAGATTAAACAATTCATTTTTTTTCCCAATTAAGATAGGTGATTGAGAGACCTTTTTTTATGTCATCCTTTTAGGTGAACCCTGCTATTTGCGGAAAATGACTATTCCATGTACTGATTTCAATTCCAATCAAAGTCAAAATATATCTTGGACCCAATCTGACTTTGACCCTCTCATCCCTGTACGGTGCCATGTTTTATTCACTCAACATTCAAACAAAGATATTTTGGAAGTGTTTCATTGAAGTTGTGTTGCTTTCTCTTCTTTTATAGTTTCAATTGTAAATCATGTGGGATAAAGATGCGCAAAGTCCAACTCGTATGATTTTCTAAAGCCCATTACAGATCATACCATGCAGGCATGTGAAGGTCTTTCTGGGACGTAATCGAATTTGCAGATCGTGTTAAAGATCAGGTGCTGAAAACATTTCGGAAGCACCATTCCAAATTTTCAAAAGGAGAATCTTCTGAGCTGGGTTAGCAGAAACAGAACAAGATACGTCACTCTCGATTTTCCCTCCAGAAAAAGAGATGTCAGAATGTGCAATCTATTCTGCTTTACATCTATCCCCATTACACGCTTAGAAACTTGATGGTAACTGTTTCACAATCAAATCACCAACTGAAAAGATTAGCTTTTCACGAAGTCGTGGAAAACCCATAATGACAATTGTAAATCCCTGAGGACAAAGTCATGGACATCGAGGATTTGGTACATCTATGATCCTTTTATTTGACTATTTGAGGATTCTTAAATCTGTGCAGGGAAGAGAATAAAATCTTCCAACCTGAATCCTCACCAATTACCAAACGTCGCCACAGTGATTGTGTGCAACTAATTGGGATGAGATTGGAAATTCCCCGCCAGATGCTGGTAGATTTAGTGGGTCATACGAATATATTACGAATATAAAGAAAGACGTGAACTGGACCCCCTATATTAGTTTCATGCTGCAATCTTAAAAGATCTCATGCAAAAGGTAATGGTTGAGTGTCGTCCATTGAAATTTCCTTTTCTTCTCGGTTGTATGTAGGACTGTTAATTTAGCCCGTTGAAATGGGTATTCGGCGCGGTCCAAGCTAGAAAACGCATGGCTTTTAAAAAATATTGAGCCCAGCGGGCTGGGTTAGGACAATCATTTAAAAGCCTGGTCAAAATGGGACTAAGAATGGGCAGAGCATTCCTAACCCGTTCAAGCCTGGCCCGGTCCACCCGCAATATTATTTTACTAATTTTTATATATTTCAATGGGAACCCTCCAAAAATTCCTTCCAAAATGTCTCTTCCTTCCACTATTTTTCATGAATTCAATCACTTCTCACTCCACACAAAAAACCCACACCATGAATTGGCAGTGGACTCAATTTCATACTTTGACTGGATCCACTATTGAGTTTAGGTTTACAAATTTTGATAGATTGACCACCCTTCATTTTGAAGACTTAATATCTAGCATCTAGACATTTTGAAATTTAATCAAGCTGAAATTTGGTCTACCCCCTTATTTTGCTTTCATTATCATCTTTAGTAACAAAGTTTCACTCATTAAGTAGAAAAAAGACGTCTCCATTGATGAAAATGCCAAAGCCAGGCCCGGTTAGGGCCCAGCTCGAGCTCATACGGGATGCGATTTGACATAAGCTTACTCAATTTAGGGTCGAAATATTGGACAACCCATGCCCATGCTTAGGCCTGACCCATCCCATTGACAGGCCTAGTTGTCTGGCGTCTTTGGTTTTTTGGAAGGCGACTATACGCTTTTTGTTAGGAAATACAATTTGATGTATTCAATTACATGAAATAAACAAGCCCTTACAGCCTGTAAGATTGCATGTTTGGGGTATATCCAAATTCTTGGAATGTTGTCTTTTATCATCATTCACAAATGCTCGTGTACAACTCCAGCAATCCTGATGTTCGAATTTGGAGAGTCCAAAAGGGCAAAAGCAACAATCTACTAATCAAACAAAATTTCCAAAAACACCATGCCTTTTTTTTGTTTTTGTTTTGAAAAAAGAAATATATTAATATAAGAAAAATGAAATTACAAAAAACTAGAAAGACTAATAATGTCCAATGGAACAAGCGAAACCAAGCTTAGCTCAATCAATGGTGGGCAAACCAACTGGCATTTCTACTTAGAAATTTAGAACATTTGACATTTCCGTTAGAAATTCCTAAAAAGTGAAAAAGAGGGGGTTTTAGATTTACTTTTCAGCTTCCAATCCTGCCCATCCAGGGACAGACAAGCCACTGGAAGCCACTGGAAAATCAAAGTAATAAGGAATAATTTTAAATTTGTTTTTCAGTAACCAATGCTGATATGCAGGTCAGATCCGTTGGAACATAGGAGCTCACAAATTCTTTGGCTTGCGTACTAGTTAGGCAGTCTACTTTTCACCCAAGGTCCACATCAGAGAAAACCAATGTAAAGCAGTAGCGGAGTCACCGTATAGTCTGTCTGAGTTTTTGTAGTGCACCAAAGATTTTATTGACTGAGTTAACCCAAATCAAGTCTAGATGAAATTCATTAAGAGGGAATTTATGAGATAGCGCCGGGTCACATAAAGCCCAGGTCCTCTCATGGACTGGGTCTCAATAAACCTTTGCTCGGCTAAGTTGCAGGCAAGGGAGCTCCACAATACCGATATTTCGAGGTTCCAATTTAGGGCGATTCCTTATATGGTCCTGATCTTAGGGCTGGGCTCGCAGGGAAATAACAAGAGTTATCAAGAAAAAAAAAAGTATATATATATATATATATATATATATATATATATATATATGAGAGATGCTCCTATGAGAGATATCTCTCGCCTTATTTGAGAGATAAGAGTAGGGGACCTCACATTTAAGTTGCTGGCATTAAATATTGATGTGAGGACCCCCACTCAATTTCTCATATAAGGTGAGAGATATCTCTCATAGGAGCATCTTCATATATATATATATATACATTTTATATGTATATATAGACATACAGACACACACACACACACCAGCTCTCCTTATCTTCAATTGGCCCAATCCAACAGCCTGGCCCACCATTCAAAGCCTTAAGCCTAATGGCCCTTTTGGACGGCCTCATCAGTGGGGATTACTGGTTATTGTAGTAGGAATTTCACAAAATTGATGGCTGATCTTCTCAGCTGATGGCAATGATTTCAACCCTCTGGATTGCATTGACTCACACGGGCCACATGTATGGAACGTCCCCTCTTGAGTGCAGTTAACTGGGTTTACACATAAATGAAGGTTCATGTGTTTGGCTAACCTGGGTTATCAGCAAGTGAGAGTTCTTTTATTTACCATAACATGTAAAAGGACTTGCAGGTAAACAGATTTATAGGTAAATTGTGCTCTTGGCAAGCAAGTTCTGAGGATCCAAACAGGGTTTTAGGAAACTATATTACCTAATACTCAATAGTCAATACTATCCACAGAGGCAGAAAAATAATACAAGACAACCCACTCGGAAGCCCCAACCCACCCTTGACATAAAAGTCAATGTTAAGAATTTACAATTAGTTATATTGCCTTTTATCTCTATATATATAATCTGGTCTTCTTGAGATTAAAATTGATTCCATAGTTCCACTACCAGCACATTTGGCATGAAAATGGCTTGCAACACTTCAATCTCCAGTGATCAAGACATATAGGCAAATGACGTCAAGTTAATGCAGTAAGTCAAGTTGGGTCGACCTCAAATTCCCTTGGAGAATAGAATGTCTCAAAAGTTGATTCACACCTATTGTCACCCGTCACTTATTTTCATTTAGTTCACTATTTATTATGGAAAAAGGAAAAAGGAAGAAATTGAGAAAGTGTGTGAAGATTCCAGAGTGAAAAAAGACAGCTCAAAACAACGACATTCGCTTCGTATAACTTAGGCTATAAGAGAAAAATCTTCATGTATGAAATTATACTCCTAAGTGAAAAATATAACATGACTAATGCTATATTGATACTTTTAATAGTCTTTTCGGGTGTTAATAGAGGCAGCATAAATACTTTTTAATACTCCCCTCGGATGGAGCCCACTCCTTAACAAAAGATCCCCTCACAATATCATTGGTTGGTGAGGGAACAAAACCAATCATGAATTTGGGCCCACAGCACCTTACTTAGTCTTTTTACATTGGAGACATATCCTTGAAACTTTTAATTCATTATAAATACATCCACCAACACCCATATGTGCACCAACTTCATCTTGCAGCATTGGTCATGTGACTGTGCTTCTGTTTCTCCCAACGAATATTATTATTATAGCTCTCTATGGATTGAGTTGAGCTTCATTGGGTCGGGAATGGATAATCTGCATCCTGGGGTTCAGATTACCTCAATTTGGTCCCCAGGATATGGATTACCTCTTCCTCTCATGACAGAGATGGAAGACTTTATATGCTACTTGGATTTTTTCAGTTACATATAGAGGTTTCTTAGCATAATTTGCAACACCAGGATCTCTCCACTGTATATGCAGACATTTCAACGGTGATTGAGAAGACATGTGTACAGACATACATAAACATGCTTTTATAATCCTTTATACATGTATGCATCATCATGATTAAAGCCTTGTCCCAACCACGTTGTGTTTGACTAAAAAAATTCTGTTTCTCCATTTCGGCCTATGCCGAGCCAAATCTTTGGATAGATCAATTACATGCGAAAGGTGAGAACATATATAAAAGTATGCATCGATCCAATATGTAGCATATGAATCACAATAATTCCGAACAGAAACTCTAGGAAGAAGAACTGTGCTTCCACATACGTGAGCACAACAACGCCCAAAATCTAAACCAACCAAATAAGAATGAACCATTTTCCCAAGAAACGAAAAAAAAAAAGCAACAAAAACAACACAATTAATCACAATAATGGTAGGATACACCTAAATGATCAGATCAAGATGCTGTCAGTTGATGATGCAAAATCTGAAAGGTACTCTTAAGTTCGGAAATGGCGATTGGCCGCACAACACAATTGGCTCCACCCAAATAATA
Organism: Cinnamomum chago; assembly: GCA_038049695.1. Classification (NCBI taxonomy): domain Eukaryota; kingdom Viridiplantae; phylum Streptophyta; class Magnoliopsida; order Laurales; family Lauraceae; genus Cinnamomum; species Cinnamomum chago. The sequence goes on from CP142457.1 coordinate 34,655,662, forward strand.
GAATTACACTGGCATGGTAAATTTATTGAAGATTTGGAATATCCATCTAAAATTATAAAATAATGGTTGAGCCCACCCAATAATATTATTAGAGTGAGCATAAAAATTCTGAAAATCTCAAATGACATAATCACATTAGGCTCACCCAATGAGCTGGCCAATAATAGAAATCGCCAAGGATTTTTTGGCCTCCTTACGTTTTCCATCATTGAAGGTTCATCTGGTAAAAATGAATCATAGTTTTGTTAGATCATAAATTAAAATTTTGGAACGATAACCTAATTTCCCTTAGTTTATCATAATCGAGACAACTTGAATTATTGTTAAAACATATTTTATTATTGAATGAGAGTATAATCGCCAATTCAATGGTTGTCAATGCGAGACACCTCCCTTCTATAGAAATAATAAGGAATCGATCACTGTTTGAAACACAAATGGTAAAGGTGTTAGATAAGGTGTGTGAGTATTTACCAAATAGAAAAAAGGAATAAGAAGAGAGAGAGAGAGAGAGAGAGAGAGAGAGAGAGAGAGAGAGAGAGAGAGAGATGGTGTAGTCTTTTTTACTAATAGCTTGAAGTATGAAAATCATTGCATACTGCTTTATTATAATGGCAACTGTAAAATTGCGATACAATCACATTATTTTTATATACCAAACTGACTTTTATGTTACATCGTTACAGTATTTTCTCCTTTCTTTCATGGACAGGCACGTGAAAGTCAGCGAGTGCACTTTATATGTGAATTACTCTTGGCACTGATAAAATGATATTTTGTTTGCACTCATTTACATAGATAAATGACATGCATATTGGTTATGCTTGATCACGGGTTTGTTTGTGCTCATTCTCACATGATGCATAAATGATTGTGTGATATGCTTGATCACATTTGTTTGTGCTCATTCTCACATGATGCATAAATGACTGTGATAATGAGATCATTTTCAGCCTCTCATTTACATACTTGAGGAGGCTAGTTGTGACTATAGAGAAGTGGTGACACATGTCACAATAAAGGTGTCCATCCAAACAGGTTGCGAGTTTGAACACTTCTGACTAGGTATGGCAATGGGTAGGGTTTAAATGAGAACCCGCCTCAAGCCGCTCCTAGTAGGGGTGGGTTTAATTGTAGTTTTCTTGGTTTTGGGCAGATTTGAGTTTTGTTATTTTACCTTGCCCCACCATGTCCCATTCCATATGTATAATATATATTTATTTATTTCTAAAAGGTACAAACACAACTTATGTGGTAAAGGTAGTGTGGGGCATTAACTCAAGGGAGGTAGAAAGATGCTGTGTTTAATGTATACCGGTGTCGGGGTAGGTTTGGTGTCACATACCAACGACCCCTCATGGGGTGGGGTGGGTCGAGTTTGGATGATATAAACTTTCGATGGGGTGGATTTGGGTGTACCACAACCCATACCAAAACCCACCCCATTGCCATCCCTACTTGCAACCACATGATTTTTTTTATTTTTTATTTTTTGCACTTTAGGGACCCCAAATTGGTAACCTAGGCATTCCTCTTCTTTATGATCTGATAAATCTTAAGACGTCTAATTTCATATCTTCAGTTTTTATAAATTTTGAGAAATTTATAAAACACTTCAAAAACGATCCACATCTAAAACCGTTCGATGTACTCATTTACTCGTGATACAAACATTATAATGTATTTAACATATTTAAAATTAGCATATGTAAAACCCATTTCCCGCAAATAGCCCTAACCGCCAAACATTCCCAGCCAAATAAATGATGGTGGCCACAGTTGGAAAATTCGTAATTCAGACTAGACGACTCCAATGCAAAAGAAAAAAAAAAAAACCCTCAGAATGAGTCAGCACGAAGACTCGGAAGAGTCATATTTTTTTAAAATAATTTAAAAAATATTCAAGAATGAACCCATTACCAATAAAAAAGAATATAAATATACACCTATTTACATGCATTCATGATGATCAATTTAAATTTATAAATTTATATGTGCAAGAAAAGCACTACAATAATTTAAATAAAAGAAAAAGTAATACATATTACATAATTTGTTAGTCAAAATATCGAAGATAAAAGATCAAATATAAGCTTCAAACTACATTCCAATCATCATTTTTAAATTATTGACTTCAAGCCTCATGCATAATTACTTATACATAAACTTTAATTGTTTAAAATTAGATCTAACTATTAAATGACTCAGAATGCAAATAACTTATTAAAATGAGATAAATCAGTTAAGTCTCCCGTTCTTTTTTTTCTTTTCCTTTTTTTCTTTAATTTTTTGTGACTTGATCTCTCGTCAAAATGAGATGACTCAAAACGGTCCAGAGTCAACACCGAGAGCTCTTCATGGTGACTAATGAGGTTCGATGGTTCATTGCCTGATGTGCTTCCAAGGCACCTCCTCATATGGCTGTAGATGGCTTACATACACCAGGCAGAATACCTTATGGGAACCAAACATTTTGGCACATAAATCATACAACAGATTATTCACTCACATCTAGTTGGCAAATTGACATGGTCATAAGTAGATTGGTAGAATTTATGGATTCCTCATGACAGTTAAATCAATCTGGAAGAAAATAGATTTTTAACAATACACAACATTATCATTGCCCTTAGAGGAAGACCGATGAGCTCATAGGCATGGAAACTAAATTTAGAAGACCTATAACAGATGTGCAAGTTTCTGCCTGGGAAGAACTTTGTTGTAACTGCACAAAAGAAGTTCCCTTTCCTCCAAAGCTATCAATGAAAATACCCAAGAACCTGACCACCCACATTTTGTTTGATGGCTTCTTCATGATCCAAAACGCCATTAGGAGTTGTAATCACAACGTAGCCCCACTGCAAAAAAGAAAAGAATTAAATCAAAGAAAAAAAGGATTAATTAATTTACTTATTTATTTGGATCTTTAAAAGAGATAACAAATTATCTTAGCATGAGATGGTAACAGACCCACCAAATATGATGTTTTAGGGTAATTTGGGGAATCACCTGTGGGGTCTGTGTTCCATAAACCTTAAAACCAGATCCTTTGAGTGAAGCAAGAAATCCCTAACCTAAATATATATACTAAGAAAAAAGGTAGGTCACCAGTCATGTTCATGGACCCCATCCGATCCCAACAGATAAACAGATAATCTCCAGATTAGACAGATACCCAAATTCAGCCTGTCAGACGTTGCTGCGTCTCCATGATGGTCAGCCGATTAAGGTGGAGTTACTACACCAAATGTCTATTTTAGAGCCTTTACATCAGATGTCTAGAGAGGTCCAATGGAACTTACTTATGTGGAAGATGCCTAATGTAGACTCTGTTATATGTGGGATGGTATGAGCGTCACAAACATGAGAGGCAGCGCAATTTATGGTTCAAACAGGGAGGACACGATCCTGACCCACCCCTCACATCATGGTTTGATCCTAACATGGCTTTTTACACAGACATTGACAAGTGTCTCTTTTGCCTTGAGAGAGGTGACAGAAAGCACTGCTTCAGTATAACAAAGAGTGGATTGTTTGGCTCCCTTCCAACAATCTCCAACTTCTTACTCCCAGAAAATATGAAGAATCTGTGCACTATATTTCATGCTCTAAGCTCAACCGGACCTAGCACAAATCATCTAGTTCTAAATTTTCTAATGGCGCGAACCATTTGCAGTGTATAGATCGAGATCGATGGGATAAAGCTAAGATTATGATGGTGATGATAATGCACCTAACCGTTGGGTACTTGTAGATCACCATCTACCTGATACATATTATGATACCCAGATATTCCAAAATCAGCAATGAATCTGTGTTGTATGAAATCCAAAACTTTATTTTCTATGTAAATCCATGCATCTGCTGTATCAACTATATGCCCCTACTACATAAATGTGTATCTGGGCAACATAGGTTGCATATTGTGTACATAGGTTGCATACTGTGTACACAGCTTCCAATGAACTCAACAAATTCAATATCCATGGGACTTCCTTCTAATATTGCAATCGAGTGTGTAGAAAAAATTCAAAATCATTAGTATGACGAGCATCAAATCAAGATAAGCTATCGGTATGCATAGTCAAAATATGGCTACGGCACTAAGGTGTAGTCTTCAACGGATTATGCAAGATAAAGGCCACATTTATAAACTTAGCCTGGAAGGCATCAAATCGAGTAACTTGGGTGACTTTGAGCAAGTCTTTGGCACTCCATTAGAATCATTTGACTGGGTGAGTTAGTTTCCTTCAAGTTAAGAGTTGAATTGGCCAAGTCAAAGCAAGTGAGTTTTTGAATTAAGGATAAAGCAATTGGTGTAGTTATTGTTGACTTTCAGGCAATATTATTAGGACTAAGGAACCATCCAACAGATGCCACAAGAAAAAGGATAGAGACGTAGGATGATAATAGATGCATCATGGATGTAAGGGCTCAATTTCAAAACCTGCTGGTAGACACCATGTATATAGTGAGGTGTTACTGCTAAATATTTAAACAGGAATGGGAAGATTATAGATAGGACAATAGAGGGAAAGACGGGAGTTCCTAATATAGGAAGAAAGAGGAGCCAAACAACAAATTAGCTGAAGTTCAATAAAATGCATGCACAACTATCAAAGTACACCTGTTGTGTCGGTAGCATACGCAATCTGTATTCTTCAATATCCATAGCCTTTAAGTCCTGCCTATATGTGAGTGCCCGGCAATCATTTATCCGACCTTGCAGTTCTACAGTAATCCTTCCCACCCTATGTGGATCGAAGACTTGAAAATCTTTGATATATCCTGGAAGGCAGATGATAAGAGTTCATCAGCTATACTAAATTGGCCAATACTTATCTTTCAAGTTATAAATGGCTTCTGCAGGGTGGAGGCACCAGGCCAGGCAATGAAGCCTTCAAAAAGGCAATGCTTGAAGAGTAATCTTCTTAGCACACGAATTCCAGAGAGAGAAAGAGAGAACAAAATGCAAGAAAATTATAAAATAGAGCATAATAATTCAAGCAAAGACCATCAAGCAACGACCATCAACTACTTTAATATTACATAACATTATGTATTATGTGCATGAGTAATAACTAATACAATGTGGTATTACATCTACAATATCAAAGTAGTATATACAAAAGAATACTTTAATAAAGGTATAAAAATAAGTGTACTAACAAAGGAAAATGCACTACTTAAAGTACCAATAAAAGCAAAGGAGGACATGGATAAAAGACCTTTATTTCAATGAGAAGGAACGAAGAAAGTGAAGTTACAACAAAAAAAAACACCAGACAAGGAGACAAGCAGGGGATGTACTGCATGGTAAATACCCATCCAAACATATTTCCCTCGGTGTTTTGATGAAAAAGGGTACATGTCCCTTTGAATATGGAATAGAGAAACGAGTCCTAAGCCTCAAGATATTCCGGTAGAGCCTTGCGCATGGTGAACATGAAGGAGCAAGCCTCCACAACTTTTAAAGAATTGATTATAGATTCACCAACACTTAAGTAGGATTTGGTGATAATGGGGCATTTAACAGATAGAAAATTTAAATTTAAACTATTAGGCAGTAGCATTTCAAGAAGATAAAAATAGGCTAGAAGCCCTTTTTCCATCAGCAACAAAATTTTCATAAAAACAAATGAGGAAGGTACAAACTGCTGTAAGGCATTATAGGGGAAGCAAACCTCAGAAAGCTTTGAATGAAATGAGAAAGAATAAACCAAAAGAAAAGGAACAAGAAAGAGTATATCAAACGCTAAAAGACCCTAGTAAGGGCAAAACGTTAAAATTTTCAAAACCAACAAAATGCAAATCCAGATTAAAGTTGGAGCCAGAACTTTCCTCCAAAACCTTACACACAAATTAGTGTCAAATTAAAGTAAGTGCTAATTCATGAGGCGGCGGGGGGTCCTCCCCCTCCCCACCCTACACCCTCCACACCAAAAAGAAAAAAAGACACTCACATGAATCAGAATTCACCCCAAAATTGACTGGTATAGATAGATGAGATTTGAAGAACCCTAACAAATGGGTCTCACTTGAGTTGCAGAAATACCAATTAAATTTCGGACACAAAATCTGTATCAGCTGGGATGAAATAGAGTTGAATTTTAAAAAAAGGTCCTGGTGGTAAGGGAAGTGTACCATGTGGATTAGAAATCATTAGAGTTTGTACCAATTTTCAGTGGACTTGGATGTGGCTGAAGTTCAAGCTATTTAGCAATCTCATTCAATATTTCCATGGGTAACTGTGTATATCAAAGACATCTTGAAAATCACTAGGTGCATGCAATATGGTGAGCAGGAATTATGGAGAGTAGCATCCATGGTTAGGAAAATCAACTCCCTCTCCCTCTTTCTAAGCACAGATATTAAAATGGGTTGCTAGTAAAATACCTCGATCTTTCATGATCTTGAGAAACGAAGTCATTACAGTGGAAATGGGTTTCAGATTAGTCGTCGCTTTCCCTCTCCTCTCTGCATTTACGATCGTCCTCAACGCATCATTCAAAATCCTTCTTCCCATATTCTCTGTTTCAACAAAATTTCATGACCGATCAACCACCACAGTACAAAAATCCAGTGAATTTAACATCAAAGTCGTCATTGGAATCTCCCCGCGTGCACCTTTGAAGTTATGGTGCGGCCAACATCCACCAACGATTTGGATCAATGGATCTCACCCCAACTTCAAACCAAGAGAGAGAAGGAAAAAGAGAAAGAAAGAAGGAAAGAGACCTAAACTTATCAATGAGAAATGGCTTTCTTCTTCTTCGTCTTCTTTGGTTTGGTTAGGGTTTTCTTTGCTGCTATTTCAGTTGCAGGGAGAGGGAGTCATTTACTAGGGTTTTTCTCTAGAGAGAGAGCCAGCACCAGCAAAACTCGTTTTAAAAATTAACTCGGACGAATCTGGGTCGATCCCTATTTCAATCCGAGCAAGTTATTGGAGAAATATCATTAGATCCATACCCATAAATGCAAAAGCAAAATAAAAACCTTATCCCCAGAAAATCAAAATACAAATACAACTGCAACAGCATGTTTCCTTCCAAATACAAATACAAACTAAGATACATTTCAACATAAGTAAATTTTTATTTTTACCACAAAAAAGAAAAAGGTAACTTGTAATTTATGAGATACTTCAAGGAGATCACTTGTAATTTATGAGACACTTTAAGGAGATCACATCATGCAGTTAGCTGAAGGTTCATATTAACACATAAACAGAGTCACAAGCCCGTAGCCTTATTTCAACAGAGAGAAACATAGGTTAAATGCTCCACAAACCATCAAGATCACTTTAGATTTAGGAACACTATCACCTAAGACAAGCATATTAGACAGACAATGAGAACTAGCCCAAGAATCCCAATGACGATTCAGAGTTTTTTCTTCCGATTAACAAGTGTGAAGATATTTATTATCCAAGGTCCAAAGTACCAAAGCAGTATCTTTATATCTCAACTGACCTTACCAAGAAAAAAGGGGATAACCCTTTGTACTCCATGCAGCCCAAAGTAGAGTAGAGTATCTGGACACTTGGCATGGTTTAGATACTAAAATGAAAAAAGAAAAAGGAAATGAAAAAATCCTGCATACCCTGTCAATGCATTTGTCGATATTGCTTACCCATTAACATCTGATTTAGCAGCTCACATTCTCAGAGGTCTTGAAAACCTTTTTCCGGGTCACAAGGCTATGTGAGTGTCAATAACAGTAACTGGGGTATGAGAGCCCCCTTGCACCACTAGGCAGAGCACACAAAATAACAAATAGTAGTGCAATGCGTGTGATAAATCAATAATGCATGGCCATTCAAAAAAAAAAAAAAAACTAACCAGCTGCATAAGCCAAATGCTAAAATAAACCACAAAAGAGAAAACACCAAATCATAAAATGCACAAAAGAAAAAACTCCAACTCACAAAATCAAACCCAAGTTCGCCAAGACCATGGTTGTCAATCATCTACACACACGAAAAAAAAAAAACCCTCCAAACCTAATAACACGTATGAAGAGAGGAATAGAGAGAGATAACAAGAAAATCAGCACGTTAGGAGAGAAGTACCTTGTGGATCTTGATAGAGGATTGGAGAAGAGGTGGAGGAAGGAAAAAGACCGCAAATGAATCGAGAGCTTGAAGAAGACACGCTGCTAGGGTTTTTCACAAATGGATTCGAGAGCCCTCTTTGCTGCAAAAGACAAATGAGGGTATTGGGTAAACTTGTGAATCCCAGAAAGATGAGAGGGTAAACTTGTTCGAAAAATATTGAAAATTATCTTTCCAAAAAAACGCTTGATTTCTGGGACTTTATAAGATAGAAAAGAAAATATCTGTTTTGTCCAAACAGTCTCATAACGTAAAATATCTTTTTCCTGTGTTTTAAGAGATATACACCCAGAAATTTGACATACCAAACGGGCCCTAATATCAAAAAAGGACTCAATGAATTATTAATAAAAAATTCTTGAGTTAATTTTTTTATTTTACTTAACACAGATTTATCCTAATATCATTATAAAAAAAATACAAACACTGTCCCACCCGTTGGACCTAAGTCCCCTTCCAAAACACGTCAAGATTTTGACTGGTAGCCTATTTTTTTTATTCAACATCATCTAATCAAAATTAAAAAAAAAAACACACAAAGATTTTGACTCGAAACCGCCGGGACCAAGATCCAATCAATGGTTGATGGATTCAACATACGGTTATACTGTACATTAGCAAACATCATCTAATCAAAATAATTATGATCACTTTAAATTTACTACAGCAACGCTCTCTCTATCCAGCCCCGCTAACAATCCTAACTCGAGGATGTCGCAATGGAGCCATGGCCGAAATCCCCCCGTCCACCATTGAAAATACACTATAAAAAGTGAATAGCTCCCTGCACGCATAAGTACTGATCACATCTGGGAAAGCAAATGGAAAAATCCAAGGAGTGAAATATTTTCTACTCTTACCACCTTAACTGCAACAATCAATGGATTAAATTTAGTTTTGGCAGCTAGCTTTAATTTTCACCTCTTGATCGTAATTAGCCAGTGGGCCCAGAGGCGGACCCAGGATTTTCATTTAGGTGGGGCTAAACTTTTGCTAGAAAATTTTCACATCAATAATAACAAAAGAAAAAAATATATTCCATGTAAATAGATGCAAAATATTTAACTATATCAACTCAATATATTTCTTGTTTAAAATGATGACTATTCATTTCTCCAAAATTTACAGTATAAGAGAAGTATACTAAAAACAAAAAAACTTTTAAGGGATCCTACTACCAACACATGATTTGTAAATAAACTTTTAAGCTACAACAACCAAATCGCGAATCCTCAAGAAATTAGCACACAATTTGACAAGCAAACTACAACAATAATAAAGAAACTCTAAAAAAGTAATACACATTATCATGTAAAAATTAGTACCTCGTTATTATTTCCTTAAGCTCCAAACAGTTCCTAAATCATATGAATCCAAATGAGAACACCTGTATTTATAATTTATACATAAACATTATCAGCATAATCATAAACATCATATTACAGGCTAAAAATAAAGTTTCCAAAATGAAAAAAGAGAAGAAGAAATAAGTAGTTAAAGCTTAAACATAGATCAAGACAATTAGATAAGACTTGCTCACAACAATTCTAGATCTATTCGAAACCAGGACATAGAAAATATGAACAGTTGTGCTTGAGTTTATTAGGGATGATGGGTTATTAACTACATTCTTTTCAACATTAGTGCTCAATGGTTGGGCTTGAGTTTATTGGGGCACACTCATAAACTCAAGGCCAGCAAGTTAAATCATTGTTATAACTTTATCACCATCATTATCATCATCAAAGCCTAGTCCCAACTTTGTTGGGATAAGCTACATGAATTCTGATTCACCATTCTAGTTTATCTTGAGCCAACTTAGAAGCAGGGAGTGCTCTAAACTCAGTTATGACAAAAGTCTTGCATTAGCTTCTAACCCAACACAATCATCCTTCTTTATCAAGGCTTCAGAATAGCAGCTAAATCATTGTTATAATGTATTTGGATTTAAAACTGATAATGAACGGAGAAGATAAGGTAGTAAATACAAGATCACAAACACAATACAAAATAATAGTGGTAAAACAGAATATGTAGGGGATGTGGAGATCACTTAAATTCCAAAAGAGCCATCTCCTTTTCTCTCCCCTTATCTTTGATACTTTGACCAGAATAAAACACCACTCTCCTCTCCATGATTCATCATAACCGAGAAAAGAGCAATCACAGGCCTTCTCCACACAAACACCCTCCACTACAAGCCAATGCAATGTTTTGAAAAGCGAGAGGCGCATCAAAGCGCTAAGGTCTCCTGGGGCGTAAGCGCTAAGGCGCGAGGCGAGGCGTGGGCTTCATCAAAGCGAGGCACACATTGTAGATAAAAAATATATATTTTAGTATAGATACATAATTCACAAATTAGAGCAAAAAAGAAGAGGAATATTAGAAGAGCTCTAAAAGTCATAAAGCATCCATCACTCTAAATCCTAAACATTCAAAAAAGTACCAACAAAAGTACAAAAGTGTGACACCATACATAAAACCACCACACAAAAATACTTCAAAGTCAAAGCAACAACACAGATGCTCCTAAGGAGGACCTAACAGCTGCAGGAAATAAAAATAGCAGCAGAGCAAAAAAACAAAATGAACAAGTAGATTTACAGCAGCCAAACAACGTAAAAAAAAAAAAAAAAAAAAAAAAAAGAAAAGAAAGCATGATCTGATTGATGAACAGGAAAAAAAAAGAAAAGAAAATTAGTGGCAGGAAATCAGTGGCAACAACAGCAATTGAAAGAAAACAACAGAAAGAAAACAGCAGCAGCAGCAGCATTCAAATCAGCAGCAGGGAAAAAAAAAACAGCTGCAGAAAAAAAAAAGCAGCAGAAACTGAAGGATGCACGAAAAAGAAACAGAATGTAGCAGCAGCAATAGAAAGAACACAATGCACGAAAAAAAAAAAAAAACAGCAGCAAGAACACTGTGAAGACCAGACGCAGAGATCACCAAAAAAAAAAAAGAATGTAGCAGCAGAACAAAAAAAAAAAAAAGAAACAGCAGCAGCACAAGAAACATCAGAAAAGAAAAAATGTAGCTGCAGAGCAAAAAAAAAAAAAAGAACAGCAGCAATAGAAAGAAAACAGCAGCACAGCAGGGAAAAAAAAAACGGCAGCACGAAACAGCAGGGAAAAAACAGCAGTGTGAAGAAACGCAGCAGGGAAAAAAAACAGCAGAAACACAGCAGGGAAAGAAAATACAGAACAGCAGCAAAGATCGTGAGAAAACAGAACAAAAAAAAAAAACAGAGAGAGAGAACAAAAAACAGTAGCAGCAGAAGAAAAGGGAAAGAAAGAAACGAAACAAAAAAAAAGGAAAGAACGTGATTTACCTGGCACCTGCGCAGCGCCGGAAGAGCAGCTTCTTCCTCTTCGTCGTCGTCTTCTTCTTCTTCTTCTTCTGCTTCCAGCGACTCCCTGCTTCCAGCGATTCCTCTTCTTTTCTTTTTCTTTTGTTTCGTTAAGTCACCTAGGGCACGATATTTACCCTTTTTTGTTGGGCTGGGCCGCTGTACTGTTGGGCTATTGGGCTGGATCATTTTCTAACTTAAGCCCATTGACTGTTGGGCTGAATATATATATATATATTTTTAATCTTAAATTTCGGGCTCATTGACAGAAGCCCACTAGGCGCGCGCCTCACGCCTCTTCCAAAGGCGCGCGCCTATGAGACCAATGAAGATGGACAAAAAGCTACTAGTCACTTGAACTAATTAGGCTTGAAGCACAGAAGCTTAAAGACTCTAATGAAAGCTTTTCATGACTTGGTAATCTTTCACACTAAGACACCAATATCCCAATTTAGGGTATCTTTTGCCTCAACAGCTCTGTTACTAAGTTTTGTTTGGCTGTTTTCTTGATTCAGTAAAGCTGTGTCCCCCATTCCTTGAATGAATGGATGCAGTAACTATCCATTGAGTCTTTCTACCAAAAAAAGAAAAAAAAATTTTATCCATCGAGTCCATGTCAGGTCCTTTTAAAATATATCTAGCTAAAGCTAATCATGTTTGTGTGGGGTCGCTCCACGCTCGTAAATCCAGTCTCGGCTTACCACACCCCAGTCTCGGTTTGCCATTGATCTCGGACCCATCCCAGGTCGGCTGCAACGCCATCTCGGAAGAACCAAGCAGCGAGTCTCGGTGGCCACGTCACCGACTCCCGATCTCGGCCATAGCCCTTACCCGACCTCGGCTCCTGTCACTCAGCCATAAATGCGGTCATAAATGCGCTGCCATGACGGGATCGGCGAACTGACAACATAGTGGGCGCCGGATCTAGATAAAGAACACGCCTTATCTAAAAAGTCATGTCCATAGGCGGGGGGTGCTGGTCCGATGGGACATTCCCTTTTTGCCTACCCCCATTCAGGAGGTACGAATACACGCTGATGGGACTCATATCCCTTCATGAGGACAGTGCCATGATGACTTTCACGGGTATATATTGCATGGACGCAAACCATGTAAGGTACGCGCATAATCCTCCTCTCCCAGAACTCTCTTTCTCCATTCTCTTTCAGTTCTCTCACTGACTTGAACATCGGAGGGCCTTCGGCTATCCACAGCCAGGGTCTCTGACCGTTACTTCTTTCCTTTCAGGTCATCGGAGGCTTGATCCTTTCTCTTCATCTTCCCCAAACCCTCAAATCAGGAGCTTAATCCTTCATTAACTAAGTCCGTAATTTTTAGGCACTTACAGTTGGCGCCGTCTGTGGGGACAGGATCTGTGCCAAAGCCTCTACAAAAGCCATGCCTCCAAAAACCAGAAACGGTGGTGGAGGATCATCGAAGCCTCAAAGTGCGTCGTCCCCCCCGCTACGGGAACAACCTGCGTTTCCACCATTCTTGCAGTCGCAGCCATCCCAGCCGGTTGTTCCAGAACCTACCCCTGACCTTCGTGTTGCTCTTCTTCCCCCTCCGGGACCGCCAGCGGTTCCTCCCATCAGGCAGGAGGAGCCGCAGGTCCCTCGCCAGAGGAGGTCAGGGGGAAAGCCGAGTGCCGCATACGTGGAGGGCGTCGTCCAATCGGCCTCTTCATCTCGGCCCATAGCCACGCGCCTCCGCCAAGATAGCCGCCGTGATGCTCCTCACCACACTGGCAAGCGGTCACACGGCGGTCCGCAGCGGAACGCCTCCACAGCGGATCTTCGACGGCAGGGCAAGACTCCCGTCAGGACAGGATCCCGTCATTCCCACCAGCACGTCCATGATGACGGCCAGTCCTTTCACCAAACTCATGGGGCCCGAAATGACAATCCCCTGCTTAAAGAGCTGGATGCCCAGAACCAAGCTCTCCAAGGCAAAGATGAGGTGATTCGTCGTCTCGAGGAACGGCTCGAAATGAATGAGAGGAAGTCTCGCGGTCCACCTCCCCGGCGACCGTGGACCCATCCGGTCAACCGAGATCTGAGGCGGGTCCTCAACAGCAGAAGGAGATATCGCTGCGAAGAGGAAGGCTCCAGTAGCAGTCATCTGCCTGATGGCCTCGGGGGATCGCGGTGCGGGCTAGAATCCCCGAGACTCGACGACAAGACAGGCCTCAAGGAGTTGCTAGACCACTACGTCAAGCAGGAGGTCCAGGCCCGTTTGGCCGAAGCCGGATTTGCCCGAGACCAAACAGATGAGCATGAAGAGGACGATCAGGGCATGTCCCCCTTTTCGCAGGAAATCAAAAATTTTTCTCTCCCCGAGAGATTTAGCGTCCCGAGGTTCGTCCTTTATGACGGAGCCTCGGACCCAGAAGCTCATCTGCGGCACTTCACTCAGCGGATGTCGGTATGGGGGGATGTCGGTCTCTTGAACTGCAGAGTTTTCTCATCCAGTCTGGGAGACCTCCCCCTCCGGTGGTTCTGCGCGCTCCTCCCCGGGTCAGTCTCGAGCTGGCGACAGCTCCGGAGCTCTTTCCTTGAAAAGTTTCAAGCACACCGCGTCATCCCAAAGACGGGCAGCAATCTCATGGCAATCCGGATGAAAGACGGTGAAAGCATCACTGCCTTCGCCAGGAGATTCTGGACGATATACAGCCAGATTACCGACGCCAATGACGAAGTCGCCCTCATGTGCTTCAGGGAGGGCTTACTCCCAGGCAACGAACTTCGCAGGGACCTGGTCCGGAACCCCGTGTCTACAATGAAGGCACTAATGGCAAGAGTGAAGCAATACATTGAGCAGGAGGAGGACGAGGCCCACGGCACAGAACGGTTCGGATTCCCAAAGAAACACCAACACCAAGCTGCCACCAAGGAAGGAACGTTCCCCAAACCAAGGTCGGATAAGAGAAAGCCCGCCCGCTCTTTCTCAATCTCCTCGGATAACAGTAAGAAACCAAAATTCCAGCCCCCCAAGCCTACCGGCGATTCCTACAGAGCCATCAGTGTTGTGTTCAGGGAGCCCATCTACAGAATCCTGAATAAAATCAAGGCAGAGCCGTACTTCCAATGGCCACGGCCGATGTTGAGCGACCCGTCTACCCGAGACCAGCAGAAGAACTGCTCCTATCACAAGCAGCACGGGCACATGACCGAAGACTGCTTTGCGCTAAAAACCCACCTTGAAAGGCTCGTTAAAGACGGGCATCTCTAAGAGTACGTCCGGAAGGACGAGAGGGTTAACCGAACTCAGCAGCGCGCTCCATCCCGTGATGACCAGGACGACGATGAACCAGCAGGTGTCATCAACGTCATCCACCTGGCCCCCTCCCCAAGCAAAGAAAGCGCCCGAGCTCGGTCAGAGGCCAGGAAAGCAGCCCATGGTAAGCAGGTGATGTCGGCAGAGTTAGAAAATGCTCCGAAAAGAGCTAAGAAGGAGAGACCCAAGATCTGGTTCTCGGACGAGGACCTGAAGGGAATCCAGCTCCCCCATAACGACACCCTCATCCTCACCCTGCGGCTCAATAATTACACCACCAAGCGCGTCCTTATAGATCCAGGAAGCTCCTCCGAGGTCATCTATTACAGCTGCTTCAAGCAGCTCCGCCTGCCCGAGTCTGATCTGCAGGAGGCTCGCGTCCCTTTAATAGGATTCAGCGCCGAGCCGGTATATCCCAAGGGAAAGATCTCGCTGGAGGTCCTTGTCGGCGGCGCGACAAAGATGGCGGACTTTCTGGTGGTCGATGCCCCATCCCCCTACAATGTGATCATGGGGCGAAGTTGGCTGCATACCATGGAGGCAGTACCCTCCAACCTTCATCAAAAACTCAAGTTCCCACTGGAGAAGCCTGGTGGGATAGCGGAAATTGTGACTGTGTGGGGAAACCAGCAGATGGCCAGGGAATGCCTCATGGCCACGACCCCCGGAGAGTTTGAGCCGAGACAGGTGCATATGGCCGAGCTTGAGGCCGAGATTGAGGATGTTGGACGGAGAGCAGTGCAGAAAAGCATAGAGGACCTCACCGAGGTCAGAATCGACCCCGAAGATCCGGAGCGCTTCTTCATGCTGGGTAGCCAGCTCCCCGACACCGACAGGGCCGAACTGCTAGATTTCCTACTTTTGAATAAAGACGTCTTCGCCTGGACTCCTTACGAGATGCCAGGAGTTGATCCCGAGGTCGCGTGTCACAAACTGAATGTGGACCCCGAGCACAAACCCATTGTGCAGAAGGCCCGCCGGACGGGGGTCCCACAAACAGAGGCAATCGTCGAAGAGGTGGACAAGCTCCTCGAAGCTGGGGCAATCCGCGAGGTGCACTATCCCCAGTGGCTCGCCAACACCGTGGTGGTGAAAAAGAAGAGTGGCAAATGGAGGGTCTGCGTGGATTTCACCGACCTCAACAAAGCTTGCCCCAAGGATAGCTTTCCCCTACCAAAGATCGATCAGATGATCGACGCCACCTCGGGACATGACAGAATGAGTTTCCTAGATGCCTACCGAGGTTACCACCAGATCCCATTGCATGGACCCAATGAGGAAAAAACTGCATTCATTACACCTCGGGGCATCTACTGTTACAAGGTAATGCCTTTCGGACTGAAGAATGCCGAGGCAACGTATCAAAGACTGGTCACGAAGATGTTCCAGAACCAGCTCGGGAAAACAATGGAAGTCTATATTGATGACATGGTGGTAAAATCCAAGGAGTCACAGAACCATCTCACGGACTTGCGCCAGACATTTGCCGTCCTCCGCAAGTTCCAGCTCAAACTAAATGCTTCCAAGTGTGCGTTTGGTGTCGGCTCTGGCAAATTCCTGGGCAGCCTGGTGACCAGAAGAGGAATTGAGGCTAATCCGGAGCAGATCGCAGCTATACAGGCCATCCAGAGCCCGACCTCGGCCAAGCAAGTCCAGCGACTCACAGGAATGGCTGCCGCACTCAACCGCTTCATCAGCCGGGCCTCGGACAAGTGCCATCCATTTTTTCAGCTCCTGAAGAAAAGTTCCAAGTTCCAATGGACTCCTGAATGCGACCTGGCATTGGAAACGCTCAAAAGGTACCTCTCCTCACCACCCTTATTGTCAACTCCGTCGCAAGACGATTCTCTCTATCTCTACCTTGCAGTCTCGGACCATGCGGTGAGCTCGGTGCTTGTTCGCGAAAGAGAAAAACAGCAGTACCCCATCTATTACACCAGCAAAACCCTACTCGACGCCGAGACCAGGTACCTGCCACTTGAAAAACTAGCACTAGCACTGATCAGTGCCTCTCGCAAGCTCTCCCATTACTTCCAGACGCACACAGTGGTGGTCATCACGGAATTCCCCCTCAAATCCCTCTTCCGCAAGGCGGACTTCTCTGGTAGGATCTCCAAGTGGGCTGTGGAGCTCAGTCAGTTCGACATCCAGTATCAACCCAGAACGGCGATTAAAGCACAGGTCCTGGCGGACTTCGTCGTCGAATTCACCTCTCCTAGTTCGGCACCGACCTCGCTCGATACCGAACTGGGGGACTCCAGGGGTGATGACAAAGCTGACACCGAGACTGAGCAAGAGCAGGCCTGGGGAGAATTCCTTGGGACTGCCTGGAAGGTCTTCGTTGACGGATCATCAACATCTAAAAGAGCAGGTGCCGGCGTCGTCCTTCAATCCCCAGAAGGGCTAGTCATAGAGCAAGCACTGACCCTTGACTTCAAAGCATCAAACAATGAAGCAGAATATGAAGCACTGATCGCTGGTCTCGGTAGTGCAAGAGTGCTGGGGGCACGTCGGGTGACAGTCTTCAGTGACTCCCAGTTGGTGACAAGCCAGCTAAGCGGGGATTACCAAGCCAGAGGCGAAAGAATGATGGCCTATCTAGCTCACACCAGGCAGCTCCTCTCCTAGTTCGAAAAAGTCGAAGTTAGACAAATCGGTAGGGAGTCCAATCGCCATGCAGACGCCCTGGCAAGCTTGGCTTCGGCCGTAGAAGCTGGGAAGAGAAGGACTGTTGATGTGGGGGCATTGGAAAGACCGAGCATAGAGCTCCTCCCAGTTCGGTAAGTTTTGTGCACTGATCTTGGTGCAAGCTGGATGGACCCAATCGTGACATTCTTAAGAGAAGATAAGCTCCCCGAAGACAAGACCGAAGCCCACAAGATCAGGCTGAAAGCAGCTCACTTCTGGCTATCACCGGACGAAAAGCTCTACAGAAAATCCTACTCAAGACCATACCTCCAATGCGTCCATCCAAGTAAAGTGGAAGACTTCCTCTTTGAAATTCACGAAAGAATCTGTGGAAGCCACATCGGGGGAAGGTCACTGGCTTACAGAGCTATCAGCCAGGGATACTGGTGGCCCTACATGCAAAAGGATGCTCAGATCTACGCCAAGAAATGCGAAAAGTGCCAGAAGTTCTCCCATTCCCTTCACCAGCCAGCTCGGGACCTGAGCCCTATCTCTAGTCCTTGGCCCTTCGCTCAATGGGGGTTGGACATCGTGGGGCCTCTTCACCGAACTCCAGGAAACAAGAAATGGCTGATGGTGGGCACCGACTACTTCACAAAATGGATTGAGGCGGAGGCCTTATCCTCCATCACCGAGCACGACACAAAAAATTTCGTATGGAAGAACATCGTCACGAGATTTGGGATCCCCAGGACCTTGGTCTCGGACAACGGAACCCAGTTTGACTCTAAATTCTTCAAAAACTTCTGCCAGGGGCTCGGCATCAGGAATCTTTATGCAACCCCGGCCTACCCACAGAGCAACGGGCAGGCAGAGATCTCGAACAAAGTGGTCCTGGACGGACTCAAGAAAAGGCTTGACAAAGCTAAAGGCAGATGGATGGAAGAATTGCCAAGCGTCCTGTGGGCGTACAGGACCACCCCGAGGCGGTCCACCTCGGCAACTCCCTTTTCATTGGCCTACGGAATGGAGGCAGTCATTCCACTTGAGGTTGGCCTCCCAACCTTAAGAACAAGTCTCTTCGACCAAGGGCAAAACGAGATGAACCTCGCCAGAGAACTCGACCTAGCCGAGGAGCGAAGAGAAGCTGCATCCGTGCGTCTGGCTGCCTATCAGCAGCAGCTGTCCCGAGGATACAATCAGAAAGTCAAAGAAAGAAGGTTCTCGGTTGGAGAGCTAGTCTTGAAAAAAGCACTCCCAGCAGACAAAGATCCTAACGAAGGCAAGCTCGCGCCAAACTGGCTCGGCCCTTACAAGGTGGTCTCCGTCTCGGGAAGGTCCGCTTACAGACTAGAAGGGATGGATGGTAAGGAGTTGCCACGACCATGGAACGCTGCACACCTCAAAAAATATTACTTCTAGATGTATTCAAAATTGATTGATCAATAAAGAAGAGCCCTTTTACAAAGATCTGCCTTGTGTCTTTCCAGTTGTTTACAAAGCTCCGGCCCTCGTGCCAGCCTCCTTGAGTTCGGTCGCAGGACCAACTCCTCAAGGCTCCGGCCCTCGTGCCAGCCTCCTTGAGTTCGGTCGCAGGACCAACTCCTCAAGGCTCCGACCCTCGTGCCAGCCTCCTTGAGTTCGGTCGCAGGACCAACTCCTTAAGGCTCCGGCCCTCGTGCCAGCCTCCTTGAGTTCGGTCGCAGGACCAACTCCTCAAGACTCCGGCCCTCGTGCCAGCCTCCTTGAGTTCGGTCGCAGGACCAACTCCTCAAGGCTCCGGCCCTCGTGCCAGCCTCCTTGAGTTCGGTCGCAGGACCAACTCCTCAAGACTCCGGCCCTCGTGCCAGCCTCCTTGAGTTCGGTCGCAGGACCAACTGCCCAAGGCCCCGGCCCTCGCACCAGCCTCTTTGGAGCATGCCCTCAAAGTCTAGCCATTGGTTCGAAGGCAGCCTAGTGTGCTCACCAAAAAGGTTCGCCGTCCTAAGACAGAAAGGGGGGCTAAAATATGGATGTTTTACCGACCTCATAGAGTTAAAAGTTTTCACACCACATCACACAGCAGAAAGAAAGAGACGAGGGAACAGCTGGAGACTCAAAGAGGAAATTTCACTGTTTCATTAAATGCAAGAATGAATACAGAGCCTTTTGTACAAAACTAAAAAGGAAAGAAAAAGTTACATCAAAGTAAAAAGGAGAGGATCCTATGGCTTTTCAGGCGCCGCCTCTTTATTTTCTGGAGCCGGAGGATCTGATGGGGCAGGAGCATCAGATGAAGGTATCGGAGGAGGAGCCTGGGGCGCTTCGGCCACGACGGAGGTCGGCAGAGGAGGAGCCTGGGGCGCTTGTGTTTCGGCCTCAACGGGGGTCAGAGGAGGAGGGGCAGTATCAGGAACTTCGGAAGGAGTCCCTGGAGGATTGGAACCAGGCTCTGATTCTGAACCCGGCACTGCAGGCTGGAACTTGGGAAGGTCCGCGAATATAGGGTCATCCTCAGAAACCCCATATTTGCGGAGAGCCTCCTTGCACCCCAGCTCAAACAGCACCGGGCTCAGATCAAAGATCTGACCCAGATACTCCTCCGACGCCCAGTCCACCCCCTCTTGGTAAGCTCTCGCTGCCTGAGCCTTCAGGGTGGACTCGACATCGGCCTTCTCTTTCCTAGCAGCCTCGAGCTCGGCCTCCTTCCTGGCCAACTCGCTCTGCTTTCCAGCAAGCTCGGCCTCCCTCTTGGCGAGCTCGGCCCCCTTCGCGGTAAGCTCGGCCTCCAGAATGGCCGCCCTCTTTGCCTTGTCGTCTGCGGCGCCCCTCAGATTTTTATTCTCGCCCCGTAACTTGATAATCTCGGTCTTAGCCGCCTGTTGCTCCGTTGCGTGCTGGGCGAGCTTCTCCTCCGACTTCTTTACTTCAACTGCTCTCGCCTCCAGCGCAGCCCCCATCTTCTTCTTCTCCTTCTCCAAGGCGGCCATATAGGCGTTTCTTTCCTCCAGCCTCTCCATCAAAACTTGAATCCTCTGTACACTTTGCAAAAGGATAAGTATATAGTGAGGTGGGGTCGATTCAGGCAAGTAGGGGGCAGAAATTTGAAATCGGAAGGATGAGAGCTACCTCAAGCGACGCCCTCATCGTTTGATGAAGAAGACCCGCCGACGAGGCCTTCTTGTGCTTCTCCATGTCCAGGGGGAGGGCGCATCCCCGGCTGATGGCTATGACCGACTCCCAGCTGGTGCCCAGCCGCTCCCCCATGGTCATGGGCTCGTTGGGGTTGAGGTCGAAGTTCGGCCTCCAGGGTGCCGGAACGGAAGGTTCGGCCTGCACCTCTGCTCCCTGGGTCCTCTCCTCCGCGCCCGCCAGGCGAGGCCTCTTCTCGGGAGGGGGGCCCCCGCCCTCCTTCCCGGCCTCGACGGCTCGGGACCGGGTCTCCCTCTGCTGCTGCGGCGGAGGCAGCGGAGCCTCCTTCGCGGGCTCAACCACCCGCGGCCTGCTGTCCTTAAGCGGACGAGGTTCCTTGGGCGGCCGGGCGTCCTTGGGGGGTTCCACCGACCTCCCCTTGGCTTTAGCAGTAGCGGCCCCAGCTGCTCCCGATGAGCCTGAGGAAGTGCTGGCAGCGGAGCCCGAGCCGGCGCCTGACCCACCGGGGGCACGCTTGGGGACAGGGGGAGCTCGGCCCCCAAAGATCGCAGCCCCGAGGTTCTTCAAAGGAGGGCGCTGTCCGTCCATCTCCCCTTCTTCTTGACCTCGGGAGTGAGGAGGGCTGTCGGTGATGACGATTGGGTCCTGGGATTCCGTGGCTTGACCGATGGTCTCGGCAAGCGCGAGAACAACCTCCCCTACCGGCGTAAGGGGGACTTCGGCAGTCTTATTGGTATAAGACCGGTACCGTGGTTTGTACCCTAGCAGGGAGAAGGCGGCTCGGTCGTTGTGACCGTGGTAGCGATGAATCCTTTCCAACCACGCGTCGTTTCGCTTCCACTTGTCAAAGCTGGCCTCTCTCCTCCTCTTCTGAATACCTGCGCAGGAAAAAAGCAAGGGTGTCAGCTCGGCTTAACGATTAGCAAAGGCAACACAAGCAAAACCTAGAGGGGTGGGTATTTACTAGGGGGGTCCCAGGCTTCCGCGGAACCTGGATTCTCCGCTCCTCCTCGGTCTCGGTCCCCTTAAACTCCCAGTTACCCGAGATCAAAATGCGTTCATCTCCAGCGTATTTGCTGGAATCCTCCAAGGCGTTCACCAAGGGATGGCGCCTGGCTTTTACCCGGAGGTAGTAGAGGTCCTCCCCCCTGCCGCCTTGTAGATGTCGTAGACATCCTCTATGTCATGCACCCCGAAATCAATGTCGAGGATCCAGTTCAGCTCCGCCACGCCCATTATAATCTTAAAGCCATTTGGCATTAACTGGAAGGGGCAGATGCGCCACGCATGAAGGCAAGAACGGAGGAGCGGATGGATGGGAAATCGGACCCCGCCTTCGCACACCGACACCAGAGGAAAAGGCATCCAGTCCTTGTATCGGGTGAGGCCATCGGGGAGGCCCCTTTGGTCGTCGAGCCTCACCAGGACGTCGGCCAGGATCTTAAACGACGACCTGAAAGCCTCCAGGGCCGGAGGACCTTCTAACCAGTGGCTTTAAGTCCCCATCTTTCCTAGAAGGCTAAGGAGCAAGAAGAAATAGGCGAAAAATTGAAAAAAAAAACAAAAACCCCAAAAAGACCAAAACCCTCTGAAAACAAAGAAAAGGAGGGGTACGAAGGAGTAGCAGAGGCAGGGAGCGGAACTCACAGAGAAGGTGAGAAGGACTGCAGAAGACGAGAAGGCAGGAAGTTGGAAGAGTTCGGTGTTCCTCTGACTTGGGCGAAATGGCAGCAAGGCGTTCAACAATATGTTCTTCAAACACTTCAGCAAGGTCTCCTTCAGGCGAAAGCTAGGGTAAAAAGGAAGGAGAATAAGGCGCCTCCGTTTATATAGAGGGGCGCCCCTCTTAATTGCCTCGCCACATACAGCTTCGATCCCGGTGAGCAGCCATACGAACAGCTCCACGTGGCAACGACGGTTCACCTCTCACCACGCTTCTGGTACGGCATTTATCGCCTCGGTCATACAGAACGGCGCCTCGCGTGCCTATCTTGGCAGAACAATCATGACGCCCTATTCATTGCCTAGGGCAGACGAAGGAGCATCATGATGAGGATCTCATAAAGACAAGATACGAAAAGACAGCCCCGTTACTTCCGAATCTTATCTCCCGACCTCGGGTGAGGCCCGAAGGGTCGAGAGATAGGGGGCAATTGTGTGGGGTCGCTCCACGCTCGTAAATCCAGTCTCGGCTTACCACACCCCAGTCTCGGTTTGCCATTGATCTCGGACCCATCCCAGGTCGGCTGCAACGCCATCTCGGAAGAACCAAGCAGCGAGTCTCGGTGGCCACGTCACCGAGTCCCGATCTCGGCCATAGCCCTTACCCGACCTCGGCTCCTGTCACTCAGCCATAAATGCGGTCATAAATGCGCTGCCATGACGGGATCGGCGAACTGACAACATAGTGGGCGCCGGATCTAGATAAAGAACACGCCTTATCTAAAAAGTCATGTCCATAGGTGGGGGGTGCTGGTCCGATGGGACATTCCCTTTTTGCCTACCCCCATTCAGGAGGTACGAATACACGCTGATGGGACTCATATCCCTTCATGAGGACAGTGCCATGATGACTTTCACGGGTATATATTGCATGGACGCAAACCATGTAAGGTACGCGCATAATCCTCCTCTCCCAGAACTCTCTTTCTCCATTCTCTTTCAGTTCTCTCACTGACTTGAACATCGGAGGGCCTTCGGCTATCCACAGCCAGGGTCTCTGACCGTTACTTCTTTCCTTTCAGGTCATCGGAGGCTTGATCCTTTCTCTTCATCTTCCCCAAACCCTCAAATCAGGAGCTTAATCCTTCATTAACTAAGTCCGTAATTTTTAGGCACTTACAATGTTCATTTCATGGTGTGTGAGTTATGGATTTGTGCTTGGCATGGAATCTCATGTAGATTTTTTTAGAAAGGGTTGGCGCTTGGAAGGGTTTTGTTGACACTGAGGACTGTTTGGCACGGTCCTTCTCAACTCGGCTTGATGTGTGCACTGCCTTGTAGGATAGATTTATTGGTGAGACGGATAGTTTTTCCTTCTCTTGCTTGAAGCGGCATGGAAAACAATTACCCCATTATGCAAAATATGATGGTTATGGTTTTTATTGCAGATTTTGCTGCGAATCAATTTCAACTGCCCTTGATCCTAACTCAAATTCAGTAGCAAAAAATTTGGAAAGAAACAACATCAGTACATGGTCAGATGCTAGGATTTCCGCAGAATTTGGGCTGTAGTGAGAACTACTGGGCTAAAAACTGAGTTGGATTAAATAGAATTCTTTAAAAAAATAAAAATAACTGAAATTTGGGCCTGTTTGTTTCATGTTATTGAATTCTTAGAAATTCTAAGACTCTGTATTTCTATAAGTGATATGGTGAATATCCTAAAATGATCATCAAATAGCCTCCATGTAAAATGAATACACACACATCACCCTTGTAACTAAAATCCTAGGAAAGTTAAGGTCCCATCTAAATCATTGTGTTATACTTATATCCCTCACTTCTCTCATCATGTCAATCCATCGACTAATCTTTCGTTAAGCTCATTTGGTCATGAATACTTATGTATTCAATTCCTTTGTATTCAAGGCCTATTTGTTTGCATAAGATGTATATGAATTCATGCCATAAATTGTTAAAAATGAAGATCCAATGTGCATATACAAAATGACAATTGGAAAGTGAATGAAGAGAATATAGGAAATGAATTCCCGGCCATCACCCTATTAATTCAAATCCAAAGAAAGTAAGGTCACATTTATATTGCCACTCTATATCTTCAACCATCATCTCATTTCATTCACTCTTCATCTCTTTAATAATTTTTTGGTGAAGCTCATTTGACCAGGCTTGTTTGTTTGCTTTAAAATGCATAAGAAATAAATACATAGCATCCATACACACTAACCTTACAAAAAACATAAACTCATACCAAAATAATATCAAAAGTGAAATTACAAAAAAATTAAAGAGCATCAAATAACCTTTTCTTTTAAGGAAATAAAATCAAAAGAAGATGATAAATGAACTACTAAGGTAATGACTCGTTTATTCATTTCTCATATCTTCTTTTGATTCTTTTTCCATAAAGGAAAGGTTATTAATTTGATGCTCATTTCGTTTTTGTAAATTCGCCTTTGATCTTCATTTTTAACTTCTTATGGTTTGAATAATAAGTAATTACTTCATATGTACTATAATAAAAAACAAGCAGACCTTTTTTTTGTTTCGTAAGTATGTCAATTTGAGAATTAAAATGCGCATGAAGATTGAATTTGAGAAAATTCCAACGAGGAAAATTATAGAAAGGGTTTTGGAATTCTCCTGATATGAATTCTATGATTCTTTCGATCAAATTGGACCTTATAAAAAAGTAGGATTTCTAACAATAAATATAAGCAAACAAAGGGCCCTAATATAGCTATATCCCATGTAACAGGGAAATATTATATCATCCTTACTATTAAAAACAAATGAATAACACTAGTTGGTTAACTTGGGATCATACAATCAAAATAAATGAATAGATCATGTAGATTACCAAATGAAGTTTTGAGCAATGACATGGCAACACCTTTTAGTAAATATATAATTTATAATAGAAATAAAAAAATAAATGTCTGGGTGGTGTAGTTGGTTATCACGCTAGTCTCACACACTAGAGGTCCCCGGTTGGAACCCGGGCTCAGACAATCTATTTTATTTTTAGACCGAAAAATTGTTGATTTCATGTTCATGATATGGACTTCGAGAACCCCGAATTTCACCAAAGAAACCCCTTGGGAAGTGGGTCAACCAATGACCATACCAAGGGTATTCAGATTGGTTTCGGTAGATTTGACCAACTAGGTTGAAAATGTGCCGATTGGAACACATTGCAAATGCGATGTTTCTCGACCGAAAAATTGCAGATTTCAAGTTCATGATATGGACTTCGAGATCCCCAAATTTGACCAAAAAAATCCGTAGGGAAGTGGGTCAACCAGTGACCCAAACAGCAATACTCAGATTGGTTTCGGCAGATTCGACCGATTGGTTTGAAAAAGTGCGCGATTGGAACAAGATGCAAACGTGATTTCTTTTACCAAAAAATTGCAGATTTCAAGTTTATGATATGGACTTCGAGATCCCCAAATTTCACCAAAAAACTCCTTCGGGAAGTGGGTCACACAGCGACCTAAACAAGGGTACTCAGACTGGGTAGGAAAAGTGCACGATTGGAAATGAAAATGCAAACGCCATTTTTTTCGGCCGAAAAATTGTTGATTTCAAGTTCATGATATGGACTTCAAGATCCCCAAATTTCACCCAAAAAATCCCTTGGGAAGTGGGTCAACCAATGATCCATACAAGGGTATTCAGATTGGTTTCGGCAGATTTAACCGACTGGGTTGAAAAAGTGCCCGACTGGAACACATTGCAAACGCGATGTTTCTTGACCGAAAAATTTCAGATTTCTTGTTCATGATATGAAATTCGAGATCCCCAACTTTGACCAAAAAAATCCCTAGGGAAGTGGGTCAACCAGTTACCCAAACACCGGTACTTAGATTGGTTTCGGCTGATTCGACCGACTGGTTTGAAAAAGTGCGCGATTGGAACAAGATGCAAACGCGATTTTTTTTACCAAAAAATTGTAGATTTCAAGTTCATGATATGGACTTCGAGATCCCCAAATTTCATCAAAAAACTCCCTCGGGAAGTGGGTAAAAAATGGACCTAAACAAGGGTACTCGGACTGGGTAGGAAAAGTGCGCGGTTGGAAAAAAAAATGTAAACACGATTTCTTTCGACCGAAAAATTATAGATTTCAAGTTCATGATATGGACTTCAAGATCCCCAAATTTCACCAATAAAATCCCTTGGGAAGTGGGTCAAGCAATGACCCAACCAAGGGTATTTAGATTGGTTTCGGCAGATCTGACCGACTGGGTTGAAAAAGTGCCCGATTGGAACACATTGCAAACGCGATGTTTCTCGACCGAAAAATAGCAGATTTCAAGTTCATGATATGGACTTCGAGAACCCCAAATTTGACCAAAAAAATCCTTAGGGAAGTGGGTCAACCAGTGACCCAAACAGCAGTACTCAGATTGGTTTCTGCAGATTCGACCGACTGGTTTGAAAAAGTGCGTGATTGGAACAAGATGCAAATGTAATTTTTTTCGACCGAGAAATTGTAGATTTCAAGTACATGATATGGACTTCGAGATCCCCAAATTTCACCAAAAAAGTCCCTAGGGAAGTGGGTCAGACAGTGATCTAAACAGGGGTAGTCAGACTGGGTAGGAAAAGTGCGCGATTGGAAAAAAAATGCAAACGCGATTTTTTTCGACCAAAAAATTATACATTTCAAGTTCATGATATGAACTTCGAGATCCCCAAGTTTCACCAAAAAAATCCCTTGGGAAGTGCGTCAACCAATGACCCAAACAAGGGTATTCAGATTGGTTTCGGCAGATACGACCGACTGGTTTGAAAAAGTGCGCGATTGGAACAAGATGGAAACGCGATTTTTTTTTACCAAAAAATTTCAGATTTCAAGTTCATGATATGGACTTCGAGATCCCCAAATTTGACCAAAAAACTCCTTAGGGAAGTGGGTCAACCAGTGACCCAAACAAGGGTATTCAGATTGGTTTCGACAGATACGACCGACTGGTTTGAAAAAGTGGCGTTCGGAACAAGATGCAAACGCGATTTTTTTTTACCAAAAAATTTCAGATTTCAAGTTCATGATATGGACTTCGAGATTCCAAAATTTCACAAAAAAACTCCCTCGGGAAGTGGGTCAGACAGTGACCTAAACAGGGGTAGTCAAACTGGGTAGGAAAAGTGCGCGATTGGAAAAAAAATGCAAACGCAGTTTTTTCGACATAAAAATTGTAGATTTCAAGTTCATGATATGAACTTCGAGATCCCGAAGTTTCACCAAAAAAATCCCTTGGGAAGTGGGTCAACCATTGACCCAAACAAGGGTATTCAGATTGGTTTTGGCAGATACGACTGACTGGTTTGAAAAAGTGCACGATTGGAACATGATGCAAATGCAATTTTTTTTTACCAAAAAATTACAGATTTCAAGTTCATGATATGGACTTCGAGATCCCCAAATTTCACCAAAAAACTCCCTCTGGAAGTGGGTCAAACAGTGACCTAAACTGGGGTAATCATACTGGGTAGGAAAAGTGCGCGATTGGAAAAAAAATGCAAACGCGATCTCTTTTGACCGAAAAATTGTAGATTTCAAGTTCATGATATGGACTTCGAGATCCCCAAACTTCACCAAAAAAAAAACCCTTGGGAAGTGGGTCAACCAATGACCCAACCAAGGGTATTCAGATTGGTTTCGGCAGATTTGACCGACTGGGTTGAAAAAATGCCCGATTGGAACACATTGCAAACGCTATGTTTCTCGACCGAAAAACTGCAGACTTCAAGTTCATGATATGGACTTCGAGATCCCCAAATTTGACCAAAAAAATCCCTATGGAAGTGGGTCAACCAGTGACCCAAACAGCAGTACTCAGATTGGTTTCGGCAGATTCGACCGACTGGTTTGAAAAAGTGCGTGATTGGAACAAGCTACAAACGTGATTTATTTTTTTACCAAAAAATTTCAGATTTCAAGTTCATGATATGGACTTCGAGATCCCCAAATTTCACCAAAAAACTCCTTTGGGAAGTGGGTCAAACACCGACCTAAACAAGGGTACTCAAACTGGGTAGGAAAAGTGCACGATTGGAAAAAAAAATGCAAACGCCATTTTTTTCGGCCGAAAAATTGTAGATTTCAAGTTCATGATATGGAATTCGATATCACCAAATTTCAGCAAAAAAATCCCTTGGGAAGTGGATCAACCAATGACCCATACAAGGGTATTCAGATTGGTTTCGGCAAATTTGACCGACTGGGTTGAAAAAGTGCCCAATTGGACACATTGCAAACGTGATGTTTCTCGACCGAAACTTTTAAATTTCAAGTTCATGATATGGACTTCGAGATCCCCAAATTTGACCAAAAAAATCCCTAAGGAAGTGGGTCAACCAGTGACCCAAACAGCGGTGCTCAGATTGGTTTCGGCAGATTCGACCGACTGGTTTGAAAAAGTGCGCAATTGGACCAAGATGCAAATGTGATTTTTTTTACCAAAAAATTTCAGATTTCAAGTTCATGATATGGACTTCGAGATCCCCAAATTTCATCCAAAAACTTCCTCGGGAAGTGGGTCAAACAGTGACCTAAACAGGGGTACTCAGACTCGATTGGAAAAGTGCGCGATTGGAAAAAAAATGCAAACGCGATTTCTTTCGACCAAAAAATTGTTGATTTCAAGTTCATGATATGGACTTCAAGATCCCCAAATTTCAACAAAAAAATCCCTTGGGAAGTGTGTCAACCAATGACCCAACCAAGGGTATTCAGATTGGTTTCGGCAGATTTGACTGACTAGGCTGAAAAAGTGCCCGATTGGAACACATTGCAAACGCTATGTATCTCGACCGAAAAACTGCAGATTTCAAGTTCATGATATGGACTTCGAGATCCCAAATTTGACCAAAAAAATCCCTATGGAAGTGGGTCAACCAGTGACCCAAACAACAGTACTCAGATTGGTTTCGGCAGATTCAACCGATTGGTTTGAAAAAGTGCGTGATTGGAACAAGATGCAAACGCGATTTTTTTTTAGCTAAAAGTTGCAGATTTCAAGTTCATGATATGGACTTCGAGATCCCCAAATTTGACCAAAAAATCCCTCGGGAAGTGAGTCAGACAGTGACCTAAACAGAGGTACTCAGACTGGGTAGGAAAAGTGCGCGATTGGAAAAAAAATGCAAACGCGATTATTTTCGACCGAAAAATTGTAGATTTCAAGTTCATGATATGGACTTCGAGATCCCCAAATTTCACCAAAAAAATCCCTTGGGAAGTGGGTCAACCAATGACCCAAACAAGGGTATTCAGATTGGTTTCGGCAGATTTGACCGACTGGGTTTAAAAAGTGCCCGATTGGAATACATTGCAAACGCGATGTTTCTCGACCGAAAAATTGCAGATTTCAAGTGCATGATATGGACTTCGAGATCCCCATATTTCACCAAAAAAAATCCCTAGGAAAGTGGGTCAACGAGTGACCCAAACAGGGGTACTCAGATTGGTTTCGGCAGATTTGACCGGTTGGTTTGAAAAAGTGTGTGATTGAAACATGATGCAAATGCAAATTTTTTTACCGGAAAATTACAGATTTCAAGTTCATAATATGGACTTCGAGATGCCAAAATTTCACTAAATAACTCTCTCAGGAAGTGGGTCAGATAGTGACCTAAATAGGGGTTCTCAGATTGGTTTCGACAGATTTGACCGACTGGGTAGGAAAAGTGCGCATTTGGAAAAAAAATGTAAACACTGTCTTTTTCGACCAAAAAAATTATCAATTTCAAATTCATGATATGGACTTCGAGATCCCCAAATTTCACCAAAAAACTTCAATGGGAAGTGCGTCAAACAGTGACCTATACAGGGGTACTCAGATTGGTTTCGGCAGATTTGACCAACTTGGTAGGAAAAGTGCGTTATTGGAAAAAAATGCAAACGAGATCTTTTTTGACCAAACAATTTTCGATTTCAAGTTGATGATATGGAATTCGAGATCCCCAAATTTCACCAAAAAAATCCCTCGAGAAGTGGGTCAACTAGTGGCCCAAACAGCGGTTCTCAGATTGATTTTGGCAGATTCGACCAACTGGTTTGAAAAAGTGCGTGATTTCAAGTTCATGATATGGACTTCGAGATCCCCAAATTTCACCAAAAAACTCCCCCAGGAAGTGGGTCGAACAATGACCTAAACAGGGGTACTCAGATTGGTTTCGACAGATTTGACAGACTGGGTAGGAAAAGTGCGCGATTCGAAAAAAATGCAACCGCGATTTTTTTTACCGAAAAATTGTAGATTTCAAGTTCATGATATGGACTTTGAGATCCCCAAATTCCAACAAAAGAAATCCCTCGGGAAGTGGGTCAAACAGTGGCCTAAACAGGGGTACTCAGATTGGTTTCGAAGGATTTCACCAACTGGGTAGGAAAAGTGTGTGATTGGAAAACATTGCAAACACGATCTTTCTCGACCAAAAATTTGCAGATTTCAAGTTCGTGATATGGACTTTGAGATCCCCAAATCTCACCACAAAAATCCCATTGGAAGTGGGTCAACCAATGACCCAAACAGGGGTATTCAGATTGGTTTCGGCAGATTTGACCGACTGGGTTGAAAAAGTGCGTGATTGGAACACAGTGCAAACGCTATTTTTCTCGATCGAAAAATTGTAGATTTCAAGTTCATGATATGGACTTCGAGGTCCCCAAATTTCACCAAAAACATCCCTAGGGAAGTGGGTCAACCAGTGACCCAAACAAGGGTACTTAGATTGGTTTCGGCAGATTTGACCAACTGGGTTGAAAAAGTCCGCGATTGGAACATGGTGCAAATGCAATTTTTTTCTACCGAAAAATTGTAGATTTCAAGTTCATGATATGGACTTCAAGGTCCCCAAATTCCACCAAAAATATCCCTCGGGAAGTGGGTCAACCAATGACCCAAACAGAGGTACTCATATTGCTTTCGGCAGATTTGACCGACTGGGTTGAAAAAGTGCGTGATTGGAACATGTTACAAACTCGATTTTTTTCGACCGAAAAATTACAGATTTTAAGTTCATGATATGGACTTCGAGATCCCCAAATTTCAACAAAAAAAATCCCTCGGGAAGTGGATCAAACAGTGACCTAAACAGGGGTAGTCATTTTGGTTTTAGCAGATTTGACCGACTGGGTAGGAAAACTGCACAATTGGAACACGTTGCAAACACAATTTTTCTCGACCGAAAAATTGTAGATTTCAAGGTCATGATATGGACTTCGAGATCCCCAAATTTCAACTAAAAAATCCCTCGGGAAGTGGGTCAAAAAGTGACCTCAACTGGGCTACTCAGATTATTTTCGGCAGATTTGACCGACTGGGTAGAAAAAGTGCGCAATTGGGAAAAAATGTAAACGTGATTTTTTTCAACCGAAAAATTGCAGATTTCAAGTTCATGATATGGACTTCGAGATCCCCAAATTTCACCAAAAAAAAATTCCTCGGAAAGTGGGTCAACCAGTGACCCAAACAGGGGTACTCAGATTGGTTTCGGCAGATTTGACTGACTGGGTTGAAAAAGTGGGCGATTGGAAAACGTTGCAACCGCAATTTTTTTCGACCAAAAAATTGGAGATTTCAAGTTCATGATATGGACTTTGAGTTCCCCAAATTTCTTCAAAAAACTCCCTCGGGAATTTGGTCAAACAGTGACCTAAACATGGGTACTCAGATTGGATTCGGCAAATTTGACCGACTAGGTAAGAAAAGTGCACGACTGGAAAAAAATGCAAATGCGATTTTTTTCAACCGAAAAATTATTGATTTCAAGTTCATGATATGGACTTCGAGATCCCCAAATTTCACCAAAACCTCCCCCGGGAAGTGGGTCAAACAGTGACCTAAACAGGGGTACTCAGATATGTTTCGGCAGATTTGACCAACTTGGTAGGAAAAGTGCACGATTGGAAAAAATAGCAAACGCGATTTTTTCGACCGAACAATTTTCGATTTCAAGTTCATGATATGGAATTCGAGATCCCCAAATTTCACCAAAAAAATCCCATGGGAAGCTGGTCAACCAGTGACCCAAACAGCGGTTCTCAAATTGGTTTCGGCAGATTCGACCGACTCGTTTGAAAAAGTGCGCAATTCGAACAAGATGCAAATGCGATTTTTTTTACCAAAAAATTGTAGATTTGAAGTTCAGGATATGGAATTCGAGATCCCCAAATTTCACCAAAAACTTCCCTCGGGAAGTGGGTCAACCAGTGACCCAAACAGCGGTTCTCAGATTGGTTTCGGAAGATTCGACCGACTGGTTTGAAAAAGTACGTGATTGGAACAAGATGCAAATTTTTTACCGAAAAATTGCAAATTTCAAGTTCATGATATGGACTTCGAGATCCCCAAATTTCACCAAAAAACTCACTCGGGAAGTGGGTCAAACAATGACCTAAACAGAGTTACTCAGATTGGTTTCGACAGATTTGACAGACTGGGTAGGCAAAGTGCGCTATTGGAAAAAAAAAAAAAGCAAACGTGATTTTTTTCGACCGAAAAATTGGATATTTCAAGTTCATGATATGGACTTCGAGATCCCCATATTTCAACAAGAAAATCCCTCGAGAAGTGTGTCAAACAGTGACCTAAACAGTCGTACTCAGATTGGTTTCGGCAGATTAGACCGACTGGGTAGGAAAAGTGAGTGATTGGAAAAAAATGTAAACGCGATTTTTTTCGACTGAAAAATTGCAGATTTCAAGTTCATGATATGGACTTTGAGACCCCCAAATTTCACCAAAAAAAATCCCTCGGGAAGTGGGTCAACGAGTGACCCAAACAGGGATACTCAGATTGGTTTCGGCAGATATGACCGACTGGGTTGAAAAAGTGGGCGATTGGAACAAGATGCAAATGTGATTTTTTTTTACAAAAAAATTGTAGATTTCAAGTTCATGATATGGACTTCGAGATCCCCATATTTCGTCAAAGAAATCCTTCGGGAGTTGGGTCAAACAGTGACCTAAACTGGGGTACTCAGATTGGTTTTGGCAGATTTGACCCACTGGGTAGGAAAAGTGCGCGATTGGAAAAAATTGCAAACGCGATTTTCCTCTACCGAAAAATTGTAAATTTCAAATTCATAATATGGACTTCGAGATCCCCAAATTTCACCAAAACAATCCCTCGGGAAGTGGGTCAACGAGTGACCCAAACAGGGGTACTCAGATTGGTTTCGGCAGATATGACCGACTGGGTTGAAGAAGTGCGCAATCGGAACAAGATGCAAATGCGATTTTTTTTACCAAAAATTTGTAGATTTCGAGTTCATGATATGGACTTCGAGATCCCCAAATTTCACCAAAAAAATCCTCAGGAAGTGGGTCAAACAGTGACCTAAACATGGGTACTCAGATTGGTTTCGGCAGATTTGACCGACTGGGTAGGAAAAGTGCGCGATTGGAAAAAATTGCAAACTTGATCTTTTTTGACCGAAAAATTGTAGATTTCAAGTTCATGATATGGACTTCGAGATCCCCAAATTTCACCAAAAAATTCCCTCAGGAAGTGGGTCAGCCAGTGACCTAAACATGGGTACTCAGATTGGTTTTTTTGGGTCGTGCCACTAAACGACTTTTGGTTTCTTCAAATTGGAAGCATGCCAATTGTATAGTCTCCCTGTGCATGCAATGTCTAGGATGAAACAAAGCAGAGAGCCTACTCTCTCATAACATGAAACCACGTAAGAAATAATTTGCACCATAAGCCATGATTTTCTTCGACCAAAAAATTGCAAATTTCTACACTAGCTGAAGCAAACCCGAATTTTGCTGAAAAAGTCCCTCTATGCAATACAATCTCTGCAACAAAATTTCTGCAACATGACTAGACTACATTCCTTGCAAACTTCATCAAAGAACTACAAGATGACTAGACAAAATTCCTGCACTTTGCAATAAAATTTCTACAACATGACTAAACAACATTCCTTCAAAAATTCCATCCATTCCATAAGTTTCAACAAGGGAAACACTCAAGAAATTACTACAAATGACTATACAACTTCCATCCATTCATCAAATTACTACAAGAACACATACTCAAAACTGAAACATATGCCTTTCATTCATATTGTTCAGCCACATCATGGTGTGCACCTACTTAAAATACATAAGTCTAGATCAATCTCAAACATATTAAAATACATGAACAAAAGGTGGGCTTCAATGTGATTCTTCATCCAACCTACAATAACAAAAGATGGGTATAATAATACTCATGATGGCATTCTTGATGTGTTAAACACTGCAAAAGATGGCACCTTCTTTGCATTACAGTCATTGAGCTGCAATAGACATGCAACATGAGGTCAGTTATGGAGGGAAAAGGCTTATGAAAATTAAGCATCAAGTTTCATCATCATGAAAATTCTTAAAGTAAGAAATAAATTACCATTGTAAGTAATTGCATTTCTTCATCAGAGCTTTCTCTACTTCCATCGATAGAAGCCAGTGACTGGCTTGGATCAGCATCAACTAGCCTGAAAAAAAAAATTATAAGTAATAGTTTCATATGAACACATGGGGGATAACAACAAAACTCGCATTAAATTGTTTACCTGTTCAACAACACCGGACAATTACGCTTGTCATGTGATACACCGCGCTTGTTGCAACCCTTACATAGGCGCCCTTTTGTTGCCTTTTCCTTCGACGATTTAAATCTCTTCGAGCGTCCTTTCGTCACAACATGCGCCGACTCATTATACTCAACCACATTACTATCCACAAGTGCCTTCTCTTTATCAATGCTTGAATTTGATGGGTTGTTTAACGTCATCTGCCTTAAATCCATTCCCAATTCCTTATGACTGCTGATTAAAATTTCAAAACCTTCTTTAAATTGACTAGTTATGTCAATAAGCCTTGCAAACATACAAGACAAGTGACTATGTCTAGCCAAGCATGGGTCAACACATTCTGATCTACCCGATTCCACCACGTCTACAAATGCATCTCTTGTAACACCCTTCGTCCATTGATTCAAAATGTAACGCTCAGGTAAAAATAATATAGCACCTCTCCTCAAGATAGACAAAACATGACGGGATGCCTTCAAATTCAAACTTGTTGCAAGAACAATATGCATGCTTCTCGTCTTTTTTCCATAAAACCTCTCTTTCAATTTCCTTTTCATCGGAATAATTTTTCACAACTTACAATTGACATTATCCTCATAAACAATATTTTCTGCAACTGACATGGTGGTGAACAACTCATCTTGAAACTTATAAAATATGTTCCTTGTGTATATTTCGGCCATTTGCTTTTCCATTGGTGAACATGTCTTGATTTTAGGCCTCCCATTACTAGTATCAAATTCCTCTTTCTTTTCAAGATACCTTAAACGTTCCACCCTGGCATCAAAACGTAATATGAAATCAAGTAGAGAATTCTTGGACTCTACGTATTGCTTCACAAATGCATTCATGCTTTCACTTCGTTGAGTCGTCGCCATGCCACCAAAGAAATTTTTCTTTAAATATGCCGGAACCCACATATGACGAATCTTAAATATATCCGCCAACCAATCATTCTCCATCAACTTATTGTCTATTATGATCTAATTCCAAAAACTGTCAAATTGATCAGTAGTGTCCAAGTTATGAACACATTTTTTTATCTTTTCTATTAAACCCTCATTGTGAATATGAAGCCCTCCCAAATTCGTAGGCAACTTATCCAAAATGTGCCATAGGCAATACCGATGAACAGTGTTTGGCATGACATTTTTAATGGCTTTTGTCATTGCCAAGTCTTGATCTGTTATAATACCCTTTGGTGGACTATATGACATGGCTTGAAGAGATGTGTTAAACAACCACTCAAATGACTCCGTTTTTTCATTTGGTAGAAACCCACATCCAAATAAAGTAGTTTCCCCTACAAATGCGGCAAAAATAAGTTCGTAACAGTTTGTCTTGTAGGTTGTATCAAATGTCACCACATCACCAAAGACTTTGTAAGCGGAACGAAATGATCCGTTTGCCCAAAACACATGCGTTATCTTTTTATCTGCATCTCGCTCAATGGTATATGTGAAACCATTTCCCATTTCTTTCTGGTTTTCAAAAAGTTGAAATAGCAACTGTCCATCTAGGCCCCTTTTCTTTTCCTTTTCATCCCTACGGTGATTCCTGACATCCGTATCTGTAAATCCAATTTTGTCCAATCCCCCAAACTGCGATGCAAACACTTGCATTTGTTGTTTGCTTTGCACATTTGCAGCATCATATGTATTTATAAGTTGTCTCTTTGATTCTGGCACTTCACGATGCGACCTCAGCATAAATCTCTTACTTGGAGTAGCGGGGGCATGAGAGTGTTGAGGAACAAACTTGGATACCACATAACCAACTGACTTATCTAATTTTACTTGCAACTTAGTCATACAATCGAATCTTGTTTCCATTCGACGTCTTTGAACAAGTTCCTTACCAATCTAGTGTTTCTCATCTGTTTTACGCTATACTTTGAACAGACAAATCGCTTCCATACAACCTCCCCATCTTTACCTCTATTACTAGATTCTTTTCTTATACTAAATCCAGCAAGTTTTCCATAAGCATTGTAAAAGTTATATGCCTCATCTAAATCATCAAAATGAATGCCCAATCTTGGTGTCATGTTTTCATCTACAACCGGATAATAGATAATTGATGATGAGGAGGAGGTAATTTCCATTTGCAATCTGGATGACAAATAATTAAATTTGGTCATGAATAACGGACCCAAATAAAGAGTTCTAAAAACATGACTACACGATGACATGCAATGCATAATATTTAATCAACAGATGACAAAAATAAAAGTTTTTAGTACAAAGGACAAGCAACAACACCATTATAAAGCTTTGATGAGGACAAGCACCGTATCGTGTCTGCCGATTTTAACTTAAAAGTTTATCAATGAAAGGGCCCTAAACAGCATAAAAGATACTTAAACAACTCTAAGAGCAAAAACAGAAAAAACAAGATGATGGAAGCAGCACCCATGAAATAACATTGTTTAGTGATCACCTCTTCCCAGTTACAAATAATAGTGTTTGAAGGAATTACTTTGAAGCAACCACAAAGTTACATAAAATTTAACTTCATCCACAAAAGACTCCTCCAAAGAAGGGAGGACCCCTCAAAACACCCTTAATTCCTCTCTTTCCAAATAACCAAAATAACGGCATCAAAAATCAAACTCTCCACGTAATGTTTATAGAGTTCTAACCATGATTTCAGAATTGGACATGTAATTTTTTGGAACAATTTTGCTACCTGGTACAATTACAGTATCTCTAAAATGACAATAGTAGCAAATATTTAAGAAAACCTATCAATCAACTATATGAAATGCAACAGGAAAGAAATGGTTAAAAAGCATTTGCCTATTATTTCAACAAGGCATTTTGGAGATGTTAGATATTATTTTTCTTAAAGTGATAGCTAATCTATTGTTCGTTCCAATGATCAATGAAGAATTGTATTCGAAAAAAAAAATGACTATATATTGGTCCAGGAAATTAAAACCACAAACTCACTTGGCAATCAACATTTTTTGAAAAGATGACTATTAATTTCACCGAAAAGCATTTAGTATCAGTGATCTAGACTGAGATGAAAAAAAAACCCAAAAAACAGGTCAAAAGCAATCATCCCTAGAATCAGTAATGTTCCTACACTGTGAAGAGGTGTGGCCTGACACTAACTACTGTTTTTGAATATTATGTTGTCTTAGTGCCTGGTGCCAGAGTGTGTATACTATACTGGCCCTAGATCGGGATTTATGCTTTGTGGTTGTTGGGCATGTTAAATTTGTTTTCATCGCAATAATACCTTGTTTGTATAATGAAGTGCAGGTTAAGGAAGCCATTTTCAAGACTCTCATTTTCAAACTAACTATTCTTACTTGGAAGAGTTGCTGGACCGTTGCAGCAAGCCAGAGTGAAGCTCGAGATCAGGCGAGAGATCTGGAGCGAGATAGAGAGTTGGGCACGAGACCCTCGACAGGAGAGGGAGAGCGAGAGAGAGCTGTGCGCAGCAGCAGTAGGGCAGCTGCGGAGAGAGATCGGGCGAGAGGGGTTAGCGGAGCAGGGTAGCGAGGGAGAGAGGTCAGGCGAGAGAGAGGAGAGCAGCAGACAACAGGGCAGCGAGGGAGAGAGATCAGGCGAGAGAAGAGAGCAGCAGCGAGGGAGAGTCCGACGAGGGAGATAGCTTTGCTGGGAGAGACCGGCGAGAGAGAGAGAGAGCTTCGTCGCTGAGAGAGAGAGAGAGAGAGAGAGAGAGAGAGAGAGAGAGAGCTTCGTCACAGATCGCCGTCGTCGCTGAGAGAGAGAGGCGAGAGACAGAGGAGAGAGCTCGATTAGGTCTAAGGTAAGAAGGGGGAAAATGAAAAAATGAGCAGGCCCATTTGAAAACTCAACTCACCTTATTGCAATTTCTCTCGCCCACACACGATCCGTTCCGTCACACGCACCCAGCTCATATTACTGTCAACTATAGTGTAGGAGAGCAGTTCTCTCTCTCTCTATATATATATATATTTGAACCAATCTTCCACATATAAATTGTCGTACACAGTTTGTGGCATACCCTGGCCACAAAAGAATGAATACTGCAGGAGATGGGCCCCACGCCCCCGGGGTGCTGCGTGGTTCACTCCCCTACAAAAAGGAGCTCAAGTGGTACCAGGATGCTTCCCAACTTGCTCTTAAGGGAGAGGTCGCAGGTTCGAGTCCTGGGGAGGCCCCTTCCCACGGTTACGCCCACGGGCAACGATACCTGGGAGGGACAAATGCATGATTAAGGAGCCCGTCTCCCGAAGTGTATACAATAGGCTCGGGGCCCTGGGCCCCACCTATCCCCTGTGGGGGCGGTCCCACGGATCCCCCTTACAAATACATATGCATATATGTATAAATTAGAACAATATGTACATAAACACATAACATATATATGCATATACAGCTCTAAATTAAGGGAGGAAGAGAACCTACAATCCTGACAAAACTGTAGTGCTAACTGATGCTCATCAACAGAATTTAGATGATTCAAGTGGGTGATTCGGCCAGAACCAGTGTGTGCCACCACCCACATGCAACGTTTCTCGGGACACAACCGTCAAAGGGGACCTGAGAAGGGATACTGCGGTCGATGACATCACCCAAGCCAAGCTGTATCGTGCAATTGAAGAACCTTTAGTATCTGCCAGAGAAAGGAATAAACTAAGGGGCATATGGAAGATCTGGACATTTGGAACAACAATTCTAACCTGGACATATTTGTTCCATCCCCAGCAGAACACCTCCTCTTCATCTTCAACAATCACAAGCAAAAGGTTAGTCACACTGGTTTACTAAGGCAGGAGAGATTTGGTTTCAGAGAAATCTCCAGACAGAGGAGCTTTCATTTGGTAAGGAAATATCACATTGTCAACTGACATATATTGATTACATCCCTTGGCTGCTTATCCTTTCAGTTGTTTCATCTACAGATGTCACCTGGTCCATTGCATGACGTGCAATACCTGTCGGGGTGCAAGTGACTTTGCCAATTCCAGTGGACTCGGCTGATTTGCTTTTAAAAGGGGGGATTGGACCCCTATTTGACTCAGTCCGGACCAGTCCTAGTAGAGTCCGACGAGTCAACTACGACTCGGCCAAGCGTGTTTTTAAAACCATGGATGTGACAGCATCTCAACCCACTGATGCATTGCACACTTAGAATGTCTAAACTAGTTGCTAGTTTAATGTGTCAGTGACTAAAATAGCTTAAATACACCATCTTCCAGATCTTATCATGAGTTCAGTACTTGGATTATTATGAGTTTCCAACTTGGATGCCTATTCCACATTAAATAGGTTGACGTTTAGTCAGACACCTCGAATAGATAGTAGATCAGCAATGGATGCCAGATATTATGGATGCCAGATATTTAACTTTGTAGTCTGATCTAAGGGACCAAACTTCATAGAAAATTTCCCATACAAGCTTCTGTTGATTCGATTTTCAATTTTGATTGTCTGATTCTTCATCATGTGTAAGCATGCGGGCAGTAAGATTTTGTGTTCTTCTATTGGTCAAACTAGTTTGCACATTCTATTGCTGCTATGGCAGGATTTAAAAAATAAAAAATAAAAAATAAAACCTGGATATTGATTGAATTATCTGACTAATCTTTTTTAAATTACATAATTATGGTCATTAATGCTGACAGGGAATAAAGGAGAACAATAAATAACAATTGATGATGAATAATGATTGAGTGGAAGTTATCTGAGAATTTCTTCAGATGGTTTGACTGCATACCTGTAACTATAGCACTGTGACGAGCTCCACAAAAAACTACTGTGGCACTTTTGTTTTCCAAACAAGGGGCATCCAAAAGCCTAGGAAGAGTCTGGAAACAACAATTTTGATGGAAAAGTTGCACTTAATCTCATATACTTTCTATGAAAGAAGTGATATTATTTCCTCTTCCTGGATAGAGCAGTCCACCAATTGGATGATCTAAGAAATGTACCTCAGCTTGATCAGCACCAGTCCCCAACTGCCCAAACTGATTCCCACCAAATGCATACACGCTGCCATCAGCTGAAATGCAAACTGTATGCCACAGCCCTGCAGCAATTCCTTGCATCTCAATACCCAGGAGAGATGCTACACAAGTAGGACTAAGCTCATCATCTGTACTTCCTTGCCTGCACTGGACAAAGAGAATAACATTAAAAAAATCTTCTATTATTTCTCGGGCATATAGATTTTCAATTACTCCATAATAGAACACATAAACTGAAAGCAAAACAGCAATGTTCTCGGTTACAGTGAATCTCACATCTTTAACATTTTATGCCACCTTTCTCCATCCTTTACTACAATACCTACGTGTGTGTGTGCGCGAGGGCCACCCAAATTTTTTATCGGAAGATCTTTAAAAGGACATTCCCCGTCTAGCCTTCATCTCCACTTTCAGCAAGACCCTTTTATGGTATTCCATTAAAAAAAAAGACCCTTTACTGTATTTAGTAGCCTTTATAAATTTAGAAATATGATTTATAAAGTCAATTTTAATTATTCTTTTTTTTTTTTTTTTGTCATTCAACACAAATCACATATCCGACCCCATGCCATGTCATGTATGATATGGGTACTCTGAAGAAACCGAAGGATATGGGTACCATGTTTAATGTTTCGCTCAAAATTTATTCCAACATGTCAGGAATCTTGGGTAAGCCTCGATATAAGTAATCCGTGGAATCTCCAATTTGCCTTCAACAAGATCAACGATTTGGCTTCTTTCAACAAGATCAAGGACTTGGCTTCTAATCTTGGTGCCACCTTTCATCATGTTCTTAGGTCGGCTAACGGATTTTTGGATGCATTAGCTAAGCAGGGGTTACTATGGTTATTCCCTGTACCCTTGTGGGACCGCTTGTATTTTGGTTATCTTTTTAATAAATGTTTCGTGTTACCTGCGCAAAAAAAAAAAAAAAAATGTCACGAATTTCGTTTTTGGTCATGTCCCCCTTCCGATGGTATCAGGAGATGTTTCAATTTTTTGGTTTCTCAAAATATTATGAGAAAAGTCCCACAAAAAAAAAAGTAGTAAAGAATATTTAAAATGATTAAAATAAATGCAAATCAAAAAATGAAAATTGTAGGTAAATTTTGCAAGAAAAGCCCCAGTGAAGATAAAACAAGCAATAAATAATAAGATCACTAAAATAAACATTGTAGGTGAAATTTGCAAAAACATTGTGATATTAACATTTTTTTGTGATATTTAGAAAACATTGATGATATTGGGATCATCAAAGCTCACCATTTTTCTACAGTACATATCAAGATAGTTTTCAAGATATCCCCCATTTTTGACAAAGGCTTCCATAATCTTTTGCATTTAGCAACATGTCTATTTGGTAAGTATAAAAGCCAGTATTTAACTGTCTTCCTATTTTTGCATGTGGAATTGTATTGAATATCAATAATAGCATTCCATGAGAAAGTCCCCACAAAACAAAGTTAAATGCAGTAAGGTTAAATGAAAATAGAAAATGCTTCTTCCTATCACCAATAATATGCAGCAAGCAGTAAACACCTTCCAAGCCTAACCTGTGATTGCTGCACTGTGGCGACCTCCACAGGCAATGGCCTTCACATAATTTCCAAGCACTTTATATGCTGATCCCTCTGAGCTCATGCTTCCTCTAGGAACAGCTAAAGATGTATCTTTACCATAACTCGGTATCTCAATGCATGGTACAGGATGAGGAGAGGAGACCATCCGGATTCGAGAACCCAAACCAAGTTGCCCCTCCCCTCCATAGCCCCAACCCCACACCTGACCCACATCTGAAACTTTGGAAGAATAGAATGCATCAGTTTCTTTCTGATTTCATACAGTGGATCATGCATAAATTTGTTCAACAGAAATTTGTAAGCCATATAGAAACACAGCAACATACCTTAGTGGGAGTATCTCAATAAATTCAATTTTCACTAGCAACAGAGCAAACAAGTGAATTTACCTGACAATGCTAATGTGTGACGTCCACCTGCAGCAACCATGACTATCCTCACTCCAGGACTCAATGACACCGGACATGGCAGTGCTGAAAGAGTTTCATCACCGGATGTTGAGCTTTCAGGAGACTGCTTAGTTGATGATAGTCGTCTGCGCTTTGTGCTTTCCTCACCACCTCTAATTTCATGACCAGAAGCCATCCCACTTGATCTTGAAAGTTGAGAGCTGGGACTTACTGTAACAGATTTATCTCCTCTATAACTTGTCTGAAAACAAACGAGTAGTTGCACATGTGTCATTGACAAGGAGGCATCATCTATTACCTTGTTCACTCATTGTCCCACTCTGCCTCTCGAGTATTTCTCTTTCAAGGCCTTCCCCTGTAGGCTGATCTCCAATGATCTTCCCTGAGGGTACGCACTCTTTCCAACCCCAAGTGTAAACTTCTCCATTGACTGTGTTTCCAGAGAACAAAATCATATTATCAGGTGAGTTAAAGGAGTAAATTATAGAGCAACACATTTAAGAACCTATTCAATAACAACTTTTGTGATTCGTGACACAGTACAATCAAACATGTTTTGGAAATCGGGATGCGTACAAGAAACTTACAACCGAAGTTCTTTTGGTTATCAATTTCTCACTTCGTCTTACACTTTCTTCCTTTTCGCTTTCTAACAACGAACATCAAACTACCAATTGCAATAAGAAAAAAAAGTAGTTACCTGTAGCCGCAACACAATGTTCCCAACCCGCCGCAGCCTTCACTATAGATGCTTCCGTTGGAAGTGGAAAGGGCTCTGGAGTTTCCTGAACAAATGGAATAAAAATGTCACATAGTTATTCACTCTTCAGCGAGAAGAACAAAGTGGAAGTTATACAATATGTACCAAGAAAGCTCATTACCTCATGCTTCCCAGAAGTCACATAACTTTGACCAAGGTCATCAGTTGAACCCCAGGTAATGAGCTTCCCCATCTCTGATAGAACAGGGACAATCACAAAATAAGACTTAACAATGGACATTAAGTTTTTAAAATTCAAACTTAAGGAGCGACTCGGTGACCCTTGAATGGAGTTGAACTACTCAAGTTGCATGGAACAGCCTAGTCGGGCCGAGTCAAACCCTAAGAGTCAAGAGTCCCAAAAAACCTAAATTTTGAGAGAAAATAATTGCAAAAAGCTTAAAAAGCAGAAAATGATGTCCAACGAATTTCAGCCATGTGTATTATTTATTCAGGATGAGGGACAATTTTCTCCTCTATATTCATTTAATCAGATGAACGTTATCTTAAATCTTTGAATAAATACATCTTCGACAAAAAAAATATTGTTTTGACCTTCCAAAATTAGTGTAGAAGTACCCAAAAACCTTCAACATCTCAGAACAAGAAAATCAGAGAGAAAATG
This sequence comes from Cinnamomum chago, assembly GCA_038049695.1. Lineage (NCBI taxonomy): Eukaryota > Viridiplantae > Streptophyta > Magnoliopsida > Laurales > Lauraceae > Cinnamomum > Cinnamomum chago. The sequence continues at coordinate 34,699,780 of CP142457.1, forward strand.
GTTTTGCTCTTTTCTCTATAAGACTTTCGGACAATGCCAAAATCGTGAAAGTGGAAAAGTTTTAAGCCCAGGAAGGTTTGGAGATTGAGATGGCCAAACAAGGAATTAAACAAAAATAGAATAAGACAAAAAAAAAAATTCAATTAAATAATGCAATCATTAAAAGAAATGAAACTGATCGAATACTCTTTAAATGCAAAGAAAGATTCTGGAATCACTGAGTCATGACAAATTCCACGGAAGCAGAGTTCCAGTGAGACCAAAGGATGCCCTTGAAAGTTGACACATTGATATGGTAATACCATTCTATTAAGAACACTTCTATAAAAGGATTATTAATTGTATATGACCAATCATGGCAAGCCACTAATGATATACAATTACAAACATAGAGATATCTTCACACGTATCATATAATTTGTGGAATGTGTGTGTGTGTGTCAAATGCTTCTATACAGAAGTAAATAAATAATAAAAATTGAAAGGAAAATAATAAACGAAGAAACCTGTTAAAATAGAAGATGAGAATAAATATAACCCAAGCAGGGATAGAGACATGAAATCACAATGCCATCTAACAAAACTAAAACTAAAACAACGTGCAATTAAGGGCCAACACACTCATGGTTGAGTGGTATTGGCACTTCAACATCACACACATGCCTAGGGATCAAAGTAACCCTGGGTCTTCAGGTGGATGGTATCACTCTACCCAAAAAAAATATGCGATTAAGGGCCAACGCAAAATTTCAACTGTCGCCGTCATCATCATCAAAGCCTTATCCCATTTGTTTGGGGTCAGCTAGAAAATAGTAATCTAACAGCAAATTCTCAATATGCAGTCTCTAGAAAAATCTAGCATATTACTTAAATAAAATAAACGAAGAAACACGTTTGTGTAATTGTTCCGAGAAGTAAAAAAAAAAGTTCACGAAAATTAGCAACTGGAATAAATCCAGAATAGGTGTTTACATATCAATGAAAAGAGTTTGAAAACAAATTATTAGAGAATTCAAATGGCCCTTTTGGATGCATCATAAATCACAATTGAATCAGATATCCACTATGGAGCCAGTTAACATCCTTGGCTGCCACATCTACCATTTCTGAAACTGTATCAGGAAGGTGCCTTTCCACTTCAAAAGTTATTCAGATTGCAGAGAGAGAGAGTGATAGAGAGAGTACAACCCATATGCAAAAAGATAGACGCCCGAACCAAGCCTGAAGATTGACGTTCAATAATGCTAACAAATTTTGGCTCACACAAATTAACTATTTGTTTGAAAGACGCAAACTCAACAACGCTCTATTTTGCAAATTGGGAGAGAAGACATTCCAAATACTGAAAATACTGCTCTTCTGTAAAAGAGTTGACTCACATTGGAGTTAAAATACTGTTAAATAGATGCTTAGGTTGTAGTTTTTCTCCTGCAAATCAGAAGGGAAACTGCTTAAAAGATAGGATAATTGGAAGCCCAAAACCGGGAAAACATAGGGCAAAATGAACCCAAATAAATAAATAAATAAATAAGAAACGGTCTCCCATTCCACAAAACAGTCCAAAAATTTGAGAAAGAAAGATTCTTCCCAAATATACCAACTCAAGTTAAGAAACAAAAACTCAATACTCAATACTCTGGAAAAACAGTTTTTTGGCAGTACACCAAAGAACAAAAAAATTAACAAAAAAGGGACCATCAAAAGGCACAAAATAAAGCCCCAAATCACTTGGTTACACGAACAATCTGAGATTCCAATGCAACCAAGCATTCACAGAAACAGAGCAGAGCCCAACAAATGATGAAAAATCAAAATCATCACACACATAACATAGAAATCTCTACTCAAATCTTCACACACCTTCATCCAAATTTAAAAAGAAAAAAACAAAAAGCCAAAAGAAGAAGATTAGAAAGAGAGAGAACAACATGAAAGCCTCAAAGCTTACCGGAAAACGCCATGCCGAATCCACATCCTCCACCACAAACATCCTTCCACGAATCTCCACTTATGGACGGAGGAACCCGGACCCGCACCGGAAAAAGCAGCGGCGATCGCTGCGGCGAAGATCCAGGTAGATATCCCCACATGAAAACTGTGTGGGCCGCTTCCTAATTACAGACTTGCGTGGGGCCATTCCCCAATGGCGGGATAATCCCTGCCCTCGGTGTTGCCCAGCTCAGTAGAAGCGCCAGAGCTCGGAAAAGTACGGAGCCCATCTCGGTGGCAACGACTGCAAGTGCCCATCTCGGTCTTGGCCTTAGCTCGATCTCGGCCCTCCTGTCATTCAGCAATAAATGCGACCATAAATGCGCTGCCATAGCGGTAAACGGTGAACTGACAAATAAAGTGGGCGACGGACCTAGATAACTGGCAAGCCTTATCTCAATATCACATCCTCAGGCATAGGGGAGTGGCCCGATGGGACGTTCCCTTTTTACCTACACCCACTCAGAAGAGAAAGTACATGCTAATAGGACTTCCATCCCCCCCTAAGGGGCTCAGTCCGATGATGACTCTCACGTCTATAAAATGCATGGAGAAAAAACTACAGAAGGTATGCAACAAATCTGCCCTCCATACTCTTCCTCCCTCACTTCTCCTTAGTTATCAAACTTATAACTCAGGCATCGGAGGCATCGGAGTGCCTTCGACTGCCTACAGCCAGGGGCTCTGACCTTTGTTTTTCTTTTTAGATTACCGGAGGCCGATCCTTTCCCAAAATCATCAAAACGAGAGCTTAATCCTCTTTAAACCAAGTCCGTAAGTTTTAGGCACTTACAGTCGGCGCCGTCTGTGGGAACAGGATTTTTGCCAAAACCAAACCTACAAAAGCCATGCCTCCAAAAACCAGGAACGACGGCGAAGGATTGTCGAAATCCTAGAAGGCGTCGTCCTTTCCACCACCAGAACAACCGCTGTTACCGACATTTTCGTGACCGGAGCCGCAGCCTCAGCCGCTCCAGTCGTTGCCTCCAGTGGTGCCCACTGGCGCTCACTCCGCTCTTCTTCCCCCTTCGGGTCCAACGGAGGTTCCCCCCGTCCTACGGGAGCTGTCGGCGATTCCCCGCCAAAGAAGATCCGGAGGAAAATCCAGTCCCGTGTACGCAGAGGGTGTTTTCCAGTCGGATTCCTCGTCCCGACCTGTGACAGCACTCCCCCGGCATGACGACCGCCATATGGCTCCTACCCCCACGATGCTCGGCCACCCGAGGGTCCACAACAGAATATTTCCCCGTCGGACCCTCGACAACGAGGCAAAACCCCTGTTGGGGCAAAATCTCATCACTCCCATTGTCACATTCACAATGATGCTCAGTCCTTTCATCGGGCCCATGAAGAAGATGACCCCCTGCTTGAAGAGCTCAATGCCCAAAATTGGGTCCTCCAAGAGAAAGAAGAGTTGATTCGTCATCTCCAAGAGCAGCTTAAGGCAAATGAAAAGAGGACTCTTATTCCACCTCTCGGACGACAACAGAACCATCCGGACAGTCGAGACTTGAGGCAAGTCCTCATCGACAGATTAAGAAATCACTGCGAAGAAGAAGGCTCGAGCAGCAGCCATCTGCGTAGCAACCTCGGGGGGTCGCGTCTCGAGCCAGAGCCTCGGAGGCCAGAGAACATTACGGGCTTGAGGGAACTGCTCAACCACTACGTAAAACAAGAGGTCCAGGCCCGGATCGCCGAGATCGGATTCACCCGAGACCAATCGGAGCCCGCGATGCAAAAGACCAGGGCATGTCCCCCTTCTCCTAGGAAATAAAGGACTTCTCTCTTTCCGAAAGATTCAGCGTCCCGAGGTTCATCCTCTATGACGGGACCTCGGACCCAGAAGCACACCTCTGGCATTTCACTCAGCGTATGTCGGTTTGGGGTGACATCGGCCACCTGAACTGCAGGGTCTTCTCCTCCAGTTTAGGCGACCTCCCACTCTGATGGTTCTGCGCGCTCCCTGGAGGGTCGGTTTCGAGCTAGCGGTAGCTCCGAAGCTCCTTCATTGAGAAGTTCCAAGCGCACCGAGTCATCCCGAAGACGGGTGGCAACCTCATGGCGATCCGAATGAAGGACGATGAAAGCATCACTACATTCGCTAGAAGATTCTGGACGATCTATAGCCAGATCACGGACGCCAAAGATGACGTCGCAATCATGTGTTTTCGATAGGCCTTGCTCCCAAGCAATGAGCTCCGCAGAGACCTGGTCCGAACCCCAGTGACCACGATGAAGCACTGATGGCTAAGGTGAATCAGTACATTGAGCAGGAAGAGGACGAAGCTTGAGGCAACGAGCGGTTCAGCTTCCCGCAAAAGGGCCAAAACGTCCAGAGGAGAAAGGATGTTCCCCAAGCAGAAACCAGATAAGAAGAGAGCCACCGCCGGTTCGGCAACCTTCTCAACCTCCATCTCAGGTAGCAGCAAGAGACCCAAGTTCAAGCTTGCCAAGTCGGCCGGAGATCCTTACAGGGCCGTCAATGTTATCTTTAAGGAGCCCATCTACAGACTCCCCGGCAAAATCAAAGCAGAACCTTATTTCCAGTGGTTGCAACCAATGAGGGGCGACCCATCCGCCCGAGACCGGAGCAAGAACTGCTCTTACCATAAGCAGCACGGACACATGACTGAGGACTGCATGGCCCTGAAATCCCACCTCAAGAAGCTCGTCAGGGACGGGCACCTTCGGGAGTACATCAAAGAGGGGGAGTGGGTTAACCAAGCTCAGCAGCGCCCCCTAGTGCGGATGAGGATAGCGACGAGCCGGCAGGTATCTTCAACGTCATTCACCTGGCCCCTGCTCCCAATAAAGGAAGTACTCAGGCTCGCTCAGAGGCCAGGAGGGCCTCCCATGGCAAATAGGTGATGTCGGCCGAGCTGGAGCCTGTACCAAAGAAAGCTAGGAAGGAAAAGCCCAAGATTTGGTTATCGAACGAGGACCTAGGAGGGGTCCAGCTCCCCCACATTGACGCACTCATCCTCACCCTTCAGTTGAACAATTACACTATGAAGCGCGTCCTTGTAGATCCAGGGAGCTTGTCCGAGATCCTCTACTTCAGTTGTTTCAAGCAACTCGGCCTGACCGAGTCCGATCTGCAGGAGGCCCGCGTCCCCTTAGTAGGCTTCAGCGCCAAGCCGGTGTATCCCAAGGGAAGGGTCTCGCTCGAGGTTCAAATAGGAGGAGCCACGAAGATGGCCGACTTTATGGTGGTGGACGCACCGTCCCCTTACAATGTGAAAATGGGGCGTACTTGGCTACATGCCATGGAGGCAGTACCTTCCACCTTTCACCAGAAGCTCAAGTTTCCACTAGAGAGGGCCGGTGGGGTGATCGAGATAGTAACCGTACGGGGAGATCAACAGATGGCTAGACAGTGCCTCACGGCCATAGTGCCTGGCGAGACGGAGCCGCAGCGAGTGCATATGGCCGAACTCGAGGCCGAACTCAAGGACATCGGTCGATCAGGAGAGCAGAAAAGCATAGAGGAACTCACCGAAGTCAGGATCAATTCCGATGACCCCGAGCGATATTTCCTACTAGGAAGCCCGCTCCCCGACAACGAGAGGTCCGAGCTGCTCGATTTCCTACTGCAGAATAAGGATGTCTTCGCCTGGACTCCATACGAGATGCCTGGGATAGACCCCGAAGTCATGTGTCACAAGCTAAACGTGGACCCCGGACACAAGCACATAGTGCAAAAAGCCCGCAGAACAGGGGTCCCGCAGACAGAAGTGGTCGTCAAAGAAGTAGATAAGCTGCTCGAGGCCGGAGCCATCCGCAAGTGCATTATCCGAAATGGCTGGCCAACACACTGGTGGTCAAGAAGAAGAATGGCAAATGGAGGGTCTGTGTGGACTTCACCGACCTTAATAAAGCCTGCCCCAAGGACAGCTTCTCACTCCCAAAGATCGACCAGATGATCGACGCCACCGCGGGACATAATAGGATGAGTTTTCTCGACGCCTACCGAGGTTACCACCAGATCCCAATGCATGGGCCCGATGAGGAGAAAACCCATTCATAACACCTCGAGGCATCTACTGTTACAAAGTGATGCCCTTTGGGTTAAAGAATGCTGGGGCGACATACCAAAGACTGGTTACGAAGATGTTTCAAGCACAGCTCGGGAAGACGGTGGAAGTCTACATCGATGACATGGTTGTCAAATCCAAAAAGTCGCAGGACCATTTGGCAGACTTACGCCAGACATTCGCCATCCTCAGAAAGTTCCAACTTAAACTGAATGCCTCCAAGTGTGCGTTTGGCGTCGGATCCGGCTAGTTCGTAGGAAGCCTGGTGACCCGGAGAGGGATTGAAGCTAATCCAGAGCAGATTTCAGCAATCCAGGCGATTAAGAGCCCGACCTCGGCAAAGCAAGTCCAGAGGCTCACGGGGATGGCCGATGCGCTCAATCGCTTCATTAGCAAAGCTTCGGACAAATGTCGCCCCTTCTTTCATCTCTTGGTGGACCCCTAAGTGTGATCAAGCGCTGGAGAAACTCAAGGAATACCTTTCCTCGCCACCACTGTTGTCCACTCCAACACAAGGTGACCTCCTTTATCTCTATCTAGCAGTCTCGGACTACGCAGTGAGCTCAGTATTAGTCAGAGAGAACGGCAAGCAGCAGCAGCCCATTTACTACACAAGCAAAATCTTGCTCGACGCCGAGACCAGGTACCTTCCACTCGAGAAACTTGCGCTGGCACTTGTCAGTGCCTCTTGCACACTCTCCCACTATTTCTAGACATATACAGTGGTGGTTGTCACAGAACACCCGTTCAAGTCCCTTTTTCAGAAGGCGGACTTTTATGGAAGAATCTCCAAATGGGCCGTCGAACTAGGGCAATTCGATATCCAATATCAACCCAGGACGGCGATAAAGTACAGATTCTGCTAGACTTCATCGTCTAGTTCACTTCTCCTTGTTCGGCACTGACCTCGCTCGATACCGAACTAGGGGGCAATAAGGACAATGAGATAGCCGAGACCGAGGAAGACCGATCTTGGAGACAATTCCTTGAGTCGGCTTGGAAGGTCTTCATCGACGGATCCTCAACATCCAGAAGGGCTGGCGCTGGCATAGTCCTCCAATCTCCAGAGTGCCTAGTCATCGAGCAAGCCCTGACCCTTGATTTCAAAGCCTCCAACAATGAAACAGAGTATGAGGCACTAATTGCAGGCCTCGGCAGTGCAAAAATCCTGGGGGCACGTCGGCTGGTAGTCTTTAGCGACTCCTAGTTGGTGACGAACCAGCTAAGCGGAGACTATCAAGCCTGTGACGAAAGGATGGCACCTACCTAGCCCACACAAAGCAGCTCCTCTCCCAGTTTGAGAAAGCAGAAGTCAAGCAAATCGGCAGAGAGTCCAACTGCCATGCAGATGCCTTCGCCAACTTAGCCTCGGCAGTAGAAGCAGGAAAAAGAAGGACAGTTGACGTGGAGACGTTGAAAAAACCAAGTATAGAGCTCCTTCCATCTCGGCAAGTCCTGTGCGTTGATGTCAGTCCTAGTTGGATGGACCCGATCATAGCATTTCTAAAAGAAGATAAACTCCCTAAAGACAAAAATGAAGCCGACAAGGTCAAAGTGAAAGCTGCTCATTTTTTGCTATCCCCGGATGGGAAGCTCTATAGAAAGTCCTTCACAGGACCATATCTCCAATGTGTCCACCCAACCAAGGTTGAAGACTTCCTTTTTGAAATTCACGAGGGAATTTGCGGAAGCCACGTCGGAGGGAGATCACTGGCGTACAGAGCCATCAGTCAGGGCTACTGGTGGCCCTACATGCAGAAGGATGCCCAGCTCTATGCTAGGAAATGTGAAAAATGTCAGAAGTTCTCCCACTCTTTGCACCAACCGGCGCAGGACTTGAGTCCTCTCTCCAGCCCATGGCCCTTCGCTCAGTGGGGGCTAGACATCGTGGGACCTCTTCACCGGACTCCAGGAAACAAGAGGTGGCTGATAGTGGCCACTGATTATTTCACCAAATGGATAGAGGCAGAAGCTTTATCCTCCATCACCGATCGGGATACAAAGAATTTTGTATGGAAGAACATTGTCACAAGGTTCGGGGTCCCCCGAGCTCTGGTCTCGGACAATGGGGCCCAGTTCGACTCCAACTTCTTTAAAAACTTCTGCCAAGAGCTTGGTATCAGGAACCTCTATGCAACCCCGGCCTATCCACAGAACAACGGACAAGCAGAAATCTCGAATAAGGTGGTACTGGACGGACTCAAGAAAAGACTCGACAGAGCTAAAGGCAGATGGGTAGAGGAGCTATCAAGTGTCCTTTGGGCGTACAGGACCACCCCGAGACGATTCACTTCGGCAACTCCTTTCTCCCTAGCCTACGGTATGGAAGTTGTAATCCCTCTTGAGGTCGGCCTTCCGACCTTGAGGTCGGATCTCTTCGACCAGGGGCAAAACGAAGTAGATCTGGCCAAAGAGCTCGACTTGGCCGAGGAGCGGAGGGAAGCAACATCCGTCCGCCTGGCTTCCTACCAACAACAGTTATCCAGGGGATACAATCAGAGGGTTAAAGAAAGGAAGTTCTCGATCGGGGAACTGGTCTTGAAGAGGGCGCTTCCAGCAGACAAAGATCCTAACGAAGACAAACTCGCACCAAACTGGCTCGGGCCTTTTAAGGTGGTCTCGGCATCTGGGAAATCGGCTTATAGACTTGAGAGCATGGATGGTAAACAATTGCTGCGACCATGGAATGTCGCGCACCTCAAGAAATTCTACTTCTAAATGTACTCAAATGAAAAGTCAATAAAAGAAGGATCTTATGGAAGTTGTGTGCCTTGTCTCTTCCAAGTTGTGAATCAAGGCTACGATCGCAGGACCAGCCTCCTCGAGTTCAGTCATTGGACCAACTCTTAAGGCTCCGGTCGCAGGACGAGCCTCTTCGAGTTCGGTCGTTGGACCAACTCTCAAGGCTCCGGTCACAGGACCAGCCTCCACGGAGTTCGGTCATTGGACCAACTCTCAAGGCTTCGGTCACAAGACTAGCCTCCTCGAGTTCGGTCACATGACTAGCCTCCTTGAGTTCGGTCACAGGACCAGCCTCCTCGACTTCGGTCGTTGGACCAACTCCCTGGCCCCTTGGGTTAAGTCGCGGTACTCGGTCTACCTTTAAGCTCTGCCGAACCCCCCGAGTTATCAAAATTGGCAATACAACCCCAGTTCGATCATGAAAACTTGCCTCCAGCAGCAAGGTCGCACCCCAGGGTATGAGTCTGAGCTGACTATAAGGCTTTTCAGTAATGCGGTTCCTTCGGCGGTGTGTTGTTAAGTCCCGGTTTTATGAATTCACCGATCTCAGCCACTTAAAGGTTTGGAGAGTTGGTCAGAACATGGGGCCTCAATTTTATTCAGGAATAGAAGAATAAACATCCACACACTATTGCCAAAAGAAAGAAATGGAAAGACAACTGAACAAGTAAAAGAAAATTGTTTTTCTCATTAATGGGAGGAAACAGTTACATAGTCTGTACACTCAGAGAAAAGAGAAAAATACATCAGAGAAAAGAGAAAATACATCAGAAAAAGAGGAAAATACATCAGAGAAAAGAGAAAAATACAAACACATTATTTCTCTACATTATTTTTTGGGCGCCGCGGCTTTATGCACTGGAGGAACCGATGGAGCAGGGTTAGGAGCGCCCGTGGTCTCGAGCGGAGGAGCCGCGGAAGAGGCTTGGGATAGGTCGCCTTCGACAGGAGTTAAGGGCGGAGGAGTGGGGCACGAGGCTTCAGGAGGGGCTTCCGGAGGGTTGGAGTCGGGTTCTGACTCTGAACTGGGTATGACAGACTGGAATTGGGGAAGGTTCGCAAATATGGGGTCATCCTCAGAGACCCCGTACTCCCGAAGCGCTTCCCTGCATCCCATCTCGTACAAAACGGGGCTCAGGTCCTTGATTTGAGCCACGTACTCTACCGAAGCCTAATCCACCCCTTCTTGATAAGCTTTTGCGGCCTGGGCTCACAGAAGGGATTCGGCCTCGGCCCGCTCCTTCCTAGAAGACTTGAGCTCGGCTTCTTTTCCAGCCAGGTTAGTCTCTTTCTTTGCGAGCTCGGTCTCTAGTTCGTGCACCCTCCTCGCCTTAACCTCTGTCGCGCCTTTCAAATGCTTATTTTTGGCTGGCAACTTGATGATCTCGGCCTTCGCCGTTTGTTGCTCAGTTGCGAGCTCGACGATCTTCTCATCCGCCTTCTTTAGCTCTCCCGCACTGGCCTCCAAGGCGTCTCCCATCCTCTTCTTTTCGGCATCCATCTCGATGACCCATGAAGCTGTCTTCTCCGTCCTCTCTAGTATTATTTGAAGCATCTGTACATTTTGCATAGAAAAAGGGGGAAAGGGGGTCAGAGCAAGCGACTAAGGCATAATGCTTAGAAGACAAAAAAGACTAAGAATTACCTCAAGCGACGCCTTCATCGTCGAGTAGATCAGGCTCAGTTGCCCGGCTTTATTATGCTTCTCCATGTCCCGAGGGAGAGCACAGGCCCTAGCAACTGCCGAGATCGTCGCAACTGAGGTCGCCATCCGGTCCTCCACATTCAGAGGATGGCCGGGGTTGACCTCGAGATCAGGCCTAAAGGGGGGTGGCTTGATAAGCTGGAGTTGCGGGGCCGCTCCAGGAGTCTGCTCCTTTTCGCCCCCCACGCGAGGCCTCTTTTCGGGAGGGGGCCTCTCACCCTCATTCTCGGCCTCGGCGACCCATGGTCGAGTGTCCTTGGGCGGCTCCTCCGACCTCCCTCTCTTCTCCTGCTGGGGGCCTCGCGCGCCTTTGTCTCTTGCAGAGGAAGAGGCCCCTGCTGTGCTTGAGGGACCGGAGGGGGAGCTGGCCGAGGAGCCTTGGGCGGCACCAGACCAGCTGTGAGCACGCCTCGGAGCGGGAGGAACTCGGCCTTTAAGGACTAAGGCTCCCAGGTTTTTCAGAGGGGGACGTTGCCCGTTCATTTCTTCTTCTTGGTCTCGGGCGGGGGGATTATCTTCACCAACCCGAGTCGGACTGGAGGGCTCCGAGGCTCGACTGCCGGTTTCCGCGAGTGCAAGCACGATCTCCCCTATCGGCTCAAGGGGGATCTCGGCAATCTTCCCAGTGTAAGACTGGTACCGCAGCTTGTACCAGAGCAGCGAGAAGGCGGCCTGATCGTTGTGGCCTTGGTATTGGTAGATCTTCTCGAGCTAGGCATTGTTCCTTTTCCAACGATCGAGGCCGGCATCGTTCCTCCTACGCTGAACACCTGCACAGAAGGCAGAAGACATCAGCTTGGCGAATCAGCACTAAAACAACACAAATAGCCCGGGGAAAATGAGTATTTACTCGGAGGGGTCCCAGGTCTCCGTGGAACCTGGATTCTCCGCTCCACCTCGGTCTCGTCCGCCCAGAACTCCCAGTTCCCCGAGACTAGCAGGCGGTCCTCCCCCGCGTACTTGCTCGAGTCCTCCAGGGCGGTAATCAGGGGCTGACGTCTCGCCTTCACCCGAAGATAGTACGAGTCCTCGCCCCCCGTGGATTTGCAGATGTCATAGACATCCTCTATGTCGTGTACGCCAAGGTTAACGTCGAGGATTCGGTTCAACTCCACCACGCCCATAATTATTTTGAACCCATTCGGCATTAGTTGGAAAGGGCAGATCCACCACGACCTAAGGCATGATCAGAGAAGTGGGTGAACAGGGAACCTAACCCAGCCTTCGATTACAGACACCAGAGGGAAAGACATCCAGTTCTTGAATTGGGTGAGGCCATCAAAAAGGCCCTGGAGGTCGTTGGGCTTCACCAGGACATCATCTGGTATGTCATACGCCCTCCTTAGTCCCTCCAGGGAATAGGGGCCTTCTAACCAGTGGCTGTAAATCGCCATTTCCTAAAAAGCTAGAAGGGAGCAGAAAGCAAGGAAGTAGGGACGAGACCTAGAAACCCTAGGGGACGGAAACCCTCTAGACAAAAGGCAGAAAAGGTGAGAGGAGGATAAGGAAGAAGAGAACTCACAGAGGGAATGTGAAGGTTTTCGAGAGTGTAAGTCTCCGGGTTCGTTGAGGTTCTGATTTCAACAGAATGTCTTTTTCAGCAGAGCCTTCTTCCAAGCGAGAGCAAAGATAAGGGGAGAAAGGAAAGAGGGCATCCCCATTTTATAGAGGGACACATCTCTTGAATGTCATGCGTGCGAGGCAACGCTTCAGACTCTCCACGCGTCGCTTTGATCCCAGTGAACAACCAAATGGAAGGTGACACGTGGCACCACCAGTTCATCTCCCTCCTTAACTCTGGTACATTATTTATCACCTCGGGCATACGAAACGACGTCCGCGTGCCCACCTTGGTGAAATAATTATGATACCATATTTATTGCCTAGGGCAAATGAAACGGCATCATAATGAGGATCACATGTCAGCAAGGGGCGTCAAGATAGGCGCCAGCACATCCTTTCAATCTTAGCTCCCGACCTCAGAGAGAATTCCAAAAGGTCGAAAGCTAGGGGGCAATTGTGTGGGGCCGCTTCCTAATCACAGACTTGCGTGGGGCCGTTCCCCAATGGCGGGATAATCCCAGCCCTCGGTGTTGCCCAGCTCGGGAAAGCACGGAGCCCATCTCGGTGGCCATGGCTGCAGGTACCCATCTCGGTCACGGCCTTAACTCGATCTCGGCCACGATCCTTAGCTCGATCTCGGCCCTCCTGTCATTCAGCCATAAATGCGACCATAAATGCGCTGCCATAGCGGTAAACGGCGAACTGACAAATAGAGTGGGCGCCAGACCTAGATAAGTGGCAAGCCTTATCTCAATGTCACATCCACAGGCACAGGGGAGTGGCCTGATGGGACGTTCCCTTTTTACCTACCCCCACTCAGAAGAGAAAGTACATGCTGATGGGACTTCTATCCCCCCCTAAGGGGCCCAGTCCGATGATGACTCTCACATCTATATAATGCATGGAGAAAAAACTACAGAAGGTATGTAACAAATCTGCCCTCCATACTCTTCCTCCCTCACTTCTCCTTAGTTATCAAACTAACTCAGGCATCAGAGTGCCTTCGGCTGCCTACAGCCAGTGGCTCTGACCTTTGTTTTTCCTTTCAGATTACCGGAGGCCGATCATTTCCCAAAATCATCAAAATGAGAGCTTAATCATCTTTAAACCAAGTCCGTAAATTTTAGGTACTTACAAAAACCATCTTCTCTTTCCTGTCCTCCATCTTCTCACCATCTCCTCCTCCTCGTCCATTCATATTCATGGCCGCTTCCTAACAAACAGAAACAGAAACAGAAAATGAAAACAAAAACAAAAATGAAAACGAAAGGAAGAACTCTCGTTCTCGAGCTTCAAAAACGTAAGAACCCTATTTTTTTTCTCTTCTGGAAAGTCTACAAGTAGTCGAGTTGAGTGGAGTCGAATCTTGAGAGGGTGGGGTTTAAAGAGCTCCGAGTAAGTTTGAGAGAGAGGGGAAGGGCTAAGGGGCCTGGGCGTATCATTTTCAGAAGAGCGGAAGCGCCACGTAGGAAAGCATACGTGGCGATTTGGTGCCACGTGGCGAGGGTTGGACCGAGGAAGGGACTGGACGATTCCTAGCCAGGAGTTGGCCAGAAGCTTCTGGAAGGAATAGAGTGGGTCGTCAGTCGTCACTCGATCATGGTCATGGAAGTGTTCGTTTTGCTTCTTTCTTTCTTTTCTTTTTTCGAAGGTTGAACAGATGCCGACGTGGTTGATTTAGGAGCAGCCAACATATAGTGGGGAATATGATTGCGTGACGCCCCGTGTCGCAGACGAAGAGGTTTAGGAACTTAGGAAAGGCAGGTGGCCGCAGGGGCAATGGTAGGGAGGTAATGAGTCTTAGAGAGATAGAGATGATGGCGGAAATATGAAATTATGGTACGGAGATGGCGATGGATCAACTTAATAAGAGCAATCATATAATATCATCATCATGTTCCTATTCCTGTTCCTATTCCTATTTTGCACCCTGTCGTACCCTATATCCTACCATATCCTACCATACCCTACTGGACCTGATCCCATCAATTCTAACTATTGGCCAGTTTCTCCACCCAATCATCATATAATTCAATTACTACATTAATGTACGGTAAATTGAAAGATGGTTAGGTGAAAAATTACATTAAGAGAGAATAAAATATAAGGGATTATGATGGTGTTTTATTTTAGTTATTTGGTATGAATTTTTTTTTTTTGACTTTTTATATAGAAAAGTGATTTTTTTAGTGGAGAAAGAAGGTTGCTTTACTTTTGATATGACCCTTTGTCATTTCTTGTCTAGGTCCACTTTACTTTCAGTTAACTAGTTAATTGTCAAGCACACGAGGTTGTTTGTTTGTAACCATTTACATGCCGAGATTATATAAATATAATGGCATTTGTTTACACCAATTCATTCATCACATAGCAATAATGAAATGTAGAAATGATACTGTAAATGTCCTAAAAAAAGGTAGTATAAAGTGTCATACACCTTCTAGTTAGAAAAAGGATTAATTATTGTCCGACAAGTTACAGTTTTGAAATCTATCATCATCAATTTATTTTCTGCAATTCTTGTACAAAATGTTTTGTTGGCTTACTGTTTTTTATTCAGGGATAATGTATTTCACATATGTAAACAAAATTTCATTTTTTATATTCTATGCGTAAAAGACAAACAACTCCTAACTAAGTTTGGCTCTACGACTCTAGGTCTATTTAGGGTATTCTATTTCCCCATTTTAAGCTATTTGAAGTATGTTTTGTGTCATCCATGAAAGCTCTAGATTACTAAATTAATGGGGCTTCAAACATGTGACCTCATTCAGGGTCCATTTTATAAAGTTTGATTTTGGTTAAAGGGATTTAAGAGCAGACGTCAAAGGGAGTTGGTTCAACTGTATTATAATGGGAGCTTCTATTGGCATCGTATTTTATTCTTTCCCTCCTGCACAAATTAAAAAAAAAGTGTTCCTAAACTACCCGTCCCCCATCATCCCTCTCCCTCCACCATCTTCCCTCATCCTTTCTCCCTTCCTCCCCATCACCCTCCCAGTCTCCGGTGGGGAGGGAGCCCCGACCGACAGCCCGTTGCAGCCTCCCCCCATCCTTTCCCTCTCTCATCCTTAAACTTCCTCTTTTTCCCTCTATTTTGCTCTCCCTTCCTCTTCTTCTCTCTCCTTCCCTCTGTCATGCCCCCAAACCGGAACCTCGGGGGAGCAAACGGGATTAAGGATAATTATATTTTTCTCCCAAGATCCGCGTGTGTGAAGACCACACATTCCAACACATTCTGAATATTTTGCGGAAGCTTTCGTGGCGTCGCGACCCAGAGTCCGTGGCCATCGGATTCCGCGACACACTCAACCTCTGGCATATAGCTATTATATCGAGAACCATATCAGACTGGAGTAAACCATTACAACGAAATACAGAGCTGACAGTAATAGGATAAGCATTCCCACATATGTTCAAGTTACAAATTATCAATGTACATTAATTAAGAATCCCAAGAAAAGGCTAAGAGAAGCCATACAAGTACAATCTAAATGAATACTACCCCACATGTGACGTAGCTCCGGTGTCAAGCTCAATGTCTACGTGACATAGTCGACACTACAACTTGTAAACTCATGGCTTCACAGCCAAAACAAGCACTCAGCTCGGGGTGAAGAAGTCTAGACCTGAGTACCAAAATAGTGGGTCAGACACGACGGTCTAGGAGGTGGATGAAAAGATAATAAATGTGCTGAAAAATAAACATGTGATAATTCATATTATTTGATCAAATGCTGCATATAATTAAAACGGGTGGAAAGATCAAGTATATCTGACAAATCATGTATTCATGTAAAACGGGTGTAAAACATGGATATCTAACAAAACATGTGTTCATTTACAACATCTGTAAAAGCTTAGATATTGGACAAATCGGGTGTTCCTTTAAAACATGTGTGAACGTAGAGATCTGGCAAAACAAGTGTCCATTTAAAACATACGTAAAAGCATGGATATTTAACAAATCGGGTATTCATTTAAAACATGTGTAAACATAGGGGTCTGGCAAAACAAGTGTCATTTAAAACACATATAAAAGTATGGATATTTAACAAATCGGGTATTCATTTAAAACATGTGTAAACATAGGGATCTGGCAAAACAAGTGTCATTTAAAACACATATAAAAGTATGGAAATTTAACAAATCAGGTATTAATTTAAAACATGTGTAAACATAGGGATCTGGCAAAACAAATGTCATTTAAAACATATATAAAAGTATGGATATTTAAAAAATCGGGTATTCATTTAAAACATGTGTGTGTAACAAGGAATGGGAAACAATATAATAATAACTGAATTTACCTTGGAAAATATTAACACCTGTTTAAATAATAACTTTCATAAAAGAAATGAATCATTTACCAGAAAACAAATAGGCAATATAAAACATGTAAGGTATCCAAGGAATCGGGAACTAGCAAGATGGCAACCACACGAAACTAAGTCCTCTATCACTAAAGTGACAGAGCAATAACTAGGCACTGATCTCAGTCACTTGAGGTGAGGAGAAACAATGGATCTTATAAATACATATACATATACTATACATGACCACAGTAGCGAGCTGAGCATCGGGAACCACAGTAGCAATCTGCTGTACGGGACAAGACCACGATAATAACCGGGTAGTGGGACCCAAACCGCAACTGGCGGGACAAGAGGGGGATCTCCAAGTCGGTGGATCAGACCAACAAGGTTATCCAAGCTTAGTGGTGCCGACTCATAGTTCAAATACCAATCGAGACATGTACAAGTAAACCAAATGCAAGTAAATAAATGGGCATGACGGGGGTGCTCAAGGGCACACTGTCATTTCATGTCGGGCAATGCATCTTGAGGCTAGCAATTAATACAAGTACAATTTCAATGCTTTCGGGAATGATAAACCATAATTCATAAATTTTCGGGAATACTTGTGACACTTCGGAATAATCGAAAACACAGTTCATCTTTTGAAATTTCGGGACAAGTATCGGGATTCAAAACCAGTCCAAGGTGAATAGGGGTCTCGTATGTCGATTTCTATATAACTTGGTACTCTGAGTTTGGGGACATTCCAAGCTCCTTACACACCTTGGTGATTATTAAGACTTTAATGAATCTTTGTGATGTGGTTTCTTTCTCAAATAGGCTTCATACATTGCCGAATAATTCTCTCCGATGTCAAGGGGTTCCCTTAAAAACCTTTCCCATGCTCCAAAAGTAGTCCATACCTGAGAGGGGGTACGCTCGAGGGGACCAAGGTGCGCTCGAGCGGACCTGGGCTGCGCAGAAGGACGGGCAGACAGAACGTCTACGCGCTCGAGCGGCCAATCGCGCGCCCGAGCGGCCTTTCGCCCGCTCGAGCGGGCAGTCAATCTGCTGCCCGAGCTGCAGTCAGAATGACTGCGCGCTCGAACGACTTGATACCCGCTCGAGCGGGCAGTCATTTCTGCTACCCGAGAATGGCCATTCAGGCCTTTTTCCTCCTTCTTCTCCAAGACATTTCTCTTGCAACAAAAAGGGTCTCCTTGCCTCCCAATAACAACCATTAAATTTTTTAAACAATCATTTAAAAACCCTCATCAAAACTCCAATGAACATTAAATCTAAACACCTTCTTCTTCACATTCAAGACCAAACAAAGAGAAGAGTCCCCAACATACACAAAGGTTCATTTGAGCCATAATCAAGAGATAAAATAAAGACTATTGATCACATTTCCATAACAATAGATGAGTTAGCGAAACTCTTTAAATGAGCATTTATTTCAAATCAATGCAAGCTAATAAACATAAATATGAATGGCAAAACCAACCCCATTCCTTATAAAACCATATGAACAAACTTTGACCAAATGAAATTTAACAAGAGATTTGGCAAGAGAGAAAGACCCATTAATATGCATTTTCGAAATCAATAGAAATGTGGCAAGAAGCATATGTGAAAACATGTATCAAATTACCAAGAACAAGTAATAAAATTTAGGATTTTCTCATAAAACTTGATGACATTCAAACCATCCATTCATCCACTTGCCTTGGGTTCCAATTAGCTAATCAACCTCTCCAAACATTCTCAAGCGACACCAACAAGAATAACCAAAAACCCCCAAAAACAAACCCATTTAGAACCCTAAAATGACAAATCAAGAAAGACAAGGAATGGGCTCAAACCAAACTAGGAAATAGAACTTAAGGGGATGTCATTGCACATAAAAGGAAAATGGGAAGGAGTCTTTACCTCTAGGGTCATCAATCAACAAGAAGAAACTTGAAATAGGGGCTGCCCACCTTGGTTTTGCACAAAAATAGCATCCATGGGAAGCTAGAGAGATGGGGAAGAAGATGGCATGGTTGAGTTTCCAAATGGCAAGGGTTTCCTCCATGTATGGAGAGGAGAAGAAAAGAAGAAAAGGGAGGGGAAGCTCAGCTGCAGAGCTCCCCCTTTGGGCTGTAACAAATGAGGGAGAAGAGGGGAGAGTTATCTTTTTATAATGGGTGGGTGTGGGCCCCACCACACTTAAAACTTGCCAAGGGTAAAACATCAATTTGTGGGCCTCGGATGCGATCGACGAAGAAGAAAAACATGCTTATCAAAAAATCTAGTTTTCAAAAAGTATAATTTTGGCATGGTTCTGAGATCTCGAAATTTGGGTCCAGATTCAATGTGAAAAGATCGATTTTGCCCCAGGCCTGGAAAAACTGATTTTCGGAGCTTTGAATGGGTACAGAGTGAACACGAAAGTTGAAGAGATTAACAAATAAAGTCAAACGAGGCTTAAAACATGAATTATCAAAATTTTTGAATAATCTCCCAATCACGCGCAAAGTAACTAAAAGAACCCCAAAGGTTTCCACAAATCTCAAAGGCACTCAAAATTTCTCAAAACTAGTGAAAAACCAATCTAGCTCAAAAAATCAACCAAACAAACACTAATCCCACTTAAAGAAACTAATCCACAAATAAAACAACACTAATCCAGGAAATTAGGGGTCGGGTTCTCACATCCTCCCCCCCTTAGAATATTTGGTCCTCTAAATGAACTAAACAAACTAAAAAATAAGTGGGGACATTAATCCCACACTTCGAAATCAAAACCTCAAACGACTGCTCCAAATTGGTCCTCTCGGAAGCACTTGAACTCGCTGGGTCATCCTCGCTGTAGAACTCTTCAGTCAACTATCAATAGTTGTTAGACATTCAAGTATAGATCCTTTCTGTAGTCAGCTGCTGAAATCTGACTTCCAATGCCTCGTATCTCGCTAGGTCTACTTCACCACATGGCTGCACTTGTTGAAAATTCCCGAATAGCTTTATGACAAAACTCATTAAATTCCAGGAATCTCTAACTCTTGAAATATTGCCTTGTCCTTCTATCTGTCCTTGGCTTCGGAAAATTGGTGACGCTGAGTATTACAGATGTCTCTTACTTTAGGCAATGTCGTCCAGTCCTCGGTACTCTGCTGTCATCTCTGTCAAAGCTGTCGAAATTAAGTCTCCTGCCAATGCACAATATTCGAGGTGAATGACTTAGAAATATGTCACTCCTTCATATGCCAAGCTGATTTAATCAAATGTTTGGACGGTCCTCTGAACACTTCACTCATCTCTATCTGCTCATTGAAAACATACGGTTCACAACTCTGTAGGTTTCCAGCTCTAACTAGACCTGCTAACACTTTAACTGTCATGCTACTCCACATGCCCAAACTGATGTTCTACAAGTCGGTAAAGTCCACTAAATCTTCTATATCATGTGATTAGGTAACAATCAATTGCACATACAACTCTCTCTACACTGCTGCTGAAAACTAGTTTCCTATGCTTTTAACCATCCACTGATACATCCTGCTGAGTCGACTTCACCATCATTCTGTAATCATTGAAAATCATCTAACACTTATCCGACAAAAGTTCATCAATATCTGCGAAATTTCTAACTTTTCACGTCTTCTTGGAGCTACACCACTGAAAATCACCTCAAATCTCATAAAGTCCATCACTTATTTGGCTTATGGAGTCTTCTGACTTAGGAAAATAATCCAAGTTTATCCAAAATCCACACTTGCCTGACGAATCCTTTGACGGTATGCGATCAACTGTAATTGGGTCTCGATATGCTGTACACATTCCTTCCTGACGAACAATTGGTCACCAATTTCTTCTCTAGCTCTATCTGTGACATCGAAAAGCTGAAAATTCTGCCAATGTCCTTCGAAAAACACGTGCTAAGTCCACAAAACTCCGACTCTCTGGCGCGAAAACAAGCAAAAGGTAGTAAATGTGGGTACGGAGACCTTAAATTCTCCCCCACTAGAAAGAATTTGGTCCTCCAAATTGAAAATGCACCTAGGGCCAATGTACAAGTCCTAGAGGGGGGGGGGGGGAGAATAGGACTACGAAATTTCATACCCACTTTTTGTTTATTAAACAGGAAGACAAAGAAACTAAGTGATGTGAAGACAAGGTGTGTGCAGAGAATAATGCTCAAAACTATATCAAGACATTGAGACAAGCCATATATTGAAGATGCACACAAATTTATAGTGGTTCGGACCATAAGTCCTACATCCACTCACAAGGGTCACAAAGTCCCTTGGTTCCACTATGATGTATCAAAACTACACAAGTAATGACATCAATCACATACACAAGGTAATTTTGGCAACGAGGTTCGATCACACGGATCTAATCCCCCACATACATTTTAGAGTGGATGAATCACACATATTCACACCACTATCATAAAATACACAAGTTGTAGATGTTGATGAGAAGAAGAACACTTGCCTTTGATGATGACTGGAAGTGTTCAATGAAGTTCCACCTGTAGTTGAAGCTTTATCCTCTTGAAGTAAGCTTGGTGTTGATGTTAATCCTCCATTGTGTTGCACAACCAAGGTTTAAGAGGTTTGGGTTCTAGGGTAACATGAATCTAATCTACTTGAGAATCAACCTAGAAGCCTTTCTTCCATTCACACTTATATTGAGGCTAAAGATAGCTCATACATATTCTAGATAAGGTACAAGTGTGTTTGGAAGAGGGGTTAAGAGCTTGGAAAGGATAGGGAGAAATAAGCCATGGAAGCTCTCAAAACTATGTAGCTCATAGTGCAAAACAAACTCCAAAAATATGTAGAAAAGTTCCCAATGGCTAGTTATGACGGTTAGCCGCTTGGCAGTTCGGCTAGCCTCATTTCAATTGTTCTGAGGTAACGGCTAGATTTTTTAATTCGGTCAGCTTGCGGTTAGCCGTCGGAGGCCTTGGCGGCTAGTCGTGAGGTGACCGTCGGGTGACCGAATTCACAACCCAGAAATGAGATGCATACTGGAAAAGTAACCGTGAAATTCGGTTGCCTGGCGGTTAGCCGCAAGGTGACCGTGGGGTGACCGAACTCCCTTAACAGCAGATGGTATGCATTCTGGAAATGTCACCGCGATAACTCGGTTACCTGACGGTTAGCCGTCATTCCATAAGGCGGTTAGCCACAAGGTAACCGCGGTGTGGCCGAATTTCCTTAACATCAGAGGTATGCATACTGGAAATGTAACCGTGGGATTCTCGGTTACCTGGCGGTTAGCCCCCAGACCATACTGCGGTTAGCCGAAAGGTAACCGCTGGGTCACCGGACTAATTTTCCAAGAAAGTTGCATACTGGAATTGTAACCGAGGAACTTCGGTTACCTGGCAGTTAGCCGCTTCTTGCAAAGAGGCTAGTCGCCAGGTGACCGAAAGGTCACCGAACCTCCTTTTTCTAGACAAAACAAAATGTGAATAAAAGAGATTGAAAAACAAGTTTTAAACCAAGGCTCCCAAGGGTCCTAGGGTCCAGAAAGGAAATGGTTCGGGGTCCGAAATACTTGAGATGGTTGGCACACACAATGAGGCAATCTTGACCAATCCGGGGCATCCAAAAGCTAGAAGACTCTCTTGAAATAGATCTTCCTTGACACACATCGAGAGAAAAGACCTCCGGAACACATTGGCACGGAATTGACAATACAAGAATAGTGATCACAAAACTGTGACACTTACAATCTCCCCCTTTGTCAATTTCGTGACAAAACCATCTAACTTAAATAAGGTTACAAGAGATATTCATTGAAGCCCAAAAAGTAACCAAATAGAAGGTACAAGACCTTTACAACTGAAATACAGAAAGATTACACAAATAGAAAATAAAATCTCTCCCCCTAAATCTAAGGCACTTCTCCCCCTGAAATTGTACCTGCAAACTTGCAAACTTTGGAAACAAACTAGGGAAACCTCTCTCCCCCTTTTTGTCATAAATTGATAAAGAGAAAATCATGGATGTATAAAAGACATAATAAAGCAATGCAAAGGAAACATTAATCATTGATAATATAGAAACATCCATACAAAAGATTGATCCAAAGCAAGATAAGATAACATCCATAGACAATAAGGAGAATTAGTTTATCAACAACAAAATAGGGGCAGCCACAAGCCAAAAGCAACACCACCAAAAGAAAAGAACTAATAGAAACAAGTGGCTAAAGGGTCTAAAACAGGCTAGTCCGAAGGAGGAGACGGAGAAGGAGGCATGTCATTATAATTCTGTTGGCGACATCCCTTGGACAGAGCACTTAAATATTTCAACGTCTTTTTCAACAGCTTCTCTGTCTTGGACTGCCGTCGCTCGAAAACGTCTATATGTTCTCCAATACTCCGAGTTGCAGCAGAGGGAGTAGCCTGACAATGAGAAGAAGAAGGAGCTTCTGTAAGAGGAACTGAAGGCTGCTAGGGAGCGACCACATCTGCGGGAGGAGGAATGAGACCAGCTTCTAAATTCGGTTGAAGATTCATTTGAATTAGATTAGCTTTGCCAAACGGTGTATGAACAATAGGGGTTTCAGTAGGGCGAGGAACACCGTAGTAGCGGGCTAGCCGAGACATAAGATACAGAAAGGAGCAGCAGTCTTCGAAGCATTAGATATATGAAACCGTACAATAGCATGACAGATGAGTGAAGGAAGGCACATGGGAGTACCAGTAATGACCTTGTGAAGGATATTGACCATATACGTAGTGAGTTCGGTCCTATTACCCTTACGAGTATAGACATTGAAAGTAAAGAGATTGTGAAGGAGTCTATATTTCGGAATTAAGGCATTTATAGGCAAGAAATTTTTCTTAGGAACCCAATCAGCATCAAAGCCGCAGAGAGTGCGGGTGGCTTCAGCCTTTTCAGCCGGAGTGAGAGAATCAACAACCATAGAGAGGCCAGCTTGATTTACAGGGATAGTCATAACAGAGGAGATACGATCGGGGTCAATTGAGACAACTTGATGAGTCAGCAAAACTCTTTAAATGAGCATTTATTTCAAATCAATGCAAGCTAATAAACATAAATATAAATGGCAAAACCAACCCCATTCCATATAAAACCATATGAACAAACTTTGACCAAATGAAATGCATACATTTCCAAGAGATTTAACAAGAGAGAAAGACCCATTATTATGCATTTTCGAAATCAATAGAAATGTGGCAAGAAGCATATGTGAAAACATGTATCAAATTACCAAGAACAAGTAATAAAATTTAGGATTTTCTCATAAAACTTGATGACATTCAAACCATCCATTCATCCACTTGCCTTGGGTTCCAATTAGCTAATCAACCTCTCCAAACATTCTCAAGCGAAACCAACAAGAATAACCAAAAACCCCCCAAAACAAACCCATTTAGAACCCTAAAATGACAAATCAAGAAAGACAAGGAATGGGCTCAAACCAAACTAGGAAATATGACTTAAGGGGATGTCATTGCACATAAAAGGAAAATGGGAAGGAGTCTTTACCTATAGGGTCATCAATCAACAAGAAGAAACTTGAAATAGGGGCTGCCCACCTTGGTTTTGCACAAAAATAGCATCCATGGGAAGCTAGAGAGATGGGGAAGAAGATGGCATGGTTGTGTTTCCAAATGGCAAGGGTTTCCTCCATGTATGGAGAGGAGAAGACAAGAAGAAAAGGGAGGGGAAGCTCAGCTGCAGAGCTCCCCCTTTGGGCTGTAACAAATGAGGGAGAAGAGGGGAGAGTTATCTTTTTATAATGGGTGGGTGTGGGCCCCACCACACTTAAAACTTGCCAAGGGTAAAACATCAATTTGTGGGCCTCGGATGCGATCGACGAAGAAGAAAAACATGCTTATAAAAAAATCTAGTTTTCAAAAAGTATAATTTTGGCATGGTTCTGAGATCTCGAAATTTGGGTCCAGATTCAATGTGAAAAGACCGATTTTGCCCCAGGGCTGGAAAAACTGATTTTCGGAGCTTCGAATGGGTACAGAGTGAACACGAAAGTTGAAGAGATTAACAAATAAAGTCAAACGAGGCTAAAACATGAATTATCAAAAATTTTGAATAATCTCCCAATCACGCGCAAAGTCACTAAAAGAACCCCCAAAAGGGTCCCACAAATCACAAAGGCACTCAAAATTTCTCAAAACTAGTGAAAAATCAATCTAACTCAAAAACTCAACCAACAAACACTAATCCCACTTAAAGAAACTAATCCACAAATAAAACAACACTAATCCAGGAAATTAGGGGTCGGGTTCTCACATCCTCCCCCTCTTAGAACATTTGGTCCTCTAAACGAACTAAACAAACTAAAAAAATAAGTGGGGACATTAATCCCACACTTCGAAATCAAAACCTCAAACGACTGCTCCAAATTGGTCCTCTCGGAAGCACTTGAACTCGCTGGGTCATCCTCGCTGTAGAACTCTTCAGTCAACTATCAATAGTTGTTAGACATTCAAGTATAGATCCTTTCTGTAGTCAGCTGCTGAAATCTGACTTCCAATGCCTCGTATCTCGCTAGGTCTACTTCACCACATGGCTGCACTTGTTGAAAATTCCCAAATAGCTTTTTGACAAAACTCATTAAATTCCAGAAATCTCTAACTCTTGAAATATTGCCTTGTCCTTCTATCTGTCCTTGGCTTCGGAAAATTGGTGACGCTGAGTATTACAGATGTCTCTTACTTTAGGCAATGTCGTCCAGTCCTCGGTACTCTGCTGTCATCTTTGTCAAAGTTGTCGAAATTAAGTCTCCTGCCAATGCACAATATTCGAGGTGAATGACTTAGAAATATGTCACTCCTTCATATGCCAAGCTGATTTAATCAAATGTTTGGACGGTCCTCTGAACACTTCACTCATCTCTATCTACTCATTGAAAACATACGGTTCACAACTCTGTAGGTTTCCAGCTCTAACTAGACCTGCTAACACTTTAACTGTCATGCTACTCCACATGTCCAAACTTCGTGAGGTGTGCTTCTGTCAAATTCATTCTTCTCTGAATCTTTCAACTGTCATTGTCCATAGGTGATGATTCTCCTGCTCGTATCTGTACTCTGCCCAAACTGATGTTCTACAAGTCGGTAAAGTCCACTAAATCTTCTCAATCATGTGATCAGGTAACAATCAATTCCACATACAACACTCTCTACACTGCTGCTGAAAACTAGTTTCCTATGCTGTTAACCATCCACTGATAAATCCTGCTGAGTCGACTTCACCATCATGCTGTAATCATTGAAAATCATCTAACACTTATCCGACAAAAGTTCATCAATATCTGCGAAATTTCTAACTTTTCACGTCTTCTTGAAAATCACCTCAAATCTCATAAAGTCCATCACTTATTCGGCTCATGGAGTCTTCTGACTTAGGAAATTAATCCAAGTTTATCCAAAATCCACACTTACTTGCTTGACGAATCCTCTGACGGTACGCGATCAACTGTAATTGGGTCTCAATATGCTGCTCACATTCCCTACTGACGAACAATTGGTCGCAAATTTCTTCTCTCTAGCTCCATCCGTGACATCGAAAAGCTGAAAATTCTGCCAATGTCCTTCGAGAAACATGTGCTAAGTCCACAAAACTTCGACTTTCTGGCGCGAAAACAAGGAAAAGGTAGTAAATGTGGGTGCGGAGACATTAAATTCTCCCCCACTAGAAAGAATTTGGTTCTCCAAATTCCCTAACAACAAGGACAAGAAAACTAGACAAAGATAGTCTCCCCCACTAGAAGAAAACAGACACGAACTCACAGAAACAATAACAAGACAAAAGAAAACGAGTCCTCACCACATGTCTTAAAGTTCCTAGAGTGTTTTAATTCCTAGAAACCTCCCCGCTCTGATACCAGTCTGTCACGCCCCCAAACCGGAACCTCGAGGGCGCGAATGGGATTAAGGATAATTATATTTTTCTCCCAAGATCTGCATGTGTGAAGACAACACATTCTGAATATTTTGCGGAAGCTTTCGTGGCATTGCGACCCGGAGTCCGTGGCCATCGGATTCCACGACGCACTCAACCTCTAGCATATAGCTATTATATCGAGAACCATATCAGACTGGAGTAAACCATCACAACGAAATACAGAACTGATAGTAATAGGATAAGCATTCCCACATATGTTCAAGTTACAAATTATCAATGTACATTAATTAAGAATCCCAAGAAAAGGTTAAGAGAAGCCATACAAGTACAATCTAAATGAATACTACCCCACATGTGACGTAGCTCCGGTGTCAAGCTCAATGTCTACGTGACATAGTCGACACTACAACTTGTAAACTCATGGCTTCACAGCCAAAACAAGCACTCAGCTCGGGGTGAAGAAGTCTAGACCTGAGTAATCACAAAGGACCCTCAAAGGGTCCCACTAATCACAAAGGCACTCAAAAATTCCCAAAACTAGTGAAAAACCAATCTAGCTCACAAACTCAACCAAACAAACACTAATCCCACTTAAACAAACTAATCCATAAATAAAACAACACTAATCCAGGAAATTAGGGGTCGGGTTCTCACACCCTCCCCTCGCTTCCTCTCCTTTTTCCCCATCCCAGTCGCCAGATGGGGAGGGAGATAGGGCGGCAGCAAACGAAAGAACTTGTTGCAGAGCCCCGGGCGATACCAGGGCTCCCTCCACGCCTGCAACTAGGAGAGAAGGAGGGGAAGACGAGGGAGGGTAAAGTGAGAGAAGAAGAGGAAGGGAGAGAAGGAGACAGAGAGAAAATAAAGGGGAAGGGAGGAAGAAATAGGGGGAGAGAGGGAAAGGGGGGGAGGGAGGCCCGTTGGTTGGCCGGCCGGGCCTGTTCCCGCGGGCTGCTGGCCTGGGCTCCCCTCCTGCCGAAGACCAGGGGAGGGGAGAGAGGGTGAGGGTAGCGGGTGGAAGGAGAGGGAGAGGGAGGATGGGGGAGGGGTAGTTTAAGACTTTTTTTTTTGTCTTCTAGTGTGGAGGGAGTGAATATACTGTGGTGCCGATAGAAGCTCAAATACAAACAACATAGTTTAAAAAACTCGTTGCAGTTCACCTTGACCGGGATGAATCAACTTAATTAGTATGTGTGTGTGTGGGGGGGGGGGGGGGGGGGGTTATCTAATGGCAGTAATTTTTCTAGTCACGGTAACAATACCAGTTCGGATCGTCCTGATCTCAGCCTATACATGTCCAGCTCGGCAATAGCACCAGCCAGTACCGAGCTTGAGTTTGCTTCAGTAATGGTACAAACTACTCGCCTCAGTCCTGGCCTGATCGATCTTGGCAACAGTGCCAGACAGCTCCTTCATTCCCGACCTCAGCACCGCCCACAGTTTGGCTTCTGTCAGCCGAGATGGGAACCTAGTCCCGGTTGGCAGCAACCTCCACCTATGTAACAAAACGTACGGAAGGATAAGACTAGAGGTCGTCCTTATCTAGTGGTCACATCCATAAAAAGGCAAGATCTGCAATCTTTGACAAGATGGGATAGACGCCGTAATATCAGACAGTACGGGATCGGCGCCATGACCCCTGATAAGATGGGACAGCCAGATGAGCCTTACCCCTTGGCCCAAGTTACAGTGCGTCAACTCTCAACCTCTATATAAAGAGGTACGCATACTCACATAAAGGAGGAGGATGAACGAATGCACATGCATACACTCCCTCTCTTCTTCCCCATTCACTCTTCCTAAGTTCAATGAAAGCACTAACTCAGGCATCAGAGAGCCTTCGGCTGACGGCAGCCAGGGTCTCTAACCTGTATTTCTCCTTCCTTTTCAGGTCCTAAGGCGATCTATTTCCACCAAAGAGCGGCACTTACAATTAGCTAAGTTGATCACTCAATCAAGCAAGTTGAATAAATCTAACCATGTAGCCACCTACTTAAGGTACTCACCTTCGTGCCCATCAGTCAAGATGGATTTTCAAGTCTTTAAACCATGAATCCGAAAGATCTTCTAATTGAGTTGGAGGTTTCAGTCCACGTACGTACACCATGGCCTAGAAAAACCTCATAACTAGCTCAAAATCTAAGTTTACTTTTACTGTGTCTTCTGCTCAAATCTCATAAAAACTCTCTCTGTTTTTCTTTTAGTTGGATTGCACAATCAATGCATCCATTTTCATCCACCACCATTTTGATGATCTAGATCACAAATCACTAGAAGCTGGTGACAATTAAGATCCAAGATGGTAAGTTTAAAGTTCACAAATTTCTAATATTTGATGTCTCTCCAATTTTTGTGGCAAAGTACATACACACGACCTTCTTGCTACAGTTACTAACAGATTTTGGATGGTGTTCCCCACCCCTTTCAGTTGGTACATGATGAGTATCCATCAATCTAAGATTAGATAGGATCAATGATTTAGTAGGCCAGGTTATGAATGGTTGCGAGCTCACGTTGTATAGCCGCATAGGCCACATTTTGCAGAATCACTCGTTGAGGAGACCTTGTTGTCGGTTGGGAAAACATGAGAAACAAAGGAAAAAGGAGGCAACAAGTGTCCTGCTCTAAATTTTGTCACACATTTTATAGTTGGACCCTTGACTTGCAGGTCGCATTCACTTGAAATCATTTCAATCATTTTTTGTATATACAAGAGACACCGACAAAGTGGGCCATCGGGTTGAAAGATGAGTCAGAACGCCTTCTTTGCTTGTGACGTTCGCCTTTTTCATTTCTCTTCTCTTCTTCTTGCAATTGTTTGGAAATGGCGAGGTGGGCCCCAGATAAAACCTATGGTTGGCAGAAGCTGCTTTAGCCACTAGTTATAGCCCACATTGTTATGCATGTCAGGAAAAACGGTTGTCCTACGCCTACGCCTAGTCTGGCATAAGCACAAGTGTGTTAAATTTGGACTCTAATCTATCAGATGTGATCTAAAATGGGTTAAGAAAGTCTTTAAAAAGATGTTTCTAGAATTTAGACTTATTAGAGATTAGGTACCACATGTATTTGCAAATCAATCCTTGTGTTTGACAATTGTTGTAAGGAATGAGACACACATTCTTGGAAGGTCCACTGGAGCACCTGAAGATCAGAGGAGACAAGGCATCAGGCACGAATAGATTACATTTGATGGACCCGGCTTTTCTCTTTTTCCAAAGCTGCCTCCGCCCCGGGGCTGACGGGGTACGGTGGAGGGAAAGAAAGGAAAAACAAGCATCAGTTTTTTTTTGTACGGGTATGCCAATTTCTCTTTTATACTTGGAATTTAGAAATGGTGATCCGGAGATCCACCTTCACAAGTAAAAAGGGAAATGAAACTTTTTTCTAGTTTTCCATTGCATACATATTTTAATAAAAGAGACAGTTTTGTTTGAGTGCCGTGAAAGGCGTTTTTGTGCCGTAGAAGGCGATTTGGTGCCATTGAAGGCGATTTTGCCGTAAAAGGCGATTTACAAATCTTATCAAAAGTAAAAGACAAGAATTGTGAATTCTTTTGTCTCTTAAAAAAAATACAATCTACAATAGAAAAGCAAGAAAAAGGAATCTAACTTCTCATGCGATTGTGGGAGGGCTCGTTCAGATCGACGGTCGCGAGTCATGTATGGGCTCCGCCATCGTCCTTCAGATGAGAACATAGTGCTTGATTTCTTGGCTTGGCTCCAACCTCAGGTTTTTAGAGGATAAGGACCAAGATAAGGTCCTATATCCGGTAAAAAGCTGAGTAGACGGGCTGAAAAGCCGCATCTAGCCATGTTGGACAGAAGGATAGGTGGCCTTTGAGGGGGGGTGGCCCCCCAAGGGGCTTCAATCACCTTGTAGTACTTGTCGCAGCAGAGTTTTCTTGAAGGAGCAGGGTCGTAGAGATTTCTCCGAGGATTTTTGAATGATTTTCTGGCGATTTTTCCGGATCCGTTTCCCTTGGAATGGCCTCCTATTTATAGGCATTTGGTAGCCATTTAGGAGAGTTTATGAGCATTTATGGTATTAATGCTCATGATGGGAGTAGTTACAAGTTTTTAATTACTTGTTTTGTAACTCCTTTTTCCTTGCATTTGATTGGCCGATGGAGAGTAGTGGGCATTTAATCGCCTTTAATCTCCATGATGACGGGAGTTTCATGATTTTAATGTCATGATTACTTGGACTTGTAACTCCCATTTGCTTGCTTCTGATTGGGCCGTTCAAAATAATGAGTTAATGACCGCATTAACTTGCCATAAACGGGTCATTAATTGATTGCCTGGGCGCTTGAAGAGTAGCGGGCCGTGCCGCATCCTTTGGGATTCTTCTTGCGATGATCACCAATGGACCCACATATCATTCGATGTTGGATGGTAACCCAATTTCGGACATTGGTTGATGTCAGCGGGCCGGTAACATCTGTCCAGTCGATTTCGCGATCGGGCGGGCAGAAAATGTGCTTCCTTGGTTAGCCGTTTGACGATCTTGAGGCGTCCGATGATGATCTAATGATTCTAGTGATGGATCCGTGATGTTGACGAAGATCGACGGATATCATGCACAAAAAATCAGATTTTGGAAAAATCACAGGGGCCAATCAACTCGAAACGCGAAAAATAACCGAAAAATGGGGTTTTTGGACGAGGTCCGGCGGCCCGGACCTCCATGGTCGCCGGCGACCATGGGGTTTATGCCCCATGGTCGGCCATCTTCTGGTCGCCTTTTCTTCGCCGTTTTTCGTCCGTTTTCGCTTCTGTTTTCTCCTGCAATTTTCTTGGAATTTCCTCTCATTTATTGGCTGGATTTCCCTCAAGAAAACCTGACGAGAAGACATGAAAATCGGATCGCAAAGTTTTCCATTTTCTGAAAAGCCGAAGACTTTGCTGTGGAGAACTGCCGATTTTTTGTCAAGCGTTGAAACTAGGTCAAACGATGTCGGAATGACCTGAAATTCGACGTGTAGCTTCATGAGCAGTAGACGAGACCAACCATAGGCTTTTGTTCAGGTTTTGAAGCCGTTTGGGGTCATGCAAATGCTCGCCTTTATTTCACCGCGAGGGAAATGCCGAGCTTTGACTTTCGGTCAAACGATGTTCGGTTGACCTGAAATTTGATGGGGAGCCTAATGGAGTCATTTTGAGATGATCCACAAGCTCCGAATTGGGTGCCATGGCCCCGGGGTGCTCCGTTGCCGGGAGCTGCTGCTTAGCTATTAGAGATGTGAAACTAGGCCAAATGATATCGAAATGGCCCGAAACTTCATGTGTACCTCTCTTTTGGTTATTTTGAGTGACCTTGCAGTTTTTGTTTGACTCTGACAAGATCTGATGCTTGTAGTAGCGCCTGCCTATTTTTGGTAGGATGCGGCTCCGTGTAGCTTTTGGTGTGAAGAGGCAAAGTGACATTTTTGGTGTCAACAAATGCCCCCTCGAGGTACAGCGATGATATAGCTTTTGCTGTCGATGTGCCTCGAAGAGAATCTTGAAGAAGAGCTTCTGACTTGACCAAGAGTCTTTGAGCATTTTTTTTTATATGGAGTAGCCTTTTGAGCTTCCAGGGGATTTTATGGTAGTGAGAGGGATCACGTACCATCTTAAGGCAAGATTTTGAGAATGACATTTGGATTTGGATTTGGTTTTGGTTTTTTTTTGTTTTAATTTTGACCTTGTGACCTAACAAGCTGTATGTGGCAGGTTAGGGGGTCAGGTTTTTGTTTTTGGTTTTGACCTTGTGACCTAACAGGCTGTATGTGGCAAGTTAGGGGGTCGGGTTTTGATTTTTGGTTTTGGTCTTGTGACCCAACAAGCTGTATGTGGCGAGTTAGGGGACCATGGTTTGGTTTTTTGGTTCACTCTTTGGGACAATTTTGGGTCCATTGGAGTGGTTTGGGCTTTTGTGGAATGTCAATTTCAAGATCTTGGCTTAATTTGGTTCATGAGGTGGGATGGTTTGGATTTTTGGAAGCTCATGAAGCTTGGATTTTTGTATGGTATGGTCCAATCACCTCAAAAGAGGCATGGGACCATTTTTGTATGCTCTTGGTAAGAGAAATTTTGACTAAAAGCCACTTTTAGTGCCTAGGTGGTCAAACCTGGCTCATATGGGCTAACCCATGGGACCTTAAGCTTTGAAGGATGGCTTAGATCTCATATGGTGTCACTTTGTAAAGAATATCTAAAGATATCTCCTTTGAGTGGAGAATATCTAAAAATATCCTTACTTTGAGAGATTTTCTCAAGTTTCCTTGATTTTGGGAGAGAATATCCCAAGTTTCCTTTTCTTTTGGGAAGGCAAATTTACTTGGGAAGGTTGCTAATTTTTAGCCCTTACCTCCTTGCTTTTCTCTTGTTTCCTCTTTTGTTTTGCTCTCTTCTATAAAAGCAATTGAGGTGGGATCTCTTGCTCCTATTGCTTTCTTTTTGCAAAAGTCTTCAAGAGTTGCTCTAAGATCAAGAATCCTCCTTCTTCAAGAGTCTTCAAGTTCTCCTTTCTTCTCCATCCATGGCTTCAAGTAAGTTTTTTATTTCCTTTTACAAGAAATTCCATGTAAAGAAAGTTTCATCATTTTTTTTTTCTCTTTTTTTTTTTTTTGCACGTGTTCTTTTTTTCCTTTTTTTTTTTACACGCCCTTTTCTTTTTTTTTTCTTTCTTCTTCTTTTTTTTTTCTCTTTTTTTAAAAAAAAAAAACTTTCCTTTCTCCCCTTTTTGCATCATCATGATAATGAGGTTTCATGCAATTCAAGATGTTTATGCATTTTTTTTTGATGCATCAAGATAGAAGGCTAGAATTTCTATGCTAAGCCAACATGAATTTTGACTTAGACAAAGTTTGATTTTGACCAAATTGGGTTGGAATTGGTCAAATTTTGTCAAGGTTTCCCTAGCATCTAGTGCATGATGATTTTCTTTTATGCATGATTTTTGTAAATTGGATTGGGAGCATGATGATGATGCACACCTGGAAATCTTTTGCAAGTCTTGAGATTTGAAGCTCGCAGCAATGTTGAGCTCTTTCTTTAGTCTTGCGGGGGTTTCGAGGAGCTTTTTGCAAGTTTTGGGATTTGAAGCTCGCAGCAATGTTGAGCTCTTTTCCGATTCTTGCGGAAATTTGAGAAGACTGTCTTGATCTCGCAGCAATGTTTGAGTTCGAGCCTTCTTTGAGAATCCTTCATTGATCGTGAGCTCGCAGCGATGTTGAGCTCATCTTCAGGCTTCCTTTCTTTTCGGGGTGATTCCCTTTTTTTCGGAATTGCCCCGGAGTCATGCCAAAATTTCGCTAGCAAAATTCTGTCATTCTGTTGATTGATTTTTTTTTCAATCTTTGCAGGTAGTTCCTCCAGAACGAACAAGGGTAAGAAACCTGTTACCGATGCACCTCGTCGATCTGCCAGATCTTCCAATGCGACTGTACAGCAGGCCTGGGAGAAGGTCCAGTATGTGGAGAGAAACTTGGAAGAGTGTGACTCGCTCAACCGAGATGAGATGAGACAGCGACTGATCGCTCTCAAGGATGAGGAGTTTTACAAGATTATGGCAAGCAATCGTCCTTGGGTCATGGACGATCAGAGCATTGTGCCCAAGCCTACCTTTTTCTTTGGTGATGCAGCTCCTGATGACTCGTCATATCAAAGGAGGTGCTTTCAGTTCTCTTACACAGCCGATGGTGAGGAGAGAACCATTTCTACCCAGTCGCCTTTTGATCGTACTATTTCGATCATGAGTCTTTCTCCCACATGCTCTAAGAGAGGAGATCCTCCAAGCTGGGTGAAGAGGACCAATGTGGTCAAGACCGGGGTTTTTGTTGGCGGTCCTTCTGGTTATGCAGAGAAGTCGCCTGTCCGTCTGGACATGTTGATGCCAGCCAGCGGCTACCAAGGATTTGATCATCCATCGGTTGATTTGAGACCGGTGGGCCTTGGCATTTTCAGGGGCGATGGCAGCAATTGGGTGAAGCCTTTTCGACTTCGTGGCCGTTTCAGTGTTGACTCAGGCTGGGAGTCGTGGACTGATCACATCCTGCAGATCGGCGGTGCCATTCTGAAGGAGGCCGAGATTTTTGATGTGGTCCGCGCTTTTAGGCAAACCGTAGTTTTCTCCGATGAGGCTTTTATGGCCATGCTGGAGTCCTTCCTTCCACAAACCAACACCTTCATTGTTACGAATGGTGAGATTGATTTTTCTTTGAAGGAGCTGAGTGCCATTACCGGGTTGCCCATCCTCGGCAAACTCTATGAGGAATTTATGCCAATCGACAGCGTCCTTGAGGAGCAGTCTGAGGAGTTCAGGCTTTTGTACTTTTAGCTCGTCGCCTTCTACGATTTTTTGAGGGAGAAGGAGGGCTTGAAAGTCCGGTGTAGCAGTTGGAGGAGTTTCAGCTCTTTGTCTCCAAACTTTTTTGGCGACGAAGAATCTTCTGAGAGTATGACCCAGGAAGCCAAGACTAAGAATCCGGGGAAAAAGATTTCTGCCATGCGAGAGAATTTGAAGAACTTTCTCACAAGTACAGACGCCGTTTGCTCCGACATTGCGCTGCGGAGAGATGTTGCTGCATACCTCACTTATTGGCTGGGTGAGGCTGTTTTTGCTGGAGGAGACGGAACACACATCAGGCCGCATTGTATATTTTCGGCTTGTCAGATGGCGTGCGGAGAGCAGTTGGCTTTGGTGCCTGCTCTTTACTCCTATTTGTGCACCGAACTGCAGGCTGCTGCTTTTCTGGTTCGGCTTGGGCTTCCTATGAATAGGGTATTTTCAGTCCATATTTTTTTATTCGTGGTATGTGTACCACTATCCCGGCTTCCACCGTTTGGGCGCTGCTCAGGATGATGACCCCTTTATGATTCGATTGGCTAGGGGAAAAGCCGTTTCCGATTCACTTTTGTCTGCCCGCTTGAGAATCCGACGATTCAGGGATGTCGAGATTGGGCAATCTTCAGTAAAGCTTTCTCCAGATTTGCGGAAGAAGGCTTTTGATTTTGGTGTCTCCCGTGATTCCACCAGGGCAGGATCGGGAAGGCACTATTCTTTGACCAACGCAAAGAAGAGGTGGCTTTTAAACATACGTGTTGGCACGATGGTGTACCGCAGACATCTTTTTGTTGACATCAAGCCGTATGTCCCTTCGCGTTTTGCGTTGCAGTTAGGCTTCTCTCAAGGCGTTGTTGGAGCGCCTTCGAGCATGGTGAAGCGTTTTGGAGGTTTGCAGGACGGGAGAAATGCATGGGCTTTCTATAGTGCGGAGGACACTACTGCCATGATTTCCTATCCTGAGTTGCACATTTTTCGGACTGCTGGCTTCACGAAGTGGTTCGTGGAGAGCTTTGCCGTGTACCGAGGGCTTTCCAAGAAGGAGTTGAATGTCAAGCATTCTCCTGGGAAGGGTCTTGGTAGATCAGATGGCGTCCGTCGAGGGGAAGTTTTGTTCTTCCTTTCTGGAGAGAAGCATAGGATAGGCTTTCTCGAGGAACAGGATGTCATTAGATCCGGAGCTGCACAAGAGATACCTGCTGAGGTCTTGAGACAGCTCGAGGAGGAGGAAGCCGAGATCGACACTTGGATGCAAGCAGAGCGAATGAAGGCTTCCATGCGGTCCACTGGTAGGAGCGGGTCGTCCAGTGAGGAGCCAAGTGGAAGTCCTGACTTTGACAGTGAGGCAGGTACTTCAAGTAAACCGGCTCGTAGAAAAAAGAGGAGGAGAGGACAGCGTCGCACTGAGAGACGCCACGAAGACTCTCTTGATCTGGAAGTCCCTTCTACCATCGTTGAGGAGGTATCAGGAGATGCTGATGAGCCTCCAGAGAAGAGGAGTCGTGAAGAAGAGACCGCCGATGTTGGTATGATTCTCCTTCTTCTCTATTTCCGCTTCTTTCCTTTTATGAGGGATTTTTTTTTGATTTGCTGTTTTCTTTCTTTTGCAGAAGATGAAAACTTGGTGATGCCCGAGGTTCCTGCCGATGAGGCGGTGATGGATCCAGTTGCAGCATCTGAAGAAGAGTTGAGGGACTCTGGGGAGGACCCAGAATCTCCACCTGGTATGAGGATGATTTTTTTTTTTTTTTTTTTGAATTTGCTGACACATATTTTTGTTTTCTTGTCAGCTGACTTGCCAGAGGGTTCCGACTTCGAGCCATCTATGGATATGGCTTTCGACGATGCCTCAGATGAGCAAATGGAGACAGAAAGTACTCCACCCATCATAGAAGAAGGTATTTCATAGTGATAATCTTGAAATTGAATTTTTTTTTGACAAGATCATATTCATACCTTTTCTTGTGTTTCTGCCAGCAGGTTGTGAAGCAACAGGAGAAGTTCCTTCGTCTTCCTCAGGGCCAGAGCAGGAGATGCCAGCAGCCGATCCAGAAGTAGGGGCTTCTTCTACCAGTCCCGTCACGGCAGAGGCAGGACTTTGTGGTTATATTGCTTCTTCAGTGGCTCCGATTGGAAAGAGCCTTTTGATTTCTTCTCCACCACAGCCTGACATGGGCAGTCAGCCAACAGAGCGTGGTGAATCTCCATCCGGACCATCCCTTCGATATGCAAAGAAGGTGTTGAAGAGTGTGCTGAGCTCATGGGTTGAGACTCTTTCTTCTGGCCACTTGGAGGCTGGCTTTGGCATGGTCAAGCACGTGCAAGACATCCTTGCTGATAGTGCAGAGGTTGGCCTGGACATTACAAGTGCTAAGACCTTTGTTGATGATGTCATCGCGCTGGGTAACAAGTGGAATGAGACCAAGTATTTCCCAAATGATGACTTCTTCAGAGAGATGTTCTTCAAGCCGTTACTGAGTTAGCGATCCTTGAGCTGACTCAGGACCTGCACCGTCTTGATAGGGAGGTCAAAGAGACTAGACAGCGCCTTGAACTGTTGGAAGAACAGGCTGCTGCCAAGTGGACTGCCGTCGTTGAAGCTCGTGCCAAAGAAGGAGCTTTGATTCGCCAGGTTGAGGAAACTGACAACCATCTCCGGAGGAAGACTCAGGAGTATGAGCAGTGGAAAATTCTCTAGGAAGAGCTTCCTCGTGCCGAAGATGGGTCGCGGCGTTCTGCCATGTTTTATGGCAAGATCTTGAAGAAGCGCGGTCTGGAAGCTTTAGAAGCTAAGGCCAAGAGTCTGCTTGAGGAGCTAGATCTTTGGTTGAAGACCATGCTAGACTGAGCTCTTGATTTATAACAAACTCTTTTTTTTTTTTTGGTACCTCTATGTAAAACATTTTTGGTACTTTGTGTACCTTTTACTTAAATTCTTTTGATGAAAATAAGCAAAGGTTGGATGAGAATGTTTGTTTGAAAATTTTGATCAAAAGGTTGTCATTTTGTGAAAATCTTTTGTCAAAAGGGTTGTTTTAGGCATGAGAGCCAGTTTTTGAGACATGTTTTGGCATGGGAGCCAGATTTTGTTTACGGCATGAAAGCCAAATTTCGGGTGGCATCTATAGCCGGATTTGGATGGCATCTATAGCCGGTTTGTTTTGAAAACCAGTTTGTTTTGTTGGCATGAAAGCCGGGTTTTTGTTTTGGTTGGCGTAAAAGCCGGTTTTTTTTTTTTTTGATGATGGCATGAAAGCCGAATTTTGAGGTGGCATGAAAGCCGATTTTTTTGGAGTGGCATGAAAGCCGGTTTTTGTGGCATAAAAGCCAAATTTTGGGATGGCATGAGAGCCAATTTTTTGGGGTGGCATGAAAGCCGAATTTTTTTTTTTGGGTTTATGGCATGAGAGCCAAAATTTTGGATGGCGTGGAAGCCGAAATTTTGAGGTGGCATGAAAGCCGATTTTTTTTAAAATGGCATGAAAGCCGAGTTTGAGATGGCATGGGAGCCAAAGATTTTGTGGCATGAGAGCCAAGATTTGGTTTGCGGCATGAGAGCCGGTTTTGTTTTTGGTGTAAGAACCAGATTTTGTTTTTGGCATGAAAGCCGAAATTTATTTTTGGCATGGAAGCCAGATTTTTTGTTTTTGGCATGAAAGCCAGATTTTGAGGTGGCATGAAAGCCGATTTTTTTGGAGTGGCATGAAAGCCGGATTTTTTTTTTTGAAAACCGAATTTTGTTTTGTTGGCATGGAAGCCGAATTTTGATTTTTGGCATAAAAGCTGAGTTTTTGGCGTGAAAGCCAAATTTTTGGCATGGAAGCCGGGTTTTTTGGCGTGAAAGCCAGGTTTTTGGTTTTCAAAAAAAAAATGCAAGTATCGACTAAAAGTCGCCTCCCTGCTGAATGGTATTGCAAGTATCGATGGAATGTCGCTTCCTTGCTCATTCGGTTGCGAGTATCGATGGAATGTCGCCTCCTCGCGGATTTGGGTGCAAGTATCGATGGGATGTCGCTTCCTTGCTTTTGTCTTCAAAAATTTTTGTTTTGTGGGTATCGATGGAATGTCGCTTCCCCACGATTTTTGAAGTTTAAGGTTTTTCCGAACCTTTGTTTTGTTTTTTGTTTGTTTTAAAATTTGAGTTGTGGATATCAACTGGAACGTTGCGTCTCCACGATTTTTGAAATTTTGAGGTTTTGGAAGTATCGAATGGGGTTCGCATCCTTCCGATTTTGGGTTTTGCAAGTATCGACTGAACGTCGCTTCCCTGCGGTTTTTGAAAAACCATTTTTTTGTTTAAAGACACGAGGGTCGTAAATTTTGACTCAAAACCATTTTGGTGGTAAAAGTCGGGGTGGACTAGGGCTGAAATGCCTAGGTCCTGATTTTGTTTCAAACCGTGAATTTTGGTTTCAAGGATCGAAAATTTTGGTCAAGTTTGGGAAGAGGCTCCTAAACTTGGATTTTTGGATTTGCTTTTTTTTTTTTGAACAATGAAACGATGAAAGAAACATTGTTTTGAGGGTTTTTTTTTTTTAGAAATTTCAACAAGAGGATGAAAATTTCAAAAGGAGTGGGTTTGACGAGCAGATACCTAGGAATAGGCTTTGGCCGTGCAGGCGTCGCTCTGACCTGATGGAAGAAGCCTTCAAGGGTAGTACCGCTTCAAGAACTTTCCATTGATGGGCAGCATACATCTGTCACCTTCCATGTTTAGAAGAGCGTATGCGCCGTTGGAGAAGACTTTGTCGATGACGAAAGGTCCCTCCCATTTTGGTTCAAATTTGCCTTTGGATTTGTTGGCAAAAACCATTGGTCTTTTTACTGTAAGAACCAAGTCTCCCTTTTTGTAGGCGCGTTGCCTGACCTTTTTGTCAAAAGATCCTGCCATGCGTGTTTGGTAGAGTTCAATGCTTTGTAGAGCTTCGAGCCGTCTCTCATCGAGGTTATCCAGCTCTTGGAGTCTCAATTTGACATTACTTTCTTGCGTCATGTCATTTTGTAGAGATACCCTTAAGGAAGGAATTTGAACTTCCAAAGGGACAACAGCTTCGCATCCATAGACCAAGGAGAATGGTGTGCTATGGGTTGGTCCTCGAACTGTGGTTCGATAGGCCCACAAAGTTTCAGGCAGTTTGTCGCCCCAATCTCTTTTGTGACTAGAGACCATTTTCTTGAGGATTTTGCAGAGCGTCTTGTTGAAAGCCTCTGCTAGTCCATTCGCTGCCGGATTGTACGGAGTTGAAGGACAACTTTGGATTTTGTATTTGTCGCAGAACTTGTAGAATCGGTGATCGCGGAACTGTGGTCCGTTATCATGAAAGAATCTTTTAGGTATGCCGAAGCGACAAATGATGTTGGTGCGCAAGAACTGAAGGACTGATGAGGTCTTCATTTCACTAAGCGCAAATGCTTCTGACCACTTGGAGAAATAATCCGTAGCGGCGAAGATGAAGCGATGACCTTTGCTCGATGGAGGGGAGATAGGACCTATGATGTCCATACCCCAGGCTTCAAAAGGCCATGAGATTGCTGTAGGATGCAGCCATTCTGGAGGCATGTGGACATAATCTCCATGAATTTGGCATTGCTGGCAGCGCTTAGCAAATTGCATTGCATTAGTCACCATGGTAGGCCAATAATAACCTAACCTTTTTATCTGATCGTAGAGCTTAGGCCCAGCCTGATGGGCTCCACAAAGACCAGCATGTACTTCTTTGAGTGTTTCCTCAGCCTCTTGTTGTGACAAGCAGCGTAGAAGTATTCTATTATAGGATTTTCTATACAGCATTTTTGAAGGAATATCCAAATGAAAGTTTGGGGCTCGCCTTTGGATGCTTACCCGTTCTTTTGGATCTTCAGGTAGGATTCCGAACATTATGTAATCAATGAACGGATCCCTCCAGTCGCCGATCAGAGGTTTAAGGACGGAGATCCGACTTCCAACCACTTGGTGGCATTCCGCAACTACTTGATGTGTGTTGAGAGGAGGGAGAATCCTTTTTTGACACACTGTAATTTGCATGTTTTCCTCTTCTTGGATTGCCATAGATGCAGCAAGTCCAGGCAGGGCATCTGCACGAATGTTTTCACCTCTGAGGATGTGGGTGATGTGACAGATGTCGAACTTTTGTCGAAGCGATTGTGCCTTGTTATAGTAAGGCAACAGATCGGGCTTCCTGACTTCAAATTTCTAATTCATCTGGTTGACGATCAGTTGAGAGTCTCCAAAAGCTTCCAGTGTAGTAATGCAGGATTCAAGGGCGAGCTCCAATCCTACGATGAGGGCTTGGTACTCAGCTGCATTGTTTGAACATGGTTCCAGTAGCGAGAATGCGTGTGGAATCATGTATTTGTCGGGACTAACAAAGAGAATGCCAATTCCCGATATTTGATTTCCCTTTTCATTTGTCCTGGTTGCGCCATCGAAGTACATGTGCCAGGAAGCATTTGATAAGGAAGTCTCCACACTGTAGACCGGTTCGTCTGGGAGGTCGTCCCTGAGTGGAGAATCTTTAGGCAATGGATGCTCGGCGAGGAAATCTGCTAGAGCTTGGCCTTTGATTGCTTTTTGTGGTACATACCTAATGTCAAATTGTGATAGGAGGATGGACCATTTTGTCAGTCGGGCATTGAGAGAACCTGCTTTCGTGACAAGGACCTTTAGGAGGTTGATCCTCGAAATCAGGTACACTGTGTTGGATAGCAGGTAGTGACGCAGTTTTTGTACGGCGAACATCACTGCCAAGCATTCTTTTTCGACTGGAGAGTAGCGATGCTCTGCACCTATCAACATGCGGCTAAGGTAATATAGAGCAGCTTCTTTTCCCTCGCCATTCTTTTGTGCGAGTAGAGCGCCTAAAGAACAGTCAAGGGCTCTTGTGTACAAGAGGAATGGTTTTCCAGTTGTGGGGGCAGCCAACACTGGAGGTTTAGTCAGGTATGACTTGATGTCCTGGAACGCGGCTTCACATTCAGCATCCCAGACAAAATCGACACCTTTCTTCATTAACTGAGAGAATGGACGACACTTCCCTGATAAGTTGGAGATGAACCGCCGAATGTATGCCAATCTTCCTTGGAGCCCTTTTAATTGTCTTAGGGTTCTCGGAGATGGCATTTCTAGGATAGCCTTGACTTTGATGGGGTCAAACTCTATGTCAGCTTTCCGTACTATGAATCCGAGAAACTTACCCGATGAAACACCGAAGAAGCATTTGAGGGGATTCATTCGCAGTTTGTGTTTGCGAAGTCGGAGGAAGACTTCTCGAAGATCTTTGAGATGGTCTTCTTTTCTTTTGCTTTTGACGGCGAGGTCGTCGACATAACATTCGACCGTCTTGTGCTGCATATCTTGGAATATCTTCATCATAGCCCTCTGATATGTAGCGCCGGCATTCTTCAGACCGAATGGCATGACAGTGTAGCAATACACGCCAAACGGGGTCCGAAATGCTGTGTGTTTTTCATCTTCAGGATGCATCTTTATCTGATTGTAGCCAGAGAAGCCATCCATGAATGTCATTCGCTCGAACCCACAGGTGTTGTCGATCATCACCTCCGGTATAGGGAGCGGGAATTCATCTTTTGGGCATGCATTGTTCAGGTCTCTGTAATCAATGCAGACCCTGATTTGCCCATTTTTCTTTGTCACGGGGACGATGTTGGCCAACCATTCAGGATGTTGTTCCTCACGGATGAAGCCAACGCTTTTGAGTTTTTGAACTTCTTGTTCAATTTTGTCCATCACATCAGGACGGAACCTTCTTTGGCCTTGTTTGACAGGCTTGATATCTTTTTGAAGATTGAGTTTGTGGACTGCTATTTTGGGGTCTAAGCCAGGCATCTCAGCGTAAGACCATGCAAAACAATCAACGAACTCATGAAGAAACGCGATATACTCGGGTAACTCATCATCCTTTATATTCTTGCTTATGAATACAGGACGTGGGTTATCAGGTGTTCCCAAGTCTATCTTTTGAACAGAATCTTCAGTTGGAAGGTTTGAAGGTGGTTCCTCCACAATATTTTCGAAGGCCTCCAACCCAACAAAGCCTTCTGGAGTTCCAAAGGTATCTACAGACCACGGCTCTGCTTTTGTCCATGGGTCTTCTTGATTGGTACTTTTCTCAAGATTTGCTATGAGATGGTCCCAATCACCTGTTGAAACTAGGTCGAAGTAGGGCACTTCCTTTGGAGACAGTGGTTCCTCTGGGTCAGAGAACCGTGTGTCTGTATTATCGGACAATTCTTCTTCATCATCAGAGGAATCGTACCAATTGGATAAACTTCCTGGATCCTTGACGGTCAACTCTTCAAAGAAATATCCAGGGAGATCAATGTCTTCATTAATATGAGATGTTGAGGCTTGGTCGACAGGATGACTTTGCGGCCCTTGTGTCAACTGTCTCAAGGAGGCGTCAGGATCATACCCCAGCCCATATGAAGACTTTTCTATGTGGCGGTGGGGTTTCCAACTTTCCAGTTGATTTTTGGTCAGGGTTGGTTCCAATGGCGTGATAATACCACGGCCATCTCCTAAACCGATTGGGTTCTGAGCGTCGTAGCCCATTTTCTTCATGATAGCTTGCGCCATTGGACTATACAGGGATAGTTGAGGCATACCTTCATTTTGGAAAGGTTCAAGCGAAGAATTTGATGAAGAAACTCCGGATTTATGGAAGAAGATTGGCTTTTCTTCTGCTGATGTTGCTGGAACAACGAAGGAAGCAGATGCCGGATCTTCTATGTCAACGGTTGTCTCCATCGGAGTGAGAGCGGGCTGAACTTGTTGATCATCAACTTGGCTTGACAATGTATCGTCTTCTGGCTCTGAGTCCGAATTCATGTCTTGCAAGATAGACACGAAGGAGACAGCAAACTTGCCCCCAGCCCTTTGTTTTGTCTTCTTTGCTTTGGTGGTGATCACCAGAGGCTTTGAAGACTTGAGGGAGACCATGAAGGGAGATTGATTATTCTCTTCGGTTTTGATAGAGGATTTACTTTCTTCTGGTGATTGCTGAGGAGCCTTGCCTTTGTCTTTCTGGAGATTTTCGGCAAAGGGTGCTGTTTCTTCCTCCCTTTCTTCTTTTTCATCTTTGTACATCTGAGCATCTGCGAAATAGACTTCTTTGCCTTTGAAGGGCTTTTTGTCTGCAAACACTCGATGTATCAAGCCGTCATTGCCAACGAACTTGATGCACTGATGTAAAGTCGAAGGGACAACACCATTCTCGTGTATCCAGGGGCGTCCGAGAAGGATGTTGTAGCATGAAGGGGTCTTTATTGCATAGACAGTGACCTCGGAG
The DNA here is from genome assembly GCA_038049695.1 of Cinnamomum chago. NCBI lineage: Eukaryota > Viridiplantae > Streptophyta > Magnoliopsida > Laurales > Lauraceae > Cinnamomum > Cinnamomum chago. The sequence continues at coordinate 34,743,649 of CP142457.1, forward strand.
ATAAGATCACCGATTTGCAACTTGAACCTGATTTTGCCGATCGGCCTTTGAGCGCTGCCATCATATCCAAAGATGGACACAGACGTGTGGCTCAGCTTGCTAGGCGGGATGCCCAATTCTTCGAGTGCCGAAGTGGAGATGAGGTTGAGTGCAGAACCTGGATCAATCTGGATTCTGCGTAGTGGTACCTCTTTGATGTACCCGGTGAAGTACAGGGGTCGGTTGTGCTTTGTCTCGCCTAGCAGGAGGTCTTCCTTGGTGAAGGCGATGGTTGCACTTGCTGCTTTTTGAACCGAGAGGCATTCGATGCAGGATCCCTCAGTTTTCTTCTTTTCTCCTTTTGAGGGAGTTTTTGATTTTTTGACCCTATGGTCCATTTCAATTTGTAGGACTTGTGGGGCATGTTTGTCGACATCCGCATCCAGCATTTGTAGTTCTGAAATGAGACTATCACGAGTCTGTGGTGACATTCGTAATAAGTCTAGGATGTGCAGACGTGCAGGTATGTGTTTGAAGTGCTGAATCAAGTCGTACTTGAAAGCCTCCTTGGGGCCTGCATTTTCATTATTCTTGCCACTAGGGGCGTTTACAGCTTGTTTTCCCGAAGGATTTACATAAGAAGCAGAAGGTTGGTTGTAGTTTTTGTGGTAATCCCGGCCAGAACGGGTACCTCTACCAACTTCAAGAGCTTCTGGAGAAGGGTCTTTGTTTAGAAGATCACCCTCGAGATCGAGGGGTTGTTCCTTCTCATTTGCTGAAGATGTCTCTGTGTCAGCATTGCCATCTTCAGTAATTGTGTTGCATGGAGCATTTTCCGGGAACAAGTCCTGAACAGCATCCAGCAACTTTCCTTCTTTATCGAAGATTTTGTCGGTCGAGACATCACCGATGAGATCGGGCATTTGGGACCAATTAACCGGATTTTCTCTGAAGAAGATTTCACTGGCTGGAATTTCTTCAAGGTGATCAGTCGGAAGAGGTTTGAGTTCCGATGTCACTGTTTCAGGAGACGAAGCTTGAGAAGGTGAGGAATTATCATCCTGAGCTATTGCATTGCAAGTAACTTTGACGGAAGATGCCTCCAAGATGAACTGTTGGGAATCAGATTCGTCCTCAGATGTAAGAGGATCATCGATCCAACAGCTTTCTTCGTTTTCCGGGGTTACCGGAGGAGATTCCTGTAGATTTTCAGGAACTTCCGGTGCTGGGTTGTGACGAAGCTGATTGATGCGACCTTGTTCTTGCTCTATAGCAAGGTGCTGCAAGATCCTTGCGTATTCATCGAGATTAGGCACGGGAGCCAAATCTTCTTCTTCGTCTGCTCCTTGTGGTTCAACATGGTTGGGTTCCACTAGAGTATTTTCTTGGACAGCCTCTTGGTCTTCTTCATCATCAGACCAGGATCCTTGCGGCTGTAATGGGTTATACCAGATTACTAGCATAAGATGAGATTCAGGGATCCATTCCTCGTCGGAGAGATATTCTCCTGTTTCGAGGGATTCCTCCCACTCATCGATGTCACTAGCGGTGTCACTGGACTCATATCCATCCATGGAGAATCCGACCACTGAGTTGCAAGAGTATGATGCCCCCTGCGTAGTTTCATCTTTGAGGTGTGGTGGCATGAAATCACCAAGAGTGAATTTTCTTGCCGCCTTTGAAGCCTTAGGAGAGGACTCTTCTATTGCCCCCAGTGAAGCGGTAGAGGAGGTTTCTGCCTTTTCAGCGACTTCTTGCTTTTTCGGAGTTTTCTCCTACTGTTTGAGCCTGCGGAGTTGTCTCCTGGCTTGCCTTCGCTGTTGAGTGGTGGGCTTTGTTTTGACGACCTCTCAATCTTCATCTTCTAGGATATCGGGGTGTACCCATATGTGCTGTCCGTCTGATGTTGGATATGGAACCAACTCTTGGGACGTCTGGGTCATCTTTATCACCTTGAAGGAAGTAGTGATCTTCTCTTTTGGTGATTTTTGTTTTTGTTCATACGACACCATGTTGACGGAGGCAGACCCATAGTTCTTGTCGAAGGTAATGACTCCGTTTTTCCACATCTCATTTATCTTCTCTCTCACAACAAAGCATTGATTGAGAGGATGCGAGACCATCTGATGGTACGGACAGTACCGAGGATCGTTGGTTTTGCCAACATCTCCTGGTCTTTTGGGGTCAGGCAATGTAAGTTTGCCGTTTGCTAGGAGTGCCCCAAAGATTTCTTCAACATCTTCATCGAACGGGTATTTCTTTTCTACTCGTTCTTTGAAGGCATCAGAGAGTTCAGGCTTTTTACCTGCAGCTTTGTTTTCAGCTTTCTTTGGCTGCTGAGGAGCTGACTTGGTTTGCACATTGAGAACCTCCTTTTTCTTTGGTTTTGAGGTTGCAATGGCAGTCGGCTCTTTCTTTAATGATTTCTGACTGTTGAGGTCTTTGATCACTGTTTCAGCTTCCATAGCTGCTTCCAGGAGTTCTCCCAGGTTCTTTGATTTGTTGCCGATGATCATGGAGCGGATTCTTGCTCTCATGTTGTTTCGGCAGATGTCGACCAGTGATGCTTGTGGCAGTACATCGGAGCATTTGTATGCCATTGCCTTCCACTTGTGAATGAAGTCATATGTTGACTCATTCTCTCCCTGTTTTAGGCTGCAGAGCTGAGCCATAGTAACAGGATGATCCTCACCTTTGAAGTGGGTTAGGAAGCGTGTCTCCAACATGGCCCAATTTTGAATGGAGTCCTCCGGCAGAGTGGAGTACCAATCAAAGGCCGTACCTTTTAGGGTACTTGCAAAGAGGCGGATTTTGAGGGCATCTTGATCCGCAATAGCTCCCGTCAGGATCTTGAAATGGATGACGTGTTATCTGGTTGAACCTTTCCCCGTATATGTTTGGAGAGTAGGTTGCTTGAATTTTGTAGGGAATGGGACCGAGTCCATCCACAAGGGATATGGTGGCTTGATCCCATGCTCCTTTAGTGTATCCTCTTCTTTTGCTTTGGCGAGGATATCGTCAACGTCCTTTTTGGTAAGGGTGCGTGACTCACTGTTTTCCGCATTTTCCTCGTCGCCTTGATGGCTCGGAGGAGCTTCATTGTTTTGTGGACGCTGAAGATTGAGAATTAGGTTCTCTATTAGAGTCTCTATCCTCTGCTGCCCTTGCTCCAGCTGCTGGATGCGTGCGGTTACGTCATCATGCGGCGGAGGTTGCTCAACATTTGTGACCAAGACGTTCATTCTTCGAGAGTCGAAAGAGGATACAGTCTTGGTGACTGAGCTGGAGCTCATTCTTTTAGATGAAGAGCTCGAAGAGTGGTCACTCTGATGTCCTTGGCTTGAAGGAGCGAGAGAGTTTTCTTTATGTCTTCGTGTCCGGGAGACGCTGCGAGTCACCGGTCGTCTGACATGGATTTTAGTTGCTGACTTCTGGCGTTTTCTGGTTTTGCCAACCATATGAACATCAACAACTTGGTCGGGTCTTTCTTTTTCGACCCATTTTTGGGAGACCTGAAGTGCAGAATCCTGGGTTCTTTGCTTCTCTAGTCTCTTTTGTCGATATGCCGTGCGGCGACGCATACGACGAGCGATTTGAGCTTCGGTTAGCTCTGGCTGTGCTCTGGCAATGAAGGACGTAGTCCCTGGTGCGCAGCAGCCAAGCTTGTCTTCTTTGAAGACGGGCAGGGACAGGATCTGGACGCGGTCCTTTGCCTGTCGTAGCAAAGCTTTGAATTTTGCGATTTCGGCTCCTGTTGAGAGGAAGGGTCGATTCGCAGGTGTGCAGGCCTTGGCAGGTTCTTGCGGAGGCCTTACGATGCACGATTTGATTTTGGGCTTGTATGAGCAAGCCGGCTCGTGCTGAGTTGGTTTTGTTTGGCGGAGGGTAGGCTTCTCCTCTTTCATGTAAGCAAGAGGGTAGAACCGGTTCTCCTTGAGAGGGGCCAGGTATGCTGGCTTTGCTGATGTTTGTGACCTTCGCTGTTTGGGTGAAGGCCTTGGAGACCAAGTCTTTGAGCAGACCTGGTTTCTTGCTGGTTGAGGCTTTGCAGGAGCACTACGGGCCTCAGGCTTCTATATGACCGCCCTTGGTATCACTGTAGTGATACGTTGAGGGTCGGTTCTCCGCTTCTTGGCAGGTGCGGTTTCTTCTGCGGGTAGTGGGAATGGTCCCAATGACCCGAAGACAATGGTCCGGGGAGTAGAGTTTGACCCGGTGTCTTCTGAGTTGCCGAGGGAAATGACGCTTCGGCAGCTGGCAGGGCGCTTATAAGTGCGCTTGGTTTGTTTGTCTTGGAGCATGAGCTGGTACTTGTTCTCATCAAAGGTGATGGTTAATGAAGCTGCCATTGTTAGTTTTTGGAAAACTTCTGAAATAAGACCATATCCATTAGTAATCACAAGAATATAGTGATCATAAATGGAAAATACTATGGTTTCGCCTCTTCAAGTCGCCTGAGGGGACATGGCCCAGCCCAAGCAACATGAGGAAGACAGAAAAGCCATAGAGGGCACAATTGTTCTAAACGCAGGTAGGGTCAGCTCAGAATGAGCGTCCCAGTGACTGCTAGGAGCAATTGTGAACCTTAATTCAAATTACCAAGAAGCAAAGCTCACTCAAGGTAAAATGATATAAGGTTGAGATACATATGTGTCGGTTGCGAATACAGTAGACCCGAAAGGGCGTACTAGCACCGCTAGGCACAAATGTTGCAAATCGCATCCTCGGAAAGGACACGAGATGGGATTTTTGAAAGGTCAAGATTGGATTCATAGGAGAGAGCAAATGGTATTCCAATCTGAAAATGAGCTCAACATTTCTGCGAGCTCGAAAGTCCGAAAAGGAAGGAACCAGGATTTCTCAAATGTGAATCCAAAAGTGACGGAAGTTTTTTTTTTTAAAAGTGTCAAGATTGGACTTTATAGAAGAGAGCAAATGGTATTCCAATCCGAAAATGAGTTCAACATTTCTGCGATCTCGAAGTCCGAAAAGGAAGGAACCAGGATTTCTCAAATATGAATCCAAAAATGACAGAATTTTTTTTTTCTTTTTTTTTTAGAATTTTTTTTTTTTGAAGAATTCACATAGATTTCCAATTCGATCTTATGAAACCTCAGTGGATAGATCAGCCCCCAGGTAAGGGTAGGATTACTTAATGAACCCGTTTGGAGGACCCTTGCCTAGAACAGTCTAGCTGTCTCCACACTCTGGACAAGGCTTTTCTTAGATCCACTTTGGTTAAAGAACGCAATTGGTGCAACCTTAGTGGTTTTTATTTTATTTTTTTTTTGAAAGATTTTTTTTTTCATGGATTCATAGAAGAGAGCGAATGGTGTTCCATTCCGAAAATGAGTTCAACATTTCTGCGATCTCGAAGTCCGAAAAGGAAGAAACCAAAGTTTCTCAACTTAAACCCAAAAGGGAGAAATCTGAAGTTTTTTTTTTTTTTTTTTGTGGATTCAGAGAAGAGAGCAAATGGTGTTCCATTCCGAAAATGAGTTCAACATTTCTGCAATCCCGAAGTCCGAAAAGGAAGAAACCAAAGTTTCTCAACTTAAACCCAAAAGGGAGAAATCTGAAGTTTTTTTTTTTTTTTTTTTTTTGTGGATTCATAGAAGAGAGCAAATGGTGTTCCATTCCGAAAATGAGTTCAACATTTCTGCGATCCCGAAGTCCGAAAAGGAAGAAACCAAAGTTTCTCAACTTAAACCCAAAAGAGGAAAATCTGAAAAAAAATTTATAAATCAGATTTTGTTTTTTGATTTTTTTTTTTATGGATTCATAGAAGAGAGCGAATGGTGTTCCATTTCGAAAATGAGTTCAACATTTCTGCGATCTCGAAGTCCGAAAAGGAAGAAACCAAAGTTTCTCAACTTAAACCCAAAAGGGAGAAATCTGAAGTTTTTTTTTTTTTTTTTTTGTGGATTCATAGAAGAGAGCAAATGGTGTTCCATTCCGAAAATGAGTTCAACATTTCTGCGATCCCGAAGTCCGAAAAGGAAGAAACCAAAGTTTCTCAACTTAAACCCAAAAGGGAGAAATCTGAAGTTTTTTTTTTTTTTTTTTTTTTTTTGTGGATTCATAGAAGAGAGCAAATGGTGTTCCATTCCGAAAATGAGTTCAACATTTCTGCGATCCCGAAGTCCGAAAAGGAAGAAACCAAAGTTTCTCAACTTAAACCCAAAAGAGGAAAATCTGAAAAAAAATTTGTAAATCAGATTTTGTTTTTTGATTTTTTTTTATGGATTCATAGAAGAGAGCAAATGGTGTTCCATTCCGAAAATGAGTTCAACATTTCTGCGATCTCGAAGTCCGAAAAGGAGGAAACCAAAGTTTCTCAACTTAAACCCAAAAGAGGAAAATCTGAAATTTTTTGTAAATCAGATTTTTTTTTTTATTGATGATTTTTTTTTATGGATTCATAGAAGAGAGCAAATGGTGTTCCATTCCGAAAATGAGTTCAACATTTCTGCGATCCCGAAGTCCGAAAAGGAGGAAACCAAAGTTTCTCAACTTAAACCCAAAAGAGGAAAATCTGAAATTTTTTGTAAATCAGATTTTTTTTTTTTTAGAAACAAGAAAGACTGGAAATAAACTCAAAAGAAGAAATTTCCAAGAATCCTATCTCATGTGTTCTTTTTTTTTTTAGATGCAAGATCCAACATAGGCCACCAACCAGAATGGAGCCAAAAGGAATCTAAGCACATGTTCATCAAATGAACGAGTCCCACCGGGTTTGCCAGCTTGATGGACCCGGCTTTTCTCTTTTTCCAAAGCTGCCTCCGCCCCGGGGCTGACGGGGTACGGTGGAGGGAAAGAAAGAAAAAGAGGGCATCAGTTTTTTTTTGTACGGGTATGCCAATTTCTCTTTTATACTTGGAATTTAGAAATGGTGATCCGGAGATCCACCTTCACAAGTAAAAAGGGAAATGAAACTTTTTTCTAGTTTTCCATTGCATACATATTTTAATAAAAGAGACAGTTTTGTTTGAGTGCCGTGAAAGGCGTTTTTGTGCCGTAGAAGGCGATTTGGTGCCATTGAAGGCGATTTTGCCGTAAAAGGCGATTTACAAATCTTATCAAAAGTAAAAGACAAGAATTGTGAATTCTTTTGTCTCTTAAAAAAAATACAATCTACAATAGAAAAGCAAGAAAAAGGAATCTAACTTCTCATGCGATTGTGGGAGGGCTCGTTCAGATCGACGGTCGCGAGTCATGTATGGGCTCCGCCATCGTCCTTCAGATGAGAACATAGTGCTTGATTTCTTGGCTTGGCTCCAACCTCAGGTTTTTAGAGGATAAGGACCAAGATAAGGTCCTATATCCGGTAAAAAGCTGAGTAGACGGGCTGAAAAGCCGCATCTAGCCATGTTGGACAGAAGGATAGGTGGCCTTTGAGGGGGGGTGGCCCCCCAAGGGGCTTCAATCACCTTGTAGTACTTGTCGCAGCAGAGTTTTCTTGAAGGAGCAGGGTCGTAGAGATTTCTCCGAGGATTTTTGAATGATTTTCTGGCGATTTTTCCGGATCCGTTTCCCTTGGAATGGCCTCCTATTTATAGGCATTTGGTAGCCATTTAGGAGAGTTTATGAGCATTTATGGTATTAATGCTCATGATGGGAGTAGTTACAAGTTTTTAATTACTTGTTTTGTAACTCCTTTTTCCTTGCATTTGATTGGCCGATGGAGAGTAGTGGGCATTTAATCGCCTTTAATCTCCATGATGACGGGAGTTTCATGATTTTAATGTCATTATTACTTGGACTTGTAACTCCCATTTGCTTGCTTCTGATTGGGCCGTTCAAAATAATGAGTTAATGACCGCATTAACTTGCCATAAACGGGTCATTAATTGATTGCCTGGGCGCTTGAAGAGTCGCGGGCCGTGCCGCATCCTTTGGGATTCTTCTTGCGATGATCACCAATGGACCCACATATCATTCGATGTCGGATGGTAACCCAATTTCGGACATTGGTTGATGTCAGCGGGCCGGTAACATCTGTCCAGTCGATTTCGCGATCGGGCGGGCAGAAAATGTGCTTCCTTGGTTAGCCGTTTGACGATCTTGAGGCGTCCGATGATGATCTAATGATTCTAGTGATGGATCCGTGATGTTGACGAAGATCGACGGATATCATGCACAAAAAATTAGATTTTGGAAAAATCACAGGGGCCAATCAACTCGAAACGCGAAAAATACCCGAAAAACGGGGTTTTTGGACGAGGTCCGGCGGCCCGGACCTCCATGGTCGCCGGCGACCATGGGGTTTATGCCCCATGGTCGGCCATCTTCCGGTCGCCTTTTCTTCGCCGTTTTTCGTCCGTTTTCGCTTCTGTTTTCTCCTGCATTTTTCTTGGAATTTCCTCTCATTTATTGGCTGGATTTCCCTCAAGAAAACCTGACGAGAAGCCGTGCAAATCGGATCGCAAAGTTTTCCATTTTCTGAAAAGCCGAAGACTTTGCTGTGGAGAACTGCCGATTTTTTGTCAAGCGTTGAAACTAGGTCAAACGATGTCGGAATGACCTGAAATTCGACGTGTAGCTTCATGAGCTGTAGACAAGACCAACCATAGGCTTTTGTTCAGGTTTTGAAGCCGTTTGGGGTCATGCAAATGCTCGCCTTTATTTCACCGCGAGGGAAATGCCGAGCTTTGACTTTCGGTCAAACGATGTCCGGTTGACCTGAAATTTGATGGGGAGCCTAATGGAGTCATTTTGAGATGATCCACAAGCTCCGAATTGGGTGCCATGGCCCCGGGGTGCTCCGTTGCCGGGAGCTGCTGCTTAGCTGTTAGAGAAGTGAAGCTAGGCCAAATGATATTGAAATGGCCCGAAACTTCATGTGTACCTCTCTTTTGGTTATTTTAAGTGACCTTGCAGTTTTTGTTTGACTCTGACAAGATCTGATGCTTGAAGTAGCGCCTGCCTATTTTTGGTAGGATGCGGCTCCGTGTAGCTTTTGGTGTGAAGAGGCAAAGTGACATTTTTGGTGTCAACAACATTAACATATGAGGATTAAGAGTATTCTTAATATCAGTATAATCAATTGACCCACGCCTATATTTCAGTTTATCAAAGTTTAATGACTACACATGTGACATAACTACACATTCCATGAAATAAATACTTGGATCAAAGTAGGTCTGATGCTGATTCATAGGTGTATAGTGTTGGCTCTGGCGAGAAATTTTCTCCCACAGATGTTCCCATTCAACTGATAAAGCGGCCACAGACAGAGGCAACCTTCATCTCGTTAGATTGGAAGAGGTCTTGAATTGACAGTTACAAACATTTAGAAGGGAAACGGCTAACAATCAAAGTTCCCAAGAATAATCAGATGTTGAAACTGACTTATGGAAAAAACCTGAAGAAAGAAAACGGTTAACTACCATTTTTTAAGCCATAGATGTAAGGCCCTCTTAGTTTTCCTCGCATGGAAGTGGTCCTTGAAACCTGCAAATCTCTTTTTCTTCCTTCACGAGAATCGAATGTCCTTTTCTTCTTCGTCTCAAACTGAAACCTACGCAAATCTCATATTCCTTTTTTTGCAGAAATTCGGAAATCCTCATAATGGCCTTTTCTCTTCATTTGGTCTTCCCCGTTTGGGTTGAATTTGGAAAAGGGAGGAGGAAGATGACGAAAAACTGTATTTATGACCATCTAAGGTAGTTAAATTTTTTTTCTTTTTGTAAAATTCTCTTTATTTTTATTTGAAAACAACCAAAAGTTTCAATGATTGTGCATAATTCTAGCAAACATCAAGAAGGAGCCATGACTGGTCAAAATTGGCTTGGTTGATGCTGGAATGGACTGCTGTCAAAATGAGATGAGGAAGAGGGCATTTCCACAACTTCGTACTTCTAGATTCCTGTCTAATAATATAAAATATTTGTTTGGAGCTCTGCCCCTCTTCTAGTAGATTCTTAAAATCAATAACACATGAGAGCATCTTTGGTTAAGGGTATCCATCCAATATCATTTATATTACCGAAACCATCAGAGTGCATGGTGTGACATCCGCCCTACATTTTTCTAATCTAATATTATATAGAACAACATCCTTTAGAGTCCACTTGGGTCTCCAGAACCATCCACCAAAGCACTCGCTATAGATCCAGAAGACAACACCCTATGTCATGTTGTGAGAGAGGGATAGTAGAGGAGAAGGATTAGTTTTCTGTAGCAAGGACATCAAAGTTTGAGACATCAGACAAGGCATGACAACTAAACAAGGTCAAGAAAAGATATGGGACATATATGCATAATAGTGATGTGTAGAAGACCCATGGTACGCAATGTGTAAAATGTATAAACTGAAAAAAAAATCAGTGTCTAATGAGATATTTTCAGGCAAGTGTTCCTAAGACATATAACCCACTCAAACCAAGGCCATGAGGTCTCTCTCAATCTTTGTGGTAAAGTAATCACCCGTTCCAAGCATGATTTAAAATCTCGGCTGATACCGGTTCATATCGGCCGATATGAACCAGTATCGGGTCATACCGCGACAATATTTTACCGCAATACGAGTCAGGAAAAATATTGGCAAATATGGTCAAAATATCGGTTTTACCAATATCTCAGCCGATATTTTGAAAATATCAGCCAAGATGAAGTAATGTTCAAAAACCTTGATTTTTTGTAACTTTTTTCCTATTTTTCGATTTTCTTCTCCTCTTCCCTCATATACTTAGAGCAATCATGTCTCCATAGCTCATTCTCTTATATATTTTCAACTTCCAATACTATTTTTTGAAGAAATCATTTTATTTAGTAAGAGAAAATCAAATTAACTTCCTTATTTTTACTATTATGTGTTTTTAATTTTTTATTTTTAGACAAAGCATAGAAATGAATGAAACGATCATTGGCATGTCATTCTTGGGTTTGTGTTGTGTTATTCACTTAGATCTACACACTTTCAAGCTAGATCTACTTAAAAACAAGATTTTGAGTGTAAAATATGATTTTTTAAATCTTCTACTTGTTAAAAAAGAATTGTATTATACTAAATAGTAAGTACTAATAGCTTATTAATAATGTATAGATAATTATTATGATATCTTTATTTTCTTATATTTTACACTACTAAATTGATCCTGAGCATCAATAATGGTTGCATTATATGAAATACTGGAGAAGACAACGAACTACGACACAGACATGACTCATAATTTAAGGTGACCAACATTTTAATTTATTGTTGTTACTAATGAAAAAAATATTGTTTTCCAACATTTTTTAATAGTCTGGATTTTTTGAATATTTTTTCGAATTTTTTTGGATTAAAAAAAAATCACACCGCGATGGCCGAGACGAACCGATACCAATATTTTATCGGTTTTTCGACCCGGCCGATACTGCAACCGAGACCGAGATTGAGATTTTAAACCATGGTGCCAAGTAATTCAATTTTCCCACTATAACTTTTTCCAAGTCGTGACCACCCTTTTGGCCTGGTCACAACTCATGCCCAACCGGGCCAACTTATGAAAAAAAAAAAACCCTCCTCCTTCAACATCAGATGATATTAACAGGAAAGCTACAAAATGTAAACCAAAGCTGTCCGATACGAATAGCAATATGGTATAGGACATTCACTCTCAAAGGAAGCACGCGGGTTCCAACTTTAACCACCACCCCATTGAAAGACATCTGAATCAACTAGTGGGGCGACCTACCAGAAAAAAACAATTCCTTAACGTTATCATGACATGTAAAGCAATCTATCCATCTTCACAGTTTAGAGTGTGTGAGTTTGTTTATTACTAAATTCGTCACAGCTGGATAATCAATAATATAAAATAGTACATATTCAGGAACCAGAAGTCCGTCCATTGGGCCAGAGACTAAAATGCTAAATCAGACCAATTATGTGTCATTGGCAAGGGCTGCACGTCAAATTTCAGGTCATTCCGACAACGTTTGACCTGAGTTTGATGCTCTAAAACAAAATCAAGCCTCCCGGCAGCGGAGCACCCCTGGACCATGACTTCCAAATCGGAGCTAATAGATCGTCTCAAAAAGTGTCCAATAGGCTCCCTGTCAAATTTGAAGTCGATCGGACATCGGTTGACCGTACATCAAAGTGTGGCATCTTCCCCGTGGCAAAATCAAGTCTACTGGCGACAGGACCCCACACGGCTCCAAAACTCAAATAAAAGCCCATGGTTAGTCCTATCCACGGCTCAGCATGCTTCACCTCAAATTTCATGTCATTCCGACATCGTTTGACCCAGTTTTGTCTCTTGACGGAAAATCGGCTACAAAGTCTTCTGCTTTTCTAAAAAATAGGAAACTTTGTGCTCCGGTTTGCATAGCTTATCATCAGATTTTCTTCAAGAGAATCAAGTCAATAAATGAGGAAAAATGTTAAGAAAAATACAAAAAAAAGAAAAGTAACAAAAAAGATTAAAAAAAAAACGGCCGAGAAACGGCAACCGGAAGGGGAAAAATCCCCATGGTCACCGGTGACCCTAGAAATCCGGGTCGCCGGATTTCCGCCGGGTGGCCCATTTTCCGACCCTTTTCAAGTTTTGGGAATTCCAATCCATGTGGTCTTCCAAACATCTGATTCTTGATGCTTGAAATCGACTGATCTTCACCAACATTTCGGATCCGCTGTCAAGAGCATGAAATCATCAATGATTGCTCCAAATCACCAACCGGCTGACCAAGAAAGTATACTTTCTGTCCGACCGATCAAGAAATCGATAAGACAGATGTCACCGGCGCACATGCACCAATCAATGTCTGAAGTTGCATCACCATCCGACATAAAACAACATGTGGATCCATCGGCGATCGTCACAAAAAGAATTCCAAAAGACGGAGCACGGCCCGCGACTCTTCAAATGCCCTGCCGACCACTTAATGCTGTTAATCGATCCATTTTATGACAACTTAATGCGATCATTAACCCTTTATTTTGGATGACCCAATCAGAATCAAGCAAATGGGAGTTACAAATCCAAACAATCATGGCATTAAAACCATGAAACTCCACTCATCATGGAGATTAAAGGCGATTAAATGCCCATCATTCTCCATCGGCCAATCACAAGCTGAGAAAAAGGAGTTACAAAATCAAAGGATTAAAACTTGTAACTCCTTCCATAATGGAGCATAAATGCCATCAATTCTCTCATCATGGGTCATCAATGCCATAAATCACCCCATGGCTACCAAGAGCCTATAAAAAGGGGTAATTCCAAGAGGAAGATATATACAAACACACACACACACACACACACACACACACACAGGGATCCATAAACACATACACACAAGTAAAAGAGAAATTCTGAAGAAATCCCGCTATTCTGCTGCGGAAACACCACAAAGTGATTGAAGCCCCTTGGGGGCCAACCCCCCAAGGTCCTCTCTCCTTCTATCCAACATGGCCTAAACGCGGCTTTTCAGCCCGTTTACTCATTTTTTTTATTGGATATAGGACCTCTTCTTAGTCTTTATCCTCTAAAAAACTAAGGTCCAAGCCAAGTCAAAGAATCAAAGCATCAAACGTTCTCATTGAAGGATAATGGCGAAGTCCATACATGACTTGCGACCGTTGATCTGAACGAGTCCCTTCAATCTCCTAAAAAATTAGATTCATTTTCTCACTTTTCTATTGTATTTTGTATTCTTTGTAAAGAGACAAAAATCACATTTCTTGTCTTTCATTATTGATGAGATTTGTAAATCGCCTTTCACGGCACAAAAATTGCCTTATGTGGCAAAACTGCCTTTCACGGCACAAAAATCGCCTTCTACGGCAAAACCGCCTTTCACGGCAAACAAAATGAAATCGCCTCTCACGGCATTTAAAAAAAAATTGTGTCTCTTTCTTAAAATATATGTACAATGGAAAGTTAGAAAAAAGAATTGATTTCATTTCTACTTGTGAAGGTGAATCTCCGGATCACCACTTCAAATTCCAAGTAGAATAGAAAATCTGGCATACTCGTACAAAAAAAAAATGTTGATGCCCGCTTTTCTCCTCCGCCGGACCCCGGCTACCCCGGGGCGGAAGGAGAGGATGAAAGTCGGGTCCATCAAGGCTGAAGCAAAGACCGGAGGACAATGATGATTTGAGAATATCGGTCAAGCAAACAATCCGACAGAAAATGGAGGTGGTCGGTTTCACCCAAGATCGGCTAAACGCTTACGACACTGAAGATCTTGGCACATTCCCCTTCTCTCAGGAGATAAGGAAAATTTCTCTCCCTGAAAGGTTTACTGTTCCGAGGTTCGTTCTTTATGATGGGACCTCGGATCCGGCAGCACATCTTCGACATTTTACTCAGCGGATGTCGGTATGGGGTAATATAGGTCACCTAAACTGTAGGGTTTTCTCTACCAGTTTAGGAGACCTTCCCCTAAAGTGGTTCTGCGCATTTCCAAAGGGGTCAATTTCGAGCTAGTGGCAGCTCCGGAATTCCTTCGTGGAGAAATTCCAGGCTCATAAGGTCATCCCTAAGACGGACGATGACCTAATAGCCATCAGAATGAGGCGGACCGAAAACATCACTAAGTTCGCCAAAAGGTTTTGGACTATATATAGCCAAGTTGAAGACACCACAGATAGGGTGGCAATCAGGACCTTTAAACAAGCTCTACAGCTAAGTAATGAGATTCGGAAGGACTTGGTTTAGTTCCCTGTGGTCACAGTGAAGGCACTGATGGCCAGGGTGAATCAGTTCATCGAGCAGGACGAAGATAAGTCTTGCGCTCGAGAAAGCTTTGGCCTTTGGCAGGAGGATAAACCCCTCCAAGAAAGATAAGAAATCATCTCGGAGGGAGGAAGTAGACCGAAACAAGGCATCAACGAGCTCAGCAATGGTCTTGGCCTCCACCTCGGGGGGTGGAAAGAAGACCAAACCAGTTGCTGCCTCTTATAAGGCCGTGAACACGGTCTTTAAGGAGCCAATCTACAAACTCCTTAGCAGGATCAAGTCGCAGCCATACTTGAAGTGGCCGCAGCCAATGAAAGGTGATCCCTCCACCCGAGATCAGAACAAATTCTGTGCTTATCACAACTAAAATGGGCACAAAACCGAAGATTGCATGGCCTTCAAGTCCCATCTTGAAAAGCTCGTCAAGGACGGACACTTGAAGGATTACATCAAGGAGGAAGGCAAAAATAACAATCGAGCTCATCAGCGCCGAAACGATGATGATCAGGATAGCGATGAGCCAGAGGGCATCATTAATGTCAATCACTTAGCTCCCGCACCTAAAGGGAGCAATCAAGCTCGAGCTGAGGCTACGAAGGCTTTGTTCAACAAGCAGGTGATGACAGCCGAGCTAGAACCAGCCGTGAAGAAAGCTCGGAAGGAGAGGCCCAAAATCTGGTTTTCAGATAAGGACCTTGATGGGGTCCAACTCCCCCACAACGATCCTTTGGTTGTAACCTTGAAGTTATAGAACTTCAAGGTACAAAGGATTCTTGTGGATCACGGAAGTTCATCCGAGATCCTCTACTTCGACTGTTTCAAGAAGATGGGTCTCAAAGAAGACGACTTACAGGAAGCAAACATTCCCTTGGTAGGTTTCAGCTCGAAGCCGGCATATCCCAACGGAAAAATCTCCTTAAAAGTCCAAGTTGAGGGAGCTTATATGTTAGTTGACTTCCTCGTGGTGGATGCAACGCCCCCATATAATGTAATAATGGGGAGAACTTGGTTGCACAATATGGAAGCAGTGTCTTCCACTCATCACCAAAAACTCAAGTTCTCGTTAGAGAACGAGAACGGCATAATTGAAGTGTTCACGGTCCGAGGCGACCAACAAATAGCCAAACAGTGCTTGATGGCTGTAGTACCTGGTGAAGCTGAACCAAAGTAGGTGCATATAGCCGAGCTGGACAAGGAAGCCGAACTTGAGGACGTCGGCCAAGCTCCAGTAGAGAAAAGCATTGAAGATCTGACCGAGATCAGGATCGATCCCAATGATCCTGAAAGATATTTTCTGCTTGGAAATCAACTCCTTGAAGCTAAGAGGTCCGAGCTCTTAAACTTCTTGTTACAGAAGGAAGTTTTTGCGTGGACACCTTACGAGATGCCCGGCGTCAACCCCGAGGTCATGTGCCACAAATTGAATGGGGATCCAAAACACAAGCCTGTGGTCGAAAAATCTCGGAGAACGGGGGTTCCATAAACCGAGGCCGTGATCGAGGAGGTTGAAAAGCTGCTAGAGGCTAATGCAATCAGGGAGGTCCACTACCCAGATTGGTTGGCCAACACAGTCGTCATCAAGAAAAATAATGGGAAGTGGAGGGTCTGGGTTGATTTTACTTACCTCAACAAAGCTTGTCCCAAGGACAGTTTTCCACTTCCCAAGATCGATCAAATGATTGATGCGACTGCCGGGCATGATATGATGAGTTTCCTCGATGCTTACTGAGGTTACCATCAAATTCCAATGCATGGGCCTGATGAAGAAAAGACCGCATTCATAACACCTAGAGGCATCTATTGTTACAAAGTGATGCCATTTGGGTTAAAGAATGTAGGGGCAACTTACCAGAGGATGGTAACTAAGATGTTCCTGGTCCAGCTAGGAAAGACAGTAGAGGTCTACATTGACAACATGGTTGTCAAGTCTAAAAGGTCACAAGACCGCTTGGTAGACCTAAGTCAAACATTTGACATTCTGAAAAAGTTTCAGCTTAAGCTAAATGCATCCAAGTGTGCATTTGGTGTTGGCTCCAGTAAATCTCTAGGAAGCCTAGTCACCAGAAGAGGAATTGAAGCAAATCCAGACCAGATTTTGACCATTCAGGGGATACAGAGTCTAACTACAGCAAAACAAGTTCAGAGGCTCACTGGAATGGTTGCCGCGCTCCATCGCTTCATCAGCCGAGCTTCAAATAAACGCCGACCTTTCTTTCAACTTCTGAAGAAAAGTTCAAAGTTTCAGCGGACTCCGGAGTGTGATCGAGCTCTACAAGAGCTCAAAATCTACTTAGCTTCACCACCCTTATTGTCAACACCAAAGCAAGGAGAAGTGCTCTATCTTTACCTAGCCGTCTCGGATCGCGTAGTGAGCTCAGTACTCATTAGGGAAGAAGATAGGCAACAAAAGCCTATTTACTATACAAGCAAGATCCTTCTTAATGCCAAGACCAGGTATTTACCATTGAAAAAACTTGCATTGGCGCTTATCAGTGCTTCTCGCAAACTTTCTCACTACTTCCAGACTTACACTATAATGGTTGTTACAAAACACCCACTTAAGTCCTTTTTCAGAAAGGCAGATTTTTCTGGAGGAATCTCAAGATAGGCTGTCGAGCTGGGGCAATACGATATCCAGTATCAACCCAGAACTGCAATTAAGGCCCAAGTTTTGGCAGACCTCATTATGGAGTTTGTTTCTCCTAGTGCGGCATAGAGTCAGCCCGATATCGAACTGGGGGGCAAGGAGGATAAGGATGAGGTTACCAAGACAAAAGAAGAACAATCTTGGAAGTAATTCCTTGGTTCATCGTGGAAGGTCTTCGTCGACGGATCCTCAACCTTCAAAAGGGCTAGTGTCGGCATAGTCCTCCAATCTCCAAAGGGCCTAGTCATCGAGCAAGCCTTAACACTTGGCTTCAAGGTGTCCAATAATGAAGCTGAGTACGAAGCATTGATTGCAGGGCTCAACAGCGCAAAAATCTTAGGGGCACAGTAGTTGGTAGTCTTCAGTGACTTCCAATTGGTGAAGAGCCAATTGAACGAAGACTACCAAGCTTGGGACAAAAGGATGGCGGCCTACTTAGCTCTTGCAAAGCAGCTCCATTCTCTGTTCGAGAGAATTGAAGTCCAATAAGTCGGCAGAGATTCTAATTCTCATGCTGATGCTCTTTCCAACCTGGCCTCTACTATTGAGGCTAGGAGAAAAAGAACTGTCAAAGTGGAGACATTGGAAAGACCAAGTATAAAGCTTCAACCACCTCGGTAGGTTTTGTGTGTTGGTCTTGGTCCGACCTGGATGGACCCAATCATTTCCCATCTAAGGGATGATCAACTTCTAGAAGACAAGAATGAGGCTCACAGAATCAAGCTGAAAGCAGCTCGGTTTTTGTTGTCTCCGGACGACAAGCTTTACAGGAAGTCCTTTTACCGGCCCGTACCTCCAGTGTGTTCACCCAAGCAAGGTTGAAGACTTCCTTTATGAAATTCATGAAGGAATATGCGGAAGCCACATTGGAGGTCGGTCACTGGTGTACCGAGCGATTAGCCAAGGCTATTGGTGGCCTTGCATGCAGAAGGATGCTCAACTATATGCCAGGAAATGCGAGAAGTGCTAGAAGTTCTCACACTCCATCCATCAGCCAGTACAGGATCTGAGCCCACTCTCTAGTCCATGGCCCTTCGCCTAGTGGGGCTTGGACATTGTGGGGCCGCTTCACCGAGTTTCAGGGAGCAAGAGGTGGCTAATAGTAGCCATTGATTATTTCACCAAGTGGATAGAAGTCGAACCGTTGTCCTCCATCACCGAACAGGACCCAAAAAACTTTGTATGGAAGAACATCATCACAAGGTTTGGAGTCCCATGAGCTTTGGTCTCGGACAACGGGACTCAGTTCGACTCCAAGTTCTTCAGAAACTTCTGCCAGGAGCTCGACATCAAAAATTACTATTCAACTCCGAGTTACCCACAAAGCAATGGTCAAGCCGAAAGTTCGAACAAGGTGGTGCTTGATGGGCTCAAGAAGAGGCTTGGCCGAGCTAAGGGGAGATGGGCGGAGGAACTTCCGAGTGTCCTTTGGGCATATAGAACTACTCCAAAACGTTCCACTTCGAAAACTCCCTTCTCCTTGGCCTATGGGATGGAGGTTGTGATCCCATTTGAGATTGGTCTCCCAACCCTAAGGTCGGAGCTCTTTGATCAAAGCCAAAATGAAGTAAATGTGGCCTGAGAGCTAGACCTAGCAAAGGAGCGAAGGGATGCAGCAGCTATTCACCTAGCTGCCTACCAGTAATAATTGGCTAAGGGGTACAACCAAAAGGTTAGAAAGAGGAAGTTCTCAGTTGGAGAATTGGTCTTAAAGAAGACACTTCCCGGGGATAAGAACCCGAATGAAGGCAAGCAGGCACCGAACAAGCACAGTCCATTCAAGGTGATTTCGGTTGCTGGACAATCAACAAACAGACTTGAGGACATGGATGGTAAAGAGTTACCATGGCCATGGAATGCGATGCACCTCAAGAAGTATTATTTTTAAAATTTTCTTTCGAATTGTAGTCAATTTTCGAAATCAATAAAAGTAATTCTTTTGGAAGAATCGCTCTTTGTTACTTCCAATTCTCGCCAAGTTGTAGAACTCGGCAGTTACCTACCTAACTGCTATGGAGCATTAGGGAAATAGGGGAAAGCCGTAGATAGCTAAGGCACAGACGAAACACTGAGTTAGAGAACTCGGTGGGTACCTCGGTGTTAGGAATTAAAATATGTTTGGTTACGGAATCGAGCTTAAAGTGTTCTATCACCGAGGTAAAATTTGCAAGACCTTGTATTCCTTAAAGTTAAAGAACTTAATCCAGTTTGTTCTTATTAAGCTCGGTTAATGAACCAAGCTCAACAATACGGACAAATTTGGTATTTCGATACAAGTTCGTTTTCTTGAGTTAGGGAACTTAAGATAACTTAAATATGTGGGATTTCGGTTATTGAACCAAACTCAATTACTTAAGCAAACTGATCTCCCAAACATGTTGAGAGCTCGGTTAAGGAACTGAGATCACACACATGTAATTCTCGAAGTAATGTTTGGAGACTAGCGTGACAAAGAAAAAGTACAGTTGTATTTATAGAACGGAATACATTGTTCATCGGAACCAAATCAAAAAGAAAGAGAAACAACAAGGAAAATCTTCAAGCAGTGGCCTCGGTGGTAGCATCAGCCTCGTTTTGAATAGCTTCGGTCGCAGCTGGAGTGGCTTTAGTCGTGGCAGCTTCAGCAAGAGCCTCGGCTTCGATGGACGGAGTGGGGGCAGAGCTCGATCCTAGCTCTGAGCTCGGGTACTTGGGGGGGGGTTCTTGTAAGCAGGGTGGTCCTCAGGGACTCCCACTTCTTTTAGTGCTGCCAACCACCCGAGCTCCCACACTTGATCCCTCACAGTGAGGACCTAAGCCGTATAAAGTGTTGTCGCCTCTATCACCCCTTCATTGAAGGCAGTGTCAGTTTCGCCCTGGAGTTTGGCCTCGAATTCGACCTTTTGCTTCTCTAGGGAGGCTTTAGGTTCAACTGCCCGCTTCTTTTGGGTCTCTGCCTCAGCCTCCAACCTTCGATGCTCAGCCATTGTCGTATTCTGCTCGGTCTTGAGGCCATTGATTATTTCCACTTGTTCCTTCAGCTTTTGATTACTGGCATCCAGGGATGTCTGAAGGCTTTGCTTCTCTGCCTCCAACCTCGGAACCTTGGCGCTGTTTTGTTGAATCCTCTCGAGGGCGACCTAGCACTTTTGTACCATTTTTAGAAGAAACATGCATTAGAAAGCAATAACCAAAATGAAACACTTGGAAAAATATGTAGAAAGCTTAACGAGATGGCTGACTGCATCGATGACAGCACTAGCCTCGCGTCGTCGAGCTCCGTGTGCCTTGCCATGTCTTGTGGCAAGGCACAGGCTTGACCAAGAGCGGCAATGACGAGAGCATTGACGACGACACGATCCTCTACAGCCATCGGCCTTCCAGGCTCAACCTGGAGGCTCGGTTTCCAGAGAGCTGGCCCAATGGAATGGGATGCCGCAACTACGCTAGGACTCCTCTCGGCGGGGGCCTCGGTCCTAGGCCTCTTCTCTCTTTGAGCTTCCTCCCGTGTGGTTTCGGCAGCCATTGTTGAACACTGCCGAACTCCAAAACTTGGAGCAGGAGCAAGAGCAACAGCAGCGGCAGGGGATGTGGGGGCACGAGGAGCTCGGCCTCCCAGTGCTAGAGCCCATAATCCTTAACCACCACGGCAGGTCGATGCCGTGACATATCTTCTCCTTCCTCCTAGATAGATGAAGAACTGGAGGAGAGCGCAACTTGCTGTGAACTTCTTGACCTCGAGGAAGTCTCAGCTCCTACAGCAATAGTGGGGGTTTCGGCAGATTCAGAGGCCTCTGAATTGATCTCAGATGTGGTGGCCTCGGCACCAGAAGCGGCCCGGTATTCAATGTCGGTTGGGACCTGTATGGGCTCTGCCCTTTCCACTTTAGCATGAGCTTGACGCCCTTCCCTTATCCGAGGTTGACCAGTTTTCCTCTTAATGAAGGAATGGTACCTCGGTTTGTAGTGAAGAAGTGATCGGGCAGCTCGGTCTTCGTGGCCTCGATAATTGTACCCCGCCCGAAACCAATTGTCGTTCCTTACCCAACTGACTCAGCAGGTTTCTAGTGTTCTTTGGCGACGTCTGCACAACAAATAGAAAATGTGTCAAGTGTAATACCTCAACATGCAAGAAGAGGAAAATACAAGGAGAACATACAGGCTAAGAGGTCAGTGGTTACTTGGAGGGCTTCTAAAGTCACGGGGAATCTTGTCAATCCTTGCCACCTCGGGCACGGTTCCTTCGTATTCCCAGTTGCCCGAAACAAACAGGCGGTCATCTCCAACATATCTGTTGGAGTCTTCTAGATCGTTGATGATCCACTCCCGGTTTGCCTTGGATCGAAGATAGTAGGTGTTGTCACCACCAGATTTGCAGAGGTCATAAACCTCCTCGATATCTAAGATTCTATTGAGCTCAGTTGTGCCCATGATGATCTTAAAGCTATCCGGCATCAACTGACAATTGCCAAGATGCCATTTCCTAAGACAGGTTCTAAGGAGGGGATGAAGGGGGAATCAAACCCCACCTTCGACTACAGTAACTAGATAAAAGGGCATCCAGCCATTAGTGAAGGAATAACCGTCGAAGGGATTTTTCGGGTCATTCAGCCCAATGAGGACATCATTAGGAATCCCGTAATCGGCCCTAAGTTTGGCTATGGCCTCTAGGGCTTCTAATCTCTGCCTATAAATACCCATTATCAAAGCTCGAGTTTGAAGGAACTGAAGAAATAAAGAATGAGACTCAAAAAGGGGAAAAAGGTCAAGGAACCCTAAAGGAAGCCAGAAAGCGGAAATGAGCAAGTTAAGAAGCGAGGACTTACAAATACGAGACTGGACTCAAAGGATGCTGAGCTCAGATTTGCAAGAACTCAACCTCAATAGAACTTCTCTCTTCAGCAAACCCTCTCTCTTATCTAACGAATGTGAAAGTGAAGAATGAGAAGAAGGCGCCTCTATATATAATGGAAAAAGAGGCACCCTTTTGAGTTCCAAGGACGCACGTACGGAATGTCGCCTCGAGTACTCCGCACGTCTCTTCGAAGCGAGTACTCCGCAATAGTGATAGAATGCGTCCATGTTAAGGTCATACCTGACCTCAGTAACATCTTCAATTCGGTTTGGTTAACCTAGATGAGTACTGACGCTCAGTCAGTTACAACTATACTCCTATAAAGGCTCGACCATGTTACAGAACGTATCAAGAGGTAAGGATAAGCACCGGATAGAGATAAGGAGTTATCCTTATCCGGCGGTTACATCCACAATCCTTGAAAGATCAGGGCATTGTCCGAGTAAGACTCTACTTACGAGAGACCAGGACTAGAGTCATAGGACCCTCGGCCTATATATTCAAAGAGCTAATCCAGAAAAGATATGCAGACATACTCCAAATTCTGCTTTTCTCTCTGCTCACTCACCCTTTGTCTAGTGACCGCACTAACTTAGGCGTTGGAGTGCCTTGCGCCGAGCTCGGCCAGGGTCTCTGACCTCTGTTTTCTCCTTACCTTTCAGGTCTCAGGCATTCAACCTTTCCCAGGAAGCTTTATATCCATCTAAACAAGTCCGTAATAGTTTAGGCACGCACACTACCCATCATCATAATTTCTCTAACTACTACTATTATCAATGGATTCAGTTTCTAACTTATTTTATTTTTTGGGTTAGTCTCAAGCCTACGAAAAATGAGCTCTCTCAACTAGAACTAAGCTTAGCCCAAAAAGGAAGAGTCACAATCCACCTTGCCTTATTGAAAGGCTCAATCGTTCTATTTTTTCTCACAATTACACATTTGAATAACCCAAAATGGGGCCTTACGGAAAAAACACACATCGAATGTTCTATAGATTCGACAATCTATACGTGTTTTTTACATACTGTGATAAAGTCAGGTGCCTTCTTCGTTAACCGATTAATCAGAGTTAGTGGTATAATCTGTAACCAAGACAACCCATATATAGATGGCAAGAGTACAATGTACCTTATTTTCATATAAATTAAAAAGGAAAGAGATAAATGATGGCTGTATTGGAATAGTACTTGAAGAGAAACATATGGAGGGAGGAAACGTTGGAGAAAGGTGGACTTTGTTGCTGCAAGAGATTCTAAGTGCATGTGGTTGAAGAAACCCATATTCTCAGTGAAATTGTCCATGTTTTTGTTTTATTATAAACTTGGAAGTTAAATACAAAAATGAGAATGGAAATTTGGAATATGGATTAAGGGGGCTTTGGATGACTGATTGATATTGAATATTGTTTAATCCTTGTATCATGGAATAGGTATAATTAATTAAAAGCAAGTATCATGGAGCAGTTTTTGCATGGAATCACTATGGCTATTTCAATCCCACAACTATCATGTCCTTGATAAGCTAAAAGAGTGGGTCCCACATGATTAATTTAAATGGCTCTATAATTAACAGCGGGTACCATGGAGCAGATCCAGTTTGCATTCATTATGGCCATCTGGATTAACAGTTTTTATTTGCAATCACGTAGCCATTTGGATTCTACAATTGTTATGGTCTTGAATAACTTAAAAGAGTGGGCTCCACCTAATTAATTTAATTAGAAATATAAATACCAATAGATATCATGGAGCAGTTTCGTTTTGCATTCATTATGTCCTAAATAAGTTAAAAGGTAGAACCAACAGTCATTGACAAACATTATTGTGGTCAAAATCAATTGAACAAGTCATGATTGATTTCTCAATTGAAATAGTCCATTTCATATATATAAACTAGCAAAATGCCCCCGTGCTTAGCACGAGCAATAAAAGTCATAATATTAAATATTTATAAAAATATTGATAAACTCATAAAAAGAAAAAATAATGCTATCTTTATTGAGATGTTCAAAAATTGTAATAAAAACTAATTAATATATATATATATATGTGTGTGTGTGTGTAAGATTTGAAATTTATGATTAACACTATAGATGTTAATTTCATTATTCATATATTCCTTCGAAACACAAGTTTTTTTATTTTCCATTTTTCAGGCTTCGACCCTTGTTTAAGTCGGATAGAGAAAGTCAATGCACTAATAGAGTCAATATGCATATATCATATATTTTTTTTTTTAAAAATGAATACAACGTCCAACATGATACTTGAAACCTTGAATGAGACCGAGTTACAAATAAATTATACGCCTAAGACTCTCACGAAGCATGTGCTATGAGACAAATATATGGAATGATGTTTGTTTCCACTAATTTTTTTTTCATTCATTTTAGCAAAGATTATGGACCGCTTTGGGAAGTCATACAAAAAAATAGTTTTCAATTCAATCTATGGAGTGCCTATATTACATAGCTGTCACTTAAGCCATGAATAATCTAATACATACTATCATTCTATTTACTTCTTCTTTTTTTTTTTATAACATTAATAGTTTCCGGTTCTTATGTATGTGTTTTTTTTTTTTTTTCTTGGTGTTAATTTTGGAGCATTATCATTACAGTTATATACTACCACCGCCGCAGCACTACTACTATAATTGTTATTATTATTTGGATATTTGAGGGTTACAAGGATGTGGTTTGGAGCTCCAAAGTAAATGGGAATTTTTATTATTATTTGGGGTGGTTTGTTTCTTTCTAATTTGTTAAATATTCAAATATTTTATGATATATGCTTCACAAGAGTACATGACCATTTGAGGGTTACAAGGATGTGGTTTGGAGCTCCAAAGTAAATGGCATTTTTTATTATTGTTTGGGGTGGATTATTGCTTTCTAATTTGTTAAATATTCAAATATTTTATGATATGTGCTTCACAAGATTACATGACCATTACTATTCTCCCCTTAGCCTTCAAGAAAACAAACTAAAATAACTAAGAAAATGAAACTATAAAAATAATTATAAATAAATAAAAATATAATGATGTTTTTTTTTTTTTTGCAAAGTTGCAAAATGAATTAAGAAAGCAAAAGAGAAACAACAGCCAAACAGGCTACAGAGAAGAAGCCTAGAAAACCTGTTAGGGATTTTGTAGATTGCAATTTGATGGATGCATAATCATTCAAGCATCATTTGATTTACACACTTATGCATTGTTTTATAAAAACTTGAAATCTTGTTTTATTCATGCATTGCTTTTAAGATTTGTAAAAGTATCAATTTGTGCATGATTTGCTTTTAAAACTTGGATGCATTTGTTTTTTAAAAGAGTTTTAGAAATCAAGCAAGCCTTTGGTTTTAAACTTTTGAATATTTTTAGGCTTTTTATGTTTCATGTTTTTAAACCCCTTAGAATGATTTAAAACATGTATTCAAGCTTGGTTTAATGGCCCAAAAAGTTCCAGAAAGAAAATCTTTGAAATATGCAAAGTTGGAATTTTTGGCCCCAGCAGTGTGGCCGGTCGACCGGCCCAGGGATCCCGGTCGACCGGGGACACTACAGGCAGAAAATGCCCTGGGGCACCAACGGTCATATTTCTGACCGTTGTGTGTTCCCGGTCGACCGGGGACTAGCCGTTGGGCACTTTTTGCTATAAATATGAGTTCTTTCCTTTGCAAAAAGTTGGGAATTTTAAGGCCCTCCTTGAGGGGTTTTGAGGCAAATAGAAGGGAAATGAACTAAGGGATGAAGGGGATCATTAGGAAAGCTAAAGCTTGGATTAATGAAGTTAAATCACCAAGTAGGCTCTACTTTCCTTAATCATATGTTTTTCATGCTTTGTTTTATTTTTGGTAAATCATTTGTAGCATGATAAACTATGTTTGTGTTGTGTCCTTAACATGTTTTATGTTTTGAATTGATTTATTGTTTTGGATACATCACCATTGATTCAATCCAAGTAGTACTTTATCTTTGGTAAATCTAAGTAGATCATGTTAATGAAAGAACCTTTGAAATCATATGTTGTATAGTCCTGGGGATCCGAACCCTAGAGGGGGGTGAATAGGGTGAGCTTCATTTATGACCAATTATAACCAATTTTAACTTCTTTAAAACAAACTAGTCACATGTGATGATTAATCATACAAGATGCGGAAGCTAACAAAAGAATCACCACAAAGCAATCACCATCACGCAAGGATTTATAGTGGTTCGGCCTCAATGCCTACATCCACTACCGGCTTGTGAACCAACACCCCACCGGATTTCCACTATTTATGCTTTTCAATAGGCTAAGCAATAACCTTTACAATGATGTTTTTCGAGGCTCAACATCAACCTATACACTATGCTTTTATAGGCTAAGCAATAACCTCTTCAACCACAAGGTTGGTTATCTCACTAAGTTAGTGTCTATAATACACTTGATGGAGATTCAATTAAGCTCATTACAATGCCTCTTAATTAGGCGGATATGGAAGTGAAAAACTAACTCACACACACACACTAAATGAATGCAAAGATGTATGCTCATGATGTGTGTATGATGTCCTCAATCATTTTTAAAATGAAAGCTCATAAATGTATGCCTAAGGCTTTTGAAAGTTTTAGCTCATGAAACATTTATGATTGAGGAAAGAATGCAAGTCACATGTTAAAAGTAACAACTTGTTAATGATGTCAAAGATTCACAAGTTGTATTAAATTAATTAGCTCTAAACATGTGATGCATAGGGATGTCAATCAAATCAACAATGTAGCTCATAAAACATAAAAATAGATTTGATTGAAATGAGGGGACAAATCATATGTAATTACAAATACAACTTGAATATGATATACCAATCAAAGCAAAGCAAGTTGTGAACTTTAAAACAAAGTTACATATGATTTGTAAACATGTTGAATCCAAAACATAAGATATATTTGAAAAAGATTTTCTTATGATGAAAAACAACACCCAAAGATTCAACCAAGTATATGGATCATGTTACATATGATTTCAAAGATTTTTCCATTAACATGATCTACTTAGATTTACCAAATAAAGTACTACTTGGATTGAATCAAATGGTGATGCATCCAAAACAATAGATCTATTCAAAATGTAAAACATGCTAAGGATACAACACATCATAGGTTAACATGCTACAAAAGATTTATCAAAGATAAAACAAAACATGAAAACATATGATTTGTAAAGAAGTTGAATCCAAAACATAAGATAGTTTTTAAAGTGATTTTCTTATGATGGAAAACTACAACCAAAGATTCAACCAAGTATATGGATCATGTTACATATGATTTCAAAGATTTTTCCATTAACATGATCTACTTAGATTTACCAAAGATAAAGTACTACTTGGATTGAATCAATGGTGATGTATCCAAAACAATAAATCAATTCAAAACATAAAACATGTTAAGGACACAACACAACATAGTTTATCATGCTACAAATGATTTACCAAAAATAAAACAAAGCATGAAAACATGTGATTAAGGAAAGTAGAGCCTACTTGGTGATTTAACTTCATTAATCCAAGCTTTAGCTTTCCTAATGATCCCCTTCATCCCTTAGTTCATTTCCCTTGTATTTGCCTCAAAACCCCTCAAGGAGGGCCTTAAAAATCTCAACTTTTGGCAAAGGAAAGAACTCATATTTATAGCAAAAAGTGCCCAATGGCTAGTCCTCGGTCGACCTGCAAACAGGTCTCGGTCGACCGGGAACACACAACGGTCATATTTCTGACCGTTGGTGCATCAGGGCCACTTTCTGCCTGCAGTGTTCCCGGTCGACCTGGCCTGGCTCGGTCGACCTGGTACACTGCAGTTTCTGGCCCGGGACCAAAATTCCCAAAAATGCATATTTTTTGCATATTTCAAAGTTTTTCTTGAGGGAACTTTTTGGGCCATTAAATCAAGCTTGAATACATGTTTTAAATCATTCTAAGGGGTTTAAAAACATGAAACACACAAAGCCTAAAATGATTCAAAACTTTAAAACCAAAGGCTAGCTTAGTTTCTAAAACTCTTTTCAAAATCAAATGCATACAAGTTTTAAAAGCAAATCATGCATAAATTGATACTTTTACAAATCTTAAAAGCAATGCATGAATAAAACAAGATTTCAAGTTTATCTAAAACAATGCAAGTGTGTGAATCAAATGATTCTAGAATGATAATGCATCCATCAAATTGCAATCTACAAAATCCCTAACAATCTCCCCCTTTGCAATTTGATGGCAACACACTCACCACTGAAAAAACACACTTAGTCTTCAACTCCCCCTCAGCTGGACAAGTCTTGAAATCTTCTTGGATGCTTCTTCTCTTAGCTTGGGCTCTTGGGCTCTTTTCTTCAATCTTCTTGATGCTTGGTGCTTGATCATTCTTCAATCTTCCTTTCTTTATGGCCAAGCATCTTCTTTAGCTCCAAGCTTTCTTTCTTCTATTTGCTCTCCCCCTTTGACCATGCCTCTCTTTCCCTTTGACAAGATGTGCATTCTCTCCCCTTGTAGAAGATCATACACAACACTCCCCTTAGGAAGCTTGGACATTCTCTTCACCCTTCTTGAGAACTTGAATGCTCTCTCCCCTTTTGAAGAATAGGAGATCTTTGAGTACTTGAATGCTCTCTCCCCCTTTGCCATTAAATTGCAAAGGTACCTACACACATGAAACAAGGAAAATACCTTTAGTAGCACCTGTTAACATAAGAAATCGAAAATGAAATACATAACAGGTTATCATG
The DNA here is from genome assembly GCA_038049695.1 of Cinnamomum chago. Taxonomy (NCBI): domain Eukaryota; kingdom Viridiplantae; phylum Streptophyta; class Magnoliopsida; order Laurales; family Lauraceae; genus Cinnamomum; species Cinnamomum chago. Next base: position 34,772,541 of record CP142457.1, read on the forward strand.
TATGGAAGAAGACTCTAAGGGTTCAAAGGCAATCCAATGGTCAATTTGATCAAAACTAATACTTCCTATGAAGACTTACACTCCCCCTCAATCCATTCTCTCCTTTTGTAAAACTTTTGACAAAGATTTAACTATTAGATGCAAGAAGAAGATGGTATAACCAAATGAGGGTCAACTTCAAGGAAAGGATTAGATTCATTTAACTATAAAGCTCAGTATGATCAAATTATCAAAAGAAAGCAAGGTCTAATGAGAAAAGCAATCATGGATACCAATTGGAAAAACAAAGCATACCAATTGAGATTTAAGGATATGACTATTAAATCAATCACTCTAAAATGGATTTAAAAGTATAACTATTAGGAAAAATCCAAATTAGAGCTATCCATGATGAAATGGGGTTTATTAATCATAGCATCAAATAATCTAACTATGGAAAGCATGTGCTATGAAGGTTTTGAAGACATTTCATTCAATCAATAGATATGACTATTAAAGTGCAAGATGAGTGAAATGAAATTCAAACATGAAGTCAATCTCAACTAATAACCAACCAATATTATGAACACATAAACATGGTGGTCATGAGATATACCTATGAGCAAGAGAGGTGGCAACATGAACATTATGATGCTAATCGAATGTGACATGGAATGAAAGCATATAACTATCAAGTTCAAACCAAAGTACACATGGTCTATCACATTCACAAGAAATCAAATCAATCGAAAATTTTACCAATTGAAACCAATTGAATTTGACAACATGATAAAGAGCAAGGATGTGACAAACACAAAAATTCCATCAAGCATCATAAATGGATATTCATCACTTTTAAAGATATGACTAATGAGCATAGTGATGAACAAGAGAAATTGCAATGCAAAAGGATATAACTTTGAAATGCATGCAATTTTCAAAGTGACTAAATCATATGAATTCAACATCTAAGATATCCATCAAACATATAGAAATATGAGGAATGGATTTCAAGGAGTTTCATATGATCAAGATTACTACTATGAAGTTGAAACATGTATAAGGATGATATCACTTAGAGAAAATACATGAATCAACATCATAACCATCCCAAAAAAAAAATGACTAGAAAGCATAGAGGATGGATTTTAGTTCTAGTATGGTTTCTACAAATATAACTTAGATCACAACCATACATAGAACAATTTGACATTTGCATAGAGAGGATCAATCAACACTCAAGATCTAACTCATACCAAAAAAAATATAACTATTTAAGCACAAGAAGGTATGAAGTTAAAGGAATCAATCTATCATGTAACATCTCCACTCTTAGCAAATGTACTAAGCTTACAATGCAATGGAAAAGGATATGAGGTTTATACCAAATGAACTTAGCATACTAAATCACAAATGTACTTAAAAAGCTCAAATACAAGATTTTACTATAAAGCACATAAACAAACATCAATTTGCATTAATGAAAAAATATACCAAGTTAGGCACAAACATGCAAATCAATGAAACCATATCCAACCAAGCAATGTAAGTCATCAAAATCAATTTGCATAAAGAATGTAACTCAATGAGCAAGCATGCAAATTGTTTGTAAAAATTATTTCCTTCCAAAAGATATAATCATAATTAAGCACAAGGAAATAAATTCAAGGAAAATGCTTCTATAAATACAACCAATAAAGCTTAGAACATTTTCCAAAGTTTCTCAAATCACTTCAATATTTGAAATTCCAACAAGGAATCATTTATAGAATTAAGAGCAAGTGAATTTGAAAAACAAGAAGTGTACTATTGTAAATTTTCAAATTGTAAAACAATAGACACTCACAAATTTTCCATACCAAGAGATATAACTTGAAAATCAATGGAAAACTTAAATAGATTCAAATCATTTGATTTACAAAAAGGATCTAACTATGGCAATCATCAAATGATTTTCCAACATCAATTGATCATAAAAAATCTAGCTAAGAAAGCATTTTTAATCACAATCAATTGATCATGAATAGATATGCACTACAAGAGATATAACTATATGAACAAAATGCAAATCCATCATGAAAAAATTGCAATCAAGGGATTTTGAAAACCATGAGATATAACTTTAAAAGTTCATGAAGACAAAATCAAATGATCACAAAGAAACATTGCATTATAAAAGATGTGACTATAAAGAAACAAAATGCAAAAGTACTATGACCAACAAATAGATATAACTAAAAAGAATAGGTTGGTCTAGGGGGATCAAGGCCTTAAGGTTAGTCTAAATGTGTACCAATGAAGATTCACCTAAGGTCTTGAAAAGGATGTCCTTGAGAGTTCTCTTAGAGGACTCACCAACTCTTGGAGATATGACTTAAAAAGGTCTTAGAGTGGTGCAATGAGGCTAGGGGAAATTTCATTTTCAATCATAGTGAAAATCATCACAAAGATATGCAATAAATCACAACACTAGGGTTCTAATCTAGCAAGGATCAACTCCGGGTTGTTAAGCCCTAAAATGGAGTAACCGCTCTGATACCAATTGTATAGTCCTGGGGATCCGAACCCTAGGGGGGGTGAATAGGGTGAGCTTCATTTATGACCAATTTTAACCAATTTTAACTTCTTTAAAACAAACTAGTCACATGTGATGATTAATCATACAAGATGCGGAAGCTAACAAAAGAATCACCACAAAGCAATCACCATCACGCAAGGATTTATAGTGGTTCGGCCTCAATGCCTACATCCACTACCGGCTTGTGAACCAACACCCCACCGGATTTCCACTATTTATGCTTTTCAATAGGCTAAGCAATAACCTTTACAATGATGTTTTTCGAGGCTCAACATCAACCTATACACTATGCTTTTATAGGCTAAGCAATAACCTCTTCAACCACAAGGTTGGTTATCTCACTAAGTTAGTGTCTATAATACACTTGATGGAGATTCAATTAAGCTCATTACAATGCCTCTTAATTAGGCGGATATGGAAGTGAAAAACTAACTCACACACACACACTAAATGAATGCAAAGATGTATGCTCATGATGTGTGTATGATGTCCTCAATCATTTTTAAAATGAAAGCTCATAAATGTATGCCTAAGGCTTTTGAAAGTTTTAGCTCATGAAACATTTATGATTGAGGAAAGAATGCAAGTCACATGTTAAAAGTAACAACTTGTTAATGATGTCAAAGATTCACAAGTTGTATTAAATTAATTAGCTCTAAACATGTGATGCATAGGGATGTCAATCAAATCAACAATGTAGCTCATAAAACATAAAAATAGATTTGATTGAAATGAGGGGACAAATCATATGTAATTACAAATACAACTTGAATATGATATACCAATCAAAGCAAAGCAAGTTGTGAACTTTAAAACAAAGTTACATATGATTTGTAAACATGTTGAATCCAAAACATAAGATATATTTGAAAAAGATTTTCTTATGATGAAAAACAACACCCAAAGATTCAACCAAGTATATGGATCATGTTACATATGATTTCAAAGATTTTTCCATTAACATGATCTACTTAGATTTACCAAATAAAGTACTACTTGGATTGAATCAAATGGTGATGCATCCAAAACAATAGATCTATTCAAAATGTAAAACATGCTAAGGATACAACACATCATAGGTTAACATGCTACAAAAGATTTATCAAAGATAAAACAAAACATGAAAACATATGATTTGTAAAGAAGTTGAATCCAAAACATAAGATAGTTTTTAAAGTGATTTTCTTATGATGGAAAACTACAACCAAAGATTCAACCAAGTATATGGATCATGTTACATATGATTTCAAAGATTTTTCCATTAACATGATCTACTTAGATTTACCAAAGATAAAGTACTACTTGGATTGAATCAATGGTGATGTATCCAAAACAATAAATCAATTCAAAACATAAAACATGTTAAGGACACAACACAACATAGTTTATCATGCTACAAATGATTTACCAAAAATAAAACAAAGCATGAAAACATGTGATTAAGGAAAGTAGAGCCTACTTGGTGATTTAACTTCATTAATCCAAGCTTTAGCTTTCCTAATGATCCCCTTCATCCCTTAGTTCATTTCCCTTGTATTTGCCTCAAAACCCCTCAAGGAGGGCCTTAAAAATCCCAACTTTTGGCAAAGGAAAGAACTCATATTTATAGCAAAAAGTGCCCAACAGCTAGTCCTCGGTCGACCTGCAAACAGGTCTCGGTCGACCGGGAACACACAACGGTCATATTTCTGACCGTTGGTGCATCAGGGCCACTTTCTACCTGCAGTGTTCCCGGTCGACCTGGCCTGGCTCGGTCGACCTGGTACACTGCAGTTTCTGGCCCGGGACCAAAATTCCCAAAAATGCATATTTTTTGCATATTTCAAAGTTTTTCTTGAGGGAACTTTTTGGGCCATTAAATCAAGCTTGAATACATGTTTTAAATCATTCTAAGGGGTTTAAAAACATGAAACACACAAAGCCTAAAATGATTCAAAACTTTAAAACCAAAGGCTAGCTTGATTTCTAAAACTCTTTTCAAAATCAAATGCATCCAAGTTTTAAAAGCAAATCATGCATAAATTGATACTTTTACAAATCTTAAAAGCAATGCATGAATAAAACAAGATTTCAAGTTTATCTAAAACAATGCAAGTGTGTGAATCAAATGATGCTAGAATGATAATGCATCCATCAAATTGCTAGGCGGGATGCCCAATTCTTCGAGTGCCGAAGTGGAGATGAGGTTGAGTGCAGAACCTGGATCAATCTGGATTCTGCGTAGTGGTACCTCTTTGATGTACCCGGTGAAGTACAGGGGTCGGTTGTGCTTTGTCTCACCTAGCAGGAGGTCTTCCTTGGTGAAGGCGATGGTTGCACTTGCTGCTTTTTGAACCGAGAGGCATTCGATGCAGGATCCCTCAGTTTTCTTCTTTTCTCCTTTTGAGGGAGTTTTTGATTTTTTGACCCTATGGTCCATTTCAATTTGTAGGACTTGTGGGGCATGTTTGTCGACATCCGCATCCAGCATTTGTAGTTCTGAAATGAGACTATCACGAGTCTGTGGTGACATTCGTAATAAGTCTAGGATGTGCAGACGTGCAGGTATGTGTTTGAAGTGCTGAATCAAGTCGTACTTGAAAGCCTCCTTGGGGCCTGCATTTTCATTATTCTTGCCACTAGGGGCGTTTACAGCTTGTTTTCCCGAAGGATTTACATAAGAAGCAGAAGGTTGGTTGTAGTTTTTGTGGTAATCCCGGCCAGAACGGGTACCTCTACCAACTTCAAGAGCTTCTGGAGAAGGGTCTTTGTTTAGAAGATCACCCTCGAGATCGAGGGGTTGTTCCTTCTCATTTGCTGAAGATGTCTCTATGTCAGCATTGCCATCTTCAGTAATTGTGTTGCATGGAGCATTTTTCGGGAACAAGTCCTGAACAGCATCCAGCAACTTTCCTTCTTTATCGAAGATTTTGTCGGTACAGACATCACCGATGAGATCGGGCATTTGGGACCAATTAACCGGATTTTCTCTGAAGAAGATTTCACCGGCTGGAATTTCTTCAAGGTGATCAGTCGGAAGAGGTTTGAGTTCCGATGTCACTGTTCCAGGAGACGAAGCCTGAGAAGGTGAGGAATTATCATCCTGAGTTATTGCATTACAAGTAACTTTGACGGAAGATGCCTCCAAGATGAACTGTTGGGAATCAGATTCGTCCTCAGATGTAAGAGGACCATCGATCCAACAGCTTTCTTCGTTTTCCGGGGTTACCGGGGGAGATTCCTGTAAATTTTCAGGAACTTCCGGTGCTGGGTTGTGACGAAGCTGATTGATGTGACCATGTTCTTGCTCTATAGCAAGGTGCTGCAAGATCCTTGCGTATTCATCGAGATTAGGCACGGGAGCCAAATCTTCTTCTTCGTCTGCTCCTTGTGGTTCAACATGGTTGGGTTCTACTAGAGTATTTTCTTGGACAGCCTCTTGGTCTTCTTCATCATCAGACCAGGATCCTTGCGGCTGTAATGGGTTATACCAGATTACTGGCATAAGATGAGATTCAGGGATCCATTCCTCGTCGGAGAGATATTCTCCTGTTTCGAGGGATTCCTCCCACTCATCGATGTCACTAGCGATGTCACTGGACTCATATCCATCCATGGAGAATCCGACCACTGAGTTGCAAGAGTATGATGCCCCCTGCGTAGTTTCATCTTTGAGGTGTGGTGGCATGAAATCACCAAGAGTGAATTTTCTTGCCGCCTTTGAAGCCTTAGGAGAGGACTCTTCTATTGCCCCCAGTGAAGCGGTAGAGGAGGTTTCTGCCTTTTCAGCGACTTCTTGCTTTTTCGGAGTTTTCTCCTGTTGTTTGAGCCTGCGGAGTTGTCTCCTGGCTTGCCTTCGCTGTTGAGCGGTGGGCTTTGTTTTGACGACCTCCCAATCTTCATCTTCTAGGATATCGGGGTGTACCCATATGGGTTGTCCGTCTGATGTTGGATATGGAACCAACTCTTGGGACGTCTGGGTCATCTTTATCACCTTGAAGGAAGTAGTGATCTTCTCTTTTGGTGATTTTTGTTTTTGTCCATACGACACCATGTTGACGGAGGCAGACCCATAGTTCTTGTCGAAGATAATGACTCCGTTCTTCCACATCTCATTTATCTTCTCTCTCACAACAAAGCATTGATTGAGAGGATGCGAGACCATCTGATGGTATGGACAGTACCGAGGATCGTTGGTTTTGCCAACATCTCCTGGTCTTTTGGGGTCAGGCAATGTAAGTTTGCCGTTTGCTAGGAGTGCCCCAAAGATTTCTTCAACATCTTCATCGAACGGGTATTTCTTTTCTACTCGTTCTTTGAAGGCATCAGAGAGTTCAGGCTTTTTACCTGCAGCTTTGTTTTCAGCTTTCTTTGGCTGCTGAGGAGCTGACTTGGTTTGCACATTGAGAACCTCCTTTTTCTTTGGTTTTGAGGTTGCAATGGCAGTCGGCTCTTTCTTTAATGATTTCTGACTGTTGAGGTCTTTGATCACCGTTTCAGCTTCCATAGCTGCTTCCAGGAGTTCTCCCAGGTTCTTTGATTTGTTGCCAATGATCATGGAGCGGATTCTTGCTCTCATGTTGTTTCGGCAGATGTCGACCAGTGATGCTTGTGGCAGTACATCGGAGCATTTGTATGCCATTGCCTTCCACTTGTGAATGAAGTCATATGTTGACTCATTCTCTCCTTGTTTTAGGCTGGAGAGCTGAGCCATAGTAATAGGATGATCCTCACCTTTGAAGTGGGTTAGGAAGCGTGTCTCCAACATGGCCCAATTTTGAATGGAGTCCTCCGGCAGAGTGGAGTACCGATCAAAGGCCGTACCTTTTAGGGTACTTGCAAAGAGGCGGATTTTGAGGGCATCTTGATCCGCAATAGCTCCCGTCAGGATCTTGAAATGGATGACGTGTTGTCTGGCTGAACCTTTCCACAAGGGATATGGTGGCTTGATCCCATGCTCCTTTAGTGTATCCTCTTCTTTTGCTTTGGCGAGGATATCGTCAACGTCCTTTTTGGTAAGGGTGCGTGACTCACTGTTTTCCGCATTTTCCTCGTCGCCTTGATGGCTCGGAAGAGCTTCATTGTTTTGTGGACGCTGAAGATTGAGAATTAGGTTCTCTATTAGAGTCTCTATCCTCTGCTGCCCTTGCTCCAGCTGCTGGATGCGTGCGGTTACGTCATCATGCGGCGGAGGTTGCTCAGCATTTGTGACCAAGACGTTCATTCTTCGAGAGTCGAAAGAGGATACAGTCTTGGTGACTGAGCTGGAGCTCATTCTTTTAGATGAAGAGCTCGAAGAGTGGTCACTCTGATGTCCTTGGCTTGAAGGAGCGGGAGAGTTTTCTTTATGTCTTCGTGTCCGGGAGACGCTGCGAGTCACCGGTCGTCTGACATGGATTTTAGTTGCTGACTTCTGGCGTTTTCTGGTTTTGCCAACCATATGAACAGCAACAACTTGGTCGGGTCTTTCTTTTTCGACCCATTTTTGGGAGACCTGAAGTGCAGAATCCTGGGTTCTTTGCTTCTCTAGTCTCTTTTGTCGATATGCCGTGCGGCGACGCATACGACGAGCGATTTGAGCTTCGGTTAGCTCTGGCTGTGCTCTGGCAATGAAGGACGTAGTCCCTGGTGCGCAGCAGCCAAGCTTGTCTTCTTTGAAGACGGGCAGGGACAGGATCTGGACGCGGTCCTTTGCCTGTCGCAGCGAAGCTTTGAATTTTGCGAGTTCGGCTCCTGTTGAGAGGAAGGGTCGATTCGCAGGTGTGCAGGCCTTGGCAGGTTCTTGCGGAGGCCTTACGATGCACGATTTGATTTTGGGCTTGTATGAGCAAGCCGGCTCGTGCTGAGTTGGTTTTGTTTGGCGGAGGGTAGGCTTCTCCTCTTTCATGTAAGCAAGAGGGTAGAACCGGTTCTCCTTGAGAGGGGCCAGGTATGCTGGCTTTGCTGATGTTTGTGACCTTCGCTGTTTGGGTGAAGGCCTTGGAGACCAAGTCTTTGAGCAGACCTGGTTTCTTGCTGGTTGAGGCTTTGCAGGAGCACTACGGGCCTCAGGCTTCTTGATGACCGCCCTTGGTATCACTGTAGTGATACGTTGAGGGTCGGTTCTTCGCTTCTTGGCAGGTGCGGTTTCTTCTGCGGGTAGTGGGAATGGTCCCAATGACCCGAAGACAATGGTCCGGGGAGTAGAGTTTGACCCGGTGTCTTCTGAGTTGCCGAGGGAAATGATGCTTCGGCAGCTGGCAGGGCGCTTATAAGTGCGCTTGGTTTGTTTGTCTTGGAGCATGAGCTGGTACTTGTTCTCATCAAAGGTGATGGTTAATGAAGCTGCCATTGTTAGTTTTTGGAAAACTTCTGAAACAAGACCATATCCATTAGTAATCACAAGAATATAGTGATCATAAATGGAAAATACTATGGTTTCGCCTCTTCAAGTCGCCTGAGGGGACATGGCCCAGCCCAAGCAACATGAGGAAGGCAGAAAAGCCATAGAGGGCACAATTGTTCTAAACGCAGGTAGGGTCAGCTCAGAATGAGCGTCCCAGTGACTGCTAGGAGCAATTCTGAACCTTAATTCAAATTACCAAGAAGCAAAGCTCACTCAAGGTAAAATGATATAAGGTTGAGATACAAATGTGTCGGTTGCGAATACAGTAGACCCGAAAGGGCGTACTAGCACCGCTAGGCACAAATGTTGCAAATCGCATCCTCGGAAAGGACACGAGATGGGATTTTTGAAAGGTCAAGATTGGATTCATAGGAGAGAGCAAATGGTATTCCAATCCGAAAATGAGCTCAACATTTCTGCGAGCTCGAAAGTCCGAAAAGGAAGGAACCAGGATTTCTCAAATGTGAATCCAAAAGTGACGGAAGTTTTTTTTAAAAGTGTCAAGATTGGACTTTATAGAAGAGAGCAAATGGTATTCCAATCCGAAAATGAGTTCAACATTTCTGCGATCTCGAAGTCCGAAAAGGAAGGAACCAGGATTTCTCAATTATGAATCCAAAAATGACAGAAGTTTTTTTTTTGAAAGTGTCAAGATTGGACTTTGTAGAAGAGAGCAAATGGTATTCCAATCCGAAAATGAGTTCAACATTTCTGCGATCTCGAAGTCCAAAAAGGAAGGAACCAGGATTTCTCAAATATGAATCCAAAAATGACAGAAGTTTTTTTTTTTTTCTTTTTTTTTTTAGAATTTTTATTTTTGAAGAATTCACATAGATTTCCAATTCGATCTTATGAAACCTCAGTGGATAGATCAGCCCCCAGGTAAGGGTAGGATTACTTAATGAACCCGTTTGGAGGACCCTTGCCTCGAACAGTCTAGCTGTCTCCACACTCTGGACAAGGCTTTTCTTAGATCCACTTTGGTCAAAGAACGCAATTGGTGCAACCTTAGTGGTTTTTATTTTATTTTATTTTATTTTTATTTTTTTTTGAAAGATTTTTTTTTTATGGATTCATAGAAGAGAGCGAATGGTGTTCCATTCCGAAAATGAGTTCAACATTTCTGCGATCTCGAAGTCCGAAAAGGAAGAAACCAAAGTTTCTCAACTTAAACCCAAAAGGGAGAAATCTGAAGTTTTTCTTTTTGTGGATTCATAGAAGAGAGCAAATGGTGTTCCATTCCGAAAATGAGTTCAACATTTCTACGATCCCGAAGTCCGAAAAGGAAGAAACCAAAGTTTCTCAACTTAAACCCAAAAGGGAGAAATCTGAAGTTTTTTTTTTTTTTTTGTGGATTCATAGAAGAGAGCAAATGGTGTTCCATTCCGAAAATGAGTTCAACATTTCTGCGATCTCGAAGTCCGAAAAGGAGGAAACCAAAGTTTCTCAACTTAAACCCAAAAGAGGAAAATCTGAAATTTTTTGTAAATCAGATTTTATTTTTTTTTATTGATGATTTTTTTTTATGGATTCATAGAAGAGAGCAAATGGTGTTCCATTCCGAAAATGAGTTCAACATTTCTGCGATCTCGAAGTCCGAAAAGGAGGAAACCAAAGTTTCTCAACTTAAACCCAAAAGAGGAAAATCTGAAATTTTTTGTAAATCAGATTTTATTTTATTTTTTTATTTTTTTTATGGATTCATAGAAGAGGGCAAATGGTGTTCCATTCCGAAAATGAGTTCAACATTTCTGCGATCTCGAAGTCCGAAAAGGAGGAAACCAAAGTTTCTCAACTTAAACCCAAAAGAGGAAAATCTGAAATTTTTTGTAAATCAGATTTTATTTTATTTTTATTGATGATTTTTTTTATGGATTCATAGAAGAGAGCAAATGGTGTTCCATTCCGAAAATGAGTTCAACATTTCTGCGATCCCGAAGTCCGAAAAGGAGGAAACCAAAGTTTCTCAACTTAAACCCAAAAGAGGAAAATCTGAAATTTTTTGTAAATCAGATTTTATTTTTTTTTTAGAAACAAGAAAGACTGGAAATAAACTCAAAAGAAGAAATTTCCAAGAATCCTATCTCATGTGTTCCTTTTTTTTTTTAGATGCAAGATCCAACATAGGCCACCAGCCAGAATGGAGCCAAAAGAAATCTAAGCACATGTTCATCAAATGAACGAGTCCCACCGGGTGTGCCAGCTTGATGGACCCGGCTTTTCTCTTTTTCCAAAGCTGCCTCCGCCCCGGGGCTGACAGGGTACGGTGGAGGGAAAGAAAGGAAAAGCGGGCATCAGTTTTTTTGTACGGGTATGCCAATTTCTCTTTTATACTTGGAATTTAGAAATGGTGGTCCGGAGATCCACCTTCACAAGTAAAAAGGGAAATGAAACTTTTTTCTAGTTTTCCATTGCATACATATTTTAATAAAAGAGACAGTTTTGTTTGAGTGCCGTGAAAGGCGTTTTTGTGCCGTAGAAGGCGATTTGGTGCCATTGAAGGCGATTTTGCCGTAAAAGGCAATTTACAAATCTTATCAAAAGTGAAAGACAAGAATTGTGAATTTTCTTGTCTCTTAAAAAAAATACAATCTACAATAGAAAAGCAAGAAAAAGGAATCTAACTTCTCATGCGATTGTGGGAGGGCTCGTTCAGATCGACGGTCGCGAGTCATGTATGGGCTCCGCCATCGTCCTTCAGATGAGAACATAGTGCTTGATTTCTTGGCTTGGCTCCAACCTCAGGTTTTTAGAGGATAAGGACCAAGATAAGGTCCTATATCCGGTAAAAAGCTGAGTAGACGGGCTGAAAAGCCGCATCTAGCCATGTTGGACAGAAGGATAGGTGGCCTTTGAGGGGGGGTGGCCCCCCAAGGGGCTTCAATCACCTTGTAGTACTTGTCGCAGGAGAGTTTTCTTGAAGGAGCAGGGTCGTAGAGATTTCTCCGAGGATTTTTGAATGATTTTCTGGCGATTTTTCCGGATCCGTTTCCCTTGGAATGGCCTCCTATTTATAGGCATTTGGTAGCCATTTAGGAGAGTTTATGAGCATTTATGGTATTAATGCTCATGATGGGAGGAGTTACAAGTTTTTAATTACTTGTTTTGTAACTCCTTTTTCCTTGCATTTGATTGGCCGATGGAGAGTAGTGGGCATTTAATCGCCTTTAATCTCCATGATGACGGGAGTTTCATGATTTTAATGTCATGATTACTTGGACTTGTAACTCCCATTTGCTTGCTTCTGATTGGGCCGTTCAAAATAATGAGTTAATGACCGCATTAACTTGCCATAAACGGGTCATTAATTGATTGCCTGGGCGCTTGAAGAGTCGCGGGCCGTGCCGCATCCTTTGGGATTCTTCTTGCGATGATCACCAATGGACCCACATATCATTCGATGTCGGATGGTAACCCAATTTCGGACATTGGTTGATGTCAGCGGGCCGATAACATCTGTCCAGTCGATTTCGCGATCGGGCGGGCAGAAAATGTGCTTCCTTGGTTAGCCGTTTGACGATCTTGAGGCGTCCGATGATGATCTAATGATTCTAGTGATGGATCCGTGATGTTGACGAAGATCGATGGATATCAAGCACAAAAAATCAGATTTTGGAAAAATCACAGGGGCCAATCAACTCGAAACGCGAAAAATACCCAAAAAATGGGGTTTTTGGACGAGGTCCGGCGGCCCGGACCTCCATGGTCGCCGGCGACCATGGGGTTTATACCCCATGGTCGGCCATCTTCCGGTCGCCTTTTCTTCGCCGTTTTTCGTCCGTTTTCGCTTCTGTTTTCTCCTGCATTTTTATTGGAATTTCCTCTCATTTATTGGCTGGATTTCCCTCAAGAAAACCTGAAGAGAAGCCGTGCAAATCGGATCGCAAAGTTTTCCATTTTCTAAAAAGCCGAAGACTTTGCTGTGGAGAACTGCCGATTTTTTGTCAAGCGTTGAAACTAGGTCAAACGATGTCGGAATGACCTGAAATTCGACGTGTAGCTTCATAAGCAGTAGACGAGACCAACCATAGGCTTTTGTTCAGGTTTTGAAGCCGTTTGGGGTCATGCAAATGCTCGCCTTTATTTCACCGCGAGGGAAATGCCGAGCTTTGACTTTCGGTCAAACGATGTCCGATTGACCTGAAATTTGATGGGGAGCCTAATGGAGTCATTTTGAGATGATCCACAAGCTCCGAATTGGGTGCCATGGCCCTGAGGTGCTCCGTTGCCGGGAGCTGCTGCTTAGCTGTTGGAGAAGTGAAGCTAGGCCAAATGATATCGAAATGGCCCGAAACTTCATGTGTACCTCTCTTTTGGTTATTTTGAGTGACCTTGCAGTTTTTGTTTGATTCTGACAAGATCTGATGCTTGAAGTAGCGCCTGCCTATTTTTGGTAGGATGCGGCTCCGTGTAGCTTTTGGTGTGAAGAGGCAAAGTGACATTTTTGGTGTCAACAAGCCTTAGGCATACATTTATGAGCTTTCATTTTCAAAATGATTGAGGACATCACACACACACACATCATGTACTTTCATCTTTGCATTCATAGTGTGTGTGTGTATTAGATTTTCATTTTCATATCCGCCTATTTTAGAGGCAAATGTATTGAGCTAAATTTGTATCTCCATCAAGTGTATGTTAGACACTAACTTAGTGAGATAACCAACCTTGTGGTTGAAGAGGTTATTGCTTAGCCTATAAAAGCATAATGTATAGGTTGATGTTGAGCCTTGAAAAACATCATTGTAAAGGTTATTGCTTAGCCTATTGAAAAGCATAAATAGTGGAAATCTGGTGGGGTGTTGGATCACAAGCCGGTAGTGGATGTAGGCATTGAGGCCGAACCACTATAAATCCTTGCGTGATGGTGCTTGCTTTGTGGTGATTGTTTTTATTAAGCTTCCGCATTTTATTTGATAATCATCACTTATGACTAGTTTAATTTAAAGAAGTTAAATTTGATTAAAATTAGTCATAATTGGAGCTCACCCTATTCACCCCCCCCCCTCTAGGGTTCGGATCCCCGGACTTTCAATTGGTATCAGAGCGGGTTACTCCTTTTTAGGGCTTAACAACCCGGAGTTGATCCTTGCTAGATTTGAACCCTAGTGTTGTGATTTTTTGCATATTTTTTAAAGATTTCCACTATGTTTGAAAATGAAATTTCCCCTAGCTTCTTTGCACCACTCTAAGACTTTTTCAAGTTATATCTTTAAGAGTTGGTGAGTCCTCAAAGTGATCTCTCAAGGACACCCTTTTCAAGACCTTAGGTGAATCTTCATTGGTACACATTTAGACTAACCTTAAGGCCTTGATCCCCCTAGACCAACCTAATCTTTTTAGTTATATCTATTTGTTGGTCATAGTACATTTGCATTTTGTTTCTTTTAAGTCACATCTTTTAAAATGCAATGTTTCTTTGTGATCATTTGATTTTGTCTTCATGAACTTTTAAGTTATATCTCATGGTTTTCAAAATCCTTTGATTGCAATACTTTCATGATCGATTTGCATTGTGTTCATATAGTTATATCTCTTGTAGTGCATATCTATTCATGATCAATTGATTGTGATTACAAATGCTTTCATAGCTAGATTTTTCATGATCAATTGATGTTGGAAAATTATTTGATGTTTGTCATAGTTAGATCCTTTTTGTAAATCAAATGATTTGAAGCAATTTTAGTTTTCCATTGTGTTTTCAAAGTTATATCTCTTGGTATGGAAAATATGCGTTCAATTTATAATTGTACACTTCTTGTTTTTCAAAATCACATGCTCTTAATTCTATAAATGATTCTTTGTTGGAATTTCATATATTGAAGTGATTTGAGAAACTTTGGAAAATGTTCTAAGCTTGATTGGTTGTATTTATAGAAGCATTTTCCTTGAATTTATTTCCTTGTGCTTAATTATGATTATATCTTTTGGAAGGAAATATTTTTTACAAACAATTTGCATCTTTGCTCATTTAGTCATTCCTTTTATGCAAATTGATTTTGATGTCTTACATTGCTTGGTTGGATATGGTTTCATTGATTTGCATGCTTGTGCCTAACTTGGTATATTCTCATTAATGCAAATTGATGATTGTTTTTGTGCTTTATAGTAAAATCTTTTGTTTTATTATCATTTGAGCCTATTAAGTACATATGTGATTTAATGTGCTAAGTTCATTTGGTATAAACCTCATATCCTTTTCCATTGCATTGTAAGCTTAGTACATTTGCTAAGAGTGGAGATGTGTTACATGATAGATTGATACCCTTAACTTCATACCCTCTTGTGGTTAAATAGTTATATTCTTTTTTGATGATTGGTATGAGTTAGATCTTGAGTGTTGATCCTCTCTATGCAAATGTTAAATCGTTCTATGTATGGTTGTGATCTTAGTTATATTTGTAGAAACCATACTAGAACTAAAATCCATCCTCTATGCTTTCTAGTCATTTTTTTTTGGATGATTATGATGTTGATTCATGTATTTTCTCTAAGTGATATCATCCTTATACATGTTTCAACTTCATAGTAGTGATCTTGATCATATGAAACCTTTGAAATCCATTCCTCATATTTCTATATGTTTGATGGATATCTTAGATGTTGAATTCATATGATTTAGTCACTTTGAAAATTGCATGCATTTCAAAGTTATATCCTTTTGCATTGCAATTTATCTTGTTCATCACTATGCTCATTAGTCTTATCTTTAAAAGTGATGAATATCCATTTATGATGCTTGATGGAATTTTGTGTTTGTCACATCCTTGCTCTTTATCATGTTGTCAAATTCAATTGGTTTCAATTGGTAAAATTTTCGATTGATTTGATTTCTTGTGAATGTGATAAATCATGTGTACATTGGTTTGAACTTGATAGTTATATATTTGTTCCATGTCGCACACCATTAGCATCATAATGTTCAGTTTGCCACCTCTCTTGCTCTTATAGGTATATCTCATGACCACCATGTTTATGTGTTCATAATATTGGTTGGTTATTAGTTGAGGTTGGCTTCATGATTGAATTTCATTTCACTCATTCTTGCTCATTAATAGTCATATTTATTGTTTGAATGAAATGATTTCAAGACTTACATAGCATATGATTTTCATAAGTTATATTGATTGATGCTATGTTTAGTAAACCCCATTGTATCATGGATAGCTCTAATTTGGATTTATCTTAATAGTTATATTCTTTATAACTCCATTTTAGAGTGATTGATTTAATAGTCTTATCCTTAAATCTCAATTGGTACTCTTTGTTTTTTCAATTGGTATCCATGATTGTTTTTCTCTTTATACCTTGCTTTCTTTTGGCAATTTGATCATATGAGCCTTATAGTTAAATGAATCTAATCCTTTCCTTGAAGTTGACCCTCATTTGGTTAAACCATCTACTTCTTGAACCAAATAGTTATATCTTGTCAAAAGTTTGACAAAAGAAGAGAATGGATTGAGGGGGAGTGTAAACCTTCATAGGAAGTATTAGTTTTGATCAAATTGACCCTTGGATTGACTTTGAACCCTTAGAGTCTTCTTCCATACATGATCACCTGTTATGATTATCATTTTCGATTTCTTTTGTTAACAGGTGCTACTAAAAGGTATTTTCCTTGTTTCATGTGTGTAGGTACCTTTGCAATTTAATGGCAAAGGGGGAGAGAGCATTCAAGTACTCAAAGATCTCCTACTCTTCAAAGGGGGAGAGAGCAATCAAGTTCTCAAGAGGGGAAGAGAATGTCCAAGCTTCCTAAGGGGAGATGTTGTATGATCTTCTACAGGGGGAGAGCATTCAAGTTCTCAAGAGGTGAAGAGAATGTCCAAGCTTCCTAAGGAGAGTTATATATGATCTTCTACAAAGGGAGAGAATGCATATCTAGCCAAAGGGAGAGAAAGGCATGGTCAAAGGGGGAGAGCAAATAGAAGAAAGAAAGCTTGGAGCAAGAGAAGATGCTTGGCCATAAAGAAAGAAAGATTGAAGAATGATCAAGCACCAAGCATCAAGAAGATTGAAGAAAGAGCCCAAGAGCCCAAGCTAAGAGAAGAAGCATCCAAGAAGATTTCAAGACTTGTCCAGCTGAGGGGGAGCTGAAGACTAAGTGTGTTTATTCAGTGGTGAGTGTGTTGCCATCAAATTGCAAAGGGGGAGATTGTTAGGGATTTTGTAGATTGCAATTTGATGGATGCATAATCATTCAAGCATCATTTGATTTACACACTTATGCATTGTTTTATAAAAACTTGAAATCTTGTTTTATTCATGCATTGCTTTTAAGATTTGTAAAAGTATCAATTTGTGCATGATTTGCTTTTAAAACTTGGATGCATTTGTTTTTTAAAAGAGTTTTAGAAATCAAGCAAGCCTTTGGTTTTAAACTTTTGAATCTTTTTAGGCTTTTTATGTTTCATGTTTTTAAACCCCTTAGAATGATTTAAAACATGTATTCAAGCTTGGTTTAGTGGCCCAAAAAGTTCCACAAAGAAAATCTTTGAAATATGCAAAGTTGGAATTTTTGGCCCCAGCAGTGTGGCCGGTCGACCGGCCCAGGGGTCCCGGTCGACCGGGGACACTGCAGGCAGAAAATGCCCTGGGGCACCAACGGTCATATTTCTGACCGTTGTGTGTTCCCGATCGACCGAGACCTGTTTCCAGGTCGACCGGGGACTAGCCGTTGGGCACTTTTTGCTATAAATATGAGTTCTTTCCTTTGCCAAAAGTTGGGAATTTTAAGGCCCTCCTTGAGGGGTTTTGAGGCAAATAGAAGGGAAATGAATAAGGGATGAAGGGGATCATTAGGAAAGCTAAAGCTTGGATTAATGAAGTTAAATCACCAAGTAGGCTCTACTTTCCTTAATCATATGTTTTTCATGCTTTGTTTTATTTTTGGTAAATCATTTGTAGCATGATAAACTATGTTTGTGTTGTGTCCTTAACATGTTTTATGTTTTGAATTGATTTATTGTTTTGGATACATCACCATTTGATTCAATCCAAGTAGTACTTTATCTTTGGTAAATCTAAGTAGATCATGTTAATGAAAGAACCTTTGAAATCATATGTAACATGATCCATATACTTGGTTGAATCTTTGGTTGTTGTTTTCCATCATAAGAAAATCACTTTCAAAACTATCTTATGTTTTGGATTCAACTTCTTTACAAATCATATGTTTTCATGTTTTGTTTTATCTTTGGTAAATCTTTAGTAGCATGTTAAACTATGATGTGTTGTATCCTTAGCATGTTTTATATTTTGAATAGATCTATTGTTTTGGATGCATCACCATTTGATTCAATCCAAGTAGTACTTTATTTGGTAAATCTAAGTAGATCATGTTAATGGAAGAATCTTTGAAATTATATGTAACATGATTCATATACTTGGTTGAATCTTTGGGTGTTGTTTTTCATCATAAGAAAATCTCTTTCAAAATATATCTTATGTTGTGGATTCAACATCTTTACAAATCATATGTGAATTTGTTTTAAAGTTTCACAACTTGCCTTGCATTGATTGGTATATCATTTTCAAGTTGTATTTATAATTACATATGATTTGTCCCCTAATTTCAATAAAATCTATTTTTATGTTTTGAGCTACATTGTTGATTTGATTGACATCCCTATGCAACATGTTTAGAGCTAATTCATTTCATACAACCTGTGAATCTTTGACATCATTAACAAGCTGTTACTTTTAACATGTGACTTGCATTCCTTCCTCAATCATAAATGTTTTTATGAGCTAAAACTTTCAAAAGCCTTAGGCATACATTTATGAGCTTTCATTTTCAAAATGATTGAGGACATCACACACACACACATCATGTACTTTCATCTTTGCATTCATAGTGTGTGTGTGTATTAGATTTTCATTTTCATATCCGCCTATTTTAGAGGCAAATGTATTGAGCTAAATTTGTATCTCCATCAAGTGTATGTTAGACACTAACTTAGTGAGATAACCAACCTTGTGGTTGAAGAGGTTATTGCTTAGCCTATAAAAGCATAATGTATAGGTTGATGTTGAGCCTTGAAAAACATCATTGTAAAGGTTATTGCTTAGCCTATTGAAAAGCATAAATAGTGGAAATCCGGTGGGGTGTTGGATCACAAGCCGGTAGTGGATGTAGTCATTGAGGCCGAACCACTATAAATCCTTGCGTGATGGTGCTTGCTTTGTGGTGATTGTTTTTATTAAGCTTCCACATTTTGTTTGATAATCATCACTTATGACTAGTTTAATTTAAAGAAGTTAAATTTGATTAAAATTGGTCATAATTGAAGCTCACCCTATTCACCCCCCCCCCCCCTCTAGGGTTCGGATCCACGGACTTCCAAAACCAACAAACAGAACTCTATCTTATAGAAGGATAGAGCTGGTTACAGAGAAGAAAAAAAGAATCTAAAATGAGGCTGGAGAAAGGGGAAGACAATTTGCTGAGAGCAATAGAAGCATCCTCCATAAAGAATTTAATTGCAGAGTCCAGAGAAGGTACCTTGTTGTTGAAGATAGACAAGTTTCTAACCTTCCAAATGCTGAAGATAGCTGTGATGAAGAGAGCACCCAGCCCCTTCTTTGCTCTGGAGTAAGAGTTGAAGGAGAAAGCTGACCACTTAGCTGAGACCGAGCTGGATGGGGGGAACCTGAACTTCCCTTTGCTTCTAACCAAGCCCAGAAGGCGGCAGCAAAGGGACAGAGGAAGAACAGATGGTAAGCAGTCTCCTGATGGGAGCCACACAGACTGCAGGAAGATGCCAGATGCACTCCAATCGACTGGGCCCAACCATTGGTGGGAAGCTTGTTATGGAATAATTTCCACGCAAAGCAAGCAGAAGAAGGCTTAAGAAAAGAGTTCCAGGCAAACTTTGACCAAACCGTGGGGGAGTTTCTGGCTCTTATGGACTCCCCGGCAGCTGCAAAGGAGAGGTAGCTGGAGTTGGAGCTTGACCAAGTTAGCTGGTCAGGCTTATCAACAAGGGAGAATGAGGCTATGATGGAAGAGGAGAAGGATAGCACCTGCCGGGGGATGGAAGGACTTTGGAGTCTCTGGAGATTAGGAAAAACAGCCTTCACTGAGTCTGACCAAGGAAAGTTAACCTCGGGATAGATCTGCGCCAGAGAGAGGGGGCCATGCCATTTGTCATGCCAGAAGTCCGTGCTTTTCCCATCACCTAAGATCCAGTGACTGCTTTGAAACAGGAAAGAGGAGATTCTCTTGATGGGCCTCCAGATGCAAGAACCAGAAGATAGGGAGATAGGATGCCACGGCGAGAAACCTTTGAAGTATTTAGCTCTAAACCAGCTAGCCCACAGAGAGGAGGAGGAGAAAGCAGCCCACCCCAACCTAATATTATTTGCCTTGATCATATCCTTCATACGACGTAGGCCAAGGCCACCTTCAAGCTTAGGCAAGCAAACCAATTTCCAGTTGAGGAGGCTCCTTTTAACTCTATCAGGGCCCCCAGACCAAAGAAAATTCCTCATCCATTTCTCAAGAAAAGAGCAAATGGAGGTCGGAATGGGAAGAACAAGAAGGATATGAATAGGTAGACTCTGGAGAACATGCTTGACAAGGATGAGCCTCCCCGCAAAAGAGAGCAGGTTACCTTTCCAACCAGAAAGTCTTTGCCTGAATTGATCCTTTAAGCTCTCAAAATGTCTGGCTTTGGGGCTGCCAATGAAGAGAGGAGCACCCAAGTAGGTAGAAGGAAAAAAAGGCCTGAGAGAAGCCCACAGATCTTAAAACTCTGGTTTTGAAAGACTGCCTGTTGTTGCCAAATAGGACACTGCATTTCCTTTGGTTGAAATGTTGGCCTACTGCCTGCTGGTAGGCTTTTAAGACCCCTTTAATAACTTTGATACTCCGAGGAAAAGCTTGGAAGAAGAGCAAAATATCATCCGCGAAAAGCAGGTGACAGACTGATGGAGCTCTGTAAATCGGAGTCAGAAGCCTCTGGGTAACAAGATGAGATATGTTCAAGCTTAGGATTTCTTCTGCAAGGATGAATAGGTAAGGGGATAGGGGATCTCCCTGTCTCAGCCCACAACCAACTTCAAAGTAACCAGCAGGCTCTCGGTTAATGAGAACCGACCCTTTGGAGGAACAGACGCAAGCTTGAATAAGGGAGGCCCAATCTTTGCTAAAGCCAAAGAATTCTAGAGCTTTGAATAAAAACGGCCAGCTCAGCTTGTCAAAAGCTTTTGAAATATCAACTTCAAACAGATTCATTTACCTTTGGCACCCTTTTGAAGATTCTGGGTTAGCTCATGAGCCAGAGCAATATGGTCTTGAATTTTCCTGCCTTTCAAAAAGGCCACCTGATGAAGAGAGATGATGTTAGGGAGAACAGCAGCCATTCTGGAGGCAAGGATTTTTTATATAACTTTGTAGGAGAAGTTGAGGAGGCTGATGGGATGATAGTCTCTAAAGGAAGAGGGGGCAGCAACTTTAGGGATGAGAGAGATGAAGAAGGAGTTTGTGGCCTTTAGAAGCTTTTTGGGACTGAAAAAATTCTAAACTGCAGCTGTGACAGTAGATCCAACAGTGTCCCAGCAACTACAGAAAAAGGTACCAGAGAACCCATCCGGGCCAAAGAGCTGGACTTGTTGAGGCTGAAAACCGAAGCCTTAATTTCTTCAAAGGAAGGAACAACAATCAGAGCTGAATTTTGGATAGGAAACACTCTATTATTTGGCACTTGGAAAAGGTCGGGAACCATTATTCCAGGGGAAGGCTTAAAAATGTCAGCAAAGAAATCCACCGCAGCAGCTTTAATCTGAGATTGGGTATCCAGAGATTGGCCTTTGTAGTTGATTGAATCAATACGATTCTTGGAACCTCTGATTTTAGACACCATGTGGAAATAACTAGTATTTCTATCACCTTCCTTTGGCCAGTTTGTCCTTGACTTCTGCTTCCAATGAGTTTCTTCCGTTTGAAGCAGGTTTTGAAGAGAGCATCTGGCTAGGCTGAGGGCTGTCTTGGTGGAGTCCAGGGGATTTTCGTCCATACTATCTTGCCAATGAATTATACTAGCTTCAGCTGCAGCTATGTTGGTCTTCAGGAAGCCAAAAACTTCCTTATTCCAGGACTTCAATCTAAGCTTGAGGGCCTTGAGCTTCTGGCTGAGGATAAACTGAGGATTTCCATAGACAGGGGAATTCCAGACTGCAGCCACGAGGTCTTTGAAAGAAGGGTGACTAATCCACATTTCTTCAAATTTGAAAGGAATAAATCTAACTGCCATAGGAGGACGGACGGCTACAGAGCAAAATGGGGTTGTGATCTGAGTTTTGTCTGACAAGGTGATGGAGAAGACTGTCAGGGAAGCAGAGGGACCAAGCTTTATTTGTAAGTGAACGATCAAGTCTGGCAGCAACATAGGACCGGCCTTGTCTGTTATTTGACTAGGTAAACTTACTTCTAGAATAGCCTATGTCCATAAGACCAGAGGAGGCTATCATGGTGTTAAAATCTGAAGTGGAAGGGGAGGAGCTTGGGTGAAAACTGAGCTTTTCAGCTGTAGAGGAGACAGCATTAAAGTCTCTTATAACAGCCCAGGGAAGATGGGAAGAAAAGGGGGGGGGGGGGAGCAGAGATACCGCCATAGGGATCTCCTTAGAATGTAGGAGGTGGAGGCGTATATTCCAATGAAAAAAGTAGTTGGGCGACTTTGGGAGGGAGAAAGGGAGATGGTGAGGTGTTGGGAAGAGCTATCCACCAAGGAAGAGGAGTAATTTGGAGAGGCTTTGATGAAGCACTAGATAGAGGAGATAGGAGAAGAGTGAGAAGAGTTAGAAAAGAAAGTGGAGAAGCCAAGTGTTTCTAATTTCTGGAAAAGAGGACTGGCATTAGAAGACTTTGGCTCTGAGAGGAAGATAATATCTGGAGAATGGGATTTGGCCAAGAAGATGAGGGTCCTAGAAGTAGGGGAGTTTGCAATTCCCCTACAGTTCCAATACAGGGACTTAAACATGGAGATTAGTGGGGGGATGGGGGCCAGTTGGGGGGACAAGGAAGGGGCTAAGCTCTATAGCTCTAGAGGACTTTTTCCCTTTGTGTTTCTTTTTCTTCTTGGGAGGCTGAGCAATTATGGCCAAGTCAGCAGAGAAGGGAGACCAGATTAAGGTTGAGGGAGCTGGAAAGGAGGTTTTAGTGGATGGGTGGGATGTGGATTCTTCCTGAAAACAGAGGTCGACTGAGAGGTTATTTGATATATCAGCCAAGAAGCTGTTGGATTGAATATGATGAGGACTAGAGAGGGTGGGATCAGGAACTACAATATTAGATGCAGGGATGGGAACCATCTGTGTCACTTGCTCCAGGACAGAGAAAGGATTATGGAGATCTAGAGATGAAGCTGATGGGGATAGGGGATCCTCCAAAAGGGTAGGGTCAGCTACAGGGTTGGACGAATTGGTAACATGGGGAATGGGGGAAGAAGGAGGATGCAGTGGGTCATAGTTATTTTTTCCATGAACAAGGGGGGTTGGTAATAGGCCTGGTCCAGACGAGCGAGGTGGAGGAGGCTTGGTCCTGGGCTTCTCAGTTTTGCAGGTCGATTTGCCTAAGGATTTGCATTGACCTTCGCCATGACCTGCTCCCATACAAAGGGGACAAGGTAAATTTTCATACATGACTTCCACTTCCACTTTGGTATCACCTGCAAGGTCGAAAGGTTTTGGTAGGGGGCTTAGGTTTTTACAGATCTAAGTTAATGCATATCCTGGCATACGAGAGGAACCTTTGGGAAACTGTAATCTCATCTATTAGGATGGGGTTTCCTATGGAATTTGCTATTGAGAAGAGAATGTGCTGGCTCCAACAATGGAAAGGAAGGTCTTTTAACCTAATCCAGGTTGGGGACGGAGTGGGCCAGGAGAAGGTTTCCATACCTAAGGACCAAGGAAGGAGATGTAGCTTTCTGTGGCCAAGAGGGAGAGGAGAAGAAGATAAGAAAGAATCCCTAACCTGAGCGCTGGGAAACCTGAAGAGGAAATACCCCTGATTTGTTAGAGAGATCAGGCTTTGGATGGGAAGATTCCACGATTGGTTGGAGGTTTGCTCTACCCACTCCAGGGAGGGTCGTTTCCCTTCGAAACGGCCAATCGCTGCAAAGGAGAAGGACTCTTGGCTTGAAGAAATCATAGATTAAGGGATGGATATTGTAGGCTTTCCATCCGCCCAGGAAGTTGGAGGCAGAGGTTGAGGGAGGCCCAAAGGGGTTTGGGAGAGGAGAGAGGCATAAGATCTAGGATTGGAGATTGAGGAAGAAGACATATTTGGGAGCTGGGTGTTGGTTCCACGAGGGCAGGGCTTGTTCAGAAGGGCAGCCAGCTTTTGAATTTGGCTAGAGGATAGAGTGGAAGAAAGAGAAGGCAGGGAGTGCTGATCGGCTTGAAGAATGGCCAGGATCTCTGCAACAGGAACGGAGAGCTCCGGCTGAGCAGAGGGAGGAGAGAGATCGGGAGGGAGGGATCGGGGAAGGGGGTCAGGGTCGGGTTCTGCTGCCATTGGTACACACTCTACTTCATACATATAAATGGATGGATCCCACACCTTAAAAACTAATATATGATTGCGAAAAATATAATGATGTTAGAATTCTTTGTTTCATGACATTGTTGCTATTGAGAATTGAAATTAAGAGGAGAAATAAGAAGAGAATTATTCTGAATTAAATGACATTGACGTGACCATTTTCTATTGGAATACACATTTAAGAAATGATATTAAGAAAGGAAATAAAAGAGAATTAAAAACAGAAAGTTAAGAAAATTAATTATAAAATCAATTAAAAAGATTAAAAAATGAAGTTGTTGAAGGTAATAAGAAAAAGGATGAAATTGGACTTGGTGATCAAAATTGAATTTCAGAACATTAAGCTATAATATAATACAATGGTCAAAATTGAAGAGGACTAAAATATAAAATAATAATAGTCAAAGAAATAAGATCAAAGAAAAATGCATCTAGAATTACATAAGCATGGAATGGCATCCCTATCAGCCCAAAAGTAGTAAAACTAAATCAACACAAGTCACAAACATGTCAAAAAAAAAAACACAAGTCAAAAACATACCGGACATCCTAAAACTCCACACCAACCATAGCTTGTGGCATTTTCTCGAATGCAAGAAAATTAATCAAAAGTAGATAAATGAAAAGCAATGTGGGAAACACCGTAAATCATGTTGCTTGGATTACGAATAAATAAAGATATATATATATATATAATATGAAAGGAAACTATTAGATGACAATTTAAGATCCAATTTCGGTGACTCAGAGATGCATAATTCAGCTCACAGAAAAGTAAGGGGTACCCAAAGAGTGTGTACAAAATCGTAATGGATTGGTAATCGCCACCGGAAAATCTCGATTTTGATTAAAAGGGATATTTGTAGAAAAAAAAAGCTTGAAAAAATTTAGAAGATGCAATTGAACTCTAATCACCTAATCATTTGGTGATACACTTCAATCAAAGTAGAACCTCACACAAATCTAAGACTATCATCGTGCATCTCATGGATAGTTTAGATCTCACAAAAGATTGAGTCCTTATCGATAAGAAAAAGCGGGATCTTAAAACAATTGCATGCCTACAGGAGGAACTTCGAACTGTGAATCCTCACCTTCACATTTGTTTTTGTTAGTACAGTCAGGATCAAGTCTTGAACTGATTCACCATCGTTAGTGTTGGGAATTTTAAAAAAATTTAAATTCAATATTTGGATTCTGATTTATTTGAAAATTGTTTTCATAATCTTTCATTTCTCTTGTAAGTTTCATGAAAAACAACAGTTTTGAGCCTTAAATATGGGATTAAGGGGTTTTTTTTCTTGTTTTTATTTGAGAGAGAGAAAGCACTTTGGTTAAATGAAGAATATCAATATAAGTATATTTGTAAAAAAATGGATTGTTAAGCAGATGCAAAATAGAGAGTAAGAAAAGGAAATTGGGGAACCATAAAAAGACCTAAAAGAAATAAGAGAAATACTAATTTTGGTTACCTCAACAATGTGAGCAGTGTATTCGAATCATTGGCCAGTATAGTAGGCAAAGATGAGATGACCATGAGCAGATGAAACGTGATTGTCGCTTTCTTTATATCACCCTAGATTAGAAGAAGATAAAAAAAAAAAAAAAAAAAAAAAAAAAAAAAAAAAAAAAGGCCACTCCTAAGAAGAATGAAGAGAAGATTTTTCACCAAAGAGGACTTGATACGAAGAGTTATGGTCATGTGGGAGTTATGAACGTGGGAGGGTTTATGGTCGTGTGGAAGGATTTGTGAAAGTTGAGGGACAATCAAAACAATCGATTGCAATTGAAGAGGGAGACGTTTTCGTTTATTAGGAGTTACAAACGTGGGAGGGCTATTGTGAGGAATGTCAATAAAATTCAGTCAAAATCAATTGAATCCAATTGGCTGATTGTGCAATTGGATTCACTTCGCTCCATATATATATATATATATATATAATAGGTAACATCTCCTATAACAAGATTCCTATACTTAGTTCTTTCAAAACTCTATGTTTTTGCAGGAATGGCGATCTTTGTTATTGTGAGTCAGAAGCTATCGATTTGTGGACTTTTTTTTTTTTTTTTTTTTGTAAAAGGGGGAGATTTCATTAAGGAGCGAAAAACACCAAAACAAAAGCCAAACTCAGGGACAATTCTACAAGTCAAACCCCTCAAGAAAATATCTGCCCCTAAGAACGACAAAGCCTATCCATTTTTTATATACTAATTACTAGAGAGACACAATTTAGCCAACAAATGAGCTACTGAGTTAAAAGATCTAGGAATAAAAGAAAACTCTACATAATCAAAGTCATTGCTAACTTCGTGATATCATCATTGTTGGGGTATGTCTTGTATTGCTGGTTCAAGATGTCAGAGTGTTAAAGAGACTGGGTGCCATTCAGCAAGGTAAGGGAAAACATTGCCGGTTATATTTCCTAATGGCTCAAGTACTACGAAATCAAAGCCAAGGTAGAGATTGTTTGGTTTATTTTTTCTATTCCGATTTACCAGAGTAGTCCATTGGGTTAACCAATGATCGGGTTCAGGGTCAAGGGTATTTTGGTCACTATACCGAGGCTTACTTATGAGCTAAAAAAAGTGAAGATTTATATATAATGTTATATGTAACATTAGAATGGAAGAGAGCATAGAATCATACCCTCTGATACCACTTGTTGTGCGTGTGTGCAGAAGCGAGAAACATGTGATCGATCAATCATGCCACACAAGAGAGATTGAGAGACGAGGATTTTACATGGTTCAACAAAACCACCTACGTCCACGGCAAGAGAGCATTGAACCACATTTCGACTCTCCTCATGGTCTAGGATTACATATTACATTTTATATATAATCTCTACTTTCTTAACCCCTAAGAAAGCCCTGGTACATTGACCAAAATATCGTTGCCCCTGAATTCGGTCATTGGTTAACCCAATGGACTACCGAGATACAAGACATAAATCCAACAACCAATATTTGGGTTGATTGCCCAATCAGGTTCGTCGTGAATATCCTTAAGTATTTCTTTAGCATCCGTGAGCACAACAATCGTGCATATCCATTCTCCTTTGCCTTTTTTTATTGCTGTGAGAAGCGCTCGCATTTCAACTTCCTTATACAAGCCGACTTTCGGACCAATTCAGGCACCTACATCCACAACATTCCCTTTAATCATAGCGGTATAATAACCAAAAGAAGATTTCTCATTTGCCACCTTATAAGCGGTATCCGAGAATATTAAAGCTTGCTCCTTGGGGTTGATCTCTCAGAAGGGGTCTTGAATAGTAGGCTTTCTCTTATCCTTACTTGAACAAAATTTATATAACCCATCAACCAGGAAATTAACAGAGAAAATTAATCAATGGGATTTAATTTTTTGCAATCATGTCCCTGCCCAATTTACGATTAATTTGAATTTTTAAACCTAAAATATTATATAGAAAACAATTGTAGCTCCATGATAGAGGGAACTCCCTATAAATCAGGAGTGTAAGTAAGAGTTTGGCCAAACCTCAACCCGCATCGCTCAACCTGACCTATTTGGTTGATGTGAAACATGAAGTTTGGGCCTAACCTGAACCTGCACATTTCTTGAATGTGAAGATCAATTAAATGTAGTGCCACGACCAAACATTACAACAATTTAAAGAGTACTGCTTCAAGTTCACGTCACAAAGATCGTTTTCTAGAAATTATTGTTCTTGTAGAATTTAGGATTATTCTTAAGTTTTAGATTTTTCTCTAGATATTGTTGAAATAAATTAAATTTTAAATAATAAACTATAAATTAATGTAAATAATTTATAAATAATTTTCATAGATTCTATTTTTTTATTTTGATATTATCTTAATTTATCATGATATTTTCAATTTCAGAATTATGAAAATATCAGTTATTATCTAAAAAGTACTATTTTAAGTAAATATCATGGTATCATCAAACTATTCAGAATGCCGATATTCGTAACAATTTGTCCAGGAGTGGGTAGTAAGTACTGGTCGGTAAGAATGTCCTCCTTCAATAAGAGGTATCTATTCTTACCTACCTGACCAGGGTTCGAATCTAGATAGACACATTTCCTCACCCGAGATTGTGCTACCTCATCAGAGGTCAACTCCCCTCACCAGAGAGTTCCCTGACATCAACCAAGGTTTCCTCCCCTCTCCAGAGGGCTAGGGCCCTAGCCCCACTAAGCTGGGATACCGAAAAAAGAAATACTGGTCGATGGTTATATAAATATCCCAAGTCGTCAATTTGGAAAAAAAAAAAAAAAGATGCTTAAATATAACTTGGATTTTATTATGAAAATCTTTACTCTGATCTGATATATTTTGACATGATAATTCAGATTGAAACAAGCACTAATTTTAATAAAATTATTTTGTTTAAAGATCTGCAGGGCCTCTTTATTTGTATAGAATATATATAGTGGCCAAACCATAAAATATACCTTGGGGGCGGGGGCGGGGGCAGGGGGCAAATACATATAGTGGCCGAACCATAAAATATACCTTGGGGGTGCGCGGGAGAATTTTAAAATGGCCATCAAACCACCTCCTTTTAATTGAAAGTGTACCCCACCACCACCTTGTAATTCAAATAATAAGAAAGTCAAAGTCCCATCTATTGTTATCTTATATGGTTTACCCCTCTCTTCACATCATTCACAATTTACCTTTTTAATTATCATTATGTGAAGCTCATCTTACTATGAATTTGTATACATACTAATGCAAACAAACAGACCTTGAAAATAGAAGATAAAATTATCCTGTTGTGTTCATATTTGGCCCACCTATAATACATTCATATTTGGCCCACCTATAATACAATAAGTCTTAACCGTAACCTATTTACATGTGAATGGTAGGGGTGAGCATTCGGTCAATTCGGTCGGTTTTGGTTGAAATTTTGACCGAACTAAAATATTTCGGTCGAAGAAATTCTTAACCGAACTGACCGAATTATGAGTTGCAACCGAATTCGACCGAACCGAAAATATTTCGGTTAAATTTCGGTCAATTCGGTCGAAAGGCCATATGTTAGGCTTTGTTATGGGGCCCAAATTTGTTGGAAACATTTCAATAATAAAAAAAACCTAAAGTATAGACAACTAGCAAATTCTAAATATCCAAAATAAAAAAGATATTAAAGTCAAGTATTCAATAGTTTATCAACCTTAAAAGTTTATATATTTTATATATCTAAAATACAAACTTTTATATGTATATTAATAAATCCAGTTAATTCGGTTAATTTGGTGAAAAAAATCCAAAACCGAACCGAATTATATTATCTAAATTTGCTGTAAATCTTAACCGAACTTAACCAATTTAACCGTATAACCGAACCAAATAAAAAATTTCGGTTCAATTCGGTTCGAAACTTCGGTTCGTTAGACAGACGCTCACCCCTAGTGAATGGTCATGCATTTAAGCGGACTGTGGACCTTGCATTGAAAGATGCCCATCTATTCTGCGATGTGATGAAGCTGTAGCCATTGAAACAAACATCTGCGCGTAGGGACCACCAAAACGCCAGAGCACCCAGCCCTTCAACCTTGACTTATCGAATAAACCTAACTTGAAAGGAGCATCTCTGCTGGGCGCAGAGCCGCAGACGCTAACCTACGAGGCCCACTTGGGGCCCCACTTAGGCATGTCCCCGGCCGTTTGCTGGAACATCACCAAGGCCACCTAATTCACGATCAAAAAGCTTTCACCGTTCAAAAAGGGTGCACCATTAATAATGCTACATGGACAAACTTTTTGGCCAACCCCCATGGTTTGCATTGAATATCACTATGATATTCAATGCAAACCATGGGGGTTGGCCAAAATTCTGGCCAAAAAGTTTGTCCAAGTAGCATTACTCTTATCCAAACAAAAAGTCTACTTAGACAAACTTTTTGGCCAGAATTTTGGCCAACCCCCATGGTTTGCATTGAATATCATAGTGATATTCAATGCAAACCATGGGGGTTGGCCAAAATTCTGGCCAAAAAGTTTGTCCATGTAGCATTACTCTTATCCAAACAAAAAGTCTACTTGGACAAACTTTTTGGCCAGAATTTTGGCCAACCCCCATGGTTTGCATTGAATATCATAGTGATATTCAATGCAAACCATGGGGGTTGGCCAAAATTCTGGCCAAAAAGTTTGTCCATGTAGCATTACTCTTATCCAAAACAGTCTAAATCATTTGGATGGGTACCGAACTCCGGAGCTCATGACTATCAAAGGAGGTCCTGTTTTGTGGTCCACGTGAATGTATCAAAACATGAGCCCCGAGCGCCTGCTGCGCTCAGCCGAGGCTGGCCCAACTTGGAATCATTTATGCAGTGAGCTGGGCACTATGTTCAATAGTAGGGAAATGTTTCATTTTGGATAGGGATATGAATTAGGGATCCTGATCCCCAGTCTGGACCAATCAGGGAGTTCCACATAGAAACATGATATTTTTTTTAGGAGATTGGATTTTTTTTAGGAGATGAGATGTGACATCTTAACCCCATGTGGCACCACCTGATTGGTTCAAAGAGGGCTTCCCTCTTTGACTAGAAATGACACTAGATAATAACATTATAATATAAAATATATTTTAATAATAATATTATTATTTACTACAAAAGTATATGGATTTGTTATGATATATACAGATTTTGTATCGGGTACCAATTTGGATACATCGGAGTCGGATTCAATTTATATATATGAAGGGACTATTTCAATTGAGAAATCAATTCTGATTTGTTCTCAATTGATTTTGACCACCACAATATTTCTCAATGACTGTTGATTCTACCTTTTAACTTATCTAGGCCATAATGAAAACGAAACTAATTGCAAATAAAAACTTTTGATCCATATGGCCATATTGAATGCAAAATGGCCATGGTGATATTGTGGGACCCACTCTTTTAACTTATCAAGGACATGATAGTTGTGGGATTGAAATGGCCATAGTGATATTGCATGTAAAAACTCTCCATGATACTTGCTGTTAATTCCTTATACCTGCTCCATGATATAAGTATTAGACATTCAATATCAGCCAGTCATCGAAAGCCCCCTTTATCCATATTCCAACTCTCCATTCTCATTTTTGTATTTAACTTTCAAGTTTATAATCAAACAAAAACATGGACAATTTTGACTGGGTAGTCCTTTTGTTTTAACCGGATGTACTTCTCATTGATTTCTTTTTTCTTTTTTTTTTTTATAGACCAAAATCATAATTGGTGAAACTATATAATCATTAGAAAGGACACGGGAAGATTGGGATTCTATCGAGTTTTGTTTTGTATTAACCTCTTGTAGATTTTGTCGTCTTTTCTATTTTTCCTTTTTCTCTTTTTGAACTTTTGATCACCTTCTCTTTTAGATGTGCAAATAATTTCTTCTTATGCCAAAAAAAAAATAAAATAAAATAAAATAAAATTCTTGGTAAGAAAAAACTCTTAATCGATGTCGGACAAAAAAGTGTATCAAATGTTAAAGGGGTAAACTACAAAGAGAATTTGGACCCTAAACTTTAACTTTATGTGGTCCATCTTTTCATTTTTGAAAGGATAGATTACCTAATTAAAGAAATAGTACATAAGATAGCCTAACCCAAATACAAGACATATAACAAGAAGTCATAGGATATGTAGAACTATTGTCTTTTAATAAATAAAAATCTTAACTTCAATTATCAAATTTTTAATTAAAATTTTTAATTAATATTAAAGAAAAGTTCTCTTTCTAAATCTAAATTTCTAGCTATTGCAAAATTAATCACCAAAATAGAAACTAATATATAGAATTTTTAAATAATTTCTATAGAATAATTTAGAAAACATTGTATTTACTATGTAAGTCAATAATTATTTTAGATCTTTTTTTCAAAATACGGCCCGGGCAACATGGGTTCAATGTGTTCTTATCAAGTTTCTTATTAATTTTTTCTTTTTACCCAATGAATTCTCTTTATTAAAATTTATTATAATTTTTAGTTAAGTTTGCCACAAAGTTTAAATGATCTTAGGTTATTTTCCTAACCAATAAAAGGGGATCGCAATTTGATGTAAGAATTTAGTAATATTTTTAGAGCCTGGGGGCCTTTGATTGCTAGTTATTATATATGAAGGGAAGTGGTTTCAAATTGAAATAAGTTCCAATTGATTTTTACTCATATAATTTACCAATTTAATTTAGTTTGACCCTAGCAAAAGGGTAGGATCGGGGTAATTTAGGTCGTGCCAGAGAAGAAGCACACATTTTGGATCCAACCTAACCCGTGTATTTTTAATGACATGGTAAAAATTAATTTGGTTTGACAATATCAATTTCAAAGGAACGACCCTATCACTACACTACAAAGCATCTTTTTATTTATAATTATTAACAAAAACTTAAAATTAGTTAACGAGAAAGGGACACGGCACCTCCACTTTGGAATATTACCGTGAGTTGGAATTTATCTACGAGGTATTTATAAAAATAACTATATTTTTAGAATATTGACCCCTATAAATACTGTTGTTATTATTTTTATACTTATGCATTGTACTTTAAGCATAGATGATCAAACTTTTGAAATAACTATTTTATATGATTTCCTATATAGTCATTAATTTTCTATGACAACCATTTACAATAAAACTAAACTCAAATGAATATATAATATATGAATTGATCAACGAAAATAATAAGTTTCATAATTAATAAGAAAATGACAATATTATTGAAAAAAGAAAAACTCGTGATAATAGCGTGGAGCTAAAGAGGAGGCGGAAAACTTTCGATGTAACTAATGTGCCACAATGCATGCATGCCAAGGGAGAAATGGTGAGTCTGCTATTTTTCTTTTTTGTGTGTGTGGCTTTAACTTTTATAAATCGTGATGTAAATGGATTGGAACACTATGATATATTTTATCTATTAAAAATCACAATCATTAAGGCAAACATCCTTACTATTTATAGGATACATCAAATTCTCACCACATTCTGGGTTATTTCCAAGGTCAAATTGATTCTCTGATATAAAAAAATACAGAATACTAGAGTTTTCCGAATAAAGTTTTTTTTTTATTCGGACTCTCCATCTGCCTTTTGTCTATTAAGAAACTCTCAATATCATCATATTTCTATCAAGCAGTTTCATTTGAGTGTTAATGGGTCCCAGTGTCTATAACTGCCACTAATCTAAGGAATTTTAAGTATTTTTGTTTCTTCTGATTATATGATTTGTTTTTTAGAATGTGAAATGCCGATTTCTGGGTTGTCTGGTTTATTTAATCCTTAGTCTTTTTTATTTAATCCACTCTCGGTTCTGGGTTGTCTGCTTTCTTTTTTATCTATTGATTTTGATTGTATGCTTTTTTTAAGAATGCGGAATTAATGGTAAAATGAATCTCCAATAATATTGGTCCATCTAAATAAAGAATTAAGCTCATTTTTATTATCATCATTTTCTACTTTCTCCAATATAATTCTATTTCTCTATGATAACAAGAGAACTTTCATTTTTTCCATTCATTTACTTTTAAGTTCATTATATTTTTTAGAGAAACTTCAATAAATTTTTTTTGTTTCTTTGTGTCTCTTTTTAGTACCGTCTCATGTCTCATTTGCATGCTTATTTTAGATTAGTGTTCAACTCATTTTAAAATGTGAGCATCTTAAGACAATTGGTGCAATTATTAAACATTTCAATTTGAGAGGTAAACCATTTTTAATTCATTTACTTTTGAGTTCATCATATTTTATTTAAGCAATTTTAGTTATGTCATTTTAATATGATTTATACAAAAGAATCATCATTTTAAAATTTCTATAGATTTGCAATATTTTTATGATTTGTATTTGTATGGTTTTCATAGATTGTGAGTTTCTTTTTTTCCCCTTTTTTGTTTCAATTTTTGGGTATTGGGTTCCCCTTTTTTTTTTTTTTTCTTTTAAATAAATTTTTATCATGGGATTTTTTGTGAATTCTCATTTTTCTAATCTAGTTTTTAAATCTTTTTAATGCTTATCATTATGAGTTAATTATTTATTTTACTTCCGTTGGGTTCTTTAAGTTCTCTTTGTGAAATCCTTTTATGGATTTTTCTTATTTCTTTTGTGACTTCAGATTTCCATTTTTTAGTATTAGATTATCATAAGTTGGTTTGGTTCTTCTAAATTTCTTTTATCATTGTATTGCTATGAATCATTATTTATATATTTTTTATAGCCTTTTTAATAAAATTTATTTCGTTTTATTTTGTATTTCTTATATTATAATTTCTCACTTGTGATGAGTTTTTAGTTTTTTTTTATGATGGTTTTTCATAAATTTGTGCGTTTATTTTTCTTTGCCCTTCTGTGCTCCATTTTCGAGTTTTTTTTTCCTCATGGGTGCTTGATTCTTTTTAATTGCTTATGTTATTGAGTTGATTATGGATTTTCATTTCTATGTGTCTTTCAAATTTCATTGGATTTTATTCATAGTTTCTATTGTTTGTTTGTTTTGATTTTATTTTTTAGTTTTCTTGATCATTAATCTTCAATTTTCATGGGCTTCTGGCTTTTTTTTTTTTAATTATATGGTATTCGGTTTTGAATTCTTATGGATTTTTTTTTTCTTTTCCCTCTCTCAGACTAAAACCTTTTGCACTTAATTTTAAAGAAACTGGTCATAAATTTTTTTTATAAATTTTAATATTATGATTATATTGGCACGAGCGTGTTTTTCTAGTTATAATATATTAAGCCAGGAGGTTTTGAATTTGATTTTGACCATCGGTTATAATTTTGACCGACAGCTACATAACTACTTATGCAATTACCTACTCATTGTTCCATCAAACCACTCATGCTTCAGTACGTAACTATTTCATTTGTACTCTAATTTTTCTATTTCTATTTTATCCAACTTGTCTTGTGGAAATAGGTAATTTTTTTTTAATGTGTGATTATTTATTTTGGAGTGCAGTGCAGGGAGATATCGTGCTGAGCACATATTATTAGGCTAGTTCTAATTATATAAAACCTAAAATAGGCTGAACTTCACATGTTTACATTCCTGAACTTCACATGTTTACATTCCTAACATTGGTGTCATGGTCGCGTAACTGCTATGTTGACCGAAGAGTCTGTTAATTAACCAGCGGCCAATCATATTGCTAGGCATAGTAGTTGTCTAGGTAAAGAATCAATTGATAACATACGATCAACCTCATTGACAAGGACAAGTGAGCAAAGTTGTACAAATACACATCCAATGCAGTCTCTCAAATCCAAATCGTTTGGAAGATGCATCTAGAGTCTTAGTTTGATAAATTTTTATTCATTGTTACAAAGATGATGATGACAACGATGATTAATAACAACAACAACAACAACACTAAAATTTTCGACAGCCGGATTGACGGCTAAATCCGTCGGTTTGCTTGAAAAACAATGGCCAAAGAACGTCGTTTTTGGTGATTTTTGATGTAGAATTAAGTACTTTTTTAGCATCCGTGAGCACTACAATCCGTACTTATCCATTCTCCTTTGCATTTTTTATTGCTGTGAGAGGTGTCCGCATATCAACTTCCTCATACGAGCCGACTTTTGGACCAATCCAGGCACCTACATCTATAGCATTCCCTTTAATCATAGTGGCATAACCAAAAGAAGATTTCTCATTTGCCACCTTATAAGCGGCAATTGAGAATATTGAAGCTTGCTCCTTGGGGTTGATCGCTCCGAACGGGTCTTGAACCGTAAGCATTCTCTTAATCTCTTATCCTTATTCAAACAAAGTTTAGAGAACCCATCAACCATGAAATTAATGAAGAAAATTATATCAAGGGGATTTAATTCTTTCCCGTGAATAAGAATTCATTTCTTACTTTCCACAAAGACCACCACAATGATTTGTGGACTTACAGACGGGTCAAGATGAGTTGGGGTTTGGGCTATCATTTTCCTGCCCAATTTACAATTAGTTTGAATGTTCAAACTTCAAATTTTATATAGAAAACACTTGTAGCTCCAAGATAGAGGGAACTCACTATAAATCAGGAGCGTAAGTAAGAGCTTGGCCAAACCTCAACCCGCATTGCTCAGCCAGACTTATTAGGTTGAAGTGAAACATGAAGTTTGGGCCTAACCTGAACCTGCACATTTCTTGAATATTGTGAGGATCAATTAAATGGAGTAGTGCCGCGACCAAACATTACAACAATTTAAAGAGTACTGCTTCATGTTCACGTCACAAATATCGTTTTCTAGAAATTATTGTTCTTGTAGAATTTAGGATTATTTTTAAGTTTTAGATTTTTCTCTAGATATTGTTGAAATAAATTAAATTTTAAATATTAAAACCATAAATTAATATAAATGATTTTCATAGATTCTTTTTTTTTATGTTATGTTAATTTTATCATGATATTTTCAATTTCAGCATTATGAAAATATCAATTATTATCTAAAAAGTACTATTTTAAGTAAATATTGTGGTATCATCAGACTATTTTCAATGCCGATATTCGTAACAGTTCATCCAGGAGTTGGTAGTAAGTACTAGTCGGTGAGAACGGCCTCTTACCCTAGTGGTCAGGGTTCGAATCTGGGCAGGTACCTTTCCTCATCCGAGCCTGTGCTACCTCACCAGAGGTCAACTCCCCTCACTAGAGGGTTCCTCGACCTCAACCAAGGTTTAGCCCCCTATCTAGAGGGCTAGGGCCCTAGCCTCCCTAAGTTGGGATACCAAAAAAAAAAAACATACTGGCCGGTGGTTATCTAAATATCCCAAGTCATAAGTCTGGAAAAAAAAAGATGCATAAATATAACTTGGATTTTATTATGGAATCTTTACTCTTATCTGATATATTTTGACATGATAATTCAGTTTAAAAAGCACTAATTTTAATAAAATTATTTTGTTTAAAGATCTGCAGGGCCTCTTTGTTTGTATAGAATACATATAGCGGCCGAACCAGAAATGTGATTAAAAATGAAGATCCATAGTACTGAATTTTAAAACGGCCATCAAACAACCTCCTTTTAATTGAAAGTGTACCCCACCACCACCTTGTAATTCAAATATGAAGATAGTCAGAGTCTCATCTACATTGTTACATTATATCCTTTATCCCTCTCCTCACATCATTCACAATTATCATTATGTAGAGCTTATCTATCTATCAATTTATATGTATCCTAATGCAAACAAACAGACC
This sequence comes from Cinnamomum chago, assembly GCA_038049695.1. NCBI lineage: Eukaryota > Viridiplantae > Streptophyta > Magnoliopsida > Laurales > Lauraceae > Cinnamomum > Cinnamomum chago. Next base: position 34,810,201 of record CP142457.1, read on the forward strand.
TTGAAAATGGAAGATAAAATTATCCTGTTGTGTTCATATTTGTCCCACTAATAATACAATAAGTACTAACCATAACCCTATTTTCATGTGAATGGTCATGCATTTAAGCGGACTGTGCCCCTTGCATTGAATGATGCCCATCTATTCTGCGATGTGACGAAGCCGTAGCCATTGAAAGAAACATCTGCACTTAGGACCACCAAAATGCCAGAGCACCCAGCCCTCCAACCTTGACTTATCGAATAAACCTAACTTGGAAGGAGCCTCTCTGCCGAGCGCAGACGCTGGCCATAACCTATGAGGCCCGCTTTGGGCCCCACTTAGGCATGGCCCCCGGGCGCTTGGATCATCACGAAGGCCACTTGATTCACAGTCAAAAAGTTTTCACCATTTAAAATGAGTGCACCATTATTCAATATATTTTGATCCATTTGGCTGGGTACCAAACTCTGTTATTCATGATTATCAAGGGAGGTCCTGTTTTGAATGTATCAGAACATGAGCCACACCACTTGTTCTAGAGCACCGGTGAGGGCCAGCTGGGCAAACTTGGAATCATTGATGCAATGAGCTGGCCACTATGTTCAATAATAGTAGGGAAATGTTTCATGTTGGATAGGGAAATGAGTTGGACTGGGGGGTGGTGGTGGGGCTGTACAAGTTTGGGTGCGGTTCTCAATTAAGTTGACTAGAATTGGCACTGGATAATAAAATATATTTTAATAATATTATTATTACTATATACAAAGTTTATGGTTTTGTTATGATATATTTAGATTTTGTATTGGCTCCCAATTTGGGTCCATCGGAGTCGGATTCAATTCTAATTATATAAAACGTAAAATGGGCTGAACTTCACATGTTTACATTCCCAATATTGGTGTCATGGTCGCGTAACTGCTATGTTGACCGAAGAGAGTCCATTAGCCAGCATCCAAAATCATATTGCTTGGCATAGTAGTTGTCTAGGCAAAGAATCAAGTGATAAGATAAGATCAACCTCATTGATAAGGACAAGTGAGCAAAGTTGTACAAATACACATCGAATGCAGTCTCTCAAATCCAAACTGTTTGGAAGATGCATCTAGAGTCTTAATTTGATAATTTCTATTGACTTTTACAAGGATGACGATGACGATGATTAATAATAACAACAACCATGGAGAGCTAACTTTGCTCACAGCCACATCCAAAGTTTCACCCTTGGTTTAATGGATTCCTAAGACTTCAATATATTACAAGAAATATCTACTGTTTTGAAAGCATCTAAAAAGCGATCAAATCATAATAGTCAAGAACGGCTTATTACTCGAGGGGTAAGGAGCATTAGTTCTTACCTGTCTGACCCGGGTACATCACCTCTTCTCGCTTGTACGGGCTCCTTTCCTACTTGTATAAGCTTTTTTTCCCACTTGTGTGCGCCTACTTTCCACTTGAATGAACTACATTACCGTGTGCATGCAGACTCTCTTGGATCCCAGCCCCTTAGTTGGTGTAAAAAAAAAATTTCATAATAATAAAACGGTTAATACCTCACCTTGATCAAAGTGAAACTTCTTACATTTGAACCTACTTTCTCATTAAATTGTCCCCAAAATCTTGGCACTAGTGTATAGCTGTGTTTCTGTTATGGTCAGATTTTTCTCAATCTGATGGTGAACGTTATTTTCATGAAAGAGGATTTTGGGGGAACTAGGTAATAAATGGGTTGAAAGTATCATGTGAATGGGTCAAACCTTTGAAAGGTAGCCCTACATGCATAGAATTTGTAAAAATTCTTTAACGTTTCTGGTCAAAACTTTATAAGAATTTTAAGAAAATTCTTTCATATACTTTTCTTTTTCTAAAGATGATAATGACCTTTTTAAAAGATAAGGTTATTCTAAAAACATTATGTATCAGGTACTGTAGCCTATAAAATGGTAAAAAGAAAAAGGAATTAATCTAAAATTTCAGCCAGCCAACCTAACCTAATTAAACTTGACTTGGTAATTCAGGGCTAAGTCCAGGCCTCTATATTTCTAAGTTTGGGTTAATTTTTTTAATGACCCGATCAACAGATAAGTCGGGTTCATATTTGGGCGATCCAGACCCAAACCATACCCAACCCAATAGCAACACACTTCACCAGCAACTTTAAGTTACTAGAAAAATAAAAGCATTAAATTAGTAGGGAAAACTATGTTCGAAATAGATGAATAACTAGAAGGAAAATGCTAAGGAGACCACAAAGGATGTGAAAGGAAGTGCTAGTTCTCATTGGGAGGTCTTGGGTTTGAACCCGGCCTCCTCGATCTCTCTTTGCATATGTGAGTTTTTTATTAATTCACATGTGTGACTTGGATGTATTCTCCTCGCATGTGTGAGTTTTCATCACCTTACATGTGTGAGTTGTGTGTATGTCTCTCCGCATGTGTGAGTTTTCATAACCTCACATGTGTGAATTGCATCTATGTCTCTTTGTACGTGTAAGTTTCGATCACACGTATGTAATTTGCATCTTTCTCTCCTCTCATGTATGAATTCTCATCACTTCAAATGTGTGAGTTGTGTCATGAGTCCTAGGACAGCCACTTTGTTGGGTTGAAAAAAACAAAAGAAAGGAAGTAATGAAAGTAGTCTAATTGATTTTGTGGGTTTGTCCTTTCCCACAAAAAAGATGGAGAGATCTTAGGGGAAGACTAAAATGGTTTTGTTCCATGATTTCCCTTCCCTAGTGATCTCTTTCCAATAGTGTCCCATTTTTCTCAGTAAGATTTTGCATGAATAAAATATAAAAAAATCATATGTTTAAAATGCATAAGGACCCACTTTCTAGGAGATGCAAATGTGATTTGTTCAGTTTCAATTCAAAGTGCTAAATCATCGTGTACTCCATATTTTCAAAGATTGAATGTATAATAAAATTAAAAAATAGGTTGCTTACACATTCTAATTGAAACGAAAAATACTATGAAGATTTTCTCTTACAAGGGATGCAGTTAAGCTTGTATAACCTATCTAACCTCATATTCAAAAATAATTTTTGTTTAGATCCATTTCTAATTATATTCAAATATAATCCTTTTTACTTACGATTATATAACTTGAATTAAGATGGTCTGGATGAAAATGACTGTCTCAATTTTTTTTAATTTTACTTATTCAGAATTAATGATTAATTATTCTGTTATCCCTGTCAAACTTTCTGATTTGCATAATTCTTATAGATGGTGTGGTTTTCAAATGAGAATACAAACATCTACGTGTTGATCCATATGGATTTTATACATGTGTTACCTTGATAGAAGAATTATCATTCATTAAATTCTAAATATGTGAAATTAAAAAAATGATACTTATGTCTAATATTTATGTGATCTACATAGAAATCAAGTTTGTATTTGAATATACTTTAAGGTAAAAGTCAAGTGTGAATTGAGGTTAGATGGCCCTAATTAAGAGCTGAATTGTATTCTACCGCAAGTGGTTTTATTTTTAACATTTTATATTTTATTTGACTGTGTCTTTTAGTCTTTTAATTTTAGGCCACGACGATTTCAATGCTTCGGATTGAAAAGAATTGTAACCTATTTACATTTATGAGAACGTGGATCCATACATGCACATTTGAAATACATGATCTTTTTTATGTACTTCATTCATATAATATTATAAGCTTAATCTCATTCGGTGTGCAACTCATGAAAAACAACATTTGGCCATGTCCATAGGAATAGGAAGAGGCATTAGTGATTTAGATTCTCCATAGAGTTTTAGGGGTTTTTTTTTTTCTTTTTGGTAAATTCCATGGAGTTTTAGTCAGAGAGCTGCTAATGCTGCAACCCAAGCTTTTCTTTCCGCATCCCTTTTTTGTATGACCAATATATCTCATGTGTAAAATTACTTAAAATGACAACTATCAAAAGCCTCTCCCTCCCCCAACTTCTTTCGACACTCACCCACCCCCACTCCAAACCCACAACCAACCACCACCGTCCCCTCCGGCGCACCGCTGGGGTACAGGGAGAGGGCGGGAGGCGAGGAGAGGGAGAGAGGGAGAGAGAATGAAAAGGAGGTAGAGGGAGAGAGGGTGGCGAGCATGGCAGCCGACGGGTAGAGGGAGAAAGGGTGGCGGGCAGGGTGGCCGGCGTGGAGAGGGAGAAAGAGGGATAAGGACAAGGACAAGGAGGGAGAGGGAGAGGGAGATAGGGTGGTGGGCAAGGCGGCCAGCGGAGGGTGGCAACAGAGAGAGAGAGAGAGAGAGAGAGAGAGAGAGAGAGAGGGAGAGGGAGTGAGACGAAGAGAAATAGGGAGAGGGAGAGAGGGAGAAAGAGGGCGGTGGCTGTTGACACCAAAAATGTCACTTTGCCTGTTCAACATCAAGAAGCCACATGAAGCCGCAACCTACTATAAAACAGGCAATGTTGCTTCAAGCATCAGATCTTGTCAGAATCAAACAAAAACTGCAAGATCCTTCAAGACAGCCAAAAGAGGGGTTCATATGAAGTTTTGGGTCATTCCAACATCATTTGACACTACTTCACTCCTTCGGCAGCTGAACAGGCGCTCCCGGCGGCAACGGCGTCGAAGCCATCAAAACTTCAATCAGAACCTACAGATGGTCTCAAAATACCACCAAAGAGCTCCATGTCAAATTTCATGTCAAACCGACAACGTTTGACCCTCCATCAACTCTTGAGCAGTAAAATCTAGCCTTTCGGCGGCGAGAACCACCAGGACTATTACTCATCAAACGAAGCACATGGATGGCTTCAACATGCTTCCAAAGGGCTACACGTCAAATTTCAGGTCATTCTGACAACGTTTGACCCGACTTTAACGCTCTGAAAAAACAAATCAAGGCTACCGGCAGCAAAGCACCCCGGGACCATGACATCCAAAACGGAGCTGGCGGATTGTCTCAAATTGACTCCAATAGGATCCCTGCCAAATTTCAAGTCAATTGGACATCGGTTGACCGCACATCAACGCACGGCATCTTCACTGCGGCTAAATCAAGCCTACTGGCGACGGGACCCCACACGGCTTCAAAACTCAAACAAAAGCCCATGATTGGTCATATCTACTGCTCAGCAGACCTCAAATTTCAGGTCATTTCGACATTGTTTGACCTAGTTTCGACTCTTGACGGAAAATCGGCTACAAAGTCTTTGACTTTTCCAAAAAAATAGGAAACTTTGTGTTCCGATTTGTATGGCTTCTCGTCAGGTTTTCTTCAGGAGAATCAAGCCAATAAATGAGGAGTCAAGAAAAATACAGGAGAAAAAGCATCGAAAAATACAGAAAAATGGCCGAGAAACAGCGAGAAAAGGGAACAAGCCCAGCGACCGTGGAAATCCGGGTCGTCGGATTTGTCGCTGGGTGACTTATTTTCCGCCCTTTTCGCGTTTCGGGAGTTCCAACCCCTGTGGTTTCCTGAAAATCTGATTTTTTATGTTCGAAATCGACTGATCTTCGTCAACATCTCGGATCCACCGTCAAGAGCATGAAATCATCATTGATCGCTCCAAGATCGCCAACCGCTGACCAAGAAAGTACACTTTCTGTCCGACCGATCGAGAAATCGACAAGACAGATGTCACCGGCCCACTGATACCAATCAATGTCTGAAGTTGCATCACCATCCGACATCAAACAACATGTAGATCCATCGGCGATCATCACAAGAAGACTTCCAAAATACGCAGCACGGCCCGCGACTCTTCAAATGCCCTGGCGATCACTTAATGCTGTTAATTGACTCGTTTCATGACAACTTAATGCGGTCATTAACCCATTATTTCGGACGGCCCAATCAAAATCAAGCAAATGGGAGTTACAAATCCAAGTAATCATGGCATTAAAACCATGAAACTCCCCTCATCATGGAGATTAAGGGTGATTAAATACCCATCATTCTCCACCGGCCAATCACAAGCCAAGAAAATTGAGTTACAAAGCATGGAACATCAATGCCATCAATTCCCTCATCATGGGTCATCAATCTTATAAATCACCCCATGGCTACCAAGATAAAAAGGGGGTAATTCCAAGAGATCCAGAGACGGACATATACACACGATAGAGAGAGATACTCTGACACAGAGAGAGAGAGAACCATACTCATAAGCAAGGAAGAAAAACTCTAAAGAAATCCTGCTACTCTGCTACTGAAACACCACAAGGTGATCGAAGTCCCTTGGGGGGTCACCCCTCAAGGTATCATTTTTCCTTCTATCCAACATGACCTAAACGTAGCTCTTCAGCCCGTTTACTCGAATTTTCATTGGATATAGGACCTCTCCTTGGTCTTTATCCTCTAAAAAACTGAGGTCCAAGCCATGCCAAAGAATCAAAGCATTAAATGTTCTCATCTGAAGGACGATGGCGAAGTCCATACATGAATTGCGACCGTCAATCTGAACGAGTCCCCGCAATCTCCTGAGAAGTCAGATCCCTTTTCTCACTTTTCTATTGTATTTTGTATTCTTTGTAAAGAGACAAAAAAATCACATTTCTTGTCTTTCATTATTGATGAGATTTGTAAATCGCCTTTCACGGCACAAATCGTTTTTCACGGCACAAGACCGCCTTTCACGGCAAACAAAAATCGCCTTTCACGGCAAATAAAATGAAATCGCCTCTTACGGCATTTAAAAAATTGTGTCTCTTTCTTAAAATATATGTGCAACGGAAAGTTAGAAAGAATAATTGATTTCCTTTCTACTTGCAAAAGTGAATCTCCGGATCACCACTTCAAATTTCAAGTAGAATAGAAAATCTGGCATACCCATACAAAAATGTTGATGACTCGCTTTTCCTCCTCCGCAATACCCCAGCAGCCCCAGGGGTGGGAAGGAGAGGACGAAAGGCTGGGCCCCCATCAGTGGCAGGGAGTGGGAGAGTGGGTGGAAGAAGGGGAGTAAACTGAGAAAATGAGGGTGGAGGGATTTGGTATTTTAGGTACAATTAGTTGTGCAAAAAGAAATTTTGAGATTTTTTAAAACTTCAGTGGGGTGTGTAGAGAGAAGGGATGTGGAAAGTGAAGCTTCGGTTGTGGCATTAGAATCTCTCTTTTAGTTATCTCACTTTAATTTGTTAGACAGAGAGAAGGGGGATTTTTGAAATCAAGAGAAGAATAGGGTAATTTTGGACAACAAACTCCTCGTCTCCCAACAAAAACCACTCTAAATTTAGAGAGCGCCTAAATGCACCTTGGATTCACTCTCTCTACACTCCCCACACTTACTCCATACACACCTTATTTTGCCCAAAATGCCCTAGCCTATGGAAGCCTTATTCCTCTCTACCAAACTCTCTCCCCTCACTCTCAACTCTCCCTCTCTGCCCCTCTCCCTCTCGCCCGCCGCCCACTGTCGCCAGTCGGCCATCCCCACCCCCGGTAGTTCTCCCTCCCCCCTTCTCTCTCCATTAATTTATCCCTCTTTATCTCCCTCTCTCCGCCTCTCTTCCCCTCTCCATTCCTCTCTTTCTCCCTCTCCCTTTCCCTTTGGCTCGCCCCCCGCCCTCGCCCGTCTCCCTTTCGCTGTCTCTCTCCCTCTCATTCTCCATGTCTCTCCCCCTCTTCGTCGCCCTCTCTTTCTCCCTTTACTCCAGCCGCCCTCTGCTCCAAACTCTTGTTAGGGATTTTGTATTTGCAATTTGATGGATGCATTTGCACTTTAGCATCATTTGAATTCTCACACTTGCATTGTTTTAGAAAACCTTGAAATCTAGTTTTATACATGCATAGCTTTTAAGATTTGGAAAAGCTTTTGTTTTATGCATGTTTTGGTTTTAAACTTGGATGCATTAGTTTTGAAACCCAAACTCTTTTGAAAACCTATTTCCTTGTGCATTACATTTGGAAAATCATCTTGTGAATTTAGGTTTGAGTCTTGCATACATTCTTCACAAAAAGAATCATTGTTGTATGCATTTTCATTTGAAAAGAGTTTTATCAAATCAAGCTAGCCTTTGGTTTTAAACTTTCAAATCTTTTTAGGCTTTGTGTTTTTCATGTTTTTAAACATCTTAGTATGTCTTAAAACATGTTATTTAAGCTTGATTGAGTGGCCCAAAGATCCCTCAAAGAAATACTTTGAAATGGAAAAAAGTTGGATTTTTGGCCCCAGGGACTCGCCCGGCAGTGTCGCCGGTCGACCGAGACACAGGTGTCGGTCGACCGAGACAACTGGATGTCATTTTTCCAGAACCTGAACTGTAACTTGCCAACGGTCAGAAATATGACCGTTGTGCTTTCTCGGTCGACCGAGACCCCTTTGCCGGTCGACCGAGGACTAGCCGTTGGCAACTTTTTGGCTATAAAGTCCATTCATTTCCAACCTTTTTCAAGGCTTGAACCATGAACCTTTGAGACCATTTTGGAGCCAAAGAAAGGGGAAGAAGTTGGAAAGGCTAGAGGGCCATTTGGAAATCAAATGCTTGACTTTTCATAAGGTACACATTACTAGTATTTTGATTTCCATTAAAATGAAATCCATGCATGCCTAATTCTTTGTAATTTCACTTATGCATGATTTCTAGAGATGTTTAGCAAACTCAAAATCATCCTTGGTAAATTAGATTGGTTTGCAAACTCTCCTAACTAAATCACATGCATTCTTAGACTTTAACATTCATACAACTTGTTTAAGTTCATTTCTTAAAGTTGTTTGAATTTCTCATGTGATTAGTTTTCTCTTCGATCATCATTTTATAAGCTTTGTTTTTAAAATGCATCATGCATTCAATTAAGAGATTCATTGTAGAAATTGATTGAAGAAACACACTCATACACTTGTGCACACACTTTAGCATATTTGGGTGTATGGTTGTAATTTGTATTACACTTTCACATTAGCCTATTTAGAGGCAATTTCATTGAGCCTTAAATTGTAATCTCTTAGAGTGTTGTGTAAACACTTTCTTAGAGAAATCTTGATTTGTAAAGGTTATTGCTTAGCCTAAGAAAAGCATTGTGTAAGGTTATTGCTTAGCCTAAGAAAAGCATCTTGTAAGGTTATTGCTTAGCCTTAGAAAAGCATTTTGTAAAGGTTATTGCTTAGCCTAGAAAAGCACAATTAAGAGGTTGTTGTTTAGCCTTGAAAAGCAACATTGTATAGGTTATTGCTTAGCCTTTGAAAAAGCATAAATAGTGGAAATCCGGTGGGGTGATTGGATCACAAGCCGGTAGTGGATGTAGGCATTGAGGCCGAACCACTATAAACCTTGGTGTTGTGGTGCTTGCATTTGTGGTGGTTGTTTTGTTAGCTTCCGCATATTGTATGGTTTATCATCACATGTGACTAGTTTGCTTTAAGAAGTTAAAATTGGTTTAAATTGGTCATAGTTGTAGCACACCCTATTCACCCCCCCCCCCCCTCTAGGGTTAGGATCCCGAGGACTTTCAATTGGTATCAGAGCCTCGTGCTCTATCTTATAGGATCAAGTGTTTGGAACTCTTGATTAGGTGTAAAAACCTAGAGTTAAAACCCTAGAGTAGTGCTTATTTGAAAATCATTAGAATTGACTCCACTATGCTAGACTTTGTAGATTCTTCTAGACCCCTCAATCTTCCATCTTATGGAGATTCAAAAATTGAAATTAAAGAATCTCAACTTGAATTAAAAGAAGAAGAATATGATGAACTTGAAGCCTATGAGGAATTGTACACATGGTCCTTAGAGGTTTCCAAGAAAAATAAAAGATTAAAAGAAGAATCTATAAGGATAAAACAAGAATTAGACTCTTCTAAAAATGAACTTAGAGAAAAAGATGAATTTATAAATTGTGTAGAATCTAAGTTCATGATCTCTTTAAATAATCTATCTAACATTCAAGATGAACTAAAAGAATTAAAGATGGATTATGACAATGTCAATAAGGAAAATTTAATTCTAAGAGATCAAATAAAAAGGCAAGACAAAGACTTTAACAACTTAGAAGCCAAGTTGATTAAAAGTAAGTTAAAAACACAAGAACTTGGATCTAAAGTTGTTAATGAACTAAAACATGAATTAAAACTTGCCAATGAAGAGATAAGCAAACATAAGGATATTGAAAATGAACTTTCAAAAGTTAAAAATGAAAATTCCATCCTTATAACCAAAGTCACTCAACTTGAAGTTTACAAACAAAAGTATGAGTGCAAGTTTACCCAAAGTGAAGAAAGACTTGAAAAATTATTTAAATTGGGTAAACCTCATGGAGATAGGACGGGTCTTGGATTTAATAGGAATATGTTACATGACCCTAAATTCACCAACACTTTTGTGAAAGGTGAGTCCTCATTCTCTAGCACTCTTTCTCCTTTGCCCAAAACCAAATGTAATTTTTGTGGCATTGAAGGACATTTTATGTTTGAGTGCAAACTAAGAAAAAGAAGCCATGTGTCTAAACCCATCTTTGAACTCAAGAAGGTAGAGTCTAAATCTATGAAGGGTAAGACACTTAAAAACAAAGAAGACTCCAAAAAGACTAAACAAGTTAAATCATTTAAAATGGAGTCTCCTAAGATAGATTCTAAAAAGCTTAATCAAGTTAAAACAAGCTTGAAAGAATCTAAGAACAAGAAGCTTCTCTCTTTTCCTCCTTTAACCTTAGAAATGAAAGAGTTCATGAAAAAGATTGAAAAGTTAAAATTAAAGTTCAAAAGGCAAAAAGAGGGAGGAAAAGTTAAAAGAAATGAGAAGGTTAACAAGAAAACAAATCAATCCCCTATGAAACAAACACACCAACTCTCTAAGACTAATCATCAATCTAAAATAGTCAAACCTCAAAGATTTGATGTTAAGTCTAAAAGAATTCAATCTCTATCTCCTTTAGTTGGTGGAATTTCCAAAGTAGTCTCCAAAGCCCAAGACCTTAGGTGGATACCTAAAGTTAGATACTTAGACAAACCTTAGGGTCTTGAACCTCATTGACCAACCTATTATTTATAGTCAAATCCTTTTGTTGGTCATGTTGCTTTGCATTTTGGTTCTTTCTTAGTTACATTTCATAAAATGCATTGTTTCTTTATGATCAATTGATTTTGTTTTCATACACCATTCTAAGTTACACTTCATGGTTTTCAAAATCTTTTGATTATAATTTCATCATGTTTGATTTGCTTTTTGCACTCATATGCCTTGCATTGCATTTCTTTACATGATTAATTGATTGTGATGTTAAAAGCTTTCATAGCTAGATTTATTCATGATCAATTGTTGTTGAATCATTTGTAAAACTATTTGAACAAATGATTTGACTCAATTCAAGTTTTTCCATGGACTTCTAAGTTATACTTGTATATGGAAAATCATTGTTTTGAAAATTCAACTTGTATGTGTTTCAATTAAGTTATATCTTTTCATATACAATGTTGAAAGTTGTTCTTCAAAATCATTCTTTTATGCTCATTGTTGGTTTTTGTTTATTGAAATGATTTGAAGATTGTTTAATGGAAATGCTTTATAACATCTTTAGTTATAATCTTTTAAGCATGTTCCATGTTCTCATTTCCTTTTCTTTTGGTTTCATTATCTTAGAAATGGAAATGAATGTTGTTTGCATCATTGCTTGTTTGTTTACATTACTTGCATATGCAAATGACTTTTGGTTCCATGTATGGTTGTGAACTTGTAATTTTTGTAGAAACCATACTAGAACCCAAATCCATCCTCTATGCCCTCTAGTAATATCTTTTTGGATGGTTATGATGTTGACTCATGTAGATTCTCTTGGTATCATCCTTATACATGTTTCAACTTCATAGTAGTGTTCTTAATCATATGAAACTCTTTGAAACACATTTCTCATATTCCTATATGTTTGATGGATATCTTAGATGTTGAATTCATATGATTTTGACACTTTGGAAATTGCATGCTTTTCCAAGTCAAATGCTTTTGCATTGCAATTTACCTTGTTCATCACTATGCTCAATAGTTATAATTTTAAAAGTGATGAATATCTAATTATGATGCTTGATGGATTTTTGTGTTTGTCACATCCTTGCTTTTAATCATGTTATCATATTCAATTGGTTTCATTTGGTATAATTTTCCATTGATTTCATATCCAATTGATGACTTATCTTGTGTATGTGATAGACCTTGTGTGCATTGGATTGAACTTGATAGTTATGTATTTGTTCCATGTCACACACCATTAGCATCATAATGTTCATGATTGCCTCCTCACTTGCTCTTATAGGTATATCTCATGACCACCATGTTTATGTGTTAATAATATTGGTTGGTTATTATTTGAGGTTGGCTTCATGATTGAATTTCATTTCACTCTTTCTTGCACATTAATAGTCATATTTATAGTTTGAGTGAAATGATTTCAAAACTTTCATAGCATATGATTTTCATAAGTTATATTGTTTGATGCTATGTTTGAGTAAACCCCATTGCATCATGGATAGCTCTAATTTGGATTTATCTTAATAGTTATATTCTCTTAAATCCATTTTAGAGTGATTGAGTTTATAGTCACATCCTTTAATCTCAATTGATATGTTTATTTCAATTGGTATCCATGATCGTTAATGACCTTGCTCTCTTTTGGTAATTTGATCATATGAGCCTTATAGTTAAATGAATCTAATCCTTTCCTTGAAGTTGACCCTCACTTGGATAAACCATCTACTTCTTGAATCTAATAGTTAAATCTTGTCAAAAGTTTGACAAAAGAAGAGAATGGATTGAGGGGAAGTGTAAACCTTCATAGGAAGAATTAGTTTTGATCAAATTCACCCTTGGATTGCTATTGAGCCCTTAGAGTTAACTTACATACATGATAGCCTGTTATGAATTTCATTTTCAATTTCATTTGTTAACAGGTGCTACTAAAGGTATTCTTCTTGTCTCATGTGTGTAGGTACCTTTGCAATTTAATGTCAAAGGGGGAGAGAGAGTTCAAGTGTGACTCAAAGATCTCCTACTCTTCAAAGGGGGAGAGAGTTCGAGAGTTCAAGTACTCGAAGATCTCCTATCCATCTAAGGGGGAGAAAGAACTCAAGTTCTCAAAGGGTGAAGAGAATGTCCAAGCTTCCTAAGGAGAGTTGTGTATGATCTTCTACAAAGGGAGAGAGAGGCATGGTCAAAGGGGGAGAGCAAATAGAAGAAAGAAAGCTTGGAGCTAAAGAAGATGCTTGGCTAAAGAGAGGAAGATGGAAAGAAAGCTTGAAGAATGATCAAGCTCCAAGCATCAAGAAGATTGAAGAAAAGAGCGCAAGAGCCCAAGCTAAGAGAAGGAGCATCCAAGAAGATTTCAAGACTTGTCCAGCTTAGGGGGAGCTGAAGACTTGGTGTGTTAACTTCTATGATGAGTAAGTTGCCATCAAATTGCAAAGGGGAAGATTGTTAGGGATTTTGTATTTGCAATTTGATGGATGCATTTGCACTTTAGCATCATTTGAATTCTCACACTTGCATTGTTTTAGAAAACCTTGAAATCTAGTTTTATACATGCATAGCTTTTAAGATTTGGAAAAGCTTTTGTTTTATGCATGTTTTGGTTTTAAACTTGGATGCATTAGTTTTGAAACCCAAACTCTTTTGAAAACCTATTTCCTTGTGCATTACATTTGGAAAATCATCTTGTGAATTTAGGTTTGAGTCTTGCATACATTCTTCACAAAAAGAATCATTGTTGTATGCATTTTCATTTGAAAAGAGTTTTATCAAATCAAGCTAGCCTTTGGTTTTAAACTTTCAAATCTTTTTAGGCTTTGTGTTTTTCATGTTTTTAAACATCTTAGTATGTCTTAAAACATGTTATTTAAGCTTGATTGAGTGGCCCAAAGATCCCTCAAAGAAATACTTTGAAATGGAAAAAAGTTGGATTTTTGGCCCCAGGGACTCGCCCGGCAGTGTCGCCGGTCGACCGAGACACAGGTGTCGGTCGACCGAGACAACTGGATGTCATTTTTCCAGAACCTGAACTGTAACTTGCCAACGGTCAGAAATATGACCGTTGTGCTTTCTCGGTCGACCGAGACCCCTTTGCCGGTCGACCGAGGACTAGCCGTTGGCAACTTTTTGGCTATAAAGTCCATTCATTTCCAACCTTTTTCAAGGCTTGAACCATGAACCTTTGAGACCATTTTGGAGCCAAAGAAAGGGGAAGAAGTTGGAAAGGCTAGAGGGCCATTTGGAAATCAAATGCTTGACTTTTCATAAGGTACACATTACTAGTATTTTGATTTCCATTAAAATGAAATCCATGCATGCCTAATTCTTTGTAATTTCACTTATGCATGATTTCTAGAGATGTTTAGCAAACTCAAAATCATCCTTGGTAAATTAGATTGGTTTGCAAACTCTCCTAACTAAATCACATGCATTCTTAGACTTTAACATTCATACAACTTGTTTAAGTTCATTTCTTAAAGTTGTTTGAATTTCTCATGTGATTAGTTTTCTCTTCGATCATCATTTTATAAGCTTTGTTTTTAAAATGCATCATGCATTCAATTAAGAGATTCATTGTAGAAATTGATTGAAGAAACACACTCATACACTTGTGCACACACTTTAGCATATTTGGGTGTATGGTTGTAATTTGTATTACACTTTCACATTAGCCTATTTAGAGGCAATTTCATTGAGCCTTAAATTGTAATCTCTTAGAGTGTTGTGTAAACACTTTCTTAGAGAAATCTTGATTTGTAAAGGTTATTGCTTAGCCTAAGAAAAGCATTGTGTAAGGTTATTGCTTAGCCTAAGAAAAGCATCTTGTAAGGTTATTGCTTAGCCTTAGAAAAGCATTTTGTAAAGGTTATTGCTTAGCCTAGAAAAGCACAATTAAGAGGTTGTTGTTTAGCCTTGAAAAGCAACATTGTATAGGTTATTGCTTAGCCTTTGAAAAAGCATAAATAGTGGAAATCCGGTGGGGTGATTGGATCACAAGCCGGTAGTGGATGTAGGCATTGAGGCCGAACCACTATAAACCTTGGTGTTGTGGTGCTTGCATTTGTGGTGGTTGTTTTGTTAGCTTCCGCATATTGTATGGTTTATCATCACATGTGACTAGTTTGCTTTAAGAAGTTAAAATTGGTTTAAATTGGTCATAGTTGTAGCACACCCTATTCACCCCCCCCCCCTCTAGGGTTAGGATCCCGAGGACTTTCAATTGGTATCAGAGCCTCGTGCTCTATCTTATAGGATCAAGTGTTTGGAACTCTTGATTAGGTGTAAAAACCTAGAGTTAAAACCCTAGAGTAGTGCTTATTTGAAAATCATTAGAATTGACTCCACTATGCTAGACTTTGTAGATTCTTCTAGACCCCTCAATCTTCCATCTTATGGAGATTCAAAAATTGAAATTAAAGAATCTCAACTTGAATTAAAAGAAGAAGAATATGATGAACTTGAAGCCTATGAGGAATTGTACACATGGTCCTTAGAGGTTTCCAAGAAAAATAAAAGATTAAAAGAAGAATCTATAAGGATAAAACAAGAATTAGACTCTTCTAAAAATGAACTTAGAGAAAAAGATGAATTTATAAATTGTGTAGAATCTAAGTTCATGATCTCTTTAAATAATCTATCTAACATTCAAGATGAACTAAAAGAATTAAAGATGGATTATGACAATGTCAATAAGGAAAATTTAATTCTAAGAGATCAAATAAAAAGGCAAGACAAAGACTTTAACAACTTAGAAGCCAAGTTGATTAAAAGTAAGTTAAAAACACAAGAACTTGGATCTAAAGTTGTTAATGAACTAAAACATGAATTAAAACTTGCCAATGAAGAGATAAGCAAACATAAGGATATTGAAAATGAACTTTCAAAAGTTAAAAATGAAAATTCCATCCTTATAACCAAAGTCACTCAACTTGAAGTTTACAAACAAAAGTATGAGTGCAAGTTTACCCAAAGTGAAGAAAGACTTGAAAAATTATTTAAATTGGGTAAACCTCATGGAGATAGGACGGGTCTTGGATTTAATAGGAATATGTTACATGACCCTAAATTCACCAACACTTTTGTGAAAGGTGAGTCCTCATTCTCTAGCACTCTTTCTCCTTTGCCCAAAACCAAATGTAATTTTTGTGGCATTGAAGGACATTTTATGTTTGAGTGCAAACTAAGAAAAAGAAGCCATGTGTCTAAACCCATCTTTGAACTCAAGAAGGTAGAGTCTAAATCTATGAAGGGTAAGACACTTAAAAACAAAGAAGACTCCAAAAAGACTAAACAAGTTAAATCATTTAAAATGGAGTCTCCTAAGATAGATTCTAAAAAGCTTAATCAAGTTAAAACAAGCTTGAAAGAATCTAAGAACAAGAAGCTTCTCTCTTTTCCTCCTTTAACCTTAGAAATGAAAGAGTTCATGAAAAAGATTGAAAAGTTAAAATTAAAGTTCAAAAGGCAAAAAGAGGGAGGAAAAGTTAAAAGAAATGAGAAGGTTAACAAGAAAACAAATCAATCCCCTATGAAACAAACACACCAACTCTCTAAGACTAATCATCAATCTAAAATAGTCAAACCTCAAAGATTTGATGTTAAGTCTAAAAGAATTCAATCTCTATCTCCTTTAGTTGGTGGAATTTCCAAAGTAGTCTCCAAAGCCCAAGACCTTAGGTGGATACCTAAAGTTAGATACTTAGACAAACCTTAGGGTCTTGAACCTCATTGACCAACCTATTATTTATAGTCAAATCCTTTTGTTGGTCATGTTGCTTTGCATTTTGGTTCTTTCTTAGTTACATTTCATAAAATGCATTGTTTCTTTATGATCAATTGATTTTGTTTTCATACACCATTCTAAGTTACACTTCATGGTTTTCAAAATCTTTTGATTATAATTTCATCATGTTTGATTTGCTTTTTGCACTCATATGCCTTGCATTGCATTTCTTTACATGATTAATTGATTGTGATGTTAAAAGCTTTCATAGCTAGATTTATTCATGATCAATTGTTGTTGAATCATTTGTAAAACTATTTGAACAAATGATTTGACTCAATTCAAGTTTTTCCATGGACTTCTAAGTTATACTTGTATATGGAAAATCATTGTTTTGAAAATTCAACTTGTATGTGTTTCAATTAAGTTATATCTTTTCATATACAATGTTGAAAGTTGTTCTTCAAAATCATTCTTTTATGCTCATTGTTGGTTTTTGTTTATTGAAATGATTTGAAGATTGTTTAATGGAAATGCTTTATAACATCTTTAGTTATAATCTTTTAAGCATGTTCTCATTTCCTTTTCTTTTGGTTTCATTATCTTAGAAATGGAAATGAATGTTGTTTGCATCATTGCTTGTTTGTTTACATTACTTGCATATGCAAATGACTTTTGGTTCCATGTATGGTTGTGAACTTGTAATTTTTGTAGAAACCATACTAGAACCCAAATCCATCCTCTATGCCCTCTAGTAATATCTTTTTGGATGGTTATGATGTTGACTCATGTAGATTCTCTTGGTATCATCCTTATACATGTTTCAACTTCATAGTAGTGTTCTTAATCATATGAAACTCTTTGAAACACATTTCTCATATTCCTATATGTTTGATGGATATCTTAGATGTTGAATTCATATGATTTTGACACTTTGGAAATTGCATGCTTTTCCAAGTCAAATGCTTTTGCATTGCAATTTACCTTGTTCATCACTATGCTCAATAGTTATAATTTTAAAAGTGATGAATATCTAATTATGATGCTTGATGGATTTTTGTGTTTGTCACATCCTTGCTTTTAATCATGTTATCATATTCAATTGGTTTCATTTGGTATAATTTTCCATTGATTTCATATCCAATTGATGACTTATCTTGTGTATGTGATAGACCTTGTGTGCATTGGATTGAACTTGATAGTTATGTATTTGTTCCATGTCACACACCATTAGCATCATAATGTTCATGATTGCCTCCTCACTTGCTCTTATAGGTATATCTCATGACCACCATGTTTATGTGTTAATAATATTGGTTGGTTATTATTTGAGGTTGGCTTCATGATTGAATTTCATTTCACTCTTTCTTGCACATTAATAGTCATATTTATAGTTTGAGTGAAATGATTTCAAAACTTTCATAGCATATGATTTTCATAAGTTATATTGTTTGATGCTATGTTTGAGTAAACCCCATTGCATCATGGATAGCTCTAATTTGGATTTATCTTAATAGTTATATTCTCTTAAATCCATTTTAGAGTGATTGAGTTTATAGTCACATCCTTTAATCTCAATTGATATGTTTATTTCAATTGGTATCCATGATCGTTAATGACCTTGCTCTCTTTTGGTAATTTGATCATATGAGCCTTATAGTTAAATGAATCTAATCCTTTCCTTGAAGTTGACCCTCACTTGGATAAACCATCTACTTCTTGAATCTAATAGTTAAATCTTGTCAAAAGTTTGACAAAAGAAGAGAATGGATTGAGGGGAAGTGTAAACCTTCATAGGAAGAATTAGTTTTGATCAAATTCACCCTTGGATTGCTATTGAGCCCTTAGAGTTAACTTACATACATGATAGCCTGTTATGAATTTCATTTTCAATTTCATTTGTTAACAGGTGCTACTAAAGGTATTCTTCTTGTCTCATGTGTGTAGGTACCTTTGCAATTTAATGTCAAAGGGGGAGAGAGAGTTCAAGTGTGACTCAAAGATCTCCTACTCTTCAAAGGGGGAGAGAGTTCGAGAGTTCAAGTACTCGAAGATCTCCTATCCATCTAAGGGGGAGAAAGAACTCAAGTTCTCAAAGGGTGAAGAGAATGTCCAAGCTTCCTAAGGAGAGTTGTGTATGATCTTCTACAAAGGGAGAGAGAGGCATGGTCAAAGGGGGAGAGCAAATAGAAGAAAGAAAGCTTGGAGCTAAAGAAGATGCTTGGCTAAAGAGAGGAAGATGGAAAGAAAGCTTGAAGAATGATCAAGCTCCAAGCATCAAGAAGATTGAAGAAAAGAGCGCAAGAGCCCAAGCTAAGAGAAGGAGCATCCAAGAAGATTTCAAGACTTGTCCAGCTTAGGGGGAGCTGAAGACTTGGTGTGTTAACTTCTATGATGAGTAAGTTGCCATCAAATTGCAAAGGGGAAGATTGTTAGGGATTTTGTATTTGCAATTTGATGGATGCATTTGCACTTTAGCATCATTTGAATTCTCACACTTGCATTGTTTTAGAAAACCTTGAAATCTAGTTTTATACATGCATAGCTTTTAAGATTTGGAAAAGCTTTTGTTTTATGCATGTTTTGGTTTTAAACTTGGATGCATTAGTTTTGAAACCCAAACTCTTTTGAAAACCTATTTCCTTGTGCATTACATTTGGAAAATCATCTTGTGAATTTAGGTTTGAGTCTTGCATACATTCTTCACAAAAAGAATCATTGTTGTATGCATTTTCATTTGAAAAGAGTTTTATCAAATCAAGCTAGCCTTTGGTTTTAAACTTTCAAATCTTTTTAGGCTTTGTGTTTTTCATGTTTTTAAACATCTTAGTATGTCTTAAAACATGTTATTTAAGCTTGATTGAGTGGCCCAAAGATCCCTCAAAGAAATACTTTGAAATGGAAAAAAGTTGGATTTTTGGCCCCAGGGACTCGCCCGGCAGTGTCGCCGGTCGACCGAGACACAGGTGTCGGTCGACCGAGACAACTGGATGTCATTTTTCCAGAACCTGAACTGTAACTTGCCAACGGTCAGAAATATGACCGTTGTGCTTTCTCGGTCGACCGAGACCCCTTTGCCGGTCGACCGAGGACTAGCCGTTGGCAACTTTTTGGCTATAAAGTCCATTCATTTCCAACCTTTTTCAAGGCTTGAACCATGAACCTTTGAGACCATTTTGGAGCCAAAGAAAGGGGAAGAAGTTGGAAAGGCTAGAGGGCCATTTGGAAATCAAATGCTTGACTTTTCATAAGGTACACATTACTAGTATTTTGATTTCCATTAAAATGAAATCCATGCATGCCTAATTCTTTGTAATTTCACTTATGCATGATTTCTAGAGATGTTTAGCAAACTCAAAATCATCCTTGGTAAATTAGATTGGTTTGCAAACTCTCCTAACTAAATCACATGCATTCTTAGACTTTAACATTCATACAACTTGTTTAAGTTCATTTCTTAAAGTTGTTTGAATTTCTCATGTGATTAGTTTTCTCTTCAATCATCATTTTATAAGCTTTGTTTTTAAAATGCATCATGCATTCAATTAAGAGATTCATTGTAGAAATTGATTGAAGAAACACACTCATACACTTGTGCACACACTTTAGCATATTTGGGTGTATGGTTGTAATTTGTATTACACTTTCACATTAGCCTATTTAGAGGCAATTTCATTGAGCCTTAAATTGTAATCTCTTAGAGTGTTGTGTAAACACTTTCTTAGAGAAATCTTGATTTGTAAAGGTTATTGCTTAGCCTAAGAAAAGCATTGTGTAAGGTTATTGCTTAGCCTAAGAAAAGCATCTTGTAAGGTTATTGCTTAGCCTTAGAAAAGCATTTTGTAAAGGTTATTGCTTAGCCTAGAAAAGCACAATTAAGAGGTTGTTGTTTAGCCTTGAAAAGCAACATTGTATAGGTTATTGCTTAGCCTTTGAAAAAGCATAAATAGTGGAAATCCGGTGGGGTGATTGGATCACAAGCCGGTAGTGGATGTAGGCATTGAGGCCGAACCACTATAAACCTTGGTGTTGTGGTGCTTGCATTTGTGGTGGTTGTTTTGTTAGCTTCCGCATATTGTATGGTTTATCATCACATGTGACTAGTTTGCTTTAAGAAGTTAAAATTGGTTTAAATTGGTCATAGTTGTAGCACACCCTATTCACCCCCCCCCCCCCCTCTAGGGTTAGGATCCCGAGGACTTTCAACTCTCCCTTCATGTCCCTCTCCCTCCCTCCCCCTCCGATGGTGCTACTATGGTGGCGTTGGTGGCTAGCGTGGGTGGGTGTAGAAAGAAGTTGAAAGGGAGAGATGTCCTTTTAGGTAATTTTACACAGGAGTACATATGGTAACAAAAACAGGCAATGTGTGGAGAGTAAAAACCAGGTGCATTTAGCAGCTCTCTTAACTTTATCCCAAAAAACAAACTGGAAGGCCAATCCCTTTACTTTGTTACTTTGTTTCATTTGAGTCTGTCTCCCTAACACTACTCTAAGTAGAAAATATGACTTACTCTTATTTCATTTGAGCATGTCTCCCAAACACTCTCTAAGTAGAGAAAATGACAAAATAAATAAATAAAGCTTGCACCAAAATGCGAGGGCTCTTTCCCAAGTAGTTAGCAACAATATTTTTT
The DNA here is from genome assembly GCA_038049695.1 of Cinnamomum chago. Taxonomy (NCBI): domain Eukaryota; kingdom Viridiplantae; phylum Streptophyta; class Magnoliopsida; order Laurales; family Lauraceae; genus Cinnamomum; species Cinnamomum chago. The sequence continues at coordinate 34,831,446 of CP142457.1, forward strand.
TAGAGTTTTACCAAAAGTATCCTCAAATATCCTTATACCTCCAAAAGTATCCTCAAACACATGTAATATCCGAAAGTATCTTACACAACATACTACATAGTTCAAGACATAACACTCGCAAGCTAAGGATTTTGTATCTCTATATATATATATATATATATATATATGTCCAAAATCATTCGTCAGCTTGAGTATGAATTGAACATTGACATGATTAAATCGCGATGACAAGAAGAGACTTAATTAATAGTTCAATAGTCAACGTAAACAAAAATATGATTCATGGAGGTGCATATTTAGACTGACTAACAATTCTAGATCTAAAGGAATGATTTTTATAGATGTATGAATTCGCCATTCTATTATGAGTTTCTTTAGTAATAAAATGTAGTCACCGTCAACATTCTCTTACTATAATTTGTGGAGATTTTACTCAAAAAAATCTAATTTTTTTCTTTTTTTACAAAAAAAATAATACAAAAGCTTGTGATCCGCTTCATTCTCTATTCATAACCCTATTTTTACTACAGTCATGGAGAAGATTACCTTCAAAGTTAAGGATGTTTTTCCTCAAACATTTATTGCTTTAAAATAAATGTTAACTAATTATGATGTCCTAAATAAACTAGCGAGTTCGAGAATTGGAACAAAAATAATAATTCTCGAAATACTTCAATGAGTGAAAGCGATCGAGTCTCGATGTCGCAAGAAAGGGGTTGAAAGGAAATTTGGTCTGGAAAAAATCAAAGCATACAATATAAGATGCTTTTAGGCATTATATGCAGTTGATGATGCTTTTGGAGTTACGGAAATATTTGAGGATGCTTTTGGTAAAAGCCCTTATTCCTCTTTTTGAACCGTGTTCACAAATTAAACCCAAAATGTACGAAGAAAGCAAGAGCTTGGCTTTAAATTCTTCCACTTCCCTAGCAAGAATTCATGCTCCCATCTAGGCATGTCAAACGGTGACGGGCCGGGCCGGCGGGCCAGGCGTGCGTCATTCATATTTTATCCTTTTTTTTACTTATCTATATTAAAAATAAAAATTAGAACACAAGCACGGAGAATAACAAAGATATTTAAGTGGTTCAGTCAAACTCGACCTACTCCACTAAGAAGAGAGAATCATTTGGATCTTAACTTCTTGAAGGTTTATAAATATGATTATCTTCAAAACCTTACAATCTTTTTAGAAAATAAAAATAAAAAAAGAATGAAAAACTTATATATTTACAAATTACAATGAAGGAAAAAGTAAAAAATCATAGGCGTAGTTCACTAATGTATTCTACTGGATCATAATCTTCCATTGATGTCAACTCGTGCTTCCACTTGTCTGCCAAATACCAGTCTCGTCGGTAAACACAACACTCCACCGTTTCTTCAGTTAAATTTGTTCTTCTGTCATCCACCACACGTCCACCTGCACTAAAAGCCTGTTCTGATGCTACAGAAGACATTAGAATAGTCAATAGATCACGAGACATGGCGGCCAACACCGGATAAATGCTTTCTTGTTACTTCCACCAAGTTAAAAAGTCAAAATTAGATGCATCATGCACCCGTATTACACCGACGTCAAGATATGATGATAACTCCGTCACGGTGTTACTTGAGCTTGAACTGGATGCCATGTCCGTGGACAGTGAAGAATACCACACATCCCACTCACCAACACATGTTTGCCGGACTTCTGAATGACCCATACTAAGCCCAGTTGTACTCATTTGCTCACAATAAAATTGAAAAAGTGCTTGTAAATTTTCCCTTATATTTGAAAAAATATTTAAATCTATATAAATAATATTTTTATTTATTCCATTAATAAAAAAAACTGTACATTACTTAATTTTAACTTAGAATCAAATACAGCAGCTAAAGAAAATGTCATTGGAGCCTCTTTCCAATAATTATTAAAATTTTCTTCCATGTTTCTAGTAGTGCTACTCAGTAAAAAAATGATCTCTAAATTTACTGAATTGTAAAGTAATTTTAAATAACTTCATTAAAACTTCATTAGATGTGGGATAATATATCCCGGAAAAAAATAATGTTGAAGTATAAAAAGCTTCTAATAAATCTCTTATATGGGCACATGACTCCCAATGTTCATTACTAATCATCAAATCTTGTGCATGAAAAGCACAAAATTCATTCAAAACAGTTTTCCGATCAAGTGCCTTGTTTAACAAATCATATATAGAATTCCATCTATGTTCTACCTCTTTGGGCATTTTAATAGCTGATACGCCTTACCTCGCACATATTTGGGAATACAAATGTCTTCTCTGTGCGGAGGAGAAAATAAATCTAGCAATGTCTTTAATAGCATCTGTGTAACTTACAATATGCTTTAAACCAACCTTTGCAATGAGATTTAAGATGTGACATACACATCTATTTTGAAAGATAGAGTATATCTATCAAAGTTGCAGGTCGCATCTGCATTTTTATTAATTCAATAGCCACTATATTATTATTGGCATTATCTAAAATTATTAGATAAAACTTTTTCTTTAATATTATATTCATCTAGTTTTTTCAAAATAAATGTACTTATTCTAGTGTCATTGTGTGGCCATTCAAGACGCTAAAACTAATTATACGTTTATTAATAATCCATTTTACATCTATGTTATGTGCAGTAATATATACAAAAGAAAAAAAAAACTATCACCCCCCTTAGAAGTCCACATATCTATGGTTATGGCTATTCTACCAGGAATTTCTGCAAGGTAATTTTTTATATTTGTTTTCTCTTCCTACTAGAGTCTAATAGCATCATTTCTGGTTGTATTTCTTGAAATACTGTGAAATTATGGTTGACAGTATTTCTGGACCCATTCTTCAAAAAACTCATTTTCAACAAAAGAAAATGGTAATTCAGATAACACAATCATTTTAACAAGATTTTGTCTAGTACTTTGTGCATTAAAAGAAAAAAGACTCAAACTGTTACTACTACTACCACCACCGGTAGTAGAAATTTGGGTCTGTGAACCAAGCATCCCTGTCCCTTCATCCGCCAACTGATATAAAGCTAAACATTTTTGCATATGTCTTGTCAAATGGCTGGTACCCGATTTTGACTCAGCACCATAAATCTTACTACAAAATGTGCATTTTTCCTTTAAAACTTTTTTTCCATTTTCAATAACATCAAACCTTGTAAATATTTCCCAAACTACTGAAGTTGAAGCGGGCCGTGCCGCATTTGACATGCCTAGGTGAGGGTGAGCAAAGCGACTTGGGACTTCTCCCTCCATTTTGTATGCCTTCACTCTTTGTCTAAACAACCTGTTATATTTCTAAATATTTTAAGGTACAATTTCATAAAAAGAGGAATGTAAGAAAGTTGAGAAGTTTTCACTCCTCCCCATCATATATTCCTACATTTAATGAGTACGATTGATGTTGTTTGAGAAAAAGTTGTAAAAAAAAATAGTAGTTGTTTCTCGCTAGTATGATATAGATTTGACCCTTTGGAAAAAAGCATTTATGATCTATCCTCTACAACATTTTACAAATGTGCCCTAATAATCGAAGAAATAATTTATGATCTATCTTCTACAACATTTTACAAATGAGCCCTAGTAATAGAAGAAATAATTTATGATCTATCTTCTACAACATTACACAAATGTACCCTAATACTTGTTTCAACATGTAGAAAATAGGTGAAGACGACAAGTGGTGGTTAAGATTGAGAGGGGAAGGGAGACCGACTCCTCTCAAGGTCAGACTGGTGGAAAATTCATGAAGCCCCTTTGCGGGCTGACTAATAATAATCTAAATCACTCAAAGTGAATACTCTCTTACATGAGGCAAACTTCATTCTAATAGAAGTTAAACCCACAATATTTTATTTCAATAAGAGATGAGCTCATAGACGGATCACCACAAGAACTAAAGAAGAGCCCATGAGCTTTTTTTTTTGTGAGTCCAAGCAAAGGATCCTCATGTTTCGAAACAGGAAAATAAAATTGAGCAACAGTCACAATACTCTACAGCTCGACTGCTATTAATCAACCGAAATGAGGATTAGTCCTTGAGATCTTTTGTTTTGAATATTAATGAGATGTTCAAAGGTTTTAATAATTTTTGTTTCTTTTGTTGTTCATAGGAAAAGCTCAATTAGAATGCCCATGACTTAGCTAGTCATTGGACATTATCGTGAGCACCGGTGCTTAGTAGAAGGAGGTCTTCCATCCTTAGTCTTTTATTATTATTATTATTATTATTATTATTATTATTATTATTATTATTATTATTATTATTTTCTTCTTGCCTTTTCACATATTTTTAAATGTCATCCTCAAGTCATATAACTCCTTACCCACTTTATGACTTAAAAAGTAAGAATGTATAATGGTTTATAACTCGAGCTAGATGTTATGACTAAGTTTAAAATGTTAATTTCCACTTAATGCTACAAACAAATCATTAGATAACCCAACATATATCCAACCCATTAATTCAAGGATTAGTTTGACATTTTATCCGGGTTATAATTGGGTAGAGCTCAGGTTCAAGTCTATTCTAATTATTTGACATGCAACCTTAACTCAAGTTGACTAATTGCATTATGACCAGTTAGACTCAATTAGAACCCAATATTGTAATGAAGAGTTTGAATTTACATTATCAACAGAACTAATAAATGGGTCAATTTCAAACTTATCCTATTCAAGTCACCATTTTCTAATCTGACTCGAAACGAACCACCGCCACACTAAAAGAGTTCCACATGAATTTGACAGAATAGCCATCCATATTCAAAATAAAAGAGTTCAATGAGACACAATGTGGTGTGCGTGGGATCATGTGCTCACGCCTCTAGTTAAACTATGACCTCGATGCATAGTAGAAAGGGAAAATTAAAAATAAAGACCTCAAATATCTAGAAACCTCTGAAAGAGGCCTACAAATTAGGAAGCCTCCAAAGTGGTCATCTTACAACTTTTTCCAATATTGGTGCACGTACAAGTATCTCATGTATTAGTTGCGCGTGTATATACCATGATCACAGTATGTTTTGACATGTTGTGCACATGCTTCTTGCATACGAGATATTCGAACATGTATGAGTGTATATATATATATATATATATATATATATATGAAGAGGTTGTATGAGGGTCACTTTGGAGGTTTATAGGTTTGTTGGCCTCTTTTGGAGATTTCTCGATATTTGAGTCCTTTTTAGTAATAACCATTCTCTTCTGCCTAAGAATCAAAATTGCAAATAAGATTTTATGGGCTTTCCATACGATGAGGCCAGTGGTTTCACTTTTTTCGAGGTCCCATTTGCATGGTACTCCTCTCCTATTGAACAATCGTTATGGCATTGGAATTAATATTTAATCAGACACCAAAGGGAAGCAAGCTCATTGTTGTTAAGACTCCAACCCCACCTCCTTTTTTTTTTTTTTTTTGCTACTCAGGATGACTGGTTAGCACCTTTAACTTGATGATTTAACCCCACGGGGTTGGCCGAGTGATCAGGACCACAATTCCTCTTTTTTAACAGAACAGAGTTCTTGATATAGTCCCCCCGGTTCCTCCTTCTTCAGGAGTCGAAGATTGAGTCCACTAGTGCTACCACCTTAGAGCCACAGGGATTTGTACCCGGCTTCCCTCTAGGCCCAAAGGGATTAGTCCAACCCAAATGGTGGGAAATCCTCCGAGAAAAAAAAATTTAAAAATTAAAGATTCGCAACCCTAGGCTTGTGTGTGAAGCAAGTGCCAACACGACTCATCCATTTGTGCGCTTTTTATATCAAGACTAGTGGAGCCCTACACGTGCAATGCACGTGCGCCAAACACACAGTTTTACTAAGAAATTTAAAAAAAAATAAAGTTCTTAAAAAACTCAGTAGAAGCTTCAATATATTTAAAAATAAAATTTCAATAGAAAATGAGTGATTGTAAATTGCAAGGCCCGTGTAATGTCCAAATACAGCTGACACTACTTTTTTTCTATACATTTGGAAATAATAAAATAATGATATAGTGAGAAAAATGAGATCTCAAAAGACAATCGATATGGAATTTCTATAACTTTTTGTAGATATAAAACACATGTTTCTAGATATTTTATCATGAATGTGTACAAAGAAATTTCAATTTACTTTATTTAACCTGTGAGGTCGACTTATCAGTTTACTGGTAGACTTGACCTGCTAAAGTTGGAGTCCAGTTGAGAGCATAGTCAAATTGATAACCTGCAGTTTTATAAAAAATAAAAATAAAAACTAAGAACCAGATAAGCTTACTGTTTTAACAAATTACCATGAACATTATATGTTCACTACAAAATTAGATTCTATTAAGGAAAAAAATTAATTATATCTTACCTAAGGACATCAGAATAACACAACTGAGGTGGTGGTTTTAGTCTTAACTTACAAAGAAGAATAACTTCTCACACCGACTGTAAAAAATAATGAAGTGATCCGGCTTGTCCTCAAGCGATAGGGATCAACAATGATGGAACTATGATATGAACTCTGACGGGTAAGATTTGCAGAGCACCTGTTGATCAATATTAGTATTTAACATGTTATTTGTTTTATTTTATAAGACAAACCACTATCAGGTAAAAAGAGGCAATACCTCTTCAAGAGTCAGCATCTTCTTTTGCTTGATACAAAGTGCTATATTTTATACCTTGTAAGAAAAAGATAATACAAAGTAATCATAGAAGTTCAGTTAAATGGAAGCTCACAAATAGAGATATCAATAGGAAAAAATACCAAAAAAACAAAAAACTACAAATACAAATCTGCCAAAAGAATTGGACCTTCATCTTAAGAAATACATAAAAATGTAACTGAGTTATTCTAGATCAACTCTTCTACTTTGTTTTGTACAGAGGATGGGATTGCAAACGAACAAAGACAAACTGAATTTATTGCAGCTCAGCATCAAATACTTATTTTAGTTGTTTACACTTAAAACAACCACTTCATTCATTGACTCTAAAGTTAGTAGTAACGCTAGCATAACAAGCAGTTTCTATAAGATTCTTGTTTTCCCTTTAAGGAAAGGCATGACGTTTCATTGAAATATATGAGAAGAAGAAGAAGAAGAAGTTTGCAATGATGAAAGAAATAAATGTGTTAGAAAATGATCCAAGTTTTTCAATTTAAGCCTCATGAGTAAGAGCAATAATAAATAAATATATTCATGCCCTTGAAATGCCCTTTGATAATAAAAAAAATTCACAAAAGTTGTATATTAAGAAACTAAAAATTGTACTGAACAACAACAATTTTACGATAGCATTATATAAGACCTATCACTAAATTGAATTTATGGAATTATCTTTAGCAATCACTAATATCATAAGAGAACCAATATTTAGTAGTAGTTATTACATTATCCAACTTGGGATTACTCTCCCAACAGGGGTATAAATCAATATCAATACAAATATTATGTCAGACTGAAAACTCAATTATTCTAACTAAATAAAATACAAACACATGAAGCAAAAGGAAAAAGAATATTTAATTTTTTTTAATGGTAACTTTCATTAAAAGAGAGAAAAAAAACAGGGCGGACATAAAATGAGGTTAAGTTCGTACATTTCACTTTCTTATTTATGATATTTTGTTAGTTGCTACTTTTTTTCTAAAAAAGAAAAATAAAAAACTAAACATAAAGCAATAATGCAAAAGAAGTACCTGTATATATGGGATGTGCTTATAAGTTTTGGAGGTCCCTATACCTTTTTCAAAGGCCATAATAAATAATATACAACTGAAGGAATATCAAACTACAAAAATTTAAGGAATATTAAATAATATACAACTGAAGGAATATTAAATGATTAATATTTAAAAAATAATAACAAAGGGTTACATCCGTGCAAAGAAAATAATCTCATATCTTCAGGAAACCTCCCGGAGCCCTCTGAGGTTCTTGACTCTCAAATTTCAAATACAAATACCAATCAAGTATCTTTTAGTTCCACCAAAAAATAAAAATAGAAATAAATAAATAAATAAAAACTATTTGCACAATTAGCATTGGTTCAAATAAAAAAAAAACAAAGAAAGTTAATTCTCTCGTGTGTAATTAATTTGGTATTTGAATTATAACACAACCACAATTGGCCACCAGCAATAATAACAAAAGTAGCAAGCTAGCTAATACCTTTAGTCGCGACTTTTAAACTGATGGCGAAGTATTTAAAGTGCCTACAAAATTGTAAGTATTGAACACCAAAAGGTAGTAAGTAAAAAACACTTGATTCCTTTTCTTTTGATCCATTATAAAATACACTATTCATTTTCTTTTTTATTTTCATCCCGTCTAAGTTCAAGGTTTATTATTGAAAAAGCACATGGCATTTAAGTTTTTACAGTTAAAAGGCAGTATGTACACCATGAACCACATAATGGAGTAAATAGTGCATAGTTAAAATCTTTTGTTTTTCCCACATTGGCTTAGTTTATTAATTGGGGTGGACAAAAATAGTGCCAAGAAAGACTAAAAAGACTTTCTGAATGATAAAACTTGAAATATTTTTCCTTTGAAATGATTCTTTAATTGCACCATATCTCACAATTAATTTTACAAAAGACAAAAAAAAACAATTGAATAAAAATTTGGAAATTAGTGAACAAAATGGTTCAATGAGAACCACGAATGAATGCTTATTGATCTTATCCCACTCTTGAGGGGTTTGGAGGGTGACGATTGAAGAAGCCTTGGTCTAAAGCGTAAGAATTTAACATAAACTAAAACGGAAAAATAAACAAAATAAAATATCAAATTCTTATACAAATATGGATCATGTTTTTGGCCTTTTGAATATTAGCACTTGTATTGCTTAAAAAAGAGCCCTTGTTACTATACAAAGCTGGCACGATACCGGACTAGGGATCAAATAGGTTAAAGATGAAGTCACCAAGACAGAAAAACAACAATCTTGGAAACAGTTCTTTGACTTGCTATGCAAGGGCTTCGTCCGTGGGTCTCAGCTCGGCATCTACTTTAGCTCGGTTATGGAACCAGCTATACAAAGCGACCTTGTTACAGAACTCGGTGGCTTCAACTCGGTTACAGAACCAGCTATATAAAACACCTAGTTACAGAACTTGGTGGCTTCAACTCGGTTACAGAACCAGCTATACAAAACACCTTATTACAAAACTCGGTGGCTTCAACTCCGTTACAGAACCAGCTATACAAAACACCTTATTACAGAACTTAGTGGCTTTAGCTCGATTATAGAACCAGCTATATAAAACACGTTGTTATAGAATTCAGTGGCTTTAGCTCGGTTATAGAACTAGCTATACAAAACACCTTGTTACATAACTCGGTGGCTTCAACTCGGTTATAAAACCAGCTATACAAAACGCCAAGTTACGGAACTCGGCGAAAATCTCAGCTCAGTTGTGAAACTAGCTAAAAAGCACCAAGTTACAGAACTCGGCAACTACTCCTGCTCTGTCACACAACCAACTGTACAAAACACCAAGTTGCGGAACTCGGCGGCTATCCTAGTTCGGTTGCAGAATCAACTATGCAGTTAAAGAACTCAATGGCTACCTCTAAAAATTAAGTTCGGTTACGAAACCAACTAAAGTTTTCTATCACCAAGGTAAAGCTCGAGTCAGAATTTCATCCAGTTTGCCTTTGTCAGGTTCGACAGTGAACTAAGCTTGACAGTACAAATTCGGCATCAGGATGCAAGTACTTCTTAAGTTACAAAACTTAAGAAAATGGGATTCCGGCTGTTGAACCGAACTCAACTACTTGGTCAAAGAATCAGACATTTATGCTAAGGGCCCAGTTATGGAACCGAGATCAAACGCATGGATGTAATTTTCAAAAGAATGACTGAAGGCAAGTATGAGAAAGAAATTGTATTCATTGATTGAAAAAGAAATTACAAAATTCTTCATTACATATCCCCCACCATTACAAAAGAAAAAGAATACACCAGAAAAAAGTTAAGAAGCAGGGGCCTCGGCATTGGCCTCAGGAGGATCGATCACAGGGGGCTCAGTCGCAGCAGCTTGGGGAGTAAACTCAGGCGGCGGAGTGGACCTCAAGAGTGGGGGCAGGACTCGGCTCAGGCACGGAGCTCGAAAACTTGGGTGGATTCTGATAAATAGGGTGATCCTCGGGAATCCCTGCATTTTTCAATGCAATCTAGCACCCAAGCTCAAACAAGTCCGAGCTTATCTTCTCGACTTGGGCCTCGTAGTCCTTGGTCCTTGGGAAAGCTGCATCAATTTTGGCTTGGACTGAGGCTTGGATTTCAGCCTTTTCCTTGTGCGCTAGTTCGAGCTCGGCCTTCTGTTTCGCCAGCTCGGCCTCAAGCTCGAATGCCCTATTCGCCTTGACCTCGGTCGCGCCCTTCAGCTCATGGGTCTCGGCCTTCAGCTTACAGATTTCGGCAATTGCCAACTCAAGTTCTTCCCTAAGGTTGTTGTTCTTTTCCTCCGCCTCTTTCAACTTTTGGCTACTCCCCTCCAAGGCCTTCGCGAGTTTCTTCTTTTCTGCTTCTAGCATTTCGACCTTGGAGTTGTTTTAATGGGTCCTGTCCAAGACCACCTGAACCCTTTGCACAATCTGAGAGAAAAGCCAAGTGTCAGAGAGAAGCAACTGAGATCGAACACTACATAGGATCTATGATAAAGACTTACCGAGAAAGCTGACTGCAACAATGAAATCAGCAGCCCCATGTCATCAACTTTCTTGTGCCTCTCCATGTCGTGTGGCAGGGCACGGGCCTAGGAAAGTGCGGCGATAACAAGGGCGTTGCCGGCCATCCGGTCCTCTACATAAAGAGGCCTTCCCGGCTCTATCTGAAGGCTCGGCCTCCATGGGGCCAACCCAGTTTGTTAAGGTGCCGAGACAGGGCCGGGGCCTTGCTCTGCTGAGCCCTTAGCCCTGGGTCTCCCCTCTGGCAGAACTCTTTTCTCTTCAGCAGGACGCTGCCGACTGTGCCTAGGCCCTCGAACCTGGGCCTTTTCTCCGAACGACCTCCTTCCCTTACGGCGTCGGTAGAGCATTGCCGAACTGCACCCGAAGCAACAGAAGAAGGAGCTCCGGCACCACTCGAGGCCACGAAGGTGGGAGTAGTGATAAGTGCTTAATTGTTTACAATCTAAGCCCTAATATTTGATTTATCTTATGCTAGTCATAGTTATTTTATTTGATTTTATATATTCTTTATTGATTTTTATGCAAAGGTAAAAAGGAGCAAAAAGAGAAGAATTAAATCATTAATGAAGAAAAAGAAGACAACTCCAAAGTGTGTCACACGCCCCAAGGGGGGGCCCATAGTCATTGCAAAAGTAGAATTTCAGAATTTAGGAAGTCCTATTCAAGTTAAAAGACGAGTTCAAGAATGGAGAAAAACAAGGAGAAAAAAAATGAAAGTTAAAAGGAAAATTTCAAGCCAAGATAGAAGTCCAAAAAGAGGGGTTCCACATTCATTGTGCATGCACCAAATCTGGGTCCACTTTTATTCTCAAATTTCAGATTTAATTCCTTGCAATTAAAATTCAAATTTGGGGGTTCATGTGAGGAATTGTCAAGAAGATACAAGTAAGATCAGAATTAGAAAGTGTTCCTAATTAAGAAAAGAAGACTCATATTCTAATCTAATTAGGAAGCATACTTATAAAGAAAGATGAAGATCTAATCATACAAGGAGAGAAGCCTAAAAAGGAGGATATTCTTCACAAAAGATGGTTGTTGCAAGACTTATAAATAGAAGACACAACCTAGCCACGTCCAGCCATAATACCAGCCATAAAACATCACACAAACCATCCACAAATCAGCTACAATCATCCACAAACCCTAGCAGCCTGATAACTGGTTAAAAAGTGCATATTTATTCTGTTAATCCTAGATATTCTTGCACTTTTATTATTTTATTTTCTTCGATTTATATGCATTTGCTAGTTAATTCTTGTTTTATCTTTTTACAGAGAAAGCTTGACAAAGTTGATGATTTAGTGGTGGAATTGGAGCAAAAGAAAAATCTTGGGCTTTGAAGTGCTAAAAGAAGTGGAAAACAAGTGGTTATGGGTTAGAAAAGAGGCTTGGTCCATATGATTAGTGGATTAGGGCCTATTTTAGCATAAAAGAACCCAATTTGGAGCTTTCTATCACCCTTCTTTGGGCCCCTTTTGATTAATTACGGGATGTTCATTGATTTTCTCTTATTTGTTTTATTTAGGAAGGATTATTTTAGGAGAGAGATAAGGAAAGAGTGTTTTTAGAAAAAAAAGAGAGATATATATATTAGGAGGGAATCATTCTATCATTCTGTTATTCTATTCTGACGTTGAAGGAGAGAAAAAGGGGGAAAAGAAGGAGAAGAAGAAGAAGACTCGAAAGAAGAAGATGAAGAACTCCATGGCTATGGTGTTCTCCTCTTCCACCATCATGGGCTAAGCTTCTCCTATTCCTAGGGTTTAGATGAAACCCTAGTCAAGTAACTCTATCTTTTTTTTATTTAATTTTTGGAATAATTATATTGGGATGTTGATTGTATAACATTGAGATTTATTGCAATTAATGGTTTTATTTTCTTTTCACATATTCAATTTCTGTGATTTTGCATATGTGGTTATACAATGGTGATTCTTATACATACACCAAAACCGTAGGACGAGTTATAACTTAGGAAAACGAGTCGTGTCTATGGCAGTAGAAGTAGCGTAGACGGTTCGTATTATCCAAAGATAATTAGTACTTGGGGTTTTGGTGTGTGATTTTCTTGGTGATTTTATTTTGGCTTGTAGCTAAAATACATCTTTACATCTTAATATAATAACCAGAAATTAATACAATTGAAGATAGTTGCAAGATTAGTGGTGAATTCGACAACCCTAGGAATTCCTTTTTTAACTTGTTCATCATTTGATTTAATTATAATTCTTCTTTAATTTCAGTTCTCAGTTATTTTAGAAAATTCAACAATCAATCACTCTTTTTGGAATTAAAATTAAATCCAACCTTGGTTTTTAAAACAATTAGCAATCTCTGTAGGTTCGACCCTTACTCTACTACTATACAAGTAGTTTAGTTTGGTAATTTGATTGATTTCCACGACAGATCACAGCCATACAACACTATTGGGAGCACCTTTGGAGCATATTTTGGAGAGCTTTCGGAGCAAGGAAAAGGGGAAAAAAGCTGCTGGCAGAATTCTTCTTCTTCTTCAATATTCAGAGTTCTTCTTATGGCTCTATTTTCTATTTTGTTTTCAATTCCAGACATGAGTAGCTAATTTTTTTTAGGGCTAGGGTGTAGTTGAAACCCTAGCCTAATCTATGTAGTCTCTTTTGGCATCTTTTAATTCAAATTTCAGTTTTATTAGTTGAGATTCTAAACCATGTTATTAATTGATGAGTTGTGTATATGTCATGCCAACCATCCTATGTTCAATTAATCTTAAGAGTAGCTAACTTAATTTTGATTGATCTTGATGTTAAGCATCTAGGGTTTAGAACCATGAATAATCTAAGTATATGCCATGCTTAGACTCATGCATTTATCATTCCCATTGTTTTTATGCATTATGTGTGTTTTGACTAGGACATATTCCATGCTTAGTTTTTGCATCATAATGAATAATTCATGTAGTATGCCACTCATGAATTGGGTTTAGGGGAATAGTAATCTAGACGCATATGCCATGGTCTAGTTTGATAGAGTCACTAATAAAATCTGATTTTTGATTAAAAGATAATAAGGGACATGCATAGGATTGGTTAGGGGAGTAGATGAAACCCTAGTTCATTCATTCTCATTGTTTTCAATTCTAATATTAGTTGTGTGTTTTAGATTAATTTCCATTGAGCTTTTGATAATTTAATTTATTGTTTTTAGTAGTTTAATTCAACCTTTCATCATTCAATTGTTTCTTTTAATATTCTGACTTTTAGTTGCTTTTGACATTGTTTTATCACAAGTCTTCGTGAGATCGACCTCATACTTACAATTCACTACACTACATAGTGATCTTGTGCACTTTCGAGTTTTAATTGTGTGCATACTAGTAGCTTATTTCTAGGTTACTCGGTGCATATCAAGTTTTTGGCGCCGTTGCCGGGGACTTGTTTCCATAGAATAGTGTCAAAGCTTGTGTTTGGTGTAGTGTCATAGTCTAGTTTAGTTTTTAGTTCAGTTTTAAAGTACTGTTATTTTTTTTCATAAAAATTCTTCTAATTTCAATTTTTTGTTTTACCTTTCTTACTTTTAGCACATTGCTTATTTAGTAGGTGTTTTCTTGCAGCCATAAAACCTGTATATGCAAGGTAGGCGATCTCAGGACTTAGCGATCATTGTCTACGATCCAGAAATCGAACGAATCTTTAGACTACAGCGAAGGCAAGCTCAGAGGGCAAGATCCAATACTCAGCCCTCATCTGACTTTGAACTTGAAGAAATAAGTGTTAACGAAGTTCAAAGTCCTGAAAGCAAAATGGTTGACGGAGAAGACAATCAAAAGAGACCAATGAAGGAGTCTTTCATTCCCTTGCACACCGAACAGTCATCCACCATTCTTTATCCACCTAATACGGCTGGCAATTTCACCCTCACTGCACAACTGTTGAACATGATGCCACACTATCATGGGTTACCTAATGAAGATCCTTATCTTCATATTAAGGAATTTTTTGAGCTGCGTGTGACATAACAAATACAAGGAGTTACCCCAAAGGGCATCAGGCTACGTCTATTTCCTTTTTCTCTTAAGGATAAAGCTAAAATATGATTAAACTCCTTGGATGCTGGTTCTATCACCTCATGGCAGCAACTAGGTAGTAAGTTCCTAAAGAAATTTTTCCTTACTCAAAAGACAAGGCAGTTGAGAACAGAGATCCAAACATTTCAACAGAAAGATGGGGATCAGTTTTGGGAAGCATGGGAGCATTTTAAAGATTTATTATTAAAGTGCCGACATCACAACATTTCCAAAGATGATCAGGTTCAAGCTTTCTATGAAGGACTCAATGAGCTGAATAAGGGAATTGTAGACTCTGCATGTGGAGGAGCCCTAATGGAGAAAAATAGTGAAGAAGCTTATGAACTTTTTGAAACTCTTAGTGAAAACTCACAACAATTCTCTTGTAGGACCAGACAAATGGGTAAGAAGCAAGGAGTATATGAGGTCCAGTCTCAAGGAAATGTAACTGCCCAGATGGCGGCCATGGATAAAAAGATAAACATGATCATCAAAGCAATGGCTTCCAATAGCATGTTCGGACCACCATCAAAAGAAGTATGTGCTATTTGTTCACACACTAACCATACTACTGAATGTTGTCCCATGTCATCTTTTACAACTCAGGAGCATGCCAATTATGTTGGTAACACATTTCCTAAGCATAACAATCCCTACAGCAATACTTACAATCCTGGATGGAGGAACCATCCAAACTTTTCTTGGGGAGGTAATCAAAACAATCAAGGTAATCAGCAGCAGTATCTAGGATCGCAGAGAAGCTACCAACACCCCCAGAATAATTTTTCTCAGAACATTGCACAAAAGCCACCAGAAGATGAGTTCAAAAGTTTGGTGACCCAGTTTATTCAATCATCTCAGTCTAATTTCCAGCAACATAGTCAAGCAATCACAAATACTCAACAGAGTTTGGCAAAGTTGGAAGCACAGGTGGGTCAGATAGCTAATGCCTTGAGCAAGAGGGAGGATGGAAAGTTCCTAAGTCAAACTGAAATAAATCCTAAAAATCATGAACATTTAAAGGCCATCACCACCCTTACCAAGGAGCCAGAGAAGGTCTACAAGAGAATGAGGCAGCATGGTACATCAATAGACACCAGCGTGAATGGGCCACATGAAAATCCGGAAACTGTAGAAATTGAGCCACAGGACAGTGCAAGGAAAATTGAGACTGATGAGAACCAGAAAAGTGATAAGAAGGGCACAAACACTGCGGCCACTCCTATTCAGGTCACACCTTCTAAAGAACCAGAGAGAGTCTATAAGCCAGTTCCACCTTACCCTCAGTGGGTGAGACAAGAAAAGAAAAGTTAGTTCACGCAGGACATCTTCGAGACTCTAAGGAAGGTAGAGATTAAAATTCCGCTGATTGATGCTATTAAACAGATACCCTCTTATGCAAAGTTTATCAAAGAGTTATGTACAAATAAGAGGAGATTCAGAGATCATGAAGAGGTTAAGTTAACTGAGGAAATCAGTGTAGTTCTTTCAAGAAAGCTTCCTCCAAAGCTGAAGGACCCTGCGAGCTTTACTATACCTTGCAAAATAGGAGATCATATATTTGAGAGAGCCTTACTGGACTTGGGTTCTAGTATCAATTTACTGTCATTCTCAATCTATGAGTATTTGGGTTTGGGAGAGCTCAAACCAACTTCAATTACATTGCAATTGGCGGACAGGAGTGTGAAACACCCACGGGGAATTCTAGAGGACATTTTGGTGAGGGTAGGAGAATTCATATTACCTGCTGACTTTGTGGTATTGGACATGGAAAGTGTATCACTGCCTCACTACCTTTCTATTATACTTGGCCGACCTTTCATGGCCACGGCGGGTTCAAAGATAGATGTACAGAAAGGCACAATTGAAATGAAGGTCAATGGGCAGAAATTAGAGTTCAAAGTGTTCGAAGCTATGAAAATGCCAAGAGATGAAGATTGCTTTCATATTGAGGTGATTGAGCAAGCTATCGAAAAGGTGTTTCCAAGAGCACATGGGTGCAAAGAAGAGTTGGACACATGCATTCAGCAAGGCCTCATCAAATCTGAAATCATGCAAGATAGTGATGAACTGGAGGCGGCACTTATGGGGATTGTAAATCAACTAGAAGTACTCCCCTCCATCCCAAGCAAATATTCAAATTCTTATGAAATTCTTGGTTCTTCCACAAAACAACCCGTTCCTTCTGTTATAAAAGCACCAGAGTTAGAATTGAAGCCATTACCTGAACATCTCAAGTATCACTTCCCACTACCATTCATTGACCCCTTCGAAGTCACTCAGGTTTTTTAGCATGGAGCTATTGAGATCTATAATCCCAAGAATGGTAACAAATTCAAAGTCAATGGACGACACAAACCCTATTGGGAGCAAAATTTTGATAAGGATGTGGGTGTGATTACATTCACAAATCCCTCTTCCACTTGATAGTGAAGCACAGTCTGGCTGAAGACTATAAAGCAAGCACTACTGGGAGGTAGCCCAGATCTTTGTAAGGAAACGTTAAGGATGGCGATACAAAGCTAGCGATGTACTCCATATCCAACTGAGTTCTTTTACCCTTTTCCATGTCTTTCTATTTATTTTTCTATTATGTTTTTAGTTTTTCTTTCTTACTTTCTTTTAAAACATTGCGGACAATGTTTAGTTTTAGTTTGGGGGAAGAGTCTTAGTTAGGATAGAGTCATTAGAGTAAAAAAAAACAACCAAAAATCAAAAAGTATTTGTTTGTTTCTCTTTGAGTCATAGTTCCTTCCTACCATAATGATGAGAAATGATGATTTGTTTTGCATGGTTCATTGAACTTAATTATGCTAGTTCTTTATATTATTCAATTGCTGTAAATCTCATTTAAGCATGTTTGAGCTATCACTGTGTGGATTACAATGTTGATATGGTTGAGGTTGAAAGCTCTTGCATAATTGAATGATTAGATGCTTTTGATGGAAACTTGTATAATATAGTGAGCTTTGAGCCTAAATGCTTATTCTTGAGAGGGTTATATGCTGAGTGATTTGATCTTTCATTTCTTGATCTATTTGATGCAGTTGATTTCATTATCATTCTTTGATCACATGTTCTAAATTTATATGGAATAACATGCTAGAACTCGCATTTTTTTATCCGATCGAGGCATATTTCGACTACACGAAACATAGGATATGATTTTAGGCCATGTTTACCTAGTTTGTGCTTTTCTATCCATTCCCGTTGATGTTTATCACTAGTTATCCATGTTGAGCCTTAATTAAGCCAATTCTTGCACCCATACCAACTCCTAAGTTTGGGGGAGTTACCTTACCTTATGTATAGCCTTACCCTATCTAAGGAAGTATAAAGATGAATTCAAGGTTCACTACAAAATGTGTGCAAGGCTCGAGAAAAAGAACATAAAAGAAAGGTTGCCATTACCCTGCCACTCCATAGTTTCAGTTATGTTTAAAAAAAATAGAAAAGAAAAAGAAAAGAAAAAAAATAAGAAAAACAAAGAATAACACAATAAGGAGGGTATATGTGTAACTCAAGAAGGTAGACAATTAAAATACCAGCCTTAGCCGCCAAAATCAAAAGTGTATAAAGGAACCAGAAGTGTGATTCTATGCAAATTCCTTAGATCTTGTTATCCATTTCCTCTCATTCTTAAACCTTCACCCTAGCCCCATGATAACCCATGTGTAAAAGTCCTAATTGATCCTAGGTGAAGTGTAGTCCCAGTGTGGAGATGAGATGGAATGTGAGCCTATGGTGTGTGATTTCACTTCAAGCATGTGGTATTTTTCATGAGAGCATTGTCTGTTCATTCTTAGACAATTATTGAGTGTTTTATTGTGTGTATCCATAGTGAGGATTGCAGTCAAACTAATATGCAAATGATTGTTTGGTTGTGTGAAAGCCTAAACTAGGAGTTATGTTGGTATTGTTTTACACACGATCCTTTGAGCATGTGGATGTGAGCTAACTTATAAATTGGGTAATCTTTAGAACTGGTTGAGACTCGTGTTTCTTTGAATCATGACATCTCTGAGACTAATGGTGGAAGGATAGGATTCATACTTTAGTGTTTCAAATTATTTTACTTGTTTTTTTTTTTTATTGTTTTGCTCGAGGACTAGCAAAAGGTAAGTTCGGGGGAATTTGATAAGTGCTTAATTGTTTACAATCTAAACCCTAATATTTGATTTATCTTATGCTAGTCATAGTTATTTTATTTGATTTTACATATTCTTTATTGATTTTTATGCAAAGGTAAAAAGGAGCAAAAAGAGAAGAATTAAATCATTAATGAAGAAAAAGAAGACAACTCCAAAGTGTGTCACACGCCCAAGGGGGGCCCACAGTCATTGCAAAAGTAGAATTTCAAAATTTAGGAAGTCCTATTCAAGTTAAAAGAGGAGTTCAAGAATGGAGAAAAATAAGGAGAAAAAGAAGGAAAGTTAAAAGGAAGATTTCAAGCCAAGATAGAAGTCCAAAAAGAGGGGTTCCACATTCATTGTGCACGCACCAAATATGGGCCCACTTTTATTCTCAAGTTTCAGATTTAATTCCTTGCAATTAAAATTCAGATTTATGGGTCCATGTGAGGAATTGTCAAGAAGATACAAGTAAGATCAGAATTAGAAAGTGTTCCTAATTAAGAAAAGAAGACTCATATTCTAATCTAATTAGGAAGCATACTTATAAAGAAAGATGGAGATCTAATCATACAAGGAGAGAAGCCTAAAAAGGAGGATATTCTTCACAAAAGATGGTTGTTGCAAGACTTATAAATAGACGACACAACCTAGCCACGTCCAGCCATAAAACATCACACAAACCATCCACAAATCAGCTACAATCATCCACAAACCCTAGCAGCCATACAGCACTATTGGGAGCACCTTTGGAGCATATTTTGGAGAGCTTTCGGAGTAAGGAAAAGGAGAAAAAGTTGCTAGCAGAATTCTTCTTCTTCTTCAATATTCAGAGTTCTTCTTATGACTCTATTTTCTATTTTGTTTTCAATTCCAAACATGAGCAGCTAATTTTTTTAGGGCTAGGGTGTAGTTGAAACCCTAGCCTAATCTATGTAGTCTCTTTTGGCATCTTTTAATTCAGATTTCAGTTTTATTAGTTGAGATTCTAAACCATGTTATTAATTGATGAGTTGTGTATATGTCATGCCAACCATGCCATGTTCAATTAATTTTAAGAGTAGCTAACTTAATTTTGATTGATCTTGATGTTAAGCATCTAGGGTTTAGAACTATGAATAATCTAAGTATATGCCATGCTTAGACTCATGCATTTATCACTCCCATTGTTTTTATGCATTATGTGTGTTTTGACTAGGACATATGCCATGCTTAGTTTTTGCATCATAATGAATAATTCATGTAGTATGCCACTCATGAATTGGGTTTAGGGGAATAATAATCTAGACGCATATGCCAAGGTCTAGGTTGATAGATGTCACTAATAAAATCTGATTTTTGATTAAAAGATAATAAGGGACATGCATAGGATTGGTTAGGGGAGTAGATGAAACCCTAGTTCATTCATTCTCATTGTTTTCAATTCTAATATTAGTTCTGTGTTTTAGATTAATTTCCTTTTAGCTTTTGATAGTTTAATTTACTGTTTTGAGTAGTTTAATTCAACCTTTCATCATTCAATTGTTTCTTTTAATAATATGACTTTTAGTTGCCTTTGACATTGTTTTATCATAAGTCTCTGTGGGATCGACCTCGTACTTTCAATTCACTACACTACATAGTGATCTTTTGCGCTTGCGAGTTTTAATTGTGTGCATACTAGTAGCTTATTTCTAGGTTACTTGGTGCATACCAAGTAGGGTCGGCAGCAGGGGCATGGAAGAAGGAGCTCAGCTACCAAAGAGTTTAGCCCCAAGATCCTTTGTCTTCAAGGCAGGACGCCGTCGCTCCATATCCTCTCCTCTTTCTTCTTCTTGGTTGGAGGGGGACGAGTTGGCTTCGACGAGTTGAGACAGGTCGGTGGCCTCTGAACCGGTGGGCGATTTGGATGCCTCAGCACCTGAAGCTCTTCGGCGCTCGGCGTCGGTCAGGGCGAGAGCGGGCTCCTTCCTTTTGATGTACGTATGGTACCTCGGCTTGTACCTTAGCAAGTCCCAAGCAGCTCGCCCATGATGACCCTGGTAGTCAGTCTCGCACAGCCTTCAGCCAACTATCATTTCTCTTCCAACCGACTCGCTCGGCCCCCTGCCTTCTCTGGCTGACCTCTGCACGACAAGAAAAGAGTGTCAGCTTGGCAAAACAAGAAAAGAAAACATGAGAACTCAAAGGAGGTCGGTATTTACTTGGAGGAACCCCGAAGTGACGTGGGATCCTGTATGACCTCTCTACCTCAGTCTCGGCCCCGCCGAACTCCCTGTCACCGGAGACAAGTAGACGATCGTCCCCGGCATGTCTGTTCGAATCCTCCAGGTCATAGACAAACGGCTCCCATCTCGGCTTCCCCCGGAGGTAGTAGCAGTGACAGTCCCCTGCGGATTTACGGACATCGTATACTTCCTCGATGTCATGAACACCGAGGTTAATGCCCAGAATCTTATTGAGCTCAGCGACACCCATTATTACTTTGAAGTTGTTGGGCATCAGCTGACAGGGGCTGAATGCCATGTCGCCAAGCAAGCCCTGAGAAGGGGGTGGACAGGAGACCTAACCCCTCCTTCAATTATTGAGACCAAGGGGAATGGCATCCAGCCATCGGAAGGAGTAACCCTCAAAAGGGTTCTTTGGGTTATCTATAGGCCTGTCAATGGGACCGGTCGGGCTTGGGCTTGGGTTGTCCAATCCCGTCCCGAAAATAGGACGAGCCTGCCAGGTGTTGTCCAATCCCGACCCTAAATTGAACGGGCTTACATCTAATCCCGTCCCGTACGGGCCCGGGTTGGGACAGGGCCGGGCCTGGGCTTAGCCCGATCCTGGAGATAAGCAAAACATTATCTAATTATTCCTACTGTCACTAGACACCCGGTGTGAACCTGACTTTAAACCCTCCTCTTTTTTCCAGGCTTGGGACCGGCAATGCAATGCAACAAGCAACATGGCGGACACTACAAAAAAAACTGCTTATAGCGGGGGCCGGCAGCCGCCGGTAAAAGTGGTATTGGCCGCCGGTAAAAGCTTTAGCGGCGGCCACGGTGGCCGTCGCTTAGCGAGGGTATAGATAGAGTGGGTAAAAATCTTAACGGCGTTTCGGTGGCCCCCGCTAAATTTTACTTTTACCGGCGGCCAGTGGCCGCCGGTAAAAGCTATAAAGGCTGTCGCTGTATGCCTGGCCGCCGGTAAAAGCAGAACCTTTTTTTAAAAAATACTGCTTTTAGCGGCGGTCAGGCGGCCGCCGGTAAAAGCAGTTTTTTTTTTTTTTTTTTTTTTTTTGGCAATTATTAGCCGTATCTAGCGCAAAAATATTTACCAAATACACCCAAAAAATAAGAAACAAAAGACCAAATACACCCAAATAACCTTTCAATTTACAACCAATTCAAAAGTACAGTAACCCAAGGTTTGGCCTTTTTTAACTGCCATTTATGTATGTAAGAATATTAAAATATATATTAATACGTTTTTTTGTGCTTATTTTTGTATTACATGCTTAATTTTAAGAGTGAAAATGACACTCCAAGGTTGGTCCATCAGACAATCCATCTGGATCACCAAAGTGTAGGCTTACTTAACTGAAATCCATCCAAGGTTGGTCCATCAGACAACCCATCTGGATCACCAAAGTGTAGGCTCCACTATTACATTCTCATAGCAAAAGGGCAATATACACATCCTGGTGCTGAACAACATATCACCTCTGTCACCATTACAGATTAATAAAGCATTTCTAGATTATAGATAGTTTGCAAAAGAAAAACCTCAATAAAACCAACAGGACACTAGAAACCAAAGAACATCACCCTTTTTTCCACATATTGTAAATTGTAAAGAAAACAGATACAGCAAAGGTATACAAAAGAGACTGTAACTGTATATGAAAATCATACACAAAAGATCACTCATAACCAGCAGAGATGTTGCGCACTCAAGCAGCCAGACCATTCTCTTTTTTATTGCAGTTGTGAAGCGAATGGACGAGATGATGATGACCCACTTGCCTCACCATGGTCAGTTGTCCTCTGCATTCTCGACGAATCACCTGGAGTGCCAGATTCTGAAATGTCCAAGAGATCCAAGGTGTCGGGAAGACATAGAACCTCATCATCCTGTAACCATGAAGTCAAGAGTCAATTTGAACCATTGATCAGAAAGAGAGATGAGAATTCATCTGATTGGGATTATCAGGGAAGTGCTTCTGTCATTAGTGGGAGTGAGAAATAGGTGTCAACTTGCACTTTTGGTTGGTTCACAAAGGTGGGATCTACACATATCCAGTTCTAGTGTCTTCTTTGTACTATGGTAACCAATTAAAGCGAGCATGCATGCAACATTTGAGGTTGCTGAAACTTATGTTCATGTAAGAAGTCCAATAGTTTTTGCAGAAAATTGTTCATGGCTCTGATAGTAGAAATCAAACTGCCAATTTATGATTTTGAGATTTAAAAAAGGCCAAACCAGGTGTCAATCCAAAGTCTGAGGGGACTTGCCATGTATCTCATGAATATATACAAAAGCAATAACTAACAGCAGAAATTATAATATCATGGCCAGTAAAAACAAAGGTAAATGTACAAACTATCTATGGATGCACTTCAATTCAGGGACATGGGTATATCCCTCTTAAGTCATCTGGGGTGACAAAAAAACAAGAAAAAAAAAAACCAGTTCAAACCCAATCAATAGGAGTTGATTATAGTCATAGATATATGGATACTCACATCATAAGCTTCATTGATCCTATGAAATTGAACCCCACAGTTGCTCCCCAAAATACCATCATCAATCAAAAGCCCATCAAAACACCATTCAAAGTAAAAACAGAATCCCAATATCAAAAACTCCCAACAAGACATGAAAAAAATAAATGGCATCAGGAAAAAAAAAAAAACCCACCTGCAATGCAATAAAATGGAGTCAAGTGGATTGGACAATAATATAGATTATAATGCACCGTTTGAAAAAAGTATATCTTGGTTAAAAGTAATACCATAAAAAGACTCCTTTCTTGTGGACTGAAGCTTATAGAACAAGCTCTGTAGAGCTAAAGGGATGCTTCCTGCTGGCATATCATTCTTTGTAGTTGGCATATGGTACACAGCCTGGAATACAACAAACAAATTAGTGACTCCTTTGGCAATAGAACAGAAACAGAGAAGAAGTTATACATTGAGCCATGTAACCATGTCTATCGCCATCATCCCATAGAATGTGAAGTATAACAGTGTGAAGTACATTATGAACAGATACCAGAAGAACTTGGCCCCCGTCCATTCATATCCATTCATAGAATACACTATAAGCCCATATAATAGAGTCTGAACCAAGACATATGGAATCTCAATAGTGACCTGCAAATATGAAGCAACAAGTCAATGTGAGACCCTTAAAGGAGGGAAGTCAGTGAACAACACTAATATTCTATCACTTCTATTAAACGCATATAGGAGGTATTGTTAGATAAGCAATATCTCAGAGGTCTGAATTAAAATCTTGATTAAAAAATTTAATTTTCCTATTTAACCTAAATCACTTCTTTGTAAGTGGGAATGTTTCTGTCTATTACAATATGGTCAATTTATGAAATCTAGTCCCTAAAGTTTTTACTGGTATATGGTGATTGGTTCAGTTTCTATCCTAATCAAGGCACTTTAAATTACAATTTGTACATGGCATTTGTAAAATTAATTACCTGACCAAATGCATAAGGCAAAGCCGAATACATTCCAGCGCCTCGCTCTCTGTAAAATACTGTTCGTTCGACAGCCACAACTGGCTGTATTGATGATGAATTTTGGACACCAAGGAAAAGCACAGCAATATACAATGAACCAGCTGAATTGAATAGATCCTGTTGTTTGTTCCTGAAATTTTCAATTTATGTTAACTACAAGTGGTCATCTAAAGGCTAAAGGATAATATAAGGTCCCTTATCAACGCATTAATGCTTCTCTCTACATTCAGGTTATACAAAGAGATAGCTTACGTTTTGGAGCCTAGATCCCAAAAGACAGTCCCGAATATTAAGGCTGTAAAGATAGTAAACAAAAGTCTCACTGCACTGTATTCAGTGTTGCGCCAATATGACTTGTGTTGTTTCCATAGGCAGGCCAAAAACCAGCCCACTCACACAAAAATCACTCCACCAGGGTAGCCCAAGCAGCCTCTTTTCAGGTACCAGTTAAAAGCTATATCCTTGACTATGTTTATAAAGGACCAGATTTTCAAGGCAATGTTGATGCCTCTTGTCTAGACTTCAAAAATTATAGGTACAGCCATGGAAATCCATTGATGGAAAGTTGTGTATTGAAATGCTGGCTGGAATAGGATCAAACCCATCCCATGACAGATATTGAGAACTTAACCCACCTTCTTTCACCTCCATCTCTTTAGATATTACTGCAGGCTCTTCTGTTGAGAAATCTTTCCTGATATCAGGAAAGGTCACTGAAATTACACTTCTTGATTAGATAATGTAACAAATGAATACCTCATCAAAAAGAACGCTGTAAGCATTCAAATCATGGTAAATTTTCCTATTTTCAGCATGGCAATGATCAAGCGCCTGCACTATATAGTATGCGACCCTCAATCGCATCTCCCATGGCAGCGGCTGCTTATCCCCTACAAATAAACCATCTCACTAGTTCAAAAAAACTGTTATTGAATCCAAAAACCCATTTTGTAGCTACCAATCCATACATGAAAAAAAAAAAAAAAAAAACCACACAAACAAAGACAACATCAGTATAGCATTTATCAAATACAGTGAAAGAGATGCTTGGACAGAGTATCATTAGGCATGTATTCCGCCACCAAAAGCCGCTCATCTCCTTCGGCGCAGCATCCGATCAGATTCACCAATCTCCGATGCCGGACTTTCCCCAAACCTGCCGCCTCAGCCTGCCACGCACCAATCAAAACCCGCAACACTCAAACTTCCAGACCTAAATCCAACAACCTAACAGCATCAAAACCAAAGAAAATGAATCAAAGATCTCACCACGAACTGCTGCGCATCAGGCCACGACTGCTTCGAGAATGTCTTCACCGCGACCAAGCGATTGCTCTCCAATTTCCCTCTATACACGACGTTCGGAGCTTTCTCCCCGCTCTCCGACACAATGCAGTCGGGGCTGAATCCGTTCGTCGCCTTCCTCAGCTCCGGCAGCCCGTACTCCTTGAATACCGGCACTTGCAGATCGTTCTCCGTTGGACCACCATTACCTAACCGATTTCAGCCAAAAAAAAAAAACACACAAGATCAAAGACACAAATCAAAAACAAGAAAAATCCTCATCGAAACGGACAAATTGAAATCCGAAACCGAAACAAATACCTAGATCTGGCTTCTCCTCTGCCTGTACGGACTCTTCTTCTGGGGATTGTACATGGCTCGCCTTCGACTGCAAGCATCCCATCCTTGCGCGGAAACCAAAACCCTAGAGCGAGAGAGGGATCGATGAGGAAGAGAGGGATGGCGTGAGCAGGGAGAGAGCGAGAGAGGGATCGATGAGAGGATCTGATTCGGCGTCGCCGAGACTTGAGCAGGGAGAGAGAGTGAGGAGGAGAGAGCGAGAGAGGGAACGATGAGTGAGGAGGGAACTATTTAACCAGAGCAGACTTCATCGAGAGCAATTGCATTTAAGTCATCTTACACCGTCTCTTTTAAGCGGCCGCCGGTGCAACTTCGACGCTGAATCCATATTTTCTTGTAGTGGGAGTTAAAAACTTTTTTTTTTTTTTGCTAGTGACAGTAGAAAATCAAAAAATCAATAGAAATGAATGAGTATACTATATGCTATATGGGTCAAGTAATGTAGGAATGATTAAAACCTTTTTTTTCCTGTAAAAGTAGAAAATCAGAAAATCAATAAAAATGAATGAGAATAAGTATTCTATATGAGTCAAGTTAAAGTAATGTAGCATCAGTTAAAAACTTTTTTTTTTAAAGTAGAAAATCAGAAAATCAATAAAATGAATGAATATGAGTATCCTATATAGGTCAAGTTATTTAAAAAAGAAATCAACAGAAATTAATTTTCTTTTAATATGTCTAAAACATCAATTAGTGCATTCCCATCATTATCTAAATCACCATCACTAGTTGGGTCATGACTAAACCAATCTTGGGCAGAAGAGGCAGAAGAGCGATTGAATGTGGGATGTTTTTAGGGCTTGCAACATCTTATAAAAGAGATGGACTGATGGAGGGCGCAGTTACAAGAATGCCCCTCCTAACTAGTCGTTTTTTTACTGTTAGTGAGGGACAGTTTAGGTAATATATATTTTTTTATCAAAATTAACTTGGAGCGGGCCGGGCCTGAACGGGCTGGGCATCCTCTGCCCAGTCCCAGTCCCATTTTGGCCGGGCTTTAAAATTATTAACCAAGCCCAACCCACTGGGCTCAAAAATTTTTATAAAGCCCTGTATATTCGGGCTTGGGACGGGCCGGGCTTAGCTTTCTACCCATTTCAACCTGTCCCATTGACAGGCCTAGTTATCTAATTTGGTCTGGACATTATATGGGATCCTATACATCTCCCTCAACCCAGCCATGGCCTCAGGGGTGTCCAGCCAGTGCCTATAGTTCCCCATTTTCCTAAGGATGGAGAAACTGGAAAGAAGAGGGCGATATCCAAAGAAGAAAATGGGGGGGAGGGGGGGGGGCAGAAACCCTAACAGAAATAGAAGATGCACAAAAGAAGGAGATGAGAAAGAAGAAAAACTCACAGAAGGGAAAAGACGGAATGCAAAGGACTTCGGACTCAAACTCGTTAAGACTGAACTCCGGTAGGGCGTCTTCTCTTGCAGTAGGAACTCTCTCTGATGGATGCCAAAGTAGAAGAAGGGAGGAGGGAGCACCTCTATTTATAGAAAAAAGGACACCCATTCGAATTTCAAAAGCACGCGTGCGAGGCGTCACCTCGAACGTCGTACGTGTCGCTTTGAATTGATTGAACGACCAACTAGATGGAGACACGTGTTGCCACCAAAACGCCTCCAGCGTCAATCGAGGCGCTATTAATCGCCTCGAGCAGGCGAAGCGACATCGACCTGCTATTAATTGTCTCGGGCAGATGAATAGACATCATGATAATGATCAGATGTCATGAGCCAACATCGAGATGAAGTTCAAATTTAATACCCAAGACTCTCCCGTCATAATACTTAGCTCCTGACCTCAAAGAGTTGAACAACTCTACGAGGTCAAGAGCTAAGGGCAATTGTGTGGGACGTTTCCCTAAGAGCAAAGTTACGCTAGTCTTGGTAACAGTACCGACTTGGCTTATCTCGATCTTGGTATCCAAGCTCGGCAATAATGCCAAAATACATCCAGCTCGGCAACAGTGCCAGCTAGCACTGAGCTTGAGTTAGCTTCAGTAAGAGTACCAGCTAGGCTCACCTCGGTCTCGGTATAAGGCACCTCAGCATTAGTGCCAGGATGCGTCCATATTTGGTCTCGGTATCATCTTCAGCTCGGCACCACCAACTGAGATGAACACTGAGCCATGATTGCACTCCCAAAAGGCTACGGCTACATTATAGAACGTACTGACAGATAAGATGGGCGCCGGATAATGATAAGGGGTTGTCCCTATCAAACAATCACATCCGCATTAATACAAGAAGTCAGCACTTGATTCGATGGGACAGTGCCTCCACCTACCTCCACTAAGGGAACATGGTGTGGGCTGATGGGATAGTATTTCCACCTACCCCCACTAAGGGAGCGCCAGATGGAACTTCCCCCTATATATATATATATATATATACGAGGGTAAGATCCCAAAGAGGTACGCAATACAACATAACACAACTCAGACCTTACCTCTCCTCTCCATTCATCCATCCTTTGTTCAGTGACTGCACTAAGGCTTCGGAGTGCCTTCGACTGACTGCAGTCAGGGTCTCTGACCTTTGCTTCTACTTCTCCTTTCAGGTTCCAGACATTCAATCTTCCCTAAAGAACTTCATAAAGAAATCCTAATCCATCCTTTTAAGTCCGTATCATTTTAGGCACTTACAACCACTTTGATCGCTCACTTGAACGTTTGTGTTGAATGATCGGATGGTGGAGGAAGCAGTGGCGAGGGGTCTAAAAGGAGTGATGAGTTTTTGCATGAGGCTAGAAGAAAGGGCTTTTCGAGAAGCAAGCATGGCAGCCATGGTTATGGTATTGGTTTTCTAACTTCTTTCTTTTTTGAACGTTTTGAAGATGGGGTTGGAGTAGGTGCTTGTGATATAGAAGAAGGAATTCTTTTGGATATAAATATACAAAGAGAGGGACAGAGAGAGAAAAAATAGTGTAGAAGATTTGAGAGGAGTTGAGAATGGAGAAGGTTTTGGAGACTATACTGAGGCGGTTCCAGACTTTCCATGGAGGGAAAGGTCACTGGGCAGTCTGGATTCTTCGTTGCAGAAGGGGAATTGCTTCTCCCACCCCATCCGACCCTAGCAAGCACATCTTCCCCGCCTACGGCAATGCCCCCGCCTTCTTCGTCTAGATGGGCGCCTACCGTGGCGTCCCTTTCACCGTCGTCGGCCTCGTCCAAATTAGTACTGTGAATGGGGATATCCCTGCTTGTGTTAGTATTGTGAGCAGGGATATCCCCGCCCACTAGAGTAAAATTTGTATCAGTTGAGCTGGGGATATCCCTGCACAAATTAGTGCTGTGAACGAGGTTGAAGAGAGATCCGTTCGAATCCCAAAAAAGGCAAATGTGAAAAGGGTGTTCGACATTCTTTATGTTGTAATGAAAGATGAACGAGGATATCCCCACTCATTTACTTAGAATGAACTGCGATATCCCCGCTCAGCGCAAAAAAAAAAATAGCGAGAAGACCAAATTGGTCAATATAAGACATTGATGGCGTTTTTTGCTTTTGACCAGTCTAAGGGGATTTTTCTGGTTAAATCCTCTTTGTTAGGAATTTTGTGTATTGCAATTTGATGGATGCATTAACATTTTAGCATCATTTGAATTTTCACACATGCATTATTTTAGAAAAACTTGAAATCTTGATTTACACATGCATTGTTAGAAATATTGATTTATGCATGTTTTGTTTTTTAATTTGGATGCATTTTTATTTGAAAAGAAGTTTTATGAATCAAGCAAGCCTATGAGTTTTAAATCTTTCAAATCATTTTAGGCTTTTTATGTTTCATGTTTTTAAACCTCTTAGTTTGATTTAAAACATGATTCTAAGCTTGATTCAGTGACCCAAAAGTCCCCATATGAAAATACTTGAAATATGCTAATTTAGGGGAATTTGGTCCCTGGGCCCAGGTCGACCCGCAGTGTGCTCGGTCAATCGAGCCCATGGACCCGGTCGACCGAGCACACATGGGGTCAACCGGGGAAAAGAGCCATTGGCTCTTCCAACGGTCATTTTTCTCACCGTTTGGAGCCAGGTCGACCGGGCTTTGTACCAGGTCGACCAAGCACTCGCAGAAATCCATTTTTTTTTATATAAATAGTGGTTCATTCCTTTGAAAAATTAGAGGAACAAAGAGGCCCCTCCTTGAGATGTTTTGAGGCCAATCAAAGGGAAATGAGCTAAGGGATGAAAGGGGTCATTTTGAAAGCTAAAGCTTGGTTCCATTGAGTTAAATCACTAAGTAAGCTTTACTTTCCTTAACCATATGTTATCATGATTTGCTTTATTATTGGTAAATCTTTTCTAGCATGA
Organism: Cinnamomum chago; assembly: GCA_038049695.1. Taxonomy (NCBI): domain Eukaryota; kingdom Viridiplantae; phylum Streptophyta; class Magnoliopsida; order Laurales; family Lauraceae; genus Cinnamomum; species Cinnamomum chago. The sequence goes on from CP142457.1 coordinate 34,861,996, forward strand.
TAAACTATGTTTTGTTGTGTCCTTAACATGTATATGTTTTGAATTGATTTATTGTTTTAGATGCATCACCTTGATTCAATCAAAGTAGTACTTAAATTGGTATATCTAAGTAAATCATGTTAATGAAAACATCTTTGAAATTATATGTAACATGATTCTTATACTTGGTTGAATGTATGGTTGTTGTTTTTCATCATAAGAAAATCTCTTTCAAATCTATCTTATGTTTTGGATTCAACAACTTCACAAATCATATGTACTTTTGTTTTAAAGTTTCCCAACTTGCCTTGCTTTGATAGATATATCATTTTCAAGTTGAATTTATAATTACATATGATTTGTCCCCTAACTTCAATCAAATTTATTTTTATGTTTTATGCTTATAGCAAACACATATTGAGCTACATTGTTAATTTGATTGACATCCCTATGCATCACATGTTTTGTTCTTAGAATTTCACAACTTGTTTAAAATACATATGTATATCTTTTACAAGTTATTTTTAACATGTGATTAGCATTCTTTCCTCAATCATAAATGTTTTTATGAGCTAAAACTTTCAAAAGCCTTTGGCATACATTTATGAGCTTTCATTTTCAAATTGATTGAGGACATCATACATACACATTGTGCATTCATCTTCGCATTCAGTGTATGTGTGTGTGAATTAGATTTTCACTTTCATATCCGCCTAATTAAGAGGCATTGTAATGAGCTATTAATTGTATCTCCATCAAGTGTATTATAGACACTACTTAGAGAGATAAACAACCTTTTGGTTGAAGAGGTTATTACTTAGCCTAAGAAAGCATAGTGTAGAGGTTATTGCTTAACCTTGACAAGCATATTGTAAAGGTTATTTGTTGAGTTCATAAATTTGCACATTTACGCACCATATTAAGATGAATTAGAGATTTAATTAGGTGATTTGCATCATTATTCATCTAATTTAATCATTTCATTCATTTTCACCTAGGAATCTAAATTTTCATACTTTTCATACGTTTTCTGCATTAACTTAGACTGTTTTGCAAATTTTCTCCGAAGAGTCTCAATTGGAGTAGAACTCTATCCGGATGGGTCCCGCTTCAATATGGGCTCTTCACTATTTAATGTGTTAAATTAGAATGTGCAGAAAATGAGAATTGCAGACCTCTGTCACGGAACCCACTTTAGAGCACACATAGTTATCATGGGCCCTGCATTGCTGAATTGAAGATTGAAAAGAAGAAAATGGAAGAATTCACCATGTGGACCTCACACACAAGCCATATGCAAATCAATCAAAAGAGGGGTCCACTCATCATGTCACTTGAACAATCCTAATTACAGTAGAAGACTTCTCATAGGGCCCACCATTCAAACAGTTGAAATGTCTCACATGACATGGTCTACAGTAGTTGCAAATTTGAAATTATTAATGGATAATTCAAAGAGTACAAATTCTGATTGGAACAAAAGAAGAAGAGTTTGAATCATCCACATCTGATGTCCTTTCGAAAATGAAAGTTGTGTAGAGATAGAATCTATTGCAAATCAAATTTTAGAAGTTAATCCCGTTTTTCTCAGGATAACTAATCTTCAAATGGCCATAACTTTCAATCCGACCGTCGAATCGATGAAATTTACCTACCGTTGGAAATCTTATTCAAAGTAGATACTCGTGGAGCCCAAGAATGTGCAAATCAGAGCTATATTGACAAAGTTATGGGTCCGGAGATTTTCATGTCCATTTTTAGACGGGATTGCAAATTAAATCCACACCGTTGATAATCAATTGCTGCACATCCCTTGTGGGACCCCATTTGAAGATTAGCCAAGCCACCCAGAGGTTTTCAGAAGCTTCCACCTCATTCAAATTCAAAAGAGGATAAGAGATATACCTTATCAATGAAGAAAAATCAATCTGCAGAGAATGTGTCTAGATTCAATGTATCTGATAGATAACCGAAGAAATAAAAGGAACCAAAAAGTAGCATACGAGAGTAACTCCCTCCCCTTGGACGTCCATAATCACTCTCTCTCTTCTTTCTCTTCTTTCTCTAATTAATAGAATTTAATTTTTATTTTTGGGTATTCTGGAGCCCTGTTCCAGAAATTAGGATTTTTAGAAAAGAGATTTCTGAGAGATCATTGTACAAGGAGATGCTATCAATGAAATTACTTATGGAGTTCTTTTCAATGGCTAGCTAGATTTCTGGATTGGGGCATACAGATGAAGCTAAGTAGATCTTTGATTTAATCTATGTTATTTTTCTATTACTTTCTTGTCTCTTTTAAATGCATGCTCTATTAGAATAATAGATCTGTCTTCATGCCTTAGGCAGCCTCTATTTTGATTTCTAATGAAAATAGTTTGATGATTTATACTTATTTTGATAGATTATGCTTAGTGCTGAGATCCTTTGATAATTTATGCTTAATTTGATGAGTAATGCTTATGATTTTTCATTCCTTTATGAGGTGAAGGAGGTCTTGGGTTGTAACCGTTTTTTTTTATTAAAAATTTATTTTTGCAAAAGGCAAATCCTCCGGATCCAAAACATTGATTTGTTTATGATCTGAGTTAATTTTTTTAGACAAATAATAGAATAATTGCATGGATGGATTAATTATCTTGCTTAGTGGATTCTGGATGCTCTGATTTGTTTTATATATTTGATTGGTTGGTTTTTCTGTATTTTTCTAGTTTTTTTCTTAGATCTCAATTACTTGTTAATCTTTGATTAAAAAAATCAGATTTTAAATTTTAACTTAGTAGTGCTCTTTATGGGATTCGACCTGTATTTGCCACTCTCTCAAAAGGACAGCGGTGCACTTGCAGGATTAAAAGATTGAATTTAAATTCACATCATGTTTTTGGCGCCGTTACCGGGGAGCCAAATCTGAGTTTTTATTAAAAATCTGAAATTTTTTTTTTTTTAAAGATTCATATGCTAGCTCATATATTAGGTTGTATTAGTTGTTTAGTCATCTAATTTGCATTAGTAGTGTTCTTTGCAATTAGTATTAGTTAGTATTTCATCTTGCTAATTTTTCAGACTTTTTCTGATTTTTTCTGATTTTTCTGATTTTTTTTATTAATTGAATTCTAGGAATAAATAATTAATTAATAAAAAAAACCAAAAATTTTTTTTTTTTTGAAGGATTTCTTTTAATTCCGAATTTCAGTAAATAAAAATAAAAAAATTTATTTTAGATTGGTTTAACTAGTGTCCTGATTAGAGTAGGATTGGTAAAATAAAGTTTAATAAAAATCTTTAGGATTAGTTGTTTTGATTAATATGCTAACTTTTGAATTCTGAAATTAGGTAGTTAGAAATTTTAAAATTCTATCTCTTAAGTTGTTTAGATTAGTTAGAGTTTTAAAATCTAAAATTTGAATTGGATAAGATTGGATTTCATATAATTAAAAGCTTTTTAAAAACTCTAACCATATCTAGACACTTGTTTGTATAATTTAGAATTTCTGATTTTTTTTATTTTGTAGATAGAATTTTTGATTTGTTTCAATAACTTAGAATCCACTTTGATAGAATTTTTATTAACTTGGTGTCTTTTGAATTTTCTTATTTTTTTTTTAAATTAGGATAAGATAGAATTTTGAGTTGATTTGTTAACTTAGGATTTACTAACAAGAGTTTCTTTTGAATACGTTACCTTGGTAAGAGGAGAGTTGCACAAAAACAGGAAACTGCGTGGATTTGCTCTAAGCAAACAAGTTGCTCTCAGAATTGCTAATAACAAATTGCTCTCAGAATTGCAAAATTTGCCAAAAAAAATAAAAGAGGCGTGGGCTCGCTATAAGACTTTCTAAACTTTACCCCACGAATCTTTTACTTGCAAGTGGGGCTTGTGTGATTTCATTTCAGCAAGTATGATTGTGTGATTGACACACCAAGTAAACTAGACCCCACACACATAGTTAAGGGCAATTGACCCCAATAAGATAAGGATTGGGTTTCATCACCAGATCCTTGCCCAATTAGGCTTAACCACCTCTCACATAGCAACCTAAACATTAATTAAAATCAAGTAGAAACAAGACCATAAGACTCGAGCTCAGTAGGACAAAGACCACAAAAGGTTGCACCAGTTGCGCTCTTTGGTCAAGTTGATGTCTAGGTAAGTCTTGTCTCTACCAAAAAGGGTGGCAGTCTCTGTTCTAGGAGTTTGGTTCTTAAGCGGGACCCTTGCCAAGTGCATTGTGACCCCACCACTCATCCTGGGGACTTACCTGGTCGATTTGACTTCATAAGACCAGATTGGAGGCCTTAGTGCACTCTTCAAACCAATTAAGAGCTGTCTAGTGAGTTAGGTTAACCCTAGGATAATTTCTTGTGCTCAATCTTTGTGCTTGACTGCTTGTGCATCATCTAGTAAGACCATTAGGGCCCCGCATATAGATTAGGCTTGCATTTCTTTAAGGTTGAACCCGATGCAGGCGTTCTAAACCTGAGAGAGATAAACTGTGGGTACGCAAGAGTAAAAGGTTAGTCAGAATAAAGCCCGAATTAGCCTTAACCATTGTTGGAAAGTCTTCCATCTTTGAAGAAATTATTAGGATGGCTGATCAAGTGGACCCACCCATGACTTTGAAGGACTATATGTACCCCACCAGGACAACTCAACCATCCTGCATCACCCTGCCTCAGACCAATGCCACATTTGAGCTGAAATCTGGTATAATTCATATGCTCCCAGTATTTCCTGGGCTAGACCAGGAAAACCCATATCAACATATTAGGGAATTTGAGGACATTTGTGGGACCATGAGAATCAATCACATGACTGAGGAGGCCCTTAAACTTAGATTATTTCATTTTTCCTTAAAAGCGAAGGCTAAAGCTTGGCTTTATGCCTTACAGGCCGGGTCCATCACTACATGGGCTAAGCTAGTCGAAGAATTTTACAAAAATTTCTACTCCAAGCAAAAAACTGCTTCAATTAAGCAGGCCATAAATGGATTCCATCAAATGGAAAGGGAGACACTTTACAGTTTTTTGGAACGGTTCAAGGACCTCTTAATCCAGTGTCCCCACCATGGATTTAAAAAAATCTGATTAGTCCAAATTGTGTATGAAGGCATGGATTACCCAACCAAACAAATGACAGAATCTTTCTGTAGTGGGAACTTTACACAGAAGACAACAGAAGAAGCTTGGACATTTTTGGAAGATACCGCTGAGAATACATTGCAGTGAGCCCCAATCAAGAGGGAGCCCACTAAAACCACCATTCCTGAAAAGGGGGGATGTTCAAACTTGAACCCAAAATTGAGGTAGAGGCCAAATTAGCCACTCTGGTGAGGAGAATAGAGGCCTTAGAGCTGAACCAAAAGCCCACTCCAAACACTTTGGAGTCATTAAGATATAATCAGGCCTTGAATGGAGGGATTGACCCAATAACTTTGGGTCAGACCGAGTCTGTTGAAGAGGTGAATGCGCTATATCAAAACACTCGTTTTGATAATCATCAGAGGTATGACCCGTACTCTAACACATACAATCTAGGTTGGAGGGATAATCCGAATTTTTCTTGGACCAAAGGCCCAACTCAAGGTGGCCCATCACAATCCCATCAACTTCAGTCCAGTGCCCCACCCGGTTTCCAAAAGCCCAATTTCACCCCCAATCTACAAAATCAGCGAATAGATTCTCTTGAGGAAACTATGAAACTGTTAGCTCAGAATACCCTCCAGTTTCAGCAAAGCACTGTTCAGAGCTTAGATGCTAACACACAATCAATTGCAAAACTGGAATATCAGATGGGCCAACTAGCCAACTCCATCAGTGCCAGAGACAAGGGAACCTTCCCTAGTCAACCCGAACCTAATTCCAATGGCCAAGTCGTTCATGATCCTAAAGGAAAAAGCCTGGAACAAGTCCAATCCATCATCACTCTTAGGTCGAGTACACAGGTTGATAACAAGGTGGAACTACCCAAGGAACCTGAGGAAGAATCAAGTGAGATAGTGGAAACTGAGGAACCAAGTGCGAATGCTGAACCCATATTAGAACCAGGGAACCCAGTCAATGCCGAACCATCACCTAGTGAGCCCACTCCTAGGACCTATGTTCCCAAGGCACCATACCCACAGAGGCTATGCCCAGCAAAATCAACTGTTCAGTTGGATAAAATGCTTGAAGTATTCAAACAAGTGCGGATTAATATCCCACTGCTTGATGCAATCCAACAGATTCCGGCCTATGCAAAATTTCTAAAGGACCTTTGCACCTTCAAAAGGACTACCAATGTACCCAAGAAGGCTTTTCTAGCCCAACAAGCTAGCTCAATCATTTCCTGTCCCACTCCGATCAAATACAAGGACCCAGGGTGTCCTACCATTTCTTGCCAGATAGGGGACCATCACATAGAGAAAGCTTTGCTAGACTTAGGTGCAAGTGTGAACCTTCTTCCGTACTCTGTTTATGAAGAATTAGGTTTAGGGGAGTTGAAAAGGACCCATGTGACCTTGTAATTGGCTGATGCATCAATTCGATACCCCAAGGGGGTAGTTGAAGATGTTCTTATCAAAGTCGGAGACTTTGTGTTCCCTGTCGATTTTGTTGTCATGGATATCAAACACACATCTGGGGCTGAACCTAAAATTCCAATAATCTTAGGGAGACCATTCCTTGCCACCTCAAATGCCTTGATCAATTGTAGGAATGGAGTGATGCAAATTTCTTTTGGGACCATGACAGTTCAAGTGAACATTTTTAATGTCATTAAGCAACCTCCTGATGAAGATGATGGCATTTTTAAAGTTAGTTACATTCATGAATTGGTGGAAAATCACTTACCCCATTTGAAACTTGAAGATCCACTAGAGGCTTGCCTAGCTCACTTTGGACGTGATTTTGATATAGATTGCCGCATTGAAAACGTGTATGCACTACTAGATTCAACCACATTCATGGAAAAGAATAGGTGGCAACCTAAGCGAGAGATCTTGACCTCAATTTTGGAAGGGAAGCTTGTTTGGGATCCAGGTGGATTCCATGTTAGGTGTCAAATAGGGTAGCTTCTTTTTCTTTCTTATATATATATGATTAGTTTAGGTTATCTTTTGTCATTTTTTTTTACTTACCTTGGATAGGGGAGCGCCATGCAAAATCATCAGGTAACTTATTCCCTTTACCTCCTACAATTTCTTTTTCCTCATGTTCCATTATCATTTTCTGCATGACATGCACGACATCGAGGACGCTGTCTAGTTTAGATTTGGGAGTGGGAACAAGCACACTTGTCCAATTTTTAGGGTTTTTTTTTCAATTTGAGGCAAACTTTTAATTTAAAAAAAAAATTTAGGAAAAAGTTTTTGTGCAATTTTATTTTATTTGAGTAGTTTTTAAAGGAATTGATAAAATTCAATGATGCTCGAAAACCTGGAATTTCAAAATTTTTGGAAGGAAGTAAAATGAAGGTTCATCTTTTCGAAAATATATCAAAATAGTACTAAACATTGGTTTTCACTGAAACACGTATACATTTATCAAGATTTTGGATAGGAAGCCTTGGTGTTGACACTACACCAAAAATCGGAAATTGGAACGGAAAAGCGTTCCTAATCCTTCCGTTCCTAATCCGTTAAAGTGTTCCAATTTCCGTTCCAATTTGGTACCAACCGTTCCTAATCCAAATTGGAACGGAAATTGGAACACTTTAACGGATTAGGAACGGAAGGATTAGGAACGCTTTTCCGTTCCAATTTCCGATTTTTGGTGTAGTGTGAATTTAGAGTTTCTCAAGAAAGATGGGATGACTTTCTAAAGTCTAGCCTTGTAAGTCTACCTGGTTCATTGGGATGGTTAGGCCAACCAACACCATTAGATTAATTCGGGTGAATTGAAAAAGGCTGTCTATTGTTTAGGGACTGTAAAAAAAATAAAAAAATGTAAGTGTTTAGTTAGAAGTTTGAAAAGAATAAAAAATTGTGACTAGTTTGGGTTTGTAGCCTTTTTAACCCGAGCAAGTAAGCCCTTAGAGGTATTTACATACCTAGTGCCCTAAAGACATCTGTTTTGGGAGTCATTGGCCGATTGCTCGTTACATGGGTTAATTAGAAAGCTTAAGGGACCTAAGCATTGCACAGTCAGTGTGTTTGCCAAAAAAAGAAAAAAGAAAAAAAAATAGAGATGCATCATGCATCCTTTGTAAAAACAGTAGTGTGAAAGCCGTCATAGTAGGCTTGAGAGGGAACTTATGAGCCACTAAATCTAGGAAAGATCAGAGCATTTAAGGGATAATTCTGTTTTCATGACATCATAGCGGAACATTTGAAAGAATATTGATTGGATGTATACACTTGCACAAGGAACACAAAAGTTTGGTGTTTGAAAAAAAAAAGTTTGAAATTAGAAGGATGAACCGAATTTTGAAAAGTCTGAGATTATGACTATTCTGGGTTACACAAAGAGTATTCGAGATAACTTGATTTCTCTTTGAAAAAGAAAAAAAAATTCTTTGTTTTTATTTCTATGTGTTTTTAGGATAAATGAATTTTGTAAGTATATTCACTGCAAACCCTCACGAGGCACAACTCGTCCGCTAGGGGGAACCTAGGAGTTTAAGGGTTTGTTGCATACGCTAAATGCAACCAAGAGCACCAGCGAAAGTGGTTTTGTTTTCATATTTACTTTCTTTTTTTTTTAGATTATGTCAAAGAACTTCAAACCTTTTTGTTCGCAACTTTTGCTAAGGGACTAGCAAAATGCTGGTTAGGGGGTGTGTTGAGTTCATGAATTTGCACATTTACGCACCATATTAAGATGAATTAGAGATTTAATTAGGTGATTTTCATCATTATTCATCTAATTTAATCATTTCATGCATTTTCACCTAGGAATCTAAATTTTCATACTTTTCATACTTTTTCTGCATTAACTTAGACTGTTTTGCAAATTTTCTCCGAAGAGTCTCAATTGGAGTAGAACTCTATCCGGATGGGTCCCGCTTCAATATGGGCTCTTCACTATTTAATGTGTTAAATTAGAATGTGCAGAAAATGAGAATTGCAGACCTCTATCACAGAACCCACTTTCAAGCACACATAGTTATCATGGGCCCTGCATTGCTGAATTGAAGATTGAAAAGAAGAAAATTGAAGAATTCTCCATGTGGACCCCACACACAAGCCATATGCAAATCAATCAAAGGAGGGGTCCACTCATCATGTCACTTGAAGAATCCTAATTACAGTAGAAGACTTCTCATAGAGCCCACTATTCAAACAGATGAAATGTCTCACATGACATGGTCTACAGTAGTTGCAAATTTGAAATTATTAATGGATAATTCAAAGAGTACAAATTCTGATTGGAACAAAAGAAGAAGAGTTTGAATCATCCACATCTGATGTCCTTTCGAAAATGAAAGTTTTGTAGAGATAGAATCTATTGCAAATCAAATTTTAGAAGTTAATCCCGTTTTTCTCAGGATAACTAATCTTCAAATGGCCATAACTTTCAATCCGACCGTCGAATCGATGAAATTTACCTACCGTTGGAAATCTTATTCAGAGTAGATACTCGTGGAGCCCAAGAATGTACAAATCAGAGCTATATTGACAAAGTTATGGGTCCGGAGATTTTCATGTCCATTTTTAGACGGGATTGCAAATTAAATCCACACCGTTGATAATCAATTGCTGCACATCCCTTGTGGGACCCCATTTGAAGATTAGCCAAGCCACCCAGAGGTTTCCAGAAGTTTCCACCTCATTCAAATTCAAAAGAGGATAAGAGATATACCTTATCAATGAAGAAAAATCAATCTGTAGAGAATGTATCCAGATTCAATGTATTTGATAGATAATCGGAGAAATAAAAGGAACCAAAAAGTAGCATACGAGAGTAACTCCCTCCCCTTGGACGTCCATAATCACTCTCTCTCTCTCTTCTTTCTCTTATTTCTCTAATTAATAGAATTTAATTTTTATTTTTGGGTATTCTGGAGCCCTGTTCCAGAAATTAGGATTTTTAGAAAAGAGATTTCTGAGAGATCATTGTACAAGGAGATGCTATCAATGAAATTACTTATGGAGTTCTTTTCAATGGCTAGCTAGATTTCTGGATTGGAGCATACAGATGAAGCTAAGTAGATCTTTGATTTAATCTATGCTATTTTTCTATTACTTTCTTGTCTCTTTTAAATGCATGCTCTATTAGAATAATAGATCTGTCTTCATGCCTTAGGCAGTCTTTGTTTTGATTTCTAATGAAAATAGTTTGATGATTTATATTTATTTTGATAGATTATGCTTAGGGCTGAGATCCTTTGATAATTTATGCTTAATTTGATGAGTCATGCTTATGATTTTTCATTCTTTTATGAGGTGAAGGAGGTCTTGGGTTGTAACCTTATTTTTTTTTATTAAAAATTGATTTTTGCAAAAGACAAATCCTCCGGATCCAAAACATTGATTTGTTTATGATCTGAGTTAATTTTTTTAGACAAATAATAGAATAATTGCATGGATGGATTAATTATCTTGCTTAGTGGATTCTGGATGCTCTGATTTGTTTTATATATTTGATTGGTTGGTGTTTCTGTATTTTTCTAGTTTTTTTTCTTAGATCTCAATTACTTATTAATCTTTGATTAAAAAAATCAGATTTTAGATTTTAACTTAGTAGTGCTCTTTGTGGGATTCGACTTGTATTTGCCACTCTCTCAAAAGGACAGTTGTGCACTTGCAGTATTAAAAGATTGAATTTAAATTCACATCATTATTGCTTCGCCTATTGAAAAGCATAAATAGTGAAAATCCGGTGGGGTGTTGGATCACAAGCCGGTAGTGGATGTAGGCATTGAGACCGAACCACTATAAATCCTTGTGTGATGGTGCATACTTTGTGGTGATTGTTTTTGTAAGCTTCCGCATTTTTTTACTTAATCATCACTTGTGACTAGTTTAATTTAAAGAAGTTAAAATTGATCATAATTGAAGTTCACCCTATTCACCCCCCCCCCCTCTAGGGTTCGGATCACGGACTTACACTCTTTATGTAAATTGGAAAAAGGAATAATAATAAAGTCAAATGTTTGTTTATTACAACTAGGATTTTATTTTATTTTTCTAATTTAATTCAGTCCTAGATTGAAATTAAAACCCCCATCTACTAAAATCTTCATTGTGAAAACATACTCACGGTTAAGGGTGTTGGAACCTTAATTTCACACACATGCCTAGGGATCAATCCTTGGATCTCTCAATTATTTATTTATTTATGTTTGCTAAATTGGGCTATTGGTAACAAGTAATACTTTAAACTTGGAAATATAGAGATCGATCTTATGTGGGTAACACTAAGGTGCCAACACCACTCATCCATGAGTGTGTTAGCTCAAGTATCTCAATTTTAACCCAAAATATGGGTTTTGACCATACAAGTGTTCATAAACCTAAGTCTTATCTCATAGGCGTTGGCATTTAGGGGGCATTTGTGTAGAGCCGTGGAAGTGCAACTTATCTGAAGATTTGACTCAAGATAGATTAGAAAGGAGAAATAAAATTAATGCAGTCTACACCAACATAGTTGGGACAAGGCTTTTGATGACGACAACAATGACTTACTAAGTCGTAGAAGATGAAACTTGCATTTCCTCTTTTGTGGCACTGTAAGTTTGACCTCACTAAACCATACTTTTGGATCTCATTTCGTACGGAAAACAAAGGCAAAAGGGTAGATTTCTAACTTTTCTGCAGCTGCACACGTTGAGGAAGGCATCTCCTCCCCTTTGCGCGGCAAGTCCATTTGCACAAACGTGACCTAAAAGAATTAGTGCAAAACAAATTCTACAATAAAGGATGGTTCAAGAAATGACAATATTATATTAAAAGAAAAACTAAGAGTTATAACATTGACTTAAGATCTTTAAAGCAACATAAAACAAAGCATCCTTAAATAGTAAAAAATGAGCTAACCAAATCCCGACACTTTTGGAAGTGTTAGAAGAGGTGTTGCACTTCTTAAAACCTTCAAATATCATTCTATCTTGTGCAAGGTATCATTTGCTGCGTACAAACTTGTAAATAATTCTCCAATATATGCAGAGGAAGGTAGTGGTGGAACACAATCTATCATGAGGTGGGGCTAATTTTACTTGCTGACCTGCCATTATATTGGCCAACCTTTAAACTAAGGGCACCTTCATTCATTAATCTCCTTCAGAATTTTATCAACTTGCTTCTAGCTTGACATTAAAGACCAAGGGACTGTGCCTGTAGTTTGTATAGCATGCTAGATAATGAAGGAATATCCTTAAAAAATTACCTTCTCTAGGTGGAGAGTTTTACATAGTTGAGCCCCTCTATAAGATATGAAAATCTGTTTTGGAAATTTGCTAGGTTAATAAAAGTAATATAAAGCCTCAATTTTTTAAATAAGGGGTCACATCAAAAGTATACATTTTCAAAATTCACTCATTCTAAAAGAAGTAAAAAATCAACGTCCATTTTCCATTAAAAAAAAAACTCACTTTTTTACAGAAAAAGCCAAAAAGATTCTCTACCAATCCACTAAAGACAAAGTACAATCATAACTCTCTTATATTTTATTCTCTCTTTATTTGATGATTTACATTACTTTTGCTTTAATAGTAAATTGCCGAACAGTGAGCCAGTTTGACAATTTACTATTAAAGTAAAAGTGATATAAAGCATCAAATCAAGAGAGAAAAGATTATTAGATGGTTATTATGGTATTTTATATTTAGTGGATTGGTAGAGAATCTTTTCTACTTTTTATATAAAAAATGAGTGTTTTTTTGTCATTTTGTAAATAAGAGGGTTATATGATGATTTTTTTTATCTTTAGTGGATTGCTAGAGAATCTTTTCTCCTTTTTTTTTATAAAAAGTGAGTGATTTTTTGTCATTTAGTAAAGAAAATAGGTTGCTTTTTCACTTTTTGTTTGAAAAAAAAAAAGAAAGAAATTTTAAAGATGTATATTAGGAAATTTTGAAGATATATATATTTTTTATGTGACTCTTTATTACAATATTTTTACTAATCTAAGTAAATTATCAAATGCGTATTTGGGCGTGTTTGGATGTATGGTGAATTAAAGTATGGTGAGGTGAAGCATGAAATCAAGAAAGAATAAAACATAAGGAGTTATGATGGTGTTTTGTTCTTAGTTATTTGGTATGAAATTTTTTTAAATTTTTATATGGAAAAGTGAAGTTTTTTTTTTATCTTTTATTAGAGAAAGAAGGTTGTTTTTAATTTTAATTTTTTTTAAAAAAATAAATTTTTATTTAAAATTATATTCTTTTAATGTGACTCTTGTGATTCTTATCTAGATTCACTCTCCACTAAGCCAAACACGAATAGATTTTCATTTCAACAGCTGTGGAAAAGGCCAGCTGTGTCCTAAATGGATTTTTTTGGAATCCCCCCCATAAGTGCCTTTTCATCTTTCAATACGTGCCGAAGTACAAATCAACCGTACCGCATCCACGCTTAGTTGATAATGTTGACCAGAAACCGTAGCGTGCATAGGTTCCTGATGGTTAAAGGGTATTTCGGTCAGTCAGTGGAGACGCACCAACCAATGCAGAATCCACGTGGAATGACGCCGGTTCTCAGCCTTCTTATCCCAACAAAGTCAGGGGCCCAGGCATCAGCGGCTGCTGAAAATTAGTACAAAGGTACATCAATATCATTGAAACGTGAATGCCTCTGTTGTTTTGCCAATTGTTCAATTGTTCGAGGAAGAGAATCCCCTCTTAGGTCCATTGGCTCCAATGAAAGGTGCCAACATGAAAGGTAAATGTTTTTTCCTTTATAAGGGTACGTTTGGGAAGGGAGGAGGGAAGGGGAGGAAAAATTTGAGGGGGAAGAAAAATGAAGGAGAGGGGAGGGAAAATTAATTTTCCCTCCTCTTGTTTGGGAAGTAAAAAAGTAAGGGGAAGGAAAGTGAAAAGGTATAATTTTATTTGTATTGAGGTACAGAGAAAAATACTATTTTACCCTTGCTCTTGAAAAAAATTCAAATGAAGTCTATGGGCATTTTAGTCATTTGGTCACTCCCTCCTCACTTTCCCCTCATTTTCCACCCTGTTTTGGGGGAAAAAATTTTGAGAGAAAAAGTATAATTTTTCCCTCCATTTCCCTCTCCCCCTTCCCAAACACCCCCCAAAAGCACTTTCCCTCCACTTTTTCTCCTTTTTTTCCTCCCCCCCATTCCCCCCCCCCCCCCCCCCCCCCTTCCCAAACAAATCCTAAGTGAGGAGATGAGATGACATCTTCGGATGCGGGGGGTCTGCTGTAGTTAAACTACAGCAGACCCTGTTGTAGGTATAATCTGACGACTGTGGTAAACCCACAGCATCCAATGGTTGAAACTGGGTGTTTGCACAGTTCTCATGACTGCAATACAGTATTTATCATGTCATAAAGCACAGTGATAAAAAAAAAAAGGACAAAAAACATTGTCAGCAGATCTACACCAGGATCTATTGCTGCCTGCCTGTTGTAGGTGCATCCAATGGCTAGTATTTTGTATTTTAAAACCTTTTCTCTCTCTTCAACTCACTTTCAAAAAACATTCTCTCTCTTCATTCTTTTCTCTCCACCCACATCCGCCTCCTCCTCCTCATACCCATCCCAACCATCCATCCAACTTCGCCGGCCATCAGATCTCCATCACACACAAAACGACACCGCTTCCGTCCATCCAACTTTGCCGGCCTAGTTCGTCTGCTCTGTTGAGAACCGGGGGAGTTGTCGGGTGATCCAATTTGGAGAGTTCCTTCATCTTTGTGAAATTTTCCGTCCCTGTTCGGCGAGGTAACGGCAAACACGAAGCCACAAAAAGTCCTGACGGCTGCAGCAGCCTAGTTCGTTCGTTTTTGTTTTAGCAACCGAGTGCTTACATTTTCAATTCAAAGAGTAGTTAACATATTTGTAGCGAGTTCTCTTTTTGTGAATGGCTGTATAATGAGCCTATGACTGCATATGAATTTGGACTTCTTATGATGCAACTTTGAAAATATTGATATATGTGTACTAGCTGCTATAGTATAAATCTGTTTGGATTGCTTCATTCCCTATGATTGTGGATCTTCTTCGTTGGATCTTATTGTTTCAATGTCTTGTTAAGTTTGGAAGATCAAATAATTGATCCAATTTACTTCTTCATGGGAGCCTTAATGGACTTACTGCTATGTCCAGTTTTTTGTGAATAAGGGGTGCTTGGAGCTGTCACGGCTTGGTGAAAAACCACATAAAAATAGTAAGAGGAAACTCCACTTCAAATTTCAAAACCTAAGATGATGCATTACTGATAAAAAATTCTATAAGAATGTAGCAATAGTTCTTTACGGGTATTATTCTTAAGACATCAATCCAAATTTCAAAAAGTTTTTCACCATGAGTTGCTAGACTTTTCAGCTAGCATAGACTCACAAAAGTATGCACTGTCATAAACCACGAGCAGTTCTGTGCAAAAACAGAATGTACAAACAACTAAATCACAAGCAATTCTCTGCAAACAAGGTCTGAAAATATGGAGCAGAGCAACTGAGAATTCAGAACAACTGACAATTACAGCAGCAAATCGCTGGATAGTATTAATGAGAAAAAAATTCAGATTTCAACTCCTTGTGCCTTTAACCAAAATCAATGATGTAGTTTTGGGCTCCCTGATCCTCATAATCACAGTAGCAAATCGCTGGACAGTATTAATGAAAAATAGATTAGTGGATTGAAACATAAATACTGTAAAAACAGAATGCACAATCATATATAGATAACAAACATACCAATTCAATATTGATGAAAAGGGGAAGGTGTATATCGAAGGAGAGATAGAATCTCTTGTCCAGGATCAATATTGAGATAAAAAAAAGGCACCTGCCAAATCATATAAACATAAAAATATTTAAGATCTTTTTTTTTTTTGAAGTATGACAATATTTTTTTTTACCTGAGAAGCTTGAGAGGACTCATTTGCTTGAGATGACTCATTTGCTTGTGAATTTGATACAACACAATCACTCTAGAAATACCAAAAAACAATATCATTAAGCATTAAAGTATTTAACCAAAAATCATGTGGAAAAAAAAAACCTTACCAAATTGCTTGAAGAAGCCTTTCTGCCATTTCCTTGATGCTTCTCATATGGTGGCTTCATCCTTCTAGTTCGTCTTTGTCCTTCTTTCTTTTTAAGTCCCTTCATATTTCCTATCAAACGACCAACTTGTTTGATGCGTTCATGTTCAATTGAGCTCTTATAGTCCACTTCAAAGTTAAATATCTTCTTATTAAATTCTTCAATCATTGCCTCCATTTCCTCTCGAAAATCATCATTCTCAGCAACTTGATATGTCAATCGTAAAACTTTAGATTGAATCCTTCGAGCCCATTGTTTACTATCTTCTTTTACGGTTGACTTGCCCTCATTTAAAATACTTGAACTTTTCACTCCTCTTGTCCATCGACTCAAAATGAACTTTTCCGGAATTTCTGTTATGTCAAGCCTAATGAATACTTTCAAAATATGACAGCACAAAATTCCATTTGATTCAAACTTCATACAACTACATGTGATAGAGTCAATGGTAGAACCATAAACCGCTTTTTTCATCTTCTCTTGAGAACCATGAATATAAACATTATATTCACTTGTACTTTCACTATTGTCGTTTGGCTTTATCATCGCCATCAATGCAAGATTAAATTCAGTTTTGAAAAGATTAAAAATTGAAGGTGTGTACCTTCGTGATGCATGCCGCAATAGAAGAGATCCACTTAGTCCCAATGGGAGCACCCTTTGCCTAGCAAAAAATTCAGATTTCAACTCCTTGTGCCGCTTTCCCTCCACCACTCTATCAAAGTGTTTAAAGAAGTCAGTGATATTCAAATCACACTTCAAAAAAAAATTTAGGTCTTTATCCAAGCACTCACTTAGTTGTGTGCTTCGTATTCCCAAAGTAAAAGCATGCTTCATATAGCATTTTGCCCACTTTTTCTTTAAGGTATATACGCGATTCAACCAATCATTCTCCTCCAACCTATGTACTGCAAGCATTTTTCGCCATAGGCCTTCAAATTCGGACTCATCAATATTTTCAAACATGCACTGCTTGAAGTTCACAAAGAAATTAGATTCGTCCTTCATTCGGTAACCCAAATGTTTGATGCCGTTTTGCATAATATGCCATGTGCACAAACCATGATATGTTTCCTTCATAACCACATTCAATGCATTTGCCATGGCCGCATCTTGATCTGTAAAGATCGTCTTGGGCTTTTTGCCACCATGTGCATCTAGGATGCTGTGGGTTTACCACAGCCGTTAGATTGTATCTACAGCAGACCAGGGTCTGCTGTAGTTCCGCACCCGACATTTTCCCTACATGTGGCACTCCCTCAATGGTCCAAACAGGGTTTTTCTGTTTGGACCCCCTGTTTGGACCAAAATTGTTCAAACGCACTTATTTGAATGATTCCAGGAAAGCAACCCCACACTTATTTGAATAATTCCAGGAAAGCAACCCACACTACCTACTCCTTTCCATTTCACCTCCCTTCTTCAACCCAAAAAAATCTTTAAAAACCCCAACTCATCTTTTGAGGATTTGTGTTCTTTTCCAATCTCATGTACTGAGATCGCTGTTCAAAGTCCTTTGTTCTTAGAAAGATGAAGAAGCTTTTGTCAACATCTCCATCTCCTTCACTGCTTGCAATCTGTATTTGGTACATGTGCCTCCTCTTGTGCCTGGTGGGAAGATCACAAGCTCAAAATACAACTAATGCTACAACAGACCCATCTGAAGGTATGCATGCATCCATACTTTATGCAACTGGGTTTATGGAGTTTTTGTGCGGAACAGATCAAAACCCAGATGAGATTTCATGGTTTTCTGGCTTCTGTTTGGTTCTAAGAAGAGAAAAATCATCTGGAGTGGTCTGCAAATAGTTTATTAGCTATTAATTCTTTTACAGATCATGGGTTCTTTGATTAGTTGGGTTGGTCATTAGATTTCTCTCTCTCTCTCTCTCTCTCTCTCGAGTTTTCTTGCCAGAAAAAAGATGCTTTAACTCGCATACACCAAACATTTGCAAGTATATATTAATCATCACTGAAGTAGGTCATGCCGCCTGTTTTATATTTCCGGATGCCCACTCTCCCTTCAATTTTGCTTTGGTGACCCATCTTTGATTGCAGCCAGCCGTTGGATCTCAGCGTTTGGTGGGCCTAAATATTGTTTTGATTGGACTGATATAAACCGTTGGATTGGACGTGGGCTCGAGGGGCTTGATTCAATCCCTGTGGAAGTGATCATGCCTCCTATGATTTGATCCAAAGAACATAACGGTTTGACCATAAGTCCGGATAGGCTCAGAGCAGGGATAAATTGTGTGAGTGGTTACAGTGGGGCCTACCTATTAAATGCCTCCTCCAATTGAGTAGGATCCGGCCAAATTATCCTCATATGGTTCTTATGGTGTAAACTTCATCAATTCTTTTGTGTTTTTACCAAAACAAACTTTTGTGGGGGCCCAAAGGAGAAAAGAGATGTATTCATTTTCTAAATTTCTTACATAAGATAGAAGTAGAACTTGATGAACTGAGAAAACAATTTGGACCGTTATCTGGGCCATTTCACACCAGTTTTGGCAGTTGCTTTTACCAAATCATCAAACCTGAAAAAGTAAAAACTGGGAAGAAGAGAATCATTCTGTTCTACTTTATGACCTTCAAATTTTAGAGAACACAAACAGTAGTTATTTCCATTTATAAAGATTAAAGATTTGTAAGTTATCACTTAATCCTAGTTCATAATGACATCATCTCTGTAACTAACAAATTTTGGGCCTATAGTAAGAAGTTAAAACGCAGAACGTCAATTTTGGGGGCCACCTAATGGATGCGTCAATGCCCAAATAATTAAAAAACGCAAGTGTTTCTGGCCATTCAAGAACTACTGTCATTTTGTTGGGATCTTTAAGATATTTTAAAAGATGGGTTCCCATGAGCAGGTAGGATGTCTATATCTATTGAACATTTGACCAATATTCCCTTCAATAGTGACCATTAATATTTTCTAAGATGTTTTACTCAAAGCTTAATATATTGCATTAAAAGCCAAGTTCAAACAAAATCAATAATATTTACTTATTTAGAGTGTTGGTTTGATTTTTATAATGGGGTAATGTCATCATGCTGCAATTGCTGACCATGTGAAGCAGGTTCCAAAAGCTTATCTTCTTCTTATAAAAAGGCATTAAATTTCTAGTGTCCATGTCATGTGAAATTTGTCAAAATGCCCTTGTGATTTCCAACCTAGTCAAAACAGATCTATGAGATAGGAAAAGGATATGGATCCTTTCATGCCAGGCCTCAAGCATATAATCTTTGTGTGGGTGGATACTTCTCAGTCTAGAGTAAAATCTGGCTCAAGGCTAATACATAGGAAGAACAGTATCAAAATTATTATAGTAATTTCCTAAAAAAAAAACTAACACCAAAAAAGAGTACCAGTATTTTGAAAAGAAGAAAATATTGTGGTTGTTATGAGGATTCTAAGAAAATGAATTATTATAAAAATATTGATTTTTTAAAACTATCATCAATTTGTGGCAATTGAGGAAGAAATAACTGAAAATCTCACATGATTTACAGAGACCCTCCAATATTTCCCAAGAATTCTTTTGTCAACACTCCCTTCCCTCTTAATATTTCTCCTCATATTTGTAAGAAACATCATGAGTCCTGCTTTCAGCAAGGGCAGCGAATGGGTTGGGTTCCGGCTGAGTCCAGCTGGTTCCCGTCTTTATCATATTTATTCGGTTTCCTGATTGGGTCTGGCCATCGTCTAAAAGTGATTGGACCTGCCAATAGCCAATGGGGATGGATTGGTTGCACAATTGCAATTTATTTGAACCATTGTTTATAAAGAATTTTTGTAACATAGTGGGCCCCCATTGATAGAGAATGTCTTTATGTTACCATTCAAAAAAAATAAAAATAAAAATAATCTCTCTATGTTTCCTTTTGACATGTTTATTTGATATGTTGTGTAACAGTGAGTGCTTTGAACTCTATCTTCCAAAAGTGGGGTGTTTCTGCATTTTCTACATGGAATACAACTGGTGACCCATGCACTGGCAGTGCAATTGATGATTCTATAACGATCGATCTGACCAGCATCAATCCATCCATTAAATGTCAGTGTAATCTCAACAATGGGACGACCACTTGCCACATTACTGCGATGTATGTATTTTTATTTTCTTCTCTTAACCTGATACACTTTCAGACATTTCTTATCTGGTCCAAATGATCTGGACCATGGATCTCTTGGGCCTCCGCCATATGAGTGATTCTAACTATTAGCCTATCGGCTGGTGGCCTGCCCCAATTGTAAGTTGGATTTGGATTCCACCCAATGGGTTAAGCCAACAAAACCTTGGTGAGACTCGGTAACACTGGCTGAGTTACTTGAATTGATAGGAAAACCAAGGACTTGGTCCGGAACGAGTTTCAGTCAGACTTGGTATGACTTGGTCGAGGATTCGTTGACTAGTATAAAACTTGGCAAAGACATGGACCACGTGGTCAAGATTTGGTCAAAATTCGAGAAAAAGGATTAGAAATTATTTCTGTTCTTATTTTTAGATTTATCAGACCAAGTTTTGATATTTTGTCTTGGACTGGATTCGAACTCTTCCTTGTTTTTTGCTTTTACATGGGAGTAATGGTAAACTATTCTGGTCCTAATATAGTGGGGCCCGTGTGCACTCTTGCTACTATGCTCTACGAATGCCCGAGGGATGATCCATGGCACTTAACGGTGAGAGTGGGATGCCCTTACTACTGGGCTATCTCGCGTTTCTCTTGAAGGAGCTTTCGTGATGGCTTGGTAGCTTTATGAGCCCCATGAGAAAATTGTATATTATAAATAGTTGATTTCTGAAGGGCCCAAGTTACAAGGCTATTTCCATTGATTGGGTGTGGTTTTCATCAATCTCAATTCATTTGGGGCCCTACAATCCAATCTATGCAATGCATTGTCAG
Source organism: Cinnamomum chago (assembly GCA_038049695.1). NCBI lineage: Eukaryota > Viridiplantae > Streptophyta > Magnoliopsida > Laurales > Lauraceae > Cinnamomum > Cinnamomum chago. The sequence goes on from CP142457.1 coordinate 34,883,033, forward strand.
GCTCCCTGCTGGACCTGATCATTGCTCTTGGCCACATGGACCATTTAAAAAATGGTTCCTGATAATTAAAATGGAATCATAATCTATGTCTAATTCATTTTGACTGTGATTTCAATAGTTTCATGCCCCATGGATTATGAAGATAGGTGTAGACTTTATTCTGATTAGCCATGAATAATTTCAGGAAAGTGTATGCACTGGATGCAAAAGGAACAATTCCAGAAGAGCTTGGGAACCTTACCAAACTCTCTAATCTGTATGTATTTCTCTACTTAACTAATGTCTTCAATTGGGGTGTTTAGACAATTAGACTTTGGAGATTGTTAAGTAGTATTATCAATAGGCCAGGCCTGGGCTTTGATGGGTTGGGATTTCAATTAAGACTGGCCCAAATCAGCCAGGCCCAATTTTAGAATGGCTAGTTCCAAGCTCATTTTAGGAGAGCTTGTATATCAACTTAGTCCACTGAGACCCTACGAGTCAGACTTGGCTGATCTAAATTGGGCATAATTTGATCTGTTTTTAAAGGCCTGTGAGATCTGGGCTTATTCTTTGGCTCATTATCTAACATCATGGGTTGGTGCCTACATGTATCCTTACAAGCCTGAAAGTAAGATCTGCCCAGACCATAGTCCTAAAACTCAGGTTGAATCATCCAAGTGATGGCAAGAGTCATCAGTTTGGCGGATTGAGTTGAATGAGCCTGCGTAAACCAAGTAATTGATCGAACTCACCAGAGCTGCTCGTCTCAGTGACCTTTCCCGTCGAATTTCTAAAACAATGGATAAAAGTTTGCAACTGCTCTGGGCCTAAGCCTAAGTTTTAGACCCCGTGGACTGGATATGGGCCTAACTATTAGGCCCAATGACCAATGAGCTGGCTTTACAGGCTTTGCGCTGCCTGGACCAGCTCGATGACCCATACGTATGAGTCCCAAGATGTCTTCAAATACAATTTTTTTGATCTCTTATCATTTTCTATTTTTGCAGGAACTTGGCTCAAAATTACTTGACGGGTCCCTTGCCTGCATTCATTGGCAATCTAACAGACATGCAGTACTTGTAAGCATTTACCGAACTACTGTGTGTAGATATAAATAAATTTGACGAGACTTCCAATATTATGATTTTCTCTTATTTTCATCTTGTAGGACCTTTGGTATCAATGCACTATCCGGGCCCATTCCAAAGGAAATTGGAAACCTCCGAAAGCTAATCTCACTGTAAGATTCCCTGTTTCTTTATCGGTCTATAATAATTATGGCTCAATACCCCATTATTGACTGTTTAGCGAAGGGTCATGAATGAATGATTGCTATGGCCTGGATCACCAAACCATTGGCCCCACATGCATAGTCTTCAGGCTCAGTGTTTACTGCAAAGAATCATACAACTCCTCGGTGGCCCTACCCTTGAAATTGAAAATGTCCTTGCAGAGCATGAGGCAAAACATACAGTATGGTGGGGCCACCAGTGAACAATCCAAGCCCTCCCTCACATACCTGCCATTGTGAATTGGCACTTATCCCATTTTAATGCTGATCCAACCATTATCTACAGTTGGATTGAGTCACAATCATTCATAAAATCATTTAACTTAGAGTCCCTAAATTCATGAGTTAGGGTGATCTGATTGGAGTTAGAGTTGTCCAACCTCTACTCCACACCATATTCCTTTCTTATTCTCGCTTCTCTTTGACTGATGTGCTTTCAGTTTGGCCCATACTAATTAGGATGTCTTTTAATGATAGATCTGAATCTTCTGTTGCTCCAGTGACTCATTGCAGAGTTTGTGGGGCCCATTAGACTTACTAGATGCAAGAGAACTTTAAGACCCATCTGTCTGCGAAAAATGGGTCAATTAGACATTTCCAGCTCTCCGAGACCAAAATATATATGTGGACAAAAATAGAAACTTTGCCCTTGTATGTCCATTTCATGACCTTTATATTGTACAGCTAGACGTGTCTCGGAAACCTATTTTCTAGCAAGGGCAAGATCCTAAAGCCTTTCTATTTCTAAATTGGACCCCACAAACTCTGATGTTTTTCCAATTTTAAAATGTATATAAGCATCCTACTGAAAAACAGTAAAAGATCCAGATATTATTTCATCGGTACAGAGAGGAGAGAGACATTTAGCTATACCGATTGCATGGAGATGGAAAAAAAATATGAACATAAAATAGGAAGGACGATCCTTTTGAAGTAGAGTTACTTCTTTTTATTTTAAATTTTATTTATTTATTGTGCGTATCTATATGTGCAGTGGTCTTGGCACAAATAACTTCAGTGGGTCACTCCCCTCTGAGCTTGGGAATTTGGTAACTCTGGAACAAATGTAAGTTCTAACCTTCTTATTTAGGTCTTTTATGCTTGAGAAATACCAGCATTGCTTGCCCCTGTTTCTTTCCCTTGTTGCTCACCTTCTTTGCCATCCAGATCGCTCATCTAGTATGTCAAACCACAGATGGGCTTCTAGGTATGACAAAATGCCACACATGGCCATGTTAGTTCTGAAACAACACCGAATATGCCAAACTTTGGATGCATCAGATAATGTGACATTGCATTGATTGAACAACCAGACCATTTGTGTTTCTAATGACTATGAAAAGAAGTTAACCAAATTTATATTGGCTGTCCATTTATTTCTAAAACGTGTCCTGGATGATTTGTTAGATTGCCCAATTAGTCTAAGGTTTCAGTTATTGTCCATCCATGTTATCTCCTACAAGATGAATGATTAAAGGCTATCACACACATGCCACATAAACATGGGAACTAACAGAAAAGAATAGGTATAGTCTACCTCTTAATACAAAACATATAATTTTTCTCAGAGAGAATTTAAATGTAAATGTTTGAGAAGCAAAACACCTACTAGTGGACCCATGATTGGATTGATACAGTGTGAGACACGCAACTTGGTGTGGTTAATTTTGGTTGGTTGTCTAGAGGCCACTTGAGTGCAGTTACCTTTGGCATACATGTGACAGACACTTGAACTGAATTCTACTATATTATGGGCATCAGGTTCATAATTTTCTGATGCTATTGAAGTGTCCAAATCAAATCATAGAAATCCTTTTCTTTTTCATGAGTCATGAGTTGCCACTATTTAGTACAGTAGTTGTACCTTTTTAGATGAGATTCCCAATCTCATTTTTGAAAATACTTCAAGTATAAGACTTGTAATCCATGTCTACTGTATGAGAATCAAATTCACACACATGGATTACATTTAATATACTTGTGGGCTCCGGTTTATCTCATGAACAATCATGTCATTTTATATTGGTTATGTGCAATCATAGAATAAAATATCATTCATCATATGAATTAAGCATGAAATTATAAATTAATTAAGATAATAGATGAATTTATTCACATCATCCACTGGATTTGAGGACATACAATCTAACAATTGAAGTGTCCAAATCAAATCATAGAAATCTTTTTCTTTTTCATGAGTCATGAGTCGCCACTATTTAGTACAATACTTGTACCTGTCTCTGTAAACTCCGAGATTATATATGAACTCATAGTATTGAAATGCTATACTACATATAGAGTTCGATTATGGAGATAATCAACGAAAGAAACAGTAAGATCTTCTCTAATGAATTCAATCTTATCTAAGCAACCTATATATTCTTATCACAAGTATCCTGACTATCCTTATGTAATTTATACATTAGAGGACAGTTTGTTTGTAGAGGAATTCATACAATTTGAATATATAGGGATTCATGGTCAAATGAACTCGACCCAAGGACTATTTAAGAGGTGAGGGTAAAGGATATGAGATTGGGGTGAAGGATATAAGGTAGCAATGCCCATGGGACCTTGACTTTCCTAGGATTTGAGTTACTAGAGTGATGGATGGGCAATGGCGGACCCAGGATTCTTGTTTGAGTGGGGTGGACAATGATCAATTGAAAAGGTCTATCATTCTTTTGTTGCACTCTCTTCACATTAACAATGACAAAAGAGGAAATGTATTGTAATTTTTATAGGAAATTTACAATGGTAGATTATTTGATTGTAGTAAAATATAAATTCATAGAAAACTTACATCAATATGAAAAAGTTCCTTGTTTAAACAGTCTCACAGAACTCTAACGAGTCCATGACATTTGTTCTTTCTTGGTTGTTGATCAAATTTTTTGCCTAATTTTTGTCGCCCAAAGAAAATCCCCTAACCGAGAATCCCCCAAAAATATAATCCTTCTCCCGTTTCCTATAAGAAATATGAAGATCTTCCTTAAACTTATGCCCAACTGTCACGACCCGGGCCCGAATTACGATAACCCCGAGCCGTGAGCCCATACTTACTCCCGTAAACTCCGAATTAACTGAAGTTTAATCGGAATCCACAAGGGATATCATTCTCAATAAACCTGTCACATACACAAATTTTGCGGAAACATATACCTTTGACAATATCAATTTACGAATTTACATGTATACAAAAATAAAGTCCTTATACATGTATCATTTCCAACATAGTTCGTCAATCAGTGCATATCCAACACCATACAATAACAATTACTTACATTCCAAAAATGAATGTACAAAAGGACCCTACAAAACGTTTCTCAAAATGTTGTAATTCTTTTCGCACTCGAATACCCATATCAAATGGTATTCTGTCCATTCCATTCGATTAGTCCTCCTGGAGAAACCGGAGCGGTCTCCTCCGCTGGCGCCGGGGGCACAGCTGCACCAATAGGGGCAATCTGGCCTGTAATGCCATCAATAACACTAGTGAACACGACGGTTCAACAATGTATAAACAGATCTAGTAATAGCACATGTTCATACGTACACTGAATTCATTTAATCTATTTAATAACAATTCCAATTCTAAACTAGTCCAGATAATTTCTACAATGACAATATACGAGATGGTCACTACCATAACTTTCATTCATTCGTTTCATTTAATTTAATTTACCATCTTCCCTCAAAGGAAGGATTCATCTTCCAAATGGAAGGCATCAATCAATACACATAGATATGATCGGAATATGTGGGACTTACTAGTGTCCGAGCCAGGGACAACTAGCATCACCACGGAGCTCCGGAACGCCCCCAAATCCATCTGTTGCAGTAGGATTAATCATTTACTCATTGTTACCTTTAGTAACTATTCATTATTCAGTGTCATATTTAGTGATCATTTATCAATTCAATGTGAGTTTAATGTCAATTCAGTGTGGCTCAATAATGAGCTTAAGAAACCACTATGTAATGCCCTTTTAAAACAATCATCTAAACCAAACAATGAGTGAAACACTCGTTATCAATGCACGTGTTACTGTGGATGACATTATTTTAATTAGATTGTGCATTACTTTAATTAGATTGTGACATTACTTTAATTAGATTGTTACGGTTACCTCGACGGCTACCTGGCTGTTAGCCGAAACTGCACTGGCGGTTAGCCGAAACTTTGTTGGCGGCTAGCCGAAATTCAGCTGGCGGCTAGCCGAACCAAGTTCGGTTAGCTTACGGTCAACTTTCCAGAAGCTGATTTTTCTGATAGGGATTTCTAACTCAATTTCGGTCAACTCAGCGGTTACCTTTCGGCTAGCCGAAATTCCAATTTCGACTAACCGAAATTCGGCGGTTAGCTGGCGGTCAGCTTTCCAGAAGCTCGCCAAACTGGAGATTTCTGACGGTTAGCCCCGTGGTTAGCCTTGCGGCTAGCCGAAATTCACCCAGAAGCTCATTTTCGAGCTTCAGAAGTTCTGAACAAAATCCATATTTTTGAACTCCTTGAGTTCATACAAGTTCTATAAAATCATAAATCACTAGAAATGTATATATTTGTCTCTCTTGAAGTTTAGTTAACTCAAAGCCCTTTGCTTAGTTTGCTTTTGAGGTGCAAACCCCCAATGAAACCCTAAATTCCAAGAAAACATGAAATACACAAATCTATGAGCTATTTGTGCTACACACTACTTCTATCTACTCAATAGAACTTGGAAATCCTAAGGTAAGACCAACTACTTACTTGTGGCTCCAAGCAAAGAGATCTTGAGTTCTCTTTCAAGCTCTAACTCTTAAAAAATGGAGGAAATGGCTTGAGGAAGAAGATGAAGTAGTTCTACTCCACTCCAATCACTTGGCAACTCTTCTAATCTTCACACTAGATGAAGAGAAAATGGAAGGAGAAGAAAAGAAAGGGTGTCAAGGGTTTTGTTGAAGTGAAAATGAATGAAGGATCCATTTCATTCTAAAATAAGGACACTTCACACTAAAGCCCCCTCCTATTAATCTTTATTACATTTTGAGTCAAATGAAACCTCATTTGACCCATTTGAGGTCAAATGGAATCGCGTTTATTATGAAAGTTAACGTACTATTTGAGATACACACGTTGGTATCCAGAAATCCCGTATTCGACGAAATACGTGAAAACCCGTATTTACGAAAAAGTCCTTAGTCTACCTTGTTTGATTCTAAACTCATTTTAACCTACTCAATTTCATTTCATTATGCTTAATGCATCATCTGTGACTAATTGTCTCTCTTTGGTCATTAACCTTGATTAACCCATTTATCCATGCTTAATTAGCATTAATCTCAATTAATTAGCCTTAATCATGATTAGTTTGGGTCGGGGTGTAACACCAACCCAAAGAGGATCAATAATCAGTCTGATATTGCTTTGTGTTTACCATGAAAAGTTCATCACTAACTTATTAAATGAATTTCCAAAAAAATATATATATTTTTTGTTCGCATTGTTCCAATAATCCCCCCATCCACGACCATGCACTAAATATCACATCCATGCAATGAAATCAAAAGGAAACTAATAGGATTCTCTATGGGATTTTAACAGACAACTAATGTGCACATAAAATCATTCATACTCAAACCCAAATTTGTTAGATTGTATGGTCTCAATCCATCAGTTGGTGTAATAAATTGATTAATTTCTTTATTTATCAATAAAATTATGCTTTCCTTTCATGAGATGAATGATGTTTTATTACTTAATGCACATGATCAATACATATGACATGATGGTTCATGAGATGAACTGGGTCCCATTAGTATATTAGATGTGATATATGTATATGGATGAGATCCACATATGGGAGACATGTGTCACAAATCTTATACTTAAATATCTTCACAACTAGTGAAAAGACTGAGCATCTCATCTGATAAGATTGCAGCACTTTGATCACTATGAGATAGTGTGATTTATCTCAATCATCAGAATGTAAGATTCTGGATCACGGTGCTGGTACATTGGATGTATTGAAGGACCATGAGAAGCACCTTATGGAATACTGTCTCGTTTTTAAAGTCCGCTTTCATAATTCCCTAGCAATAGGCTCTCAATCCTTGACGTTGATGAACTCAAGTTTCTATCTATTCATTTACTTTGATTCACCAATGAGTGAGGCCAACTGTAGGTCAACACTTCAGTGTCTCGGGTACGTGGTAGTAGGACTGTGAGAACATCCAATGATCAAGATGGAATCTATCTATATTATCCCCTTGTGCCAATTAATGGATTTGTCATTAGTAAGTATGCACCCATCACGATTAAGAGTTAATTGGACGGTATTGATGATCACTGTGATTAATTGAGGCTCAAGGATATAAGATATGGATCTAAGATTGGATGGGATAGATTTATTCCAATTGATCCATGGATATTGATAGATGGGTCTACTTGTGGTAATTGGGAAGTTTAGGGTTTTCTTTGTAATTTATTCCTAAGACTGAAGTGCAATTGCATTTATTTAGTGGTGTTTTTTGCAATTAACTGTGGGCCCGAATTGCACATGAGATGTGGGGTCGCGGTGTCCCAATTGGAACCAGCTTTCTATAGAATCCCTAGTGGTCCCCACGCTAGCCCAAGTTATTAGAAAGATACTAATCCTACTTGAACCCTAAAAGAAAGGAATTAGAAAGTTACTATTTCTATTTGAAGTGAGACTTCTAATAGTGGTAATAGCAAGTTACTAATTGTTGTGGAAGTGAGACTTCTATGATAATTAGAAAGGAGAATGTTACTAATTATTTTAGGAAGTAGGACTTCTAGTTAATTAGTAATAAGAGGAGGTTTGAAAGCTATATAAAGAGGAGGAGAGAGGGTTGGACATCCACAATCTTGGAGTCCATGCGCAACCCTTTCAAGTGCAAGTGTTGCACAACTCTTCTTCTTCTCTTCTCTCTTCTAGTTCCGTGGAGTTTCTAGTAGGGTTTTCTCTTGAAATTTCCATCAATCTTCTTGAGAAAAGAGATCTGATACGGGTCAAAGCGTGGAAGGTTAAGAGGTCTTGGAGATCCTAAGTTGCTTAAAAGAAAGAGTTTCTTCATCAAGCAAGTCTTCTTATCGATTAGAGCACTATCGGGCTTCAAAGGTATAATCTACTTCTCTAATTGTTGTGGATTATTTTTGTAGCATGGTGTTGGTGATTTCTATCTTTTAGATAGGTTATATTGCTGTACATGATTGATAAGATGGAGGGATTGTATCCTAGATATGGTTTATGGCCTTATGGGTACTTGATCCCTGAGTCAAGTGGGTCAAAAGTTTTGAAAATCTATCCACGAGGCCCACCTACTTCCAACAAAATTCACATCCACAACCATGATGAAATCGAAACCATAAAATCAAACAATGAAGCTCGTGAAATGTCAACAGCATTGAGATGTCTTAGAAACACAACTTTAGCACCCTGTAAAAAACAATATCAAGTAATTCAACTAGTTTAGCATCTCTCCGGAGAATTTCATCGAACAGCTAGTTCTCAAAACACTACAAATGTATAGAACCAACTTGGAAAGCAAGAGAAAGGTTACGATATTGAAACCCTAACTCTAGTCCCACTAAGAGAGAGATAGCACATGGATCAAGGACGAGGAGAACCTCGAGCTAAAGAGGATCTCGTGCAGGTCGGTTGTAGAGGTCGAAAGAAGCTCAAGAGGTTTTTTTTTTTTTTTTGTTTGTTGTAAGGTGGGATGACCTTTTTTTTTATAAGTGGGGCAATGGACTAGGATTCTGGGTTCAATCTGGGGCGACCGCTCAATGGACATAACGTGCGTCCGCCCCTAATGGGCAGTCATTTAATCATTTCCAATCTTCCGTTGATTCCATTTCCATTAAAGGGAAGGTTATTTGATGGTATTTTTGGATAATTCAACTTTGATTCTTCATTTTTAACCAATTTTAGAAATACCGAGTCTTAGAATTCCTAAGAATTCAATTGTGAATGGTTGTTGAATGTTCTATGAAAGATGATCAGATCTTGTTTTTGAACTGATGAATATTGTGCACACTTACAGTTACATGGACAGTTCTGGAGTGGGTGGTGAAATTCCCTCAACATTTGCCAACCTAGTTAACTTGAAGACAGTGTAAAGTTTCTCCTTTTCTTTTCTTTTTGAAGTTCAATCATTTGGTTCTTTACAATGAACGGAGTTCTGACGCATGCATGAATTCACCATGCCAAAAATTTCTTGTGATCTCAGGTGGGCATCTGACAATGCTTTTAATGGCACGATACCTGACTTCATAGGGACCTGGACTAACCTTACTTCGCTGTAAGCTCATTCAATTGTTCTTTCTTCATTTATCTTCTTCTCTTGTTGGAGCAGTGTATTGCTTCTTAATTTATCTAGTGGGTGCAACATAGGATAGTCTCAGAGCTCATCAAGATGACTGAAAATATATATAATTGACTGATTTCAATCAGATTTCTTGCCAAATTGACATGAAACTTGATTTTAACATCCTTTTATTTGGAAATTGAAAAATCAGTACTATAAAGTATAGTTTTCAACCACACAAAGTCAACTCCGAAGATCTTAGACTGTTGGTTTTAACTACTTTTTATTTCAAAGTTGAAAAATCAGTACTGTATAGTAAAGATTTAACCGCATTAAGTCGACTCACAAGAGGATAAACTTTATTCTTTTTTTTTTTTTTTGTCATAACAATTTGAAGACAATTATATCCTTCTGAGTAATGGCGTCTTTTTCCTATGTTTGAGAAAGAAGAATGACTAAAAGTTATCTTTCTAAAGCTCCTTTCATTTTGAACGAAAGTATATCCCTTGGGGTACTCTTTTTGTTAGCAGAACTCCACAAGGATTTGACTGAGTTTTTAAGTGTTGCTGAGTTTTTGAACCGAGACGTCTATTGTAGGATATTCTTTTTTCCTACAGCTCAGGGTGCTACTTACAATACTGTTTTGAGTACTAATCCTACTTTCAATGATGGTGTAATTGATTTCTTATTCTTTAAGTAAGGCAAATATCTCATTTTCATTCAAACCTCATTTAATCCGTTTTTACAGAACATACTAAATTGCAAAATGTTGTTGTAGGAGGCTTCAGGGCAACTCTTTCCAAGGTTCAATTCCTTCAAGTTTTTCTAATTTAACTTTATTGACAGATTTGTGAGTTATTCTTCTTCTTAGTCCTTTCTCTCTTTCTTGTCTTTTTCTTTTTTTTTTTTTTTTTTTTTGTATCTAATTTCAATTTCATTTATATCCAATGATTACATAGGCGAATTAGCGATATATCAAATGGGAGCTCGTCATTGACATTTATTAGCGATATGACATCCTTAAGCAACTTGTAAGTCAAAATGGTTTCAATCTGTGTTGTCATTTGCTTATCTTCTTCTTCTTCTTCTTCTTTCTTTCTAATAGAAGCTGAGTTCCATCTTATGTGCAGAATCTTGAGAAATAATATGATTTCTGGGACCATTCCATCGAACATTGGAGACTACCAGTCACTACAGCAATTGTAAGCTGTTCAAAGAACCATCACCTAGTCTAATCATTATTTATGTCCATATAATCTTTCATCGATAGTCTTAAACTTATTTTAAGCAACTCTTTCACTGATATTTGATTAAAAGAAGCACTATATCAATGTGCTTCTTATTATTGTTTAACTCTATTCATATAGGTTATTTTTATTGTTGCAGAGATTTGAGCTTCAACAATTTAACTGGGCAAATACCAAACTCTCTCTTCAATTTGAGTTCAGTGTCTACATTGTAAGAAACAAACATACATCTAGTCCTTTGGGGTGCATTTGAATGTACCTGAATCTTTCCAGTTCGAATACATTTTGTTTAATTGCATTTTTTTACTCTTTTTCCTAATTATTTTAACTATGTTTTTAGTCTGATGAAATCAGAAAGAAAATGGATGGGATACATTTGTAGCAACCATTTTCTTCTGAAGTCAACATTGATCATCAGTGCTGATAATTATTTCCTGTAGAAAGTGTGGAAAACTAGTGTCCCCATCTAGTATGCGTATTTCAAATTGGTCATTAGTGCTGATAATTATTTTCAGCAGAATGGGTGGAAAAGTGGTGTCCCCATCTAGTAATATTTCATATTTCAAATTACCAACTTTAGAAGGGAGTACTTGACCTTTGATTCAACAATTTTTTTTTGAATTGATTCTCATGTGTCATTCTTTAACGCATACCCTAAGTGCAGGTTCTAATTTAGGCTCTTTACATAGTATCACTTCCTGTATGAACTTCCTTTTACATTGTACTTTCTCAATGAGCAGGTTTCTTGGAAACAATAGCTTGTCAGGTACATTGCCGTCCAACAAAAGTTCGTCTCTTCTTATTATGTATGTCCATCGTACTTATCTTTATCAATTTCAGTCTTATAGGTATTGAAAATGTAACATAAAATGCTATTAATTTTGAATAATCTGACATAATGGATGTTATGCTATTCTTCTTTGTGATTGATGCACAAAAATTAAGAAATCATTTTGGATGGAAGATTTTTATTCCATCTTTCTGCTCCAAATCAACAATGAGAAACGCTACGGGTAATTATTTAGGACAAAGGTGATAGACAAACACCATCCAACCTGATTTGGTTTCTAATTTTTGTGGCAACCCAACCACATTATAGTGATCATCCATTCTGCCTCAATATTCTATTAGGTTGCATTTCTGGGTAATTCAGACAGCACCATTAGTTGTATTTATTGCTTCACACTTTTGACAACTTTTCATCAAAGACAGAAACATCCACTCACACACCTTCATGAGCACAAACATGCGTGACACCTACTCATGCCTGCTCCCCTTGCACAAGTTGATCATCATACATTCTTTCTTGAAATATGATTAAGATTATACAATACCTAACCTTTTTTTTTCTGGGTTTGTAAATGGACAAAAAATATATGCTAACTCTGTCCTCAAATGTTGTGCCTACAGAGACTTGTCATACAATCAGTTATCAGGGAGCTTTCCATCTTGGGTTACGCAGTCACGCTTACAGTTGTATGTACAAAAAAAATGCATGAAGCTTCCACTTTTTACTTCCTTCTATCTATAGAACCATGATCCCAGTAATTGAGTGATTCAGATTTACCATAGATTCAGAATTACCATAGCTCTATGTCCAAAGTAGTTTTAGATCCTCTGCATTGGACTCTAGCATTTGAAGCTGTGTTATTTTACTGTGAGTCTAAATTTATAGGTAGTGTCTCAATATACCAATAACAGGAAACAATAAATACATAGCCCCATCCTCTCCAAATGAAAGAAGAATTGAGTATTTTGTTAGAATGGATAGCTTTTCACTTACGTCTTTGTAAAATTCAGAATCAACTTTTGGTGAAACTGTTTCTTCCATTTCCTATTAAAATCAATAACCATTAATGTCATCAAATAATGATTTATGGTGGAATGTAAACAGTCTCCTACCTATTGTGAATTTTGATGTTCGAGTAACAGCCTAAATTTGAATCAATTCTGTAAAAGTCAAACCACTTGCGATCTGGGTGCATCCAAAGATATCCTTAATCTGTTTCTAATGGTTTCCACAACACTGACTTTTAGCTTCTTTCTTCTGAACATACAGGAACTTGATGGCTAACAACTTCGTCTTTGATGACTCCAATAGCAGGTGCGTATCAATGGCCTATGTTTGCACCTTTACCTTGTTAACAAAGAAAATGAGTCCAAGAAACAGCATTGCAATTAGCATTGAAGGATATCTCCACTTTTTACCTTGAGCATACTTGAAGAAACTTTAGGGACTACATGTGCATAAATCGACTGTATTTATGTTCACCAGCAAAACATCTATATTTATAAAGCAGAACCGAATTAGATAAAGTCGGAAACTTAATATAATCGTAACTTATTCAAACCTATTTTAAATTCTAATTCAAATCTACGAAATATATCTTAACATGTCTAACAATACCCATGTCAAGTTGAATCCTACAATGAACATGATAAATTTCATTATTTGACTTGTGATGTTCTTGTGTATTCAGTACTTTGCCAAGGTTGAATTGTTTACAACGGAACTTTCCATGCAATCGTGGTTCTCCAATCTGTAAGCCATCTTTATTTTTTCCCCTTTTAACAATCAATGTTCTTTGATTTCCCCTTCTTATGTATCATGTTTGAAGTGTTCTAATACATACACTCAGCTATCTACATTTTAATAGTGTCTATGACAAACTCTCATTCTACAAAGCCAAAAAAATGGAAGTCAGCATCACACGAAGTCATCTTACAACATGTTTTGATCTTCATTGCATGCTTTTCCTGAATGGATTACCGTAGTTACCGCGGCGAGTGATGGTGTGGGAAAATACAAACATTTAAAAATTTTCCCAGCAGCCTCGTGTTTCTCACAGTTTTCCGCGATGTGAGCTCATGTCGGGCTCTGAAGAACCGTCAAACCAAAAGCGGAAGCTTGCATAAACATTTCAACTAGACATAAGTATATAAAATGAGACAAATAGCAGAGTAGAGCGCAACATTTCTAAGATAAGCATTAAACCATTAAAGTTTAATATTTACGTGAGTCTTTATTAAATTCCCCAAAGGCCATAAAACAAAGGTCTTAACAAAAAGGTCCAAAAGATGGAAAAACCCAAAAGAGAGATGGTGTGATAACCCCATAAGAAAATGTGACGTTCCCTCTCGCCAACTCGATACCTCATTCAACATCGTCAGCGTTCCACTTTACAAACCCCTGTCATTCTTCTTGGAACTATCTCAATTTCTTGCTCAAGAGGAGCGGGATCGTCATCTACAGCACTAAAGTGTAGAATTAGCCTACGAATAAACTAAGCAAGAGATCAATGTAAATGACATCATTATTTTTCTTTAAAGTAGAGCATAAGTCAGTAGATCAAAAGAAAGCATGTAAAGACTCATCTAAGCATGAATATGCTGTAATAAACCATATACCAACCCAAAAGCTTAAGCTGATAGGTGGAAGGCCCATACAGGTATATTAAGATATGTCAAGCCTATTACTTAGGCGATGTGGGATGTGGGACTTCCCAACACTCCCCCTCACGTGCAGACCCAACTGATTTCATGGACGGGCCTGTCACGTGGGCTACACAAGGACACCGGGATCAAAACCCGCTCTGATACCATGTAATAAACCATATACCAACCCAAAAGCTTAACTGATAGGTGGAAGGCCCATACAGGTATATAAAGATATGTCAAGCCTATTACTTAGGCGATGTGGGATGTGGGACTTCCCAACATATGCCTGAGTAACGGAAAACATACTAAATCATCTTACAAACGAAACCTTACATTTACTTCTAAGCAAATTGGCAAACCACACTGCTGAAGTCTCCGGTGATGTTTGGTTGCCCCGGCATGATTGTAGCAACAGAGGGAGGTACCAAGGTACCGAGGTGAGCTCTGGGACATCTCAGTCAGGATACAATGTTGCAACGGATAATGCAAATATATAGATATATGATATACTAGCTTGAGTGGTGCCGACTTGGATTTCACAGACTACATGGTCCAACAGAACGAAGACTGCCCGAATGGTAAACAAATCCTCAAACGATACCTTCAGACTAACTTTCAGAATAGCAACCCTTCTAATACCTCAAAATTGGTTAAATGTGCAAAACAGACTAAACAAGCATACGGATGGTCGAAACGTGTAACCAAGTGCTGACATGACGTATATCGGACAAAACGTAGAGTCTATGGTCATCAGATTCCGTGTCACACTCACAAACCTCTGATACCTACGGCTCCACAGTCAGACTAACTTTCAGAATAGCAACCCTTCTAATACCTCAAAATTGGTTAAATGTGCAAAACGGACTAAACAAGCATACGGATGGTCGAAACGTGTAACCAAGTGCTGACATGACGTATATCGGACAAAACGTAGAGTCCATGGCCATCAGATTCCGTGTCACACTCACAAACCTCTGATACCTACGGCTCTACAGCCGTCTCCCCGCACTCCAGCTTTTGCAAAGGTCCTGCTACCTGAGCGCCAAAAGTAGCAAGTCAGACATGACGTCATGGCAGTAGATGAATAACAAAATGTAATACGTTAGCAGCAAAACAGAATGTAAACAAACTAATAAATAACAAGATATGAAGATAGTACAACTAGGTAAGTCATCCCTGACCAGATACTGAAAAGCATGTGAGTCAAGATACATGTGCATGTATACTATCCAACCGAAGAAAATCAGATGGCAACCCACATAAGCTAATTCTCCGTCACGGTTGCGTGCTACGTGACCGTGACAGAGCATAATCCAAATACAAAGCAGAGCAAGGCACACCCTCGGCTACGTGTGGCGTGGCCGGGGTGGCAACTAACTCACAGTTGTGTCAGACATGATCGGAGAGCTAACAAAGAAACCAACTGCAGCGGCATGATAACAAATATAACCCAAACCCAGGCTTAGGTTGGCCTAGCCAAGTAAGGAGTCGAAGCTTAGTGGTGCCGATTCGAGAATCCAAGGCAAACAGACTAACCGGGCATTATGTTAGAGGCGGTAGCTAGGGTAGATGAAACTACTCTCAGACATGACAAATCTAGCTAAACAGGTTGACTAATCCCCCGAGAATCCAAAACTAGCTAAACAAAGGTTAACAAGGCCAAATCTAGCAAATCGGGTATTTTTGAACAAAATAAGTAAAACAATTTAGTTAAGTTCAAAATAGTTTTAAAATCAAGCTTAGGGTCTGGAAACCGTTGGACAGTATTCCGACAGGGAATGGGGTGTCCCAAAGGGCTAGAAAGAATAGATTTCGGATCAGGCGCACTAGGATGGACACGGCGCATGATCGCACCCTTGTCGAGCTCATGACATCCTAAACCTAGGATCTTGTCACCCTGGGGGTTCAGAAATGGTAGTGAATGCTCATTCGCCCCCAAGAATGACTTTCCAAACCTAACCATCCA
Source organism: Cinnamomum chago (assembly GCA_038049695.1). Lineage (NCBI taxonomy): Eukaryota > Viridiplantae > Streptophyta > Magnoliopsida > Laurales > Lauraceae > Cinnamomum > Cinnamomum chago. Next base: position 34,899,267 of record CP142457.1, read on the forward strand.
TTCTAAGTCCGAGTATGGAATCGGGTACAGTGGGTAGCTAACGTACAAGATAGACGAGCATACACGTGCATGCGATCAGATAAATACAAGTAATGCGTAGATTGAGGTCGATTACCAAACAAGTATGGAATACCTCCTACAAATCCAATTCAGGTATGGGAACTGCCATTGACATGCTAAGACATTTACGAAATGCTCTTATGCATATTTAAGGTCCAGATGTCAAGTATATGATACTTTAGTGCTCTCTATTATTTGGACATCCTTAGGCCTTAAATATGCATACATTCGGTTCAGTAATGTCCTGCACATGCCTCCGGACAATTCCAAGGGTGTCACACAACTCAAACTACTCAATCTCGTAATCCGAGGATCAAGTCGAAGTGAGTTTGGGTCAAAGTCCCAAAATTCTAAGCCTAAGGTTCAAGGTTCTACTTTTGATAACCATGATTAACTTTCTTCTAATTGGTCCATTAGAGGGGGCAAAATTTGGCCGTTAATATGGTGTACAAGTCCTCAAGATCAGGGAGGAATCGTGGTTCAAACAGCCCCAAAACAGTCCTTTTGGACATGGCCCCTGAGGCTGTCAGACATGGTCCACGGCTAGCAGTGCCATGTCAGGTGCCTCTCAGACATGTCACTTCTTCCTCTTCTCTTGGCAAACTTTTGAGGATTTTTACACTACGTTTAGAAGAGTAATTAGACATCATATTAACACTAAATCAAGCTACTAATTGCTACAATTAATTAACCAATTCATGACTGAAAACATGGTACAAAACTAGGACATTCATTGAAGTAGAACATGAGATAAATGTAGGACAAGAAAATACATCAAGATTTCTAAATTAATCACTTGCCTTGGCCTCTAGCAAAGAAATCACCTATGCACAACCAAATCCAAAGAAATCACCTATGCACAAAACCCCTAAACTTCTAACCTTTGAACCCAAAAATTTGGAAAACAAGGAAAGGCACCAAATCAAGGCTTGCATGTCGGAATGGGAGACGCCTAGGGCCTACCCTAGCACATACTAGAAGGTGGTACAAAGCTCTTACCTCTAAGATGGCTGACGGAGAAGATTTAGCCCAAGTCAGGGGCTGCCGGACATGAACTTCTGCGAAAGAGGCATCAATGGAGAGGAAAGATCAAGAGAAGATGATGGCGGTCTTCACTTTCGTCGTGGCTACGAGTTGAGGCAGGAGCGGAGGAGGAAGAGGAGAGGGTTGTAGCAGGTCTGGGACGCGGCAGGAACGGGATACGATAGAACGGAGAAATGAAACAGGTGGGGGTATATATATATTAATAGAGGTGGGGCCCACAACTTAAACACAAAGATGGGGTAATATCTGGAGTTCTGGCCCTCGGGATGACCTCGATGCTGAAGAAAAAAGCTCGTGAGATTAAATTCTCTTTCCAACAAGGACAAATATGAAATGTTTCAAGAATTTTGGAAGGATGCTGCTATTGGCACACAGAAAATTTCCCTCCCCACACACAATAAAATAAAAATAAAAAAACCCTTTGAAGTTACATTTTTGCCCACCCTCCTCCTTTCTCTTCCCCCACCATCCCTCCAACTCCAGCCCTGCCCTGCACCGGCGTCGAAGAAGACCCTATCACCATCCTCTCCATCTCTCCATCGCTCTCAGCCATCTCACTGCGTCCCTAGGCGCTGATCTCGACCCATCTTCATCTCCCAAGCATGCAGACGACCCACCTTCATCTCCATCTCACGCCAACCCCCTGCTTCATTGCCATCCCTGCGCAGCAACCACTCCAGATCCGTCTCAGCTTCTTCTTCCATCTCGCAACCAAGGCGCAGATCGATCGTGGGCTCCCATCGCAGATCCGGACTCCACGCCACCAGCACTCCTTGCGTTGCCGCCTCCGCCTCTCCATCTTCCTTGCAGTGCCAGCACCTCCCTCTCCATCTCCCTCGCAGCCGGACTCCGGAACCAGGTACGCACCTCCCCTCTTTCTTCTTCTTCTTTCTCTCCTTCTCTCCTTGGCCTTCTTCTCCCTCACCTGCACGCAGCACCACTGCACTTTCTTCTTCCTCCACCGCACACCACCTGCACACCCCTTCCTCTCCTTTCTTTCGCATCTTTCCTCCTCTCTCCCTTTCTTCTTACTCGCCCTTTCTTCTTCCCTCACCTGCACCTACACCCACTGCGCACTGCACCAGCGCATACTCTGGAGCCAGTTGTCGCCGTCGATCCAGGCCGGAGGCGGAGATGGGGAGGGGGAGAAAGGGAGAAGGGAGAAAACAATGTGGGAGGGAGAGGGAGGGAACGGAGGGGAGGAGGGATTCACTGCTGTCCCGAGCCGAAGCCAATGGCCGCCGCCGGTGCAGGGCTCCGCCGGAGATGGAGGGAAGGTGGGGGAAGAGAAAGGAGGAGGGTGGGCAAAAATGTAACTTCAAAGGGTTTTTTTATTTTTATTTTTAAATGTGTGTGTGGGGAGGGAGATTTTCTGTGTGCCAATAGCAGCACCCTTTTGGAATTTAACTCATATTTTTTAGAAATGACGATAATACCCCTTCAAACTAAAAAATCACAAAACGATGGGTTTCTAGGTGTCGGATGGGTTCGGAACAAACATGAAAGTCGGAGGAGATAATTTTAGGGGCATTCAGCGAGAGGTCCTTGAACATTTTACTTTAGTGCTTTAGGTCCACAATCTTTTTTCATAATGTGATAGATCATTTTTTTAAAATTTAAAGACCAAAAATGTCTAATTTACCATTTTTTCAAAATCATATCCCACGATTAGTGGGATATGCCATTAATAATGGTTAAATACCATTTAATTAGCCAAATAAATTTCAAAAGTTCCAAATAAATTTCAAAATATGTAAATAAAATTAAAAAACTAAAATAAATCCGAAAAATAAAAATAAATTCAAAAGAATGCAAATAAATTTGTAAATAAATTTCAAAAGATGAAAATAAATTTCAAAATACCCAAATAAAATTAAAAAATACAAATAAATTCAAAAGAAAGCGAATAAATTTTTAAAAAATGCAATAATTTCAAAAAACGCAATAAATTTCAAAAGAATGCATAGAAATTTAAAAAGACGCAGATAAATTTCAAAATACGTAAATAAAATTAAAAAATGCAAATAAATTCGAAAGATCCAAATAAATTCGAAAGATCCAAATAAGTTTCAAAAAATACAAATAAATTCGAAATAACACAAATAAAATTTAAAAAATACTATAATATCAAAAGAATATAGAGAAATTTAAAAAGACGCAAATAAATTTAAAAAAATCTAAAAATTTTCCAAAATAAATAAATAAATTTCAAAATATGAAAATCAATTTAAAAAGACGCAAATAAACTTCAAAAGAACCAAATAAATTTCAAAAGTTGAAAATCAATTTCAAAAGATCCAAATAAATTTCAAAAAGATCCAAATAAATTCCAAAAAATGTAAATAAATCTCAAAAGACGCAAATAAATTTCAAATGATGCAACCAAAATTAAAAAATGCAAATAAATTTAGAAAAATGCAAATACATTTGCCACAAACTCAAATAAATTTATCCAGACTCAAATAAATTTGTCCCATAACTCAGATAAATTAGCCAAAACTCAGATAGATTTGTCCAGAACTTAGAGAGAAATTTATTTCAAAACTCAGATAAATTTGCATAAAACTCAAATAAATTTGACAAAAAATGAAAATCTCAGATAAATTTGACAGAAACTCATATAAATTTGTTAAAACTCAGATAAACTTGCAAAAAACTTAGATAAATTTTACAAACACTCAGATAAATTTCATTAAAACTCGTATAGATTTGTCAAAAGACTCAAATAAATTTTTCACGGGTTAGGTCAACCTGGGCTTGACCTAAACTGGACTGGCTGGCTACTGGGCTTTTTCTGCAAACAGGTCGGGCTTGATCCGACCTGACTTGCGCTGGAAACGACCCAAAAGGGTGTTATTCCTCCTTTGTTTCTCTGCAACAGGAACCGGAATCGTTCCTCTTTCGGTCTTCTTTTTCCTTCTCTGTTTCTCTGCAACAGGAACCGAAATCGTTCATCTTCCGCAAATAAACATAGATTTTCCCAATTCCGCAACCCTTGTCTCTTTCGAACATGGGAACAACTCAACAGCAAAAAGTCAAACGCACTCTTAATATCATGTAGAGAAAATTGGGAAAATAAATCCCAAACCAAAATGGGTTGACCATTCCAAATCCGTCCCTTAGCAAATCAACCTGAGCAATCCCTCTGACTTACACACATGCCTCGGCAGCTCACATTACCTAGAATCCAACACAGATCCAGCCCCCAAGTCACGCCTCCCATCACTATAGTGGCTACCAAAGCTCACAAAGGTACGTAGCAGCGGCAGCGAAGACGTCGGAGGTGGGGCCTAGCGAAAAACGTTCTGCAATCGATCCCCACTCTCTGCTTTCCTCTTTCGGTAACACGCAGTCCTCTTCTCCAGCAGCGACAATTACAGAAAACCATTGCGGTTTTCTTGTCTGCACTGGTTCTGCTGCGATCTTCTGTGACCAGTACAGAGAGCTCTCATACCAGTCTCTGTTCCGCGATCGTGACCCACCAATCGATCTTCGCACAATCAATGGCAGTTTCGAAGTCTGGATCACCGGTTCTCCTCCGATCACGCCAAACAACAACCCTGTTCTTCGTCGGCAATGGCAGAAACGGGTTCCTCTGTTCTGAGCGATCAGTTTGGATTAGGTGTTTTTGCATCGACGTAGAGATCAGATCTGTGACGAAGACGATCTTTGGTTCAGACTTTGCCTAGGAATGAGGAGGGGAAATGGAAGATTTGAAATTTTGAAAATTTAAAATTTTATGCCTAAAATGGTTGAAAGGGTAAATCAATCATGAGAATTGTATCCAGGGACCTCTGGCTGCAAGCAGTCTAGCTGCTTGGACCAGAGCCCTTAAAAAGAATTCGTCTAGACTAGAGGCTGGAAACATTCAATTCTAGGGACCTTTGGCTAATTATCTCATAATTTTATCTATCAAATGAGGTCAAAACATGAATTTTCATAAATTACAAATAACCCCTTAAACTTTCACGAATTCTACACTTAGGCCGTTAAAGTCATCGGACTTGGCCAAAGCGTTCTCAAAACTTCCCAAAGATTTTCAAAACATTTTCTTACCCTCAAACTAAGTTGGTCCATCACTAAAATACTAAGGAAAACCAATAACGCAGATAATTATTATAAAGTAACATAAATTAGTACTAATACATGCAATTAGAGGGTTGGGGTCTTACAGCAGCACAATTGAATGCTCACACACCGAACCAAACACTCCAACATGGATCTGGTCAGTAGGGAGAAGCAGGGCAAAGAATGTGCGCTAACTCCCAGACGTGGCCTAAATATGTCAAATTACTAAAGCTGGTTAGAGCTGGTTCACGTGATAAATAATAATAATAATATGAGTGAAAGTGCACGCTCCATGCATGCTTGTAAAAGTAACAAATCAGCCTTAATAGTTTATCGACCTTCACGGAAGTCGTTACAATAACCGGCCTAGGTCTTGGATCGCCTTTCGCATACCAACACAATACTATTCGACCCTATGCTTCCCAATGATCACAACATCATGGTATCTAGTACCTTGGTGTTTCCGATGGCGGGGTGACATTCATAATCATTGGTTGCATACGCTCAACTAGGATTGCCGGTATGTGTTTCCAAACAATGCTTGGGGTGTTTGACAACTCAAACAAACACCAACATGGTTTAGAACAAGTTTTCAAGTGAGTCCAAGTTAAAAGGAAAGGGTCCCTCCTAAGTTCTAAGGTTCATGCATGACAACCAGGGATTTTTGGTACACCAATTGTTCAATTAGTATGGCATTCAATGGCCTAAAAGTGTTTAAAAAGGTTTTAAAACCCATTGGTGGAAGTTGGAAAAGATTTGAAACCCCGGTTGTGAATAGGGCCAGCCGGGTGGGGAATAGGGCATAGCCGAGAAAAATTCCCATTTGTCTTGGGTGCCTTTGGTTGACTCCGGAGACAGTGTCCACGGTCTACCCCAAACATTGCGATAATAGAACACAGGGTATGTTTGGTAGTGCCCTGCAAGTGGCTTCTAGGGCACTATTTAGGGCAGTTTTCCATGGATTTTCAAGGGGAAATCATGCCGACTTTTTGGAAAACATTTTACATGGAATCTAACATCATTTTAAGACACAAGTGAGGTGATTACATGGGACAATTCTAACATGGAATTCATATACATGAAGCAAATAAACACTACGTGCATGGATATTTAAATGAGCTTGCTTGCCTTGGTCTCCAAGAACTTCAACCCACTTCTAAACTTCCAAAAGCAACTTCTAAACACCCCCATAGTGGCTTGAACTCTTCCAATCCAAAACCCCCAGAAGTCCTACACAAAAAAGCCCCAAAAATCACAAACAAGGAAAGACTTGGAATTACCCTTCCCATGTTGGATTAATGGGACTAGAGAGGGTCCTAAACATCATACTAAGAGATGGGATCACGGGCTGACCTGTAGGACCTCTGATTGAGGTGATTTTGATGAAGAGAGGGGCTGTCCACGCAGCAATTCCACAAAATTGGGGTCTTTGAGGAGCACTCAATGAGTTGAACGAGATGACGGTGTTTGATATTCAATTGGCAAGAGTTTGTCTAGAGTTTGGAGGAAGAAGACAAGGCTCGTTTCTGGTTGCACAGAAAGGAAATGTAGGAGGAAGAGAACGTGGGTGCTGAGGTGGGTTTTATAAAGGTGAGTGGAAAGTGGGTCCCACAACTTAAATTGATGTCCGGGCTCAGAACTTGGACATCGGAACCTTATATGGAAAAACTCATAGAACGAAACCTACTTCTAATTAAATCCTCTTTGTAAAGGGCACAAGTTTGACATGGTTCGAGGCTTTGGGAAAAGGGTCAACTGTTTGGTCAAATTGCTCCCATTTATGACGAATTTGGGATTTGAAGGGTTTTAGGCCTCCAAATGCTTACAAGTTGAAAACGAAAGTTGTTCGGATTGATGATCCCAATCAAAAGATCTCAAAATCACAATTTTACAAAATTTATGAATAACCCCCCAAACTTTCCTGAAACTACAAATAAGTCCTCTATGGTATCAAACTAAGTTCAAAGGCTTTCAAAACTTTCCAAAGCTACTCAAGATCCATTATCACCCTTAAAACAAGACAATTAACTTCTAATCTCACTTAGTGAACTAACCCACACTTAATTAACACTAATCTCAAGAAATTTGGGGTCAGGGTCCTACACTCTCAATGGTGAAACGCTGGGTTTGATAATCACTTGTCTAACAGCTCTTCCAATTGTACTTTTATCTCTTGTAACTCTGCCAGAGCCATCCGATATGGTGCTTTTGATATTGTTGCAGTCCTTGGCATCAAGTCGATGGTGAAGTCTATCTCTTAAACAGGTGGTAAACAAGGGTGGAAATGTATCGGGAAATCCACATACCACTGGTATCTCTTCCACCACTTGGGATCGTTTATTCTTCATCCGTGATAAATGCTAATAAATCATTCTACCTTTAATACGGAGATAATGTGTGTTACATAAAGCTTCTTTGTACCCTCGAAACTGACAGTCACACCTCCTTCAATCAACTTAAATGTGATCTTCTTATAAAAACAATCCATGTTTGCATGATATCTTGCCACCAATCCATTCCCAAAATAATTAGTGAATAAAATCATAAATCTACCTAGGACCTACACATGTGGCTTGAGGTCTATCTGCATTATTCTCCCCAGCTTGGAAAGAACTCCACGTCGAGTTCGGTAAATGTTATCCTAGGTCTAAGATCAATCGGACGAACTTCCGATCCATTTGTTGATTTGTAGCTTTTGTGTGCCTTGAAAATTGTAGTCAATCTTCTCCTCCAATTCAATGTAGGTTTGACAGATTGCTTCTTTTGATGCTCGGATTTTCTTTGGTCGTGCAACCGAGACTTTGGATACTTCATGTATAGAAATTGCACCATAAAATTGCAATTCCTAAGCTTCCATTGTTGATCCCCAAAGATAAAGTTAATATGGGGGTTGACAATGGATAAATATTCTTGTGAAAGCACTAACCAAGTGTTAGATCCATTTTTTCAATGTCTACTTTTCCTTCCTCTTCCATTATAGCTTCCATCGTTTCATTGATGTCATCCTTGTGTAATGGTGGGTGCATCAAATTTTACCTTGAACTTTTCTATTTCTTGACCCATTTCCATTATTGAAAGAGTTGCTTGGAGCTGATTGATTTTAGTGGATAACTGAGCATCAATCCTACTTAATTTCGCAATATTTGCAGAAAATGACTCCATGGATTTATACATGATGCGTAGATCTCTTCACCACGAGCGAGATGGAGAAAACAAATCTGAAATCTAAGTTCATATTGCTCTAAAATTACGAAAATAACTCTTGGTCCTTGATCAGTTAGATCTGTGCCTTTGAATGATCTTGCTGATGTCAGCACGGTCCAATGGATTGATGTTGCTGCTTCTGCAAATGGGTGCACCTGACTAGAGATGTCAAACGGGCCGGGTCGGGCCGGCACGACCCGCCCCAGCTCCGGCCCGCCAGGGAAAACCCCTGGCACGGCACGGCCCACTGGCACGGCCCGCCATGGGGCGGGCGGGCTGGCGGGCCTGCTGGGCTGGTCTGTTTTTTTTTTTTTTTTTTCTTTCTTTCTTTCTTTTCTTTCTTTCATTCTTTCTTTCTTTCTTTGTTTTTTTTTTTCTTTTTTTCTTTGTTTTTTTTTCTTTCATTCTTTCTTTCTTTGTTTTTTTTTTTCTTTCTTTCATTCTTTCTTTCTTTGTTTTTTTTTCTTTCTTTCATTCTTTCTTTCTTTCTTTTTTTTTTCTTTCTTTCATTCTTTCTTTCTTTCTTTCTTTGTTTTTTTTCTTTTTTTCTTTCTTTCTTTGTTTTTTTTTTCTTTCTTTCTTTCATTCTTTCTTTGTTTTTTTTTTCTTTCTTTCTTTCATTCTTTCTTTGTTTTTTTTCTTTATTTCTTTCTTTCTTTGTTTTTTTTCTTTCTTTCTTTCTTTTTTCTTTCTTTCATTCTTTCATTCTTTCTTTCTTTGTTTTTTTTTCTTTCTTTCTTTCATTCTTTCTTTCTTTCTTTGTTTTTTTTCTTTTTTTCTTTCTTTTTTTTTTCTTTCTTCCTTCCTTTCTTTCTTTCTTTCTTTCTTTTTTCTTTTTTCTGTTGGGCGGGCTGGCGGGCTGCGGGCCTGGCGTGCCCAGCGGGCTGGAACCCCCAGCCCATGGGCCTGGCGTGCCAACGGGCCCAGCACGGCCCGTGTCTCGGGCCGGGCCGTTGACCGGGCCGGGCCCCGGCCCGTTGACTAGTGGGCCGGCCCGGCCCATTTGACATCTCTACACCTGACCCATATTTAATAAAGGCCCACGATGGGCTTGTCAGGCACGTGTGATCTTCTCACTTGAGGCGCTACCTCGTACTATGAGCAAGAGAAAAACAGAAGGGTTTCGATCCTTTTCTCTCGTTGATACCAATTTGATTTCAACCCAGCCCAAGTTTCTTTTCTTTTATTTTCTTTTGTTGTCTTCGGCTTTTCGTGTCGAAGGAGAGAAAAAAGTTGGAAGCCTCTGTTCTCTTTTACTTCGTTTGCTCAGAGAAACCCTGGATTTCGTTGTGTGCTGCTTGGTCGACGATGACGACCATGATGAAACTCCTGTTCGACGATGGCACAAACGATGGAGTAGTCTGGTGATGGCTCCTCTTTCGGCTTTTCTCTAGAGATGCTAGTGACGATGATGCTGACCTTCAATGATGTTGGTGACAATGTGGTAGATTAGAGCTCAAATTGGTGGGCTCAGTTGATGGGCATGGCTTCGGTATCGGTGATGGGAATTGGGATTCGATGGGTTTGTGGTTCTGGTACAACCGTGGGAGATGAATTTTTTTTCGTCTAGTATTTGAGATTATAGTGGGGTGGAGTTGGGGGCTGGACATGGGCTTTCGATGCGATGGGAGATTGGATGGTGGTTGACGGGATTGGACACTGATGGCTAGGGCAGGTTTGAGATTTTATGGGATTAGATACTGCTGCGGTTTAGGTGGGTTAGTTTTCGACTGTGGTTAGGGATTAGGAGTAGAGTCTCGGCTAGGGTCGAATGGTAGTAGGTTGTGGGACTTAGATGGATGATCAATGGATAGATGCTGACGATCATTTGGCTTTAATACCAACTGATGCAGGCCCTAGGGATGGGAATAGGTTGTGGGACTTAGATGGATGATCAATGGATAGATGCTGATGATCATTTGGCTTTAATACCAACTGGTGCAGGCCCTAGGGTTGGGCTTGGACACTATCGAGGATGCACCTTAATGGGAAAACCCAATTTCAATTAATCAAACTCAATCCTATTTAAATAGGAAACATAACTTGGGCCTAAGAAATCTAATTAAACTAGAAAACCAGAATCCTATCCTAATTACAATTCCTTAAATAACGACATATAATTAGTGAATAAAAATCCTAAATCTACTTGGGCCCTGTACATGTGCCTTAAGTTCTCTCTGTCTTACGAAAGGAGGTGTAATGGGGTTCAAAGTAACTTGAGAGAGAAGAAAGATAGAAGTGCTGGGATCTTTGTGCTCATATAGGCTTGTTTTATGGGAATTACAAGTTTGCTATCAGTTTGTGTGGTGTGGACACGATTACTTCGACCTCTAAACTGACTTTCGAGCCATTGAAGCAAGTCGCGTTCTCCATGAAAGTTCCACGAAATAATTTCTCCTTTCCAACGAACCCTTGTATGATGAATTCCGAGGTCTTAGCCAAAAAGTCAACTCTTTCGAAAGGGGTACTTTGACCATGTCTTAAGTGAAAAGCAAATAACCTAAACGAAGGCTTTCCGGACATCAGAAGGATACGGAGTGTTAACAAAAGTTTCTCCAAATTAGATTATCTTTCCAACAAGCTTGCAATCACAATTTCTTAACACTTGTAGGGCAAACTCCTTGTCTACCCAAAAGACTATACCCTTCATCAAACGAAAAGTCGTGAAACGAAGGGTTTTGGGACATCGAACGGTCATGAGTTAGACACGAAAGTTCCTCGGCATAACTCTAACCACCTACTGAACTCAACCCGGTATTTTTCTGAAATACCCAAAATACCCTTGGTGTTGGCCAAGTGTACTAAAGTACCCTTTCTAAGCGGGAACTTAATCGAAATGCACTCAAACGAACTCGAGGGTTACTCAACAATTAAAACTCACTTAATTAATACTAAACATGCTTGGTTGATATTTAAGCTTTAGAATTATGATCAGGGTCTTACACATTTTATACTAGATTAGTCTAAGTAATAGATAAGAAGGAGATCTTTGTTTCACTCTTAATTGGCTACTGACCAAAATAATCGTATGTTTGACCAAAATAATCGTATGTTTCCCATATTGGATAGTCCTTTCTTGTGAAAAGAAATTAATTTAATTCTTTCGTGACATAACTTTAGTTAGTTTAAGAATGACATCAGATCTGAAGGGAAATTAGATCCACACATCTATTTTTAAAATGTGCTCATATTTCACAAACTGGAGTCATTCCCAACCTCGCTCTTGGAGACTATGAAATGAAGATCAGAATTCACCTGACATTTGTACACGTGGAGTACTAATACTATAACTACTCAAGGGCCATCTATTGGAAGTAGGTGGGCCTTGTGGATAAGTATTCAAAAACTTTTGACCCACTTGAAGCAGGGATCAAATATCCATAAGGCCAAGAATGCAAGCCCAAGATCTAAAACCCTAGTCTCATGCATTGAGATCAAAGATCCATGAAGGAGACATATTAAGAAATAAACAACACAAGCATAGAACATCTATTGAAACCAACTAAAAGTAGATATATACCCGAGGAGCTTGGCTATGCTCTAATCAAGAACTTGAAAAACTTGATCTCGACGAAAAGTCTTTTCGCAGATTTAAATCTCCTTCGCTTTAGTGTTCTTCCACGCTATGACCCTTTTAGAGAACTTCTCAATGAGAATGGTAGGATCTCCAAGTAGAAGAAAACCCTAGTACTCTAGTAGGAAACTAGAGGAGAGAGAGGAGCTTGGGAGTTATAGTTTGTGGAACACCTCCCCTTAGATCAAGATTAGAAGTCTCACTTCTATTCTTAGTATGTGTCCTACTACTCCTTTCCTTAAGGGCGTGTTTGTGTAACACTTTTCTGCGGTAAAGTGGACGGTTTTTCACGAAAAACCCATTTTTCAGGCGTTTGGTGCGGAACAATTCCACGGAAACGCTTTCCTGCCTCATCAGCATTTTCCTTGATAATGGTGGAAATGAGTTTCCTATGGGGGGCTATGGGTAGGGTTGTAAACGGGTCAGTTCCGGCCCGATTCCATAATGGACTCAGAACCGGAACCGTTAAGGAGAAGGTGGAACCTGATCCAGACCCAGAACCATTTTAGAACCGATTTCTTAGCTCCGAAAATGGAACCATATATGAGACGGGTCTAGATTTGGGTCCTGGTCTAAGTAGAGAATGATATTAAAAAAACATGATTTTTAGTTGAAATTTCCAAAACTTGAGGTAATATGTCGGGTCTCAGGTCCACGGGTCTGAACCAAGGTGGAACGGGACCCGGAACCATTTATTTATCGAGGCCTAAGTAAGGATCCAAACCAGTTTTTTAGCAGGTTGGAACCTCTGGGTAATCGGAGAATCGGGGACCCATTTGCATCCCTAGCTATGGGAAATGAATTTCCTCGGAAAACTTCTCCCTCTTGTCCATTTCAACCCAAAACCCTACAACTTTTCATTTTTTGTTTCGTTAAATAAATTATTATTTGATGTTGAATAAATAATAAAAATGTCATGTTATTTTTCTTCAAAAAATTATTTCACCAAATAAGAAAATTTGATTTTCTATAAGGAATCTATAGCCGCACCAAACAACATTAGCACCAATTCAACGAGTAAATTTTTTTTTGCACCAAACATGAATTTCTAAATTCTATAAAAATTCTTTTCTGAGGTTTTCATTTCTATGAAATTTGCTGACGTGGCAATTTCCTCTTTCCGCGGAAAGGGTGTGTACACAAACGTGCCGTAAGAGAGTTCCAAATAGGATTAGTAACCTTCTCTTATTTGGGCTAGCATAGGGACCACTAGGGATTCCTTGGAATCTGGCTCCAACTAGGAATCTGGACCCCACATCTCATGTGAGCTCTGGACCCACAATTAATTACAAATAAGTCCATTAAATAAATGCAATTGCACTCCAGTCCTAAGAATAATTACCCTAAACTTCCCAATTACTACAGGTATGCTGCTCTATCAATTATATCAATGGATCAATTGGATTAAATCTGTCCAACCAAATTGGATCTATCTCTTATTATCCTTATGACCCAATTAATTACAGTAATCATCAGTACCATCCAATTAACTCTTAATAGAGATGGGTGCGCACTTACCAATGATAAAATCCATTAATTGACACAGGGGGATATTTAAGGGGATAGATTCCATCTTGAGAATTATATGTTCCCACAACTGCACTACCACGTACCCAAGACATCGAGGTGTTGACCTACAATTGGCCTCACTCATTGATGACTCAAAGTAAATGTATAGTAGAAACTTAAGTCCATTAATTTCTCAGGATAAAAAGCCTATTGCTTGAGAATTATGAGAGCGGTCCTTAAATCAAAGACATATTTACATAAGGTGCTACTCATGGTCCTTCAATACATCCAATGTACCAGCACAATGATCCAGAGTCCAGCACAATGATCCAGAGTCTTACACTCTGATGATCGAGACATATCACACTATCTCATAGTGGTCACAGTGTTGCAACCTTATCAAATGAGATGCCCAATCTCATCATTGGTTGTGAATCAATTTGAGTATAAGATTTGTGATCTATGTCTCATGTATGTGGATCTTATCTACACACATGGATCACATCTAATATACTTGTGGGCTCCGGTTCATCTCATGAACCATCATGTCATTTTGTATTGATTACGTGCATACATAGAATAAAATACCATTCATCACCTGAATAAAGCATGAAAATAGAAATTAATTAATGAAACAAATCAATTTATTCGGATCATCCACTGGATTGAGGCCATACAATCTAACACCATCTTCATATGTGTACACTAGGAGCACTATGTCATATTGTAATAATTGTAGATTATGACAGTGATGACAATAATCACTAATTAGAAATCATTGTATTTTTTTCCCTAATTAGGTTGTAATATCCTTGACTATAGCATACTTAGGATAGCACCTCACATTGAGGGTATCTAGAAATCTCCACCAATCCAGCCTCACATGAGAAACCTCACCAATTCCATTAGAAAAAGAAGACGACATAAAAATCCTTTTCACATCATATGTTTGAGATATGAGCCATTCATTAGGCACGGCAAGAAACATTCCCCATCAGGCAAAAGAAGGTTGATTTGCATAAGTGAGCTACTTGTCCATGATAAAAATGGATCTTTGAAATAACTTGAATCCATGCTTATGTTCATCTATTCCATCTTATATACAACACGAACCTTCTAGCTGAAGCACCCATCCTGCTTTCCTGAACTCACATTGTGAATTCAGATCCCTGTTCTTGGCGCTAACACTTATTGAGATTTGATAACCTCCCTTCTTCCTTGCTTCCTCTCTTGATCTCTTGCGCCCTGCTGGTTTGTGCAACAAAAGAAGTAGACTGACGTGACTTTTGAACCAGGGAATGTTTAGTTGATATAAACTCTCTTGGACGTGTGCACATTCATATTTTTACTTCGTCATGCAAATATCCTATTGCACTCCTCCCAAATACATTTTTCTCATAAGAAATGTTTAGTTTAAACTAAAAACTATATTTGATCATAGATGTTATTTTATTGGTTTACAGATTCTTCATTTGCAATTAATTGTGGTGGTCCAAGTATCACGTCTTCTTCAACTGGGACAGTGTATGAGGAGGATGAGGCAACTCTTGGTCCAGCATCATATAATGTGACTAACACAATCAGGTGGGCTGTTGGCAACTTAGGGAGTTTTGGTGAAAACAACAACGCCACATACATCTCAAACTCTCAATCCCAATTTACAAATACTTTAGACTCCGAGCTATTCCAGTCTGCAAGGTTATCACCAGGTTCACTAAGATACTATGGTCTAGGACTTGAGAACGGAAACTATACCATAAGCTTGAAATTTGCAGAGACAGCTTTTGAATATGCACAAACATGGAGAAGTGTTGGAAGGCGTGTTTTCAATATTTATGTACAGGTGTGCATGTTAAATTAGAATGTCCATCTGATTTCCTAATATAAAAGTACTACAATTACATCACCTAGTAGAGTACATCCAAAAGTATGCATAGTCACATAGCATACATGTACATAGAATGAAATCATCCAAATCTTGTCGCAAATGTGGGTTGATTTAATGCAAAACTGTAATTGAGCTACTAATAATTGGTGGCTGTCAATGGATGTTCAAAATGAAAATAGTCAAGTCTCAAACTCAACAAACATCCATATGTCAGAAGTTGAGGCTGTTGTCAGATGAATCCTATCAAACAGGATAGAACATATTTTAACATATACACACCTAAAAACTCTATATGAATGGGAGTATTCATATAGTACTTGCGAATGTAATGAATGCTACATTTTTATTCTATTCTTACTTTTTTTTAGTAATATTTAATACTGTCACATATATTTATTAATGACATGAATGAAAGGATCACCATTCATTTACCAATGGTCCTGTTTATGGTCTCTTTTACAGGTTGGATCCAATTGATGGTCTAACTTAGTCCCTGATAAGATTGGCCTATTCTACTAGCAAAAATCTGTGGACATTTTGTTGGTGTAGAAAATATCATTATTTTAGTGACTTATTGGCGTACTTGTATAAAACTCCAGAGTTCTCTATGTAATGCTGAAAAGTTAAGTTAGAAAAAAGGATCTGTCACCTAACCTAATGAGTTACTCATGATGCTTTTTCACTCCTCTTTTTCAACTTTCTTATCTTCTCTCTTCATCTCTCTTCTTTTCCTTCTAATCTTCTATAAATCCTTCTAATCTATAACTTCTTGATATTTTCCATTTAGATTTACAACTATGGCACATTGTATACCTTGTGGTATTGACCCATTCAATAGTCAACTGTAGGAGTACTCTCCACCTGATGGTAAGTAGAGGGTTGGCATCAGTTTAGAGCCAGCCATAAAAATTGCCGAACCAAACTGTCCTACTTATTTCTATAGGTAGTACTCTACCTGCCCCCCACATTTTCTAGTACTGGTGTGATGGAATGATGATGATGATGATATGTATCTGTTATTTTTATGTATATTTTTCACGAAAGTGATTTCAATACAAGACGATTTTTATTATGTTATTATATTGTATGGAGTTGTTAAGAGTGTAGAGCTTCTTAAAGTTTCTGTTTAGGACCACTCATATCCTATCTCTAATGTGTGTCTGCAGCCAAGTTAAATTTGTTTTTGGGCCCTATCTATCTGAAAGCCCATGATTTTTCTTGTTTGTTATGATCTGAATCTTCATATTCTGGAAGATGTCAACATTCTTTTCCATTTTATTTTTTTATAGTGTTACATAGTTCTTTCATAAATTGCATATATCAGTACCCTTCAGATTTTAAGCTTTAGCTCTAGTTGAGTGTCACCCTTCATCTCAAATGTTTCTATCCAGAGAAAGAAAAGAAAACTTATGATGTCCCTAATGCAATAATTCTAAAAATTAGAGGCCGTTTAAAGAAAATTTGAGAATAATTACGATAAATATATATATAACATCAAACAAGAACTGAGGTCTGATAGTATTCTGAACTGTCAATTGAAATTAGTTCAAATGTTATGGAGAATGCTTTAGGTGGCAGGAGATCAGAAACTGCATTATGAGGGATATTTTTGTTTCATAATCCAACCCAACTTGTTATTTGTAACAAACGTCATCTTAGGAAGAAATGAAAAAAATAAAATAATTGCACCTAATGTGTTTTGGAATTTATGTTCCTCCAAACATCCAGAGGCAATACATTTTACCAAAATATACAAATGCATTACCTTTTGGGGTGCAGGGGTGCATCCAAAGGCAGATGGGGAATATTTTTCTCTGGAAGGGTGGGGCATCATGTAAAAAGAATAATATTTTTCATCCTATTTAGTTTTTTAGCAGATGTTGTTCAAACACCAAGTTTTTTTGCGAGTCCTCAACTCACATCTGCTAAAAAACTAAATGGGATGAAGAAATAACAGTTTAAGTGAATAATGACGGAAGGAACTACTAAGCCGTGAACATAAAAGGTTTCACGATGTTAAATGATGAGACAAATTTATTTCTGTAACTAACTATATTTGGAAGCATGGGTGTCAAACTACCCCCAATCAAAAAGAATTTCTTCTGATGCAGCTAAGAAATTTACTATGACAGTAATATTTATTTGTTTTGACACAAATTAATTAATCTTCAGGGAAATTTAGTACTGAAGGACTTTGATATACGAGAGGCAGCAGGAGGGGTCCAATTTAGAGCTGTTGAGAGAGAATTCAATGCGCTAGTATCTGAAAACTACCTGGAAATTCATCTGTTTTGGGCTGGAAAAGGGACTTGTTGTGTACCTTCTCAAGGTACTTATGGACCATCCATTTCAGCCCTTAGTGTCACTCCAGGTAATATTCTAAACAATGATATAAATGAATACCAATTGGATATATGCAATGGTCAAATCCAATAGGTTTTTTATGTCTTGATAATGGTAATTGATTACTGTGTTCCTCTTCAGATTTCACCCCAACTGTTAGTAACCGTCCACCAACAACCACTTCCTCAAAGAAGAACAAGGCTGGTTTGATAGTTGGAATTGCAGTTCCTATTGGAATTGTTTGCTTACTATCTGTTTTTGGAATTTTTATTTTGAGACGAAGAAGAAGACTGAGGAAAAGCCAAGAGGAAGGTAATATTACGTCTTAAAAAATTATATTTTCATGTATACAACACCCATAGATTGTGGGACAACATACTCAAATGATTAGACAGTGGCACCTGTTGCACAAATTTTTTTTCTCCCTTCTTTTTCTTTTATTGATGGTAGCTACAAATGTATGATCATGTTAGGCCTTAATCATCCAATTTATCAAATGGAGTTGAGAAAGTGTTTTGAAAACCCAGAAATACTAGTGGAAACATTATGTCATTGAACTCTATAGTGGCTGATCATTTCATTTAAGAATGAAATAGCTCTCTCATTCATAAGCGGCTAGATAAAAAGATAATCTTTAGAAGGTCCTGTCACTCATTATTCATGAATAAGTAGCAGCAAGACTGAAAGTTAGCCTAGTATAAACCACATTGTATGATTTGCTGCACTCAAAATATACAATCCACTCATTCTAATTAATAGCAGTATGAACATGGTATTTTTTGCCATTGAGTTTCGGTTTTCTCAACGAGGATGCTTTCCCCTTTTTATAAGATACTGGCCTTCATGTATGCTAATCTATAACCTTCCCCCAGTGGGACAATGTCATGACCATTTGGTTCCCAACTGGGAGACAAATGGTTTGAATTTCAATGGTTCTTATCTTAACATGCCTTCCTACTTGAACTCACAGAACTCCTAGGGATGAGCGCTGACACTTTCAGTTATTCTGAACTGAAGACTGCCACCCAAGACTTTAATCCCACAAACAAATTAGGAGAGGGTGGATTTGGACCTGTTTACAAGGTGAGTCTCTCTCTCTCTCTCTCTCTCTCTCTCTCTAAAATAGTTGGGGTGTGTGGAAAAGACAGGCTTACCATACACTAATCAAGTGATAATGAGAAAACATACTTATATGCTTATGTGCTCACAAGCAAACAAGCATTTACATATTTATTCATAATAGAGCTCTTTTCTTTATGTTGGTCATTTTATAATTCTTCAAGGCAAGACCGAAACTAATACATACTCAGTGAACTCGAACCCTAGACCTACTCCTAATGGGAGCTTCCCAACAAACATGCTACTCACTTGGCTTTGAGATATTTATTTCTATTAACTTGTGGTGTCTTATAGGGTACACTTTCTGATGGGAGGGTAATCGCTGTTAAGCAACTCTCGGTAGCATCTCACCAAGGAAAAAGTCAGTTTGTGACTGAGATTGCTACCATATCGGCTGTTCAACATCGTAACCTTGTGAAGTTGTATGGATGTTGCATTGAGGGAGATAGGAGACTCTTGGTTTATGAGTACCTTGAAAACAAGAGCCTTGATCAAGCACTATTCGGTATGAGTTGATTCCTTCTCTTTTCCTAATTTGAAACAATATACTTTAACAACACTAGCCCTATCACATTCTAATTCTCCCTTTAGTGCAGTAATTTTTTTTTTTGCTTTGGTGAACATGAAATCATGAACAAGTTAGATATTGTCAAAATAGATGGTTATCCTCCCTATTGTGCACCTAGAATTCCTTGAAAAATTGGGTACCACAGAAATTTTTATGTTGTAATTTTGTCCTTTCCTAGCCCATAGATTATTGGTACTAATTGTCGATATTGATTGTCGAAGAAAAATAGAAAATCATTTACTCATCATATGTGATTTATATTCCTTATCACCTAACATGTGAATGCAAATTTATGGCAAAAAAATACCACGACCACGTGACAGGATATTCTCCTGGTGGACTGCCACAACCACGGCCGCCACCCCTACCACCACCACCACGACCTCTACCACGGCCACCATCACCTCTACGTGCATGATTTTCTATAGTAAGTGCAGACCTTTCTTGACTAGTCACTAGAGGAATAGAGTCTAACATGGCATGATGTCTGCCTTCATCACTCTGTAATAAGGCAAACACTGCCCGTATTAATGGAAGTGGATCCTGACTTAACATTTGGGCTCTTAAAGTTTCATATTCGGGATCCAGACCCCACAAGAAGATCGTAGATATGCTGAACCTCAAGGTATTTTTCTTGTTCCTTTTCACAACAGGAGTTAAGAGGTCGATACAGACTGAGTTCATGCCACATCCCTCTTACTATTGCATAACAGTGGCCCAAAGACTTATCTCCTTGTTTAAACTGAGCCAACTTTCCAGTCAACTGAGACATCTGACATGATTCTTTCTCAAAGAGTTAGCCGTCTCAATAGCAGCCCATAACTCATACGGAGCTTTGCAATAAAAAACTTTTTGAAATTAGAGGGTCTATAGAATTCAAAATCCAATTCATCACTAGCATACTTTCAGTCCCTCAGTCCTTATATTGTGAATCCAGTCAAGGTTGGAAAACTCGTGACTCGGACTCCTCCAATGCAAAAAAATTGACTCAGATAGAGTCAATACGAAAGCTCGAGAGAGTCATGTTTCTTGTAAAATAATTTTGAAAATATTTAGAAATGAATCGGTTACTTATAAAACATAAATATACATTTATTACATTCATTCATGATAAACAATGTAAATTAATAAATTTATATATGCAAGAAAAGTACTATAATAAGGAAAACAAAAGAAAAAATATTTAGTCCAAATATTGATTGTAAAAGAACAAATAAAGTTTCAAATTACATTCCAGACATCTTTTTTCAAGTTAATGACTTCAAATCTCGTGCATAATTACTTAAAAATGAACATTAATTGTTCAAAATTAGATATCAAATGGTTCAGACAACTTATTGAAATGAGATGACTCGGCCGAGTCTTCCCTATATTTGACTCGGTTTTTCGTCAAAATGAGGTGACTCGGGAGAGTCAAGAGTCAAGAGTCGACTCGGAGAGTTTTCCAACCATGATTTCAGTCATTTAGCCCCACCAATGGCCATTCTCGTAGAGTACGACCACTCTTTATAGTTCTTCCCATCAAACAAATCCATAGTAATGTGAGCATCGGGATTAACGGTTCCAACGGGGTTCAGTACATTTTGTGTTCCACCAGAACTTTTCCTTCTAGAGTTGGAATCGGTACTTCCTTCTTTACCCTCCATACAAACTTATCTAGAAGACAAAACCTATGGCAGTAGCTTGTAGACAATTGACAATGACTATGCTTACATCATTGGGCTAAGCAAGCGACCACAAATCTTCTTGTCAATCACATACACATTGTTTGATAGCAGTGAAACTTTGTCACGGGGCTGTGGAACACTCCACAACAATACCCACTCCAAAACAAATCACTATTGAACAACAACAACACAAACAAACCACTGCTGAACACCTGCAGCGCAAACAGGACACCACCAGAACAATAACGATGCAAAACAGGTTCGGCCGTCACTTATACTGGTTAGCCAAACATGCTGTAATACTTGGGAAGCCCAGCTGATCCTACTTTGATGACTAAGAGGCCCTGTCAAACCTGTCATGACAACCGGAAGGCCCAGCCGAACTGATG
Source organism: Cinnamomum chago (assembly GCA_038049695.1). Taxonomy (NCBI): domain Eukaryota; kingdom Viridiplantae; phylum Streptophyta; class Magnoliopsida; order Laurales; family Lauraceae; genus Cinnamomum; species Cinnamomum chago. The sequence continues at coordinate 34,920,700 of CP142457.1, forward strand.
GCGTATTCCGGCAAGTATATGGTTGTCTCAAGTAATATAGACTATGGAAGTCCGAATATCGTTCCCATGAGGATCGTTGTAAGGAAAATAACAATGATCAATGAAATGGAGTATTAGCTCAAATATAGCTAACAAATGCAAATAGAGACAACAAAATTAATGGAAACATGAAAGAAGATAATAACAAGGGAAATTAAAAAAAAAATGCAAACTAAAAGAAAACATGAAACTAGATAACAAGGAGATGTTAGTAAAAATAGAAAAACTCAAGTGAGAACAAACCAAGAACAAGGTAAGTAACAAGTTGGTAACAAAGTTAATGACAAAAGAAAAATAACAAGGTTAATACAAGAACAATGGAGAAATGTTAGAAAGATAAATGAATAAGTGTGTGAAAATAACAAGTGAAAGATAGAAAATGAGTGGATGGAGATAAAGAAATGTGCTAAAGTAGTGTAAATCAAATGTGGAATTGATGGTGTGAATAGAGAAATGGAGTGTGAGAATTAAAACATGTGAATAAGTGTGTGGGAATGTGAATAGAATCAAACAAAAGTAAGTAAAATAAGAAACAAGCAATACAAATGGATAGATTGAACCATCTATAATCCACTAAGTGACACTAATCCAACACTAATGATCTTCTCTTTTCCCAAAGAAACACTCAAATCTAATGACAAATCAATGCTTAGATTTGGAAAATATAACTTTAAAGCTTTAAGATAGAAATTAACAATCTAATAGCCAAGATTTTCATCCCTTCATAAAAGAAAAGATTCTTAATGACTATCTATCAAAAGTAAGCATAAACCATCAAAAGATATTAACTTCTAAGCATGATTTATCAAACCTAAGCATAGACAGTAAAAAACAATGCTAAGATAGAAAATAAGCATGGAAGGTTGTACAATTCAATGAAGACAAATCTATTCTAACATATTAAGCACATAAACAAGGGAATTAAAATAAAGAGCATAAGCAAAAGGAATAGGATCTACTTAGCTTCATCTAGAAGATCCAATCAAAGGGATTAGCCGCCCATTGGAGAAAATAAAGCTTTCATTTCCATTCCAAATCTTCAATTTTTACAAAGCTTTCCTCACTTTCTCTCTACAATTGTTCTCAATTATATGAATAGCTTAAGTAAAGAGGAGGAGGCTCTCCTTGCTTGTGTCCTTAATGCCTAGAGCTCCCTTCCTTATATAGAAACATTTGCCTTACTCTCTTTTGGTTTCTTTTCAATGTGGGACTTCACAAGAATGGAAATATGAACATATGAATGTGATTCCCGTGTTAGAAAACAGTCCCTAGATTGATGTGCGATTTTGACCTCCGAAACATCTGAATTGGGAAAAATATTGTGAAATATGATTTGTAGATCTTTGAACAAGCTTTCCAATGCTTCTAAGATCACCTCAATCGGACACCTGAGTAAAAGGATATGGTCAAAATACCAACCCAGGTCTATTATTTTTTTTCTTATTATTGACCTAACTTTGTCATTTCTTGATCCAATTTCCTTCCAAACTTATCATTACTCTCTTTAACTCTTGAATCTCAACTTTAATCTTCAAATTAATCTTCAATTAACACCAAGAAAGAGAAATTAACATAATTGAGAGTATTTTCGAACATATTTTGTATGGAAGTCATTGGAACTCATATAAATGCATACAAATGAAAAGATATGAGCAAAGATGATGGGGAGGAAATTTATGATTTTTATGCTAAAAATAGTGTTTTGAGTTCTTTTATCTTTGAAAGCTCATAAAATAATGCTATAAAAGTGTATCTTTTGTGAACTTATCGCGAACCCATTTAAAGGTTCTGCTTGGGTAGATGATCCTTAAAATCTACCCCTCTTTAGATCCTTGCTGATTTTTTGTTGGTAATCTACAGATAGCTCCTGCTCTGAAAACAAGTTGTGTTTCTTAATGTGATTAGTTGAGTGGATTTGGGTTTGGAAGAAGAAGCAACAAGAAGAGAGGAAAGAAATTAAAGATATCGTTGTACCTTGGCTAGGTTGACTATATCCCCTTTTTATGTTATTAAAATACTTGGTCGATATTACACATAGGACCCTTCATATTAATGAAATAATATATTGGCCTAAGAATGATATAAAAGATCATAGAAACCCATAGATTTTACTACAGTAATTAGGTGCAAGTGCAATCTGCTTCCTTACATTTGGCATACATGAGTAGATAATGAGTTCTTGTTCAAATTTCCTTTTTTCTTTTTTTAAAATCATTCACATCTCATAGAAAATTACAGGGTTCACTTGCTTGGAAACCAAGAATTTTGTATTTCTCTACTTGCACTTGTGAATATGAAAAGATGGATATACATGAATTTGTTGCTTGGTATAATATAATAATCAAGTCCAAATTAGAAATATTTTATATGCCATCCTCTCAAAATCTCCTCTTATTTTCATGCTAGTAGTTTTTGTCTATTCTTATCATTACAGGAAAAAATAGTTTGCATCTCAACTGGCCGACTCGCTATGACATATGCTTGGGAATGGCAAGAGCCCTTGCTTACCTTCATGAGGAGTCTAGGATTCGAATAGTGCATAGAGACATCAAAGCCAGTAATATTCTACTTGATGCTGATCTCATCCCCAAGATTTCAGATTTTGGTTTGGCCAAGCTATATGATGATACAAAGACACACATCAGCACCAGGGTGGCAGGAACAATGTGAGAATCATTAAACTTTCTCTCTTTTATTTTGCTTTACAAGAGACGAACTCACACACACATGCACAATAAACCATGTCTCTACCCAGCTGAGCAGTAGTGGGACATCATCGACCATTTTGATTTGCCTCCTTTCTAAGGTGTATCTAAATATAAACATAATTTCAAGAAGCAAGAACACTTTGGTAGAAGGAAGAGTTACTTATTCTTCTGAGGGTTTAGGAATGTGTAGTAATCTGAAAACGTATTATCTCAGATCATGGTTTAAAATCTTGATCGGGGGTATTATGGTAACTTGGAAAAGTAATGTCATTCCAATCTGCAATGCTTGTGGTCTTCATGGTCCATTGTAGCACAAGTTTTAATTACCCAAAATCTGCAAAATATTTAAATAAAGTCATAATATTAGAAAATTTAGATTCTTTTATTTTATTTTCCCCATTATGACGAAGTATAAGGATATGTGGCGGAGTCCCAAAGTCATATAAGTCCAACATCACTATCTTATCTGAAGTTGTTGAAATCTGTTCAAGTTTAGTGATTGAACCAAAAGTGTTTTGACAACTTTATTGCAATTCTAAGCTTCTGCCTTTTTATCTGATATGATAGCCATGTATGCACGAGCCTTTTATGTAGTTCTGATTTTTGATATGTTGTTCCTATGTTTTCTTTAATCCATAATGAATCCCTCTGACTCCATGTCTTTCTGTAATTAGTTATAGTCTCAAGCTATGGTACTAGGATAGTTCAAAATGTATTGTGTTGTATCCTATCGGATACTTCACCCTTTTTTTTATGACGAGGAACCCGCCGACCCCCCTTACGGTTGATCATTGGTAAAACCCCGGATACATAAGTGTAAAATCCATGTCCTCTCCATATCCGTGGTATGTCCCTGCTGTATCCATGTTGTATTTGGGCATCATAGGTCTCAAGTAGTCCCTACAAAGTAAACCCATAAAAGACTCGCACTACTTAGTACTATATTACATTAAGAGCACTTTTCCTGCCTGATTTTGAATCCTCTTGTGAAGGAGGTTTTGTAAAAGGAGTATCAAAGAGGTGAAGAGTGAAGGGTCTAAGGTGTAGACTTAGTGGGAGCATTAATTCCCTATAATTTAATAAACTAAGCTGATGGTTAGGTGATCATTTCACATCAAGTGATGGTCCCTCATGGATTTTCACCTTTTATCCTTCACTTTTAGCCTCTAAGGGAATTGCTTGGAAATTCTCAGAATTCAAATCTTATAAAATAAAAAGAGCACAAAAATCTGGAGTAAGAAAAAAAAAAAAAGCAATTTTGCAGATCTAGCATCTGTCATGGATGTTATTGGGAATAAGTGCTGATTCCACAATGTATCAAAATAGTGGATTCGTCGGTGGCCAATACAGCATATTGGCCGAAATTTTGAACCAAGGCTCAGATACGATTTTCCTAACCTCCTATCCTATGTTCGTATAAGCAATCAGCAGTTGATGGTCAACTGTGTTTTCTGATTCCGACATGTTAGATGATTGGCTGACATTCATTCCTACTAAAAATATTCTAACTGCTTACAATTTGTTTCATTCGAACACACTAGTTTTATTTACCTATGAACTACTTCTTTACATCACATTGCATTTTCAAATTCTTTGAAGTGGTTATCTTGCGCCGGAGTATGCAATGCGAGGACATTTGACGGAAAAGGCGGATGTGTTTGCTTTTGGAGTTGTTGCTCTTGAAATTTTAAGTGGAAGACCAAATTCGGACTCAAACTTGGAGCAAGAGAAGATATATCTCCTTGAATGGGTATGAAATCTGAACTACCTTATGATAATTGGAATAATCAGGCTAGCGACTTTAGTATTTTTCCTCGTGTATGGCTCGCCTGGACACACTTCATCGTGTAGATGGGATGGAAACGTCACAGCATTTATATGGGATACAAAAATACCCCTTTTGAATGATCATTCATGGTCTTGAGCATGGATAATTTCTTATGATTTAATGCAATGGGGAACATATCTTCATTCACACTTATATTTGGGAAAAACATTATATCATACATAAATGCAAGATCAACAGGGCCCTTCCAAAGCATGGAATGGCCTAGCCTGTTAAAGGTCTTCCCATTACATACTTATGGCATCTAATCATGCAATGTACTCTTTTTGAGGGCCTCAAAAGTGTTCAAATTCTAGTAGATAAAGTCAGATCGATGTCAGATTTGCATGACCAATCCAATTCCAATATCCTACAAAACTTGGATGGGTGTCAAATTTGGGTGAGTGAATTCATCGGTGGTGATGATTGTAAGGGATTTAGATTGATCATCTGGTTGGTTAGTGAGCCCTATAGGTTAGGCTGTTCCATGCTTTGGTGAACTCCATAGCTCATGATCTTATTATGAGTGACAGACTATGTGGAGGGCAGCTTTCATCCCATCTCCCTCCTAACACTTTTTGCATGTGTGATGCATTTGTATGTATGTCTTAGGTGAGATTTTTTTGTGGGGTCCATATCTGATAAATCCAAACCCTTCCTTGTGAACTGGCACCTCACTTTATATTGCATCTAATCCATGATGAGACATTCCTTTTGCACAATCTCTTTGTTTATAATTATTAGGTCATATTAATCATAAAACTGTCGTCTCTTCATTCATTCTTCTAGGCTTGGAATCTTCATGAAAACAACAGAGCATTGGAACTAGTCGACCCAACATTGGTCGAATTCAACGAATCGGAAGCATTGAGAGTGATAGGAGTTAGTCTCCTGTGCACACAGGCAACACCAATGCTAAGGCCGCCGATGTCCCGCGTGGTGGCGATGCTGTCCGGTGACATTGAAGTGAGCAGTGTTACATCAAAGCCTGGTTACATAACTGATTGGCAACTCAATGAAATAACCAGTTTCATGAGCGAAGACACAACGGGAGTGTCAACAGAGAGGACAAGCAACAGCCAGCAAAACACATCGTCGAATGCGAGCACAGTATTTATGGGGCAATCCTCACCATTGCCTGGTCAACCCATTCTGCATGAGATCATTGGAGATGGACGTTAATGATCACCTACTTGACAACCCATTCTGATGAGTACACAGGTGTGTGTGTGGGTGGGTGGGGGGGGGGGGGTTGTGTGTGTTTTTTTCATATATGCAACGTGCAAAATGCTTGGTTGTGTGTGTGGGTGGGTGGGGGGGGTTGTGTGTGTTTTTTTCATATATGCAACGTGCAAAATGCTTGGTGGATGGTGCTTCAGACTTTTCATTCGTTTTTGGATGTATATTTGTAGTTTAAAAGCTTGCCCTGTGTTTACTTGATCTGAGGTGTGTTATTTACGGATTGAAAAATGAGTTTGTCTGTTACTTTTCGTCAGTCACTAACTATTCTTGGACTAAGTTGATGGATTACTTGACCCACATTCTTCCATAGACGCCCTGATAAAAGAAAACTTCAGTCTCTAAGATTCTAGAAGACAATCAGGGCATTGGTGATTACCAAGGAGGTTAAGATCTGTCAAAACAAGATTTTACTGGACAATTTATATTTCTTTCTTTCAATGATGTGTATTGTTATGTGATTCTTCAGTCCCATTTATACGGACAGTTTGAAAGCAAAACAGGGGGTGTGTGGGATCTCCTTTGGTACTCTTCTTCTAGTTAATTTAGTTCAGTAGCACCTAAACAAGTAAGATAGGGAAGTAAGTAGGCAGTTTGATCTTTCTGTGAAAACAGGCTTTTGATGGCTTGGCCTCGCAAGTACTTCTATGCAGTTGTCGGGCTTCAAAGTGATATTCCTAGCACACCAGAATACGTACAGATATCATCAAGCAAGTCAAGTAAGCTAAAATTGTGTCATAGACAAGTCTCTGATCCATGCTCCACTATATCTATTAAATAAGAGTAATCGAATTGAGCGAGGGATGCCTTCATTTTGTGGCATTTGATAATTTTCTTTTTCTAAAGATTGTTTTCCTTAATCGCTCCTCGAAGTAGCAATTAACCAGTTTTTGGGTATGGTTGTGTAGGCTTTAGATGTTGGCTTAGCACGGATCTGATTGGGGTCCATGAGAGATCAATTACCTGCGATTCCCGAAGGAATTTTTCGGTGTTTCTCTCAGTAGTACTTGTTATACCTGTTTCTCTCACTAGTACTTAGTATGAGTGTTAGATTATGATCAATCACTCTCTCTCATACCTTTTGGCTTATTGGGCGATATGCTGTTCATTTGAATTTAAACCTGAATTTGAATTTAAATGGAAAGATGATAAGATAGAGAGTTGGATCAAATTTAAATGCCAATAGGTTGAAGATGCTATAAATCTCTCTCTCTCAAGTTTTGCTTTTATCTAACTGGCAGTAACCTCTTCAAATTTCATCTTCAGACAATTTCAACATTTTATACCCAACAGCATCGGTCTAAATCTTATAAGGGAAAGTCCACATGGACCGACTCGGGCCCCAGTCGGTCCAGGTAGCACCGCTGATCCTATAAAGGCTTGTGTCTAGCACAACTACTTATTTGTAGTACAAACGGTAGTTCATTGGCTTTTTAGTCTCCGTACCGTGGCCACCCTCCCTCACCTAAGGGCTAACTTACCTCATCCAAGGTCTTCTTTCCTCACCCAAGGCTCCCTCATGTCACTGGAGGTCTCATTCCTTACCCGAGGGCTGGGTGCCGGCCCCCCTAACCTGGGTATCCAAAACGAAAAAAGTACTTACTACTTATTTGTGGTTCAACCCATATCCTCTTAAGAAGCCATATATCTACAACTAGGCCTTGGGAATTTACGGATCTCTTTGAAGGGCCTAACTAGCCCAATAACCCGTGCTCAACACGATATCTCCCTAATAAATAATCACATAAAAAAAAACTACATCTTTCCATAGGACAAGTTTTATAAAATAAAAATAAATAGTATAGTTATATAGGAACAACTGAAACAAAAGTGGTTTGATGGAAACATGATAAGTAGTTACATAACTGTCAGTCAAAATTGAAACCAAAACCTCTCAGCTTAAGATATTACAATTGTTTGCATATAATAAATATGAATCTATTACGTGGGAATTCAAGGTATTTGGCACTCTAGAAGACCAAATAGATACTAGTGGCGATGATACATACAACTCAAGATGCTTCAGGTGTGGAGTGATGTTTTATATTTTGTATTTGTTGTAGGGTTGGGTTTATTTTGTACCAATTTATTTTGTAAGGCTTTGTAATGAATGTTGTCTTATTTAATAAAGTTTACTCTTAAGGAAAAAATAAAAAAACATATAGTATTTACTTATGTAGATTGTTGATTGTGAAAGATGAAAATTTACTATTGATGATGATTGTTTAATATGTATTAATGTATATGGATGATTAGAGGCACTACTTAAAATCTAAAAATAGAAACTTGCGGTCTTTGAGATATTCTTAATATGTTATTTTTGTGCTTTATAGATCAAGTTGATTTATTAAAGTTTATGGAAGGAATGGATGTTTGTATGAAGTGATTATATAATGTTTCATTTTACAGATACCTAAACAGGTCGTAAGAAAAAAGCCCTCCTGTTAAGAGGAGATTCTATCAAAAAAAAATTTAAGTTATTTCATGTGTACAAAATGGTTTTTTAGGATGCATTAGAGGACATGTAATGTTTTTTGGATTATGTGGAATGAATTTGAGATGAAGATAATCGGAAATTTTTTTCTTTTTTTCAAAGATTCCTCTCTCGTTACCAAACTTGGATCTGAATGAATCATCGTTGATTCATTTGTACTAGCCAAATGTGCAATGCAATGAATCATCTCCCTCATAAATCTTCCAATAAGAAATTCTTATTCCGCGGATGCAAAGATTCCTTCGAATAGAGGATTCCTCTCTTGTTACCAAATGTACCCTAAAAGAAAAGATTAATTACGTTTTTCTACTATTTCTCTTTTTCAAGAAAAAACTACTTTCAGTGATTTTTTAAATCGCTAGATGGTTGGATGTAAGAGACTGCATTGGGAGCTCACTAAGAGCTCACACAAATAAAACTAAATTGTTGAATTCTACTAAGAATGATAACGAAATGCTACAAATCTATTAGTGGGCCTACCGAAAAAAAAATAAACAGTGAGCCTATAGATAAGTTAGCAGACTCTTCTAATATCTAAACCATATGATTTATGAGAAAGCCCACCACCTGATTCTATGAGAGAGCCGCACTCAAATATTCTTGCTATTTTATTTTAAGATGGGATGTTATCTTTTTAAGGAGAAGAAAAATATGTAATCACTTGTTAGTTATAATCTTGATAAATTTACGGGAAAAAACCCCATAACGCCATAGAACAGACGAGGACGCACTAGGACTTTGGAGACCCGCGGAGTGGTCCTTTTTAATCTCTCGTCAAGGCTTTCATCACTTGTATTACCCACATATTACACAACTTTGGGTTTAATTAGTTAGGCACAGGGTTGTTTTATCTTTGCTTGCTGACATGATTCATGAGTCCATTTTTTCCCATTTTAAGATTTACTCCATCGTGGTTGTGGAGTGGTTCTACTTGAACGATGGCCTTTTTAAGTCCCACTTGACGGGGATAGGAATTTTTTTTTGAGAGCTGCTACCTACACACTGCGTTTTGCTCTCCACACACTGCATCTCTTTTCACAGTAAAAAGATTCCTTCATCTTTCTCTCTACACATTGCAATTTACCTAAAAAGCCCATGCAATTTCCCTCCCTGCATTTCTCTCTACACACTACACTTCATCATCGTCTTCCCCCATTTCTGCATTTCTTCCCTCCCATTCACTGAATCGACGAAATCTCGACGAGGCACGTGAACTGCATTTTCGTTGTGGACGATTTCGCTGCATCTTCTCAAAGGTATCTGTGTTCTTCTTGCCTCATTCTTCAAAAGCCCATAACATAGGTAGGCCATCTTTCAATCCCAGTGAGTGATTTTAAAACCTTTTGATTGCTCAAAAATGGTTGTAGTGTTCTCTTAAGATCAAAGATTTCGTTTATTTAAAGGTTTTTTCTCTGTCATGCGCGTTTGTCTCCCCCATTTCTCCAGCTATTGTCATCATTTTAGCCATTTAAACGTTGCTGTGAATGACGACGCGCTAGGCACTGTGGGTCCGAAAGTAGTCCTTACTTTCAGACCTGAAGATCTGTGAAAAGAATAGGATCTCGGCACTGTAGGTCCGAGTAAAAGCAATTTGATCGGACATGTTTGGCCGACCAGATTGTAATTTCTTGGCTTTGTGGGTTCGACCAGATTGTAATTTCACAGTCATGTAACGCCGAGAGAATAATGTACACACGGATAGTCAGGTCCGAATGGGCTGTGACTCAGTTCTGAACTATGTTTTTATGATTTTTTTTTAGATATATGGATGCGCCCAGTACCTCTAGGATTCGACCCACAGCGTCGAACAGGAAACTCCGTCAAAGGTTTGTTGCTGATGTGTCTGATGGCGACGAAGAAGTAGTTGAAGAACAATCTGTTCCCGAAGTGGAGACCGAAGTCGCCGAACAGGCAGAAGAAGTACGTGAACGAACATCAAATGTTGCTCAAGTTTGAGCCTTCTACCTAGTTTCCAGACATATATTGCTGCAAGTATTTGGCAGCAGCAGGTTTGTGATTAATCTTGGTTAACATGTTTTAAAAATTTATGTCCTTCACTAATTTGTTATTTATTTCGTTTTGCAGGAGAGACCACCACTTAGTGAATGGGCATGGAATTCAGAGGGAAGGCATAATACCGTTTTTAGTCGTCTCATTAGCCGTTCGGGGTTGGCTCCATTTGTGAGGCCCCACCCCTTGTGGGCCCTCTAATGGCTATTTTATAGGTTAATTAATGCTAATCTATACTAATTATATACTAATTACTAGTTAATTGTGCTAATTACTACTAATATTTGCTAATTATTGCTAATTACTATTTAATTTGGGCTAATTAGGGGTTAATTAGGGTGATTAGTTAGATTCTTCTAACTTGTAGTTAGATTAGATTAGTGGAGATAGTATTTTTATTAGTAAGGAGTTTTGGTTAATCCTAGGCTAATTAGTGTGGGGTAGGCCTAGTTAGTGGTTTTAATTAATTAGGAGGGGGTTTATGTTAATTGTGCATCCTCTAGAAGATTCCAGCCCAAAGACCAGCCTACCCCTAACCCTAACCCTAATTGCATGAAACCCTAAAGGGTATTACTATCCTTAATCCCCCTCCCAAAGCTATAAAAAGGCTCTTATCCCAAGAACCCTAAAACCACTGTTCATTGCAATTGCCTCACTTCCCCTCTCCCTCAATTCTTTCTTCCAAACAACTGATACTGGTTGTGCTGGGAGACTATTCCATAGAGCCACAGTTGCTGCTCCATCCTTCCTCTTCCTTTCTCATTTCATTCTTCCAAGCTGCTGTGCTGAATCTGTGCTGGAACTCCTTCTCTGTAACTGCTGCTACCACTTCTCCTTCTTACTTGTTGAGTTGGACCATTACTCTGCTGGGAATTTCCCTTGAAGCTACTGCTGTAATTCTTCTTCTTCATCTCTGCTGAACTGGGAATTCCTCTCTTCATTTCTCTCATTTCCCCTGTTACTGCTGGGACTGTGACTGTGTGCTGGACTTCTTCTTGGCAACAGTTGCTGTTACTTCATCTTTCTCCTTCCTTTCTCATTTCTCCTTCCAAGCCACTGCTGCTGTTGCTGTTATTGTGCTGGAGATTATCTCCTAGGAGCTGCAGCTGCTGTGTCATCATCTTCTTCTTCATTTCAGCTGAAATTCTGGGATTTTCTCTTGCTCTGTTTCTCTCTACAAACCTTCTCATTTACTAAAAAGGCAAGTGCTCATACTCTTAACTTAGAACATGTATTTTATTTCGTGATTTCTGTAGTTCAGTTCATGGTTTGTGATTAATTAAGTTTTAGATTTCTACCTGAGCTCTGTTTTGTTGTTTTGGATGAAATGGCATTGATGGATGGGGGTTTCACCCCCCATTTGGAAGATCAATGGGCCACAAGTTTGCCAATTAGTGGGCATTTGAGTGGTTTGATGTTTGGAGATGATTTGGTGAAGTTTGTGACTGATTGGAAGTTATTTGGATGGAAAAAGAGCCAAAACGGAAAATCTGCAGAAACTGGTTTCGTGTTCCCAGTCGACCGGCAGACTCGACCCGCAGTGTTCCCGGTCGACCGGGACCTGCAGGACGGTCGACCGGCAACACTGCAGCTGTAACTGGACAGCTCCCAGTTATTTTTTTTTCTTTTTTCTACAGGTCTGAGATCTCTAGTGTTCCCGGTCGACCCATAGGTCGACCGAGAACACTGTATTTTTGGGAAAAACTGGCCCTCAGCCATTTTCTTGCATAAAATTTATTTCAGTTAACCAGGTTGACCCGGCCTTGTCCAAGTTGACCTGGAACACACTGTTTATGCAAGAATTGACTAAAAGTTGGTTTTTCACCCGAAACTCAGACTCTTTACACCCAAATCAACCTGATACTTAGGATTTACATTTAGAAAGTGTTTAAAGCTGGGACATCAATCTTTCTAAGGTTTTTGGAGTATGCGGTCAATCACCTAGGCCAGGTGTTTGACCGAACACGCTGGAAACCTTTAGAAACGAATTAAGTAGTCCAAGAGGCCTGATTCAGGTAATTTAGTGCACTTGGTTGATCCACCAGGCCAGGAGGTCAACCGAGCTCACTACACATCAAGTCCACCTGGGAAACTCTGATTTTCCAGTTTTCAACATTTAGGAGTTGTGATCAGTTGTGGGGCCCATTGACCATCCAAATGAGCGTTTATCGATGTTCTAAGCCCGAGTCAACGGTGTGGCTCAACCTTGACTCGCGGGGACCACTGATTAGTGTTTTGGTTATTAATCTAAGATGATTCAACCTCTAAGAGTTGTCAAAGATGCTCGTAACCACCTAAGCACCAAACACAGTATTTTATGGCATTAATGACTTCATTTAGAGATCGAATTACCGGAGATGGACCTGAACCTAACGTGGCCCATTACCTAGGATTGGACCGTTGCTTTTCCCTGTTGATTCTCTCGTTGGAGTTCATACTTCACTTTTTTTATATGCTGTCATTCTTAGATCTTTAGAGTAACTGTTAACTATTAATTTACATAATTGGAGGACCTAAATCTATGATATCTTAGAGGTGACCCGATAGACTGATTTGGAGATCACTTACCCGTGTCTGTGTCTAGGCGGGCCCTTATTGGGCCTAAGTGTGGGATGTGTACCTTTAGTTGGAAGAGGTAGTCTCTTTTGGGATTTTGAGTTATGATGAATTAGTGGAAACTGTTTATCAGTATAAATGGATTATTGCCTCGTTTGGACAGATTTAGACCAGGCCATGTGCTGATGGGCCTTGGTATGGATCCAACGAGTGGGCTTGGGCCTTGAATGAAATCCATAGACTAAGTTGATATATGTAGACCTCTTAGAGACTTTAATAGGACCTTGTTCACGCAAGGCAAAGCCTAGACAGACACAGACCCTTAGAGTATTCTCGAGTCGGCATGAACATTCACTCGGTTGATTTAAGCTCAGCCTGTGGACTGATCATCCCCGGTAGGAGCTAGTTGAGTGTTGAGGAGCTATCATGATGAGCTGTGTGGTTAAGACGGACGGTGTGATACCGTGTCCGGTCTTGAGTGATGAGATGATGAGATGATTTGCGGGATTAGTAATTCCCAGCACTGGTGAGATTTCCCCGCCGTAACTGTGTTCAGTATGGGAGGGCCGCGGCATAATATCCCGCGGTATTCCAGCTCGTGTGAATGTGCCGTTTTGTTGTAGTAGATTAGATGTATTCTATTTATCCTGATTCCTTATGATTAAAATGCACAACTGCTTAGTTCTTTTCCTTGCTATTCATTTAATTTATTTTACCTGTCTCTATTTCCTTTGATATAAATGTTCTATGTTAGTAGTATGCTGTAACTTGCCAGATCTTTTAGATCTGACCCTTCATTGGTGCTTAGGCCTTGACCCAGAGATCCCTGATGATGCACTAGCGCTTGTAGAGGCGCCGATCGCTGGAGAGTTCGCATGGGGCCCGGCCGACACGGATGTCGAGCCGGAGGGCGGAGACGACTTACATGGGTTTTGAGACTCCTCTTTATTTTGGGTTTGAGAGGAAATTTTGTAGTGAGTTGGGTAGAATTAAATATGTATAAACTTTTGATTAACACTGAATCTTTTAATTAGACTACTGTCCTGCTCACACTTAATATATATTGATACCTATTGCTTCCGCATTGTTTAAATTGTTATGCTTCCGCAAGTTTTAACCATTGAGTATTATGTTGGTCAAAAATTTTTAAATTTGACCTCACTGCGGCCTACGATCTTGGAAGTTCTCGGATTTTCCGGGAAGTAGCGCGCCAACTTCGGGTATCCGAACGATTATATCGGTATCCGGAATTGGGGCGTTACACCATTGGTGGCGACATCTTATCGTTCCATCAACAAGAACATGGTGTCAGCATTTGTGGAAAGATGGCAGCCTGAGACAAACACATTCCACATTCCTTTTGGTGAAATGACGATTATCCTTGATGACGTGAGCACCATTCTAGGGATCCCGGTCACTAAAAAATCTGTATCAGGGGAGCAACTGTTATTTGAGCGATCAAAGACACTTGTAGAGTATGGTCTTGGGGTCACATCCCAGCAGGCACACGAAGAGTTAGTAGGTGTGCGGGGCTCGTCGGTTAGACTGGAGTAGCTGAGGGACCTATATGGAGACGTGACCGATGCGGATCCAGAAGAGCACATTAGGCATGCCGCAAGAGCATATCTATTGTATATCTTGGGCTGTACACTCTTCACAGACAAGACCAGCACGAGGGTCCCAGTGGTCTATCTAAGGCTGCTAATGAACTTCCATGAGGCACGCACATATGCTTGGGGAGCTGCTGCGCTTGCTCACCTATACCGACAGTTGGGGTTTGCTACTCGGAGTGGTGTCAGGCAGACTGCAGGATACCTTACTCTACTAGAGGCATGGATTTACGAGCATTTCCCCAAGTGTAGGCCTCACCAAAACCGCACATACACAGAAAATTTACCGCGGATGCATTGCTGGGTGCCACGAAGGGAGTTTGGGGACCAAATGCCCAACTTGCAGTCATTACGAGAGGCACTTGACGATCTTAGTGCCCATGAGGTAAGGTCTTATAAGTTATAAATTCAAAAAATATGTAAATGAGTATCAATGAGTCTTCAAAAGTCCCCTGACTTGATCCAAGCTGCCTAGGCCTCGCCTATTGTTCTTGCCTTTGAGATCTTGACCTATTGTTTGTGCCTACATATTCTTGCTTGAGGTCGATGTTTTCTTCCATGGTTATGGGTTTAATATTGTCATCAGGTGAGCTTTCTTTTTTCTTATCATTTTACCTCCCTTCAGAGTCTTTTTCTCCCATTGTAGGCTACTATGTGCCTTTATGGTGTTTGATGAAATGCCTTGTAGGTCCCTTTCCCGATGAGGTCCCTCTGCCCAACAGAGATGCTACTCTTCACGTAAGCCACGGTTCCTCGGTGTCATGTGATCCCATGTCCATTGTCTCTAACCGCCTATTGCAAGTGATACGGGTCCGGCCTTGTCTTATTACGGGGATATGATGACAGAGGCGTCTCTTTTTTATTGTGACTCCCCAGTGGAGTTGCCAAAATATGTAAACAGAAAATAAGGAAAACTAAACATGCCAGTGAGAAAAAAAATAGAAGATAGTGTGTGCATGGAAATTTTATTGAATAACCAAAGACTCTGGACAAACACTAAGCTTCTGGTCTGTCAAGTATGGTGACTACCAGTGCTCCTTCTTACAAAGAGATTGTGGACGATGGTGGCCGATCTCAACATTGAGGAGGAATGGTGGGTGCGAACCCAATGGGACTTATTCAGGTCCTTCTTCAAGCTTCATACTAAGCACTAGAGGGTGTTTCTCCCAAGAATAGTTTGAAGGGATCTAGGGTATTCCTCGTCCTTCGTCTTCCCCAGGAGAAGTATTCATTTTCTCCCTAACATATTCTCTCCTTTCTTTTTCTCTGCCCTTTCTCGGGACGAGCGCCTTTTTTTTTATTTTTTTTATAGGCCTTTCCGCACATACGAGCCCTGCTTTTGGTAAGTTCATTCTGCCTTCATCTTAGATTTCTCCGGCGGTTCTGCCTTCGATGGTCTCTTGTATAGGCAGACCTTGTTTCATAAGAGAGGCATTCCTCCTCTTTCCGTAAATGGGTCGGTTTGGACTTTTACTCTATAGCGGGCCTGCCTAGGCCTAACCTATTGTTCTTGCCTCCGGGAGCTTGACTCATTGTTTGTGTCTACACCATATAACCATATCAATCATAGAACCATCTATATCCATATATCAATCATCCATATTCATATCCATCATATCTGCACCCAAGTCCCACGTTTGGTTGTCTCGATATCCATTGATACCTACAATGCTACCCGTCATAACTATCGAATCATCAAAGTGTACCCAGTCTGCATGGTGGCTTTCTCAGTATCCGAAGATACCTACAGTACTTGTATTTCATCATCATATACCATATGTAGTGTACCAAGTGGGGGTACTTGGACCGGATCGCCTTGTTGTGCTCATGTGGGATGAGATTAGCCAAGTATATGATCCATAGAGTTTGGGTTGTCGATGTTTACTCTCTTATTGCCATCAATGGTTTTCGCCGTGTATATACCAGTTCTACATACACTTAATTAGCATTATCCCATTCCACGGTCCATTTGTCATTTCGGCCATCGTTACATTCCAATGATTATTAGTCAAAGCCTCCAGTTCCATACTATGACCTTACAACCCAAGTCTAGACCGTGATTCCAAATATCATTAAAATCAAAGCTTTAAGTGCCATGCTTTGATCAATGGGTTGAGTGTCAGTCTAAGGCCTTACTATCTCAGTCTGGACTATACCAACCATCCATGGCTTTCATCCATACCATCAATCCATAAAATAAATATAAACAAATAAAAGATTCCTCATCTGCATTAGACAATGAATATGGCCATGTATGATAATCCAAGGTAAGTCTTTGCCCCTCTTCAGGTGTAGGGTTACACTTCACCAAAACAGTAGCCAAAGGATCCTTAGATGCTTACTTAAGACGTTCTTGGTGCTTTTGATGGTAAATGCCATCCAACGTCATCCGATAACACCAGATTGGGTTCCATGTTATGACCCTAGACCTTACTTTAGGTGGCTACATGGGTCAAGGTTAAGCCCGGCCCTTGACTCACGTTTAGCATGTCCGTCATAGTCCAAATGGAAGGTCAATGGGGGCTAATTAAGATCAGATCACAAAAAAAGTTAGTTTCTTGAAAAGATTGTCTACAGTGTATGCGATCAACCATGTGAGGGATAAGTCGACCGGGTACACTAGGTGGCCTGGGAACTCTGTCAGTCCGCCTGTCTCAGTTATGTAGTGTACGCGGTCGACCCCATGAAGGGCTGGTCGACCGCCTATACCGGAATGCATGAGGTATAGTAAATTAGGTCTTCTCAGTTATGCAGTGTACTCAGTTGATCACGGGGGACCCTGGTTGACCGACTATGCTGTCGTTGTTCTAACAGGTCGACACATACAACTCTTAAGTAGGGGAGTCTGCAGTGTCACCGGTCGACCCCATGAAGGGCCAGTCGACCGGGTACACACAGATTTCGAAATTCCAAGTTTGTGTATTTTTCTCCTTTCATCCAATTTCCATTAAAAACCATCAATTCCGTCCCAATCCATCATCTCGAAGCATGAAATCCCCATCATACATCATCATCTAGTCACAAATGGGCCATTGATCTTCCAAATGGGGCTTCTCATCCAAGAAAATAAGCTTAGAGAAGAAGATCTACATATCAAGCTACCAAATCAACATCAATTGATAGAATTCTATGTAAAGAAAGTATTCATGCAAAGAATCATACATTTTCAAGTATAATAATAAACATATAATGAGATCTAGACATGTCTACTTGCCTAATTGGGGAAGAAGCTCCACTCCAAATCTCTAGAATCTCTTCAAATAGTTAGATCTACAACTCCTACACCCATTTCCAAGGAGAATGCATAAGAAAGTGGGAATTCAAGAAAAGAAGCTAGATCTACAAGGAATTGGAGCTTGGGAAGGAAACTTACCTTGAATTGGGGAGAGAAGACAGATCTAGGAGATGAGATGGGTCCTCCTTTTTGTAGATAACTGGATCTCTATGAATTCTCTTAAATTTTTCAGACGGGAGACTTAGATCTAGGTAGAAGAAACCCTCTCTATGAATTCTCTTAAATTTTTAAGACGGGAGACTTAGATCTAGGTAGAAGAAACCCTAACTTGGAGAAGGAGGGAAACGAGAGGGAAATTGAGTAGGAGGGAAAAGAGAGAAATTGAAATGGAGAAGAGAGGAAGAACAAGGAAATGAAATGAGAGAGGGAGAGATGAGATTCGTTGGGTTTGGGGTGTGTTATTATTTATGTGATTTGGGTTTAGGTCTATTGACTAAAATGCCCTCTCTTAAATAGCTTGGTTTATAAAGGGTCCTAAGGGTATTTAGGTAACTCTAGGTGTAAGAATAATGAGTCGTGAAATACTTCAATTGGAAAATGCGGTCGAGTCTCGATGTCATGAGAGAGATAAAGTGAAGGGAGATTTGGTCCAAAAAGAAAATAAAGTTTACAATATAAGATGTTTTTTGGCATTACATGTATTTGAGGATGTTTTTGAAGGTGTAGGGGTATTTGAGGCTTTTTTCATAAAACCCCTTTTTATTTTTGCATGTTATTAGTTAAAATTCTTGGGATGAAGATACAACTCTAAGCTGTGTGTTTGGATATTGTTTTGAAAAAAAACTTTGAAACTGGTATGGCCATGAAAGATAAAGGAAGAGAAAGAGAAACAGAGGGGGTGAGCCAACCCCCACAATTCCAAAACTCTAACCCTCAAAACCGCCAACTCCATAATCCTAATGCTAAAAAATCCTAAATAACAAAATCTCCATTTTTGAAAATGGGAAAATGATAATAAAAAAATATAAAGAAGAAAAATCTTGGAAAATCTATGGTCAAGAGAGGGGTTGGGATAGAGAGAGATCCAAGTCCGAAAATCTGCTAAAACCACCAATTCTAGAAACTTAATCCCAAGAAATTTTGGATTTACAAATTCCCCAATTTCAAAAATGGAAGAATGAAAAAACAATCGAGGACAAATCTCTTGAAAATATAGTAGCTAAGGGGTTGGAGGAGAGAGATAAAGACCCAATTCCAAAACTTTAATCCCAAAAACCATGAATTCAAAAACTCTAATCCTAAGAAACCCCAAAATTAAAAACTCCTCAATTTTGTGATGGCAAAATGAAAAAAGAAGCAAAAGAAAAAAACAATCTTGAAATGGCATTGGCAGAGAGAGAGAGAGAGAGAGAGAGAGAGAGAGAGAGGGGTTGTGGTTGAGAAAGAGACTAGGAAAACAAAAGGCAATGAAAGGGAGAGAGACAAGAGTGGCTCGAGAGATGGTCATGGAGATGAGAGCTTTGATGAGGGATTGAGAGGGTTGTGGAGCCAATAACTTCAATAAGAGAGGAAGGGATGTGAAGGAGCAGAAAGCTGAATTTTCATTCTCATATGCCATAATGAGTTTCTATGAAGGGAAACAAGAAAATAAATGGGAAAAAAAAGATAGAAAGTTGTTTCAGCAAGAGTTCGGGGTTGTTTGTGCAGAGCAAATTTCAGTGGAAATCGAGTGCTGACAAGGCACCACAATTTCCAGCGCCTCCTTCTCACTGAAAGGATGTCGTTTCCGACTTTTTGTGCTGATTTTCCACGTAGGGAGTGGATTACCGGATCCCACCTATGAAGGTTGGAAAGGTCTTCCATGGAAGAGGAAACATGCGCACACACCCGCCCTTAGATGACCCTACACGCATGCATGATATTGTCTGTTTTGACCCACTGCACGTTCCTGTGCAGTAGCCTGCCAGTCCGGCCTGTAGCCTGCCTGCCCTCTTGGCCCGCCCACTGTAGGGGACCCACACTCGAATTAGTCGAGAGTCAACTCTGATACCATTTATAACGCCTCACCCTACACGCATGCATGATATTGTCCACTTTGGTTGTCGAGCCTCGCGGTTTTGCTTTTGATTGACATCAACCCATCAAAAGGCCTTATGCAAGGTAAGGGTGTAAGATCTACATATATCCCCATTCAATTTCCTCTCTATAGTCGATGTGTGACTCTAGGGCGTCACAACTTCCCCCGGAGAAAATGTGAAATCCCTGATTCTATTATGTGATAATTAATTAAATTAATCTACTTATAAGTTAATTAACCTAGTTTTGTATGATATATTAATATTGGAATAGTATTGGTGGGATTTCAACCCTACAAGAACCTATTTGTAATTTGAGAGAAGGCTGGGGGTTATTTATGAGTAATATAGCTTTGATTTCTTTGCTTTGTTGGTTCGGGGATGTTACTTTGAGCATCTTATGTTCTTGGACTCATTTGATCAGAAATGATGCATTTTCATAGAAGTGGACTTATTTATGATTTTAGTATATTCCTCCAAATACTCAATTTTCTAGAGAACTATGTAATTCTTTGTATTTTCTCTTCGTTTCTCTTTTTTGTTCTGGAATTCCTCTTCTACTTGCAACTCTTCCACCTCTCTCACTCTCTCTCGTTTTTTTTTCCTATTTTACTTCTTTTTCATATGATGTGATGCTACTGATACTTCTTTTGTTTCTTTTTTTTTTCTCCTTCGTCTTGTTGTTTTCCTATTTTCCCTTTACGGTTCCCACTGTATTGAGCTTGGAGTGAAAGGAATTGATGACAATTTCCTTAGGAACTTGAATTAAGGAAAGTAAATGAGTATTATAAACATGTTATAAGAGTTTAATTCAAAAGATTTCATAAATTTCAGTTTATTCTAGTTACGTTTCAAGTTTCAGCTGATTTTACTTTACAATCCATGAATTTCCAAGTTTTCTCTACTAAATGATTTTTTGGAAGTGTTTCTAAGTAGTGGAATTGTTACTTCAAATGTAGGAATGAAAAGAAATTGAATTAGCTGAGTTTCAGAACATGAAACAAAGGAGAATAGGAATTGAGAAGCAGATTTTGCGACTCATCGATTCACCTGACGAGTATTATGGTTGACCGTAGAAGTCAACCGTGGATCACACACGGCTAACCGTAAGTTAATCATTGATCTTAATTTTTTATTATTTATTTCTCAAACTTGATTTTCTACCTTGGAAGGTACCCTATCATACCCTTGATGTCCCGAATTTTCTAGGAAATCATTGTGGAGAATGTCTAGAGCAGACATTAATCTATAATTTACCTTAAATTCAATCATATTATCATCCAATAACAACGTGATATTTAGGGGTCCTACTTATCAAATTACCTTCGGTAATGCCAATAATTATAATCTTGAAGATACACGTTATTGTGAAATGGCAAATTAAGGCAATCCGGACCTTATAGTAGTAGCCCTTTCGGTGAAAAGTTGTGAGCATGCATTATCATATTGACATCAAACCTTCTAAGATCAGCTCTGCTCTTATATTTTATTTATCAGATGCATTTATTCAATTTATATGGTACAAATGGTAATCATATAGCACATTATTTATTACGACATGCTCAATAAATCAGATTTCTAGAAATCAGTCTATTTACACAAGTGTGTTCGGTTTACTTTTGAGTCAGTAACACCAACTAGCTCCAGTATTATCAGTTAGACTGGTTGTAGCTTAGTCCCCATATATTTAGGGAGTATGTATACTTCACGTACCCCAGTCCCCAGTTCAGTAAAAGATGGCCACACTCAGATTCGAGATGGTACTCTACGTACCCTAGTTCTGTAAAAAATAGTCACTCAGATAATAGATGGTACCCTTTGCTTTTCAGTTATAATTTATCAAGTAGCTAATGTGGTTAAGCTCAAGGTTGTTAGGATTCCTGTTAGATGTATCTAGGTTGAGGTTCTCATGATGATACGTTCATGCATTTAATTTATTTATCAACTTCATTATGATTATCAATTTTATTCAGATTCTTATTCATGTTTGTGTTTATCATGGTAATTTACTTGCTCAGTTCTAATGTGGCGTTTGGCGTTACAGTAGACTCTGCCCTTACCCATACCCAGAAGGTTGAGGCAGACTGCAAAGGGAGTAGGCGAGTGGATTCTCGATGATGTCATCTGATCATCTGGATAAGAAAGCTTGTCACAAGGAGAGTCTTTCTTTTTTAAGGGTAGATGTCATCTGATCATTGTACAACTCTATGTGGGTTTACTAAGGGTAGATATATCAAATTGCTCTAATTTTATATTTTATAAGGGTTTACTAATTTATTAGTAGGCCCATTAATGGACTTTTTTTTTCTTTTTGCGATAGGCCTGCTAATAGATTTATAGCATTTCTTTAATCAAACCTAATAAATAAATGGTTTAGATTTTATAAGTGGGTCCACTTTTATATCTAACTACTTTGAGATTTTGAAAAGCCTTGAGAGAAAAAGTAGCTTATTTTTAAAGCAGAGAAAAGGAGGGAGAAGATAATTAATCTGAATCATTGCTTTTAGGGCAAGTTTGTGAAGGCTTTACCTATAAACAATTACATTATTTCTGCCCTGTACATCTCCACAATATTTCGTGGGACATGTTTCTTCATGAAAAACCGACAGAAGCTGAAGTCCAACTCATCCCCCCTGCACTTTCACTACCAAGAACAAGGAAATCCGATTTTCCTCTTTCAATGATGTACGCAAACAAGACCTCATAAAAGGAAAATCTTAAGTCTCATGTCAACTCTTCGTTCATATGACGTTAGATAGGAGAAAAAAATGCTCAGATTAGAAAATATGTAAATTTCTTCACACACATGCATTTACAAACCTGCACTCATCCACTAACATGATGAAATGCTTGCGGGCCGATCTAATAACCCCATCTTATGATGGTACCAAAGGTTCGATAGATCCCCCTCCCCCGTACACCTACTTGTGTATAGTGGCAAAGGCTTCGATGATGATCCTAACAGCTTGATCAATAGCTGATAAGTTTCCACAGTCCAAAACGAGTCAACAGTTGATCCAATGGTCCAATCCATTTGGTTGGATCCCAAACTTAGAATCAATAACTATATGAGGGGATCTATTTTATGGTTCACTCGAATGGGACACCGTACGTATGAGTCCCACTATGCATTTCCACATGTGAGCTAGTGAGTGCATGGGCTTTGGAGAGGACTCTATATATATATATATATATATATATATATATTCATGTGTCTCGATCCCTCACAATGTTATGGTGAGGGACAACATAGTAGGGTTGACTTTATAACACATACGAACCATCCACACACATCGAACCCCGTTAAGTACACTAAACCCATTGAATTTTCACATATCCAAATGGATTGTACCATTGGATCGAGGGTCAAATTTTTTCCTTTAATATAAAGTCATTAAATTTGTGGGCCTCGGATGAAGGGGTTAGAGGCATGGGATTGATCCCATATTTGATATATGATCTTATTCAAGGTGTCTCTTCCCATCCCCCATAAATTCCATAATTAGTGGGTTCATAGCCCCATTAAGTTTGTCCCTCACCATATGGTGTATGGCGAGGGAAGGATGCACAGGTCTCAAAACTACCCTTTTTTTTTTCTTTTTTTTTTGAAAGAGTTATTTATGCCCCTTTTGATTTGTCCAATTAAATGATTGCACCTCACTCGATCGTTGTAGAAATAATGTTCAAGATATTGGAGGGAATATAGGAAAAACAGAGCAGATAAGAGATTGCAGAGAGAAACGGAGAGAATAGGGAGCCATGTTATGGAGATTGGAGAAAAACCTTGTTTGAATGCAACTATTATTTAAGAGATTGGATAGAAGGTAGGAAAGCATAACAAAGAGAAACTCATGAAAATTGTGAACCGGTGTTATGGAGATTTTTTTTATCCACATTGGACCCACCTCGGATAATAAAAGTATAAAAAAAATATCAATCAATCCTAACCGGATTCACTCCAAATTGGGCCCACTGTGAAATTATAAAAATATCAAGTTTCTTATATTCATCAATCTTAGGTTGGGTTGTTTGTGGACGCCACTAAGAACAATCATGAATTTCTCACCTCGGTAAAATTAAATTTTTTTAGCTTTTTTAGTGATCATTTAATATTGGGCCACCTATGAAAAATGCAAACTAATCTCATATGGTAGGCATGCCTCCTACTAGACTGAAATGCAATTTGGAAATATGGTAGGCCTCACGAAGTCTCCCTAAGTTCTCTCTGCGCGCCAATTAATATGGCAGTATAGCCGGAGTTAATTATCATTCTTCGTTGAGCTATTTTAAAGTCTAAAATTTTGGTAATTAGTTATGAAGGAGTTAACTACTTTAAATTTAGGGTAAATTGGCGGGAGATCCCTGAGTAATGTGTTATAAAGTCTCTAGTACACCGCATTATTGTTTAAGACCTAGAGTCCCAATATTAAATTCAGGCAGTGGTCCCTTGTTTAAGGCCTGATTTGCCCTTCTAATCGTTTGAATGGGTGTCATGCAATTTAATCCTAGCTTTTAACTTCAACTCATCGTCTTCAAGGTAGATCCAAAGATGATGTCATCGACATAGACTCGTGCAATGACAATTTGACCCTTGTTATGTCTGATGAAAAATGTTTTATCAACGCTCCCTCTAGAAAATCCATCCTCAAGGAGAAACACTGTGAGTCTCTCATACCATGCTCGAGGTGCTTGTTTCAAACCATACAGTGCCTTTTTCAGTTTAAAGACGTGATCAGGGTAATGAGGATCTTCAAATTCTTTTGGCTGTTCAACATACACTACCTCATTCAAAAACCCATTAAGAAAGGCACTCTTCACATCCATTTGGAACAATTTTATATTCAAGAAGCAAGCAATAGCAAGTAACAATCTAACGGATTCTAGTCTAGCAATAGGGGCAAATGTCTCATCAAAGTCTATCCCTTCAACTTGGGTGTAACCCTGCGCTACTAGACGAGCTTTGTTCCTGATAACTTGACCAGATTCATCGGTCTTGTTTTTGAAGATCCATTTGGTACCGATGACATTTAAATCAGTAGGTCTAGGAACGAGCTCCCAAACACAGTTTTTTTCAAATTGAGCCAGTTCTTCATGCATAGCATTAATCCAAGAATCATCATTAAGAGCAGCTTTGACATTTTTCGGTTCAAAAGAAGAGACATAACACACATGACTTACCTCATCACGTACCTGTTTCCGTGTTTTCATAGGTGCTGAGAGCTCACCTATAACTGTGTCAAGGGGATGATCCTTGATGACTTGACCTTTTTGCGATCATGGGTGAACAAGTAGAGGTGATGCGCTCTTCTCTTCAAAATGCTTAATGATGTTTGGAACAGTGCTTTCAACAGCGTTTTTGTTTGGACTCTTTGGTTCAGCTGGTTCCGAAGCATCGGGTTTCTCACCGGAATTAGGTTCATCATGACCTTCAATCAAGTTTTCAACCTGTGCAGGGGATGGCGAAAAGATTAGTCCCTCATCATCATCGGATAAGTGATAAAAAATACCCGCATCATCAACAACAACATTAATGGATTCCATAACAGTAGAATTCTTCAAATGAAACACCCTATAAGCTTTACTGGTGGAGGAGTAGCCGAGGAAAACTCTTTCATCACTCCTGGAGTCGAATTTAGTCAAGTGTTCTCTATCACGGATGATATAGCACTTACTGCCAAAAGTTCGAAAATATTTAATGTTTGGCTTGACTCCAGTCCACAATTCATATGGAGTTGACTTAGTCCCTAGGCGGAGATAAACACGATTTATCACATAAACTGTTGTATTGACAGCCTCAGCCCAAAATCTTTGAGGGATGTTTTTGCTGTGTAACATCACTCGAGCCATTTCTTGGACCACTCGATTTTTTCTTTCAACAACTCCATTCTGCTAGGTGTTTTGGGTGCAAAGAACTCATGTTTGATTCCATTTGTTGAGCAAAAGGTAGAAAAATCCGAATTTTGAAATTCTGTGCCATGATTTGATCTTATTCTAGAGACTCCTCCAAATTCTTGACCTTTATCTGCAATAAGAAGAGACCACAAGTCATTAAACACAAGAAACGTTTCTGATTTGTCACGTAAAAAACGAACCCAAGTGAGGCGAGAGAAATCATCAACAGTTAAAAATATATATTTTTTACCGCCTATGCTTTCAACCTTTGCGGGTCCCATCAGATCCATGTGAAGTAATTCCAATGGCCTCTTTGTTGTAAGGGAATCAATCTTTTTGTGTGGACCTTTGATTTGTTTACCAAGTTGGCAAGGGCCACACACAGTATTTGGAGCCTTTTTGAGTTTCGGGAGGCCACGAACCAACTCATGTGTAGACAACTTTTCAAGATCTTTATAATTCACATGTCCTAGTCTTTGGTGCCAAAGTTCGATGTCACTTATGATTGCTGAATTGCAAGTCAGAGTTTTGTCTGAAGAGACAACATAACAGTTTCCCGAATTTCTCATGCCATGAATCACTGTTTTACCTTTTTTATCCACAATTGTGCATTCTTGTGCAGAGAAATGCACTTCATGATAATTGTCGCACAGTTGACTTATACTCAAAAGATTTATTTTTAAACCATCAACCAAATATACATCCTTCAGTTGTGAGTTGTGACATACCTGGTATGGAGACTATACCTTTCCCAACAACTTTGGCCCTACCTCCATCTCCGAATCGAACAGAACCACCGTTATAATCTTCAAAAGAGGTAAACAGGGCTATGTTTCCTGTCATGTGCCTTGAACATCCACTATCTAGATACCATACATCTGAGTCGGTAGCACTCAATGCTGTAAGAACCACATTACAGCGCATATCAGATTTGCGGACCCAGACTGGTTTGGTCTGACTCTGTGCCGAAGAAGTTTTTGACCTTCTGCGCTGATTTCTAAGAAAATTTCGTAATTTGTTACAATGTGGTCTTATGTGTCCAGTAATCCCGCAAAAAAATGACAGATGGGAATGAACTTTGATCTAGACACATTGTTTGGCTTCTGAATCTTTGTAGATGAGTTACGTGAATAGACGAGAGGTAAAGACATCATGGTTTGGCCTTGAACAAATACAGTCTTACCATTGTCTTTAGATGTGGACGCTCCATGAACGTATCCAAGACCAGTTTTTGACTTTGGAGGTATTGGCTTTCCAGTATTTCATTTAGCTTTGCGGATCCAGTGTTCATCCTGTTGATTGAAGCTTTAGCCGATTTTAACTCAACCAACACCATCTTCAACTTTCCAGCCGAGTTATCTCTTTCAGATTTGCAGGCAATTAATTCTTTTCGCAAATTTTCCACCTCAGATTCAGCTTTCAGATTACGCTGTTGGAGTTGAGCGTTTTCTTCACCTGCACGAATTAATTTGTTAGAAAAAATTGCTCGCTGTTCTTCCAATTGAATTACCTTTGACTGAGAGTCTGTCAAGGTAGCCTGCAGAGACAAGATTTTCTCTTCCATTGCTTTGATTTTCAATGCCCTCTTTTCACTGATCTTCGACATTCGGAGGGATTCTTGTAACAACTTATGATAGTTTTCGCCTCCCTCCAGATCCTCATCAGAAAAATCGTTAATTTCTAAATCATCTTCTGATTTGGATTCCTGCACAGATGAAGCATTAGACATAGCAAGAAAAGCAACATATTTTCCTGACTCACTCAAGGGTGATTCAGGATCAGATTCATCCTCATCTGAATCTTCATCCCAGGCAACATTCAGTGCTTTACTTTTAAACTTTTCCCTGCGATTGGCACATTTAGCAGCTGTGTGCCCATATCCTTGACACTGAAAGCATTTAATTTGCTTATTTATACCCTTTGATTTGATCAACTCTGTTTTGGGTACAAATTTGCCTTTAAAAGGTGCTTTCGGGTTTGAGGGTTCTTTCTTGTTGAAATTCTTCCTGTTCTTCCAAATTTTCTTCAATTTTCGAGCAAGATATGCTTCGAACTTTTCA
This sequence comes from Cinnamomum chago, assembly GCA_038049695.1. Classification (NCBI taxonomy): domain Eukaryota; kingdom Viridiplantae; phylum Streptophyta; class Magnoliopsida; order Laurales; family Lauraceae; genus Cinnamomum; species Cinnamomum chago. The sequence continues at coordinate 34,948,443 of CP142457.1, forward strand.
TCATCAGTATCACTGCCTGGATCACTTAATTCAGAATCCTCAACTGACTTAGAAGACATTAGTGCAATGTCTTTTCCTTTTTTCTGTGGGCAGTGATTTGCCTCAAAAGTCTGTAAATTTCCAACCAATTCTTCAACAGATATTGAGTTCAGATCCTGGTGCTCCTCAATACCAACGACTTTTGGACGAAACCTTTCAGGGAGAGACCTCAAAATCTTTTTAACAACTTTTGATGGAGGTACCGGTTCTCCCATAGTATGGCAGGAATTGACAATTTTTGACAATTTTGTGTTAAAATCATCAAAAGATTCTGAATCTTTCATTCGAATCGTTTCAAAAGCCGTTGTCAGATTTTGGAGTTTGGTTTGCCTGACAATTTCTGTTCCTTCATGAACAGTTTGAAGCAAATCCCATGTAGCTTTTGCAGTGGTACAAACCGAAATTCTATGAAACTCAGTTTGAGTGACACCATTGTAGATAGCATGAATGGCCTTATTATTGTAGTTTGATTTGGCCTTTTCATCAGCAGTCCACTGTGCTTTGGGTTTTGGTCTAGTTTGACCTTCAACCGTCATCGTGGGTTCAGTGTATCCATCAGCCACAATGTCCCAAACCTGATCATCGATTGCCTTAGGGCATGTTTGGCAACGGTCTTCGCCACGGATTCCTCGCCCAAAATCCACAATCGCGCGGATTTCCTTGTTTCGAATAGCATGGATTTGAAGAGGATGGATTGCAGAAATCCACCCTTTTGAATATTTGTAGAGTCGGACGCCCCCCCATCGGATTCATGGATTCCGTGCAAGAGGGGATTTGCGGAGCTACAGTACTTTTGGGCGTTAATAGAGGGCAGACCGGTTTTTGCGTTTTTTTGGTTTTTATGGGCCCCACAATCAAGATCTGAACCGATAATATTGTTAAGAAGGTCCAAAACGGCCATCTCCCAAAATTTCAGCCGTTGATTCATCTTAGATCTTGAGATATTTGCAAAATCGTCCAAACCGTTAGATGACAATTCTGATATGCTGTGGGCCAAAAAACGGGATTAAATTCAGTCCGTTTTTTTCGATTTTCTGGTTCCTGTGGGCCCCAAGATCAAGATCTAAACCGTTAATTGTGTTAATAAGGTCCATAACGGCTATGTCCCAAAATTTCAGCCGTTGATTCATCTTCGATCTTGAGATATTTGCAAAACCGTGAGGGACAGTGAAGGTAAGTAGTAATGTGACCCTAATAAGTTTTTGCTTTGGGAATGTGCTTTTTAGATTCCCTAATCAAGATCCAAACCGTTAGTCATCTTTAAAAACTCCAAAACGGTCACTTCACCAAATATCAGCCGTTAATTCATCTTAAATCTCCAGATATGTGCCAAAATGTCTTACTGTGCAAACTATTATTGAAAACTGTCCGTTTTTTCTCATTTTTGGGTTTATGTGGGGTCCACGATCAAGATCAAAACCGGTCATTAGTTCTGGACGGTCAAACACGGTAAGGTGACCAAATTACAACTGTTGATCCTTACTTTATCTTGAGATATTTGTATAAACATCAATTGGATCATACATTCTACAACTTATAAGAATCCTCCCTCCGTCCAAACATGGAACTTTCATTGGGAATTCTACTTGAGGATTGTGGCTTTCTTTGGAGATGGAGAGAATCCTCTAAATATAGGATTCTTCACCGTTTACCAAACGTGCCCTTAAAGAAGGCTATCATCCTTCCTTTCCAATAAGCATAATTCGATCCATCTAGGAGGGGGCGCTTGTTGGTCGAGGTTCATTCTCTGATGATATCCATGAGAGATCAGTAACTTGATCACACAATAACTTAGTGTAACCTGCTCTGATACCAATTGAAAAACCACTTAACTTGCCTTAACACAGGCAGAGGTCCCATTTATATGATCTCAGATGAATATCAATAACAAGTGATTAAACTAATAGTTAACCCTAATCCTGTTTAAAACAATCACACCACAAGAAAGATAATGACACAGGATTTTTACGTGGAAAACCCTACTCGGGAAAAAACCATGGGCCTTATCGTCTAGGCCAACAGACAACCAAGCACTATGTAATTGAAAGTTACAAGAAAACTCACAACCCTTTCCCAGTTACTGACTCAACCTAAGGATTGCAAAGTACTTGCCGACTACTCGCCGTGCACCTTCACCGCGCTTGAACAACGGAGTCTTCAAGAGAAGTGGTGGAAACAAACCAAGACTTGAATCATCAGCATAGCTTCTGTAATGGCAGCCTTGGGGCAGAATTAATGGATCTCTCAAACTCTCACACTCATAGATTTCTTCCAATTCAGAGTTGTATTGAGAGGAGAGATGAAGAGCCTACTTATAGAAGAAATTCCGTGCAACTCAGGCTACTTCAAACAGGTAACTTCTTTCATTGAAAATAGAAATAGGAGTTCTTCTTGAAATAGAATTCCCAGGTTCGCTCGAGCGACCAGCTCTCTGGAAACAGACGGACAGCGCACTTGTTCGTTGGTCGAGCGAATATTAAAATGCGTTCGAGCGAACAACTCTCTGTGAGAGGCTCGCTCGAGCGATTGTCGTGCGAACTTAAACCTTCATTCCAGAACCTTGGTCGTCCGAGCGCACTATTTGAAGGGTCGAGCGATTGATCTTCTGTATGGTCCGCTCGAGCGGTTGTATGGTCGCTCGAGTGACCAGTTCAAATTCTGAAGAACAATTGCAGTCCTTTCCTAGACTCAATACAGATTATAAGTGAGCCCAGTTTTGTCCAAACTCCTATGAATTAGCCAACTAAATCCTTACAAAGTATATAAAGAGAGAGCTTTTTTGTCTTTTTGACTCGCTCAGTGTTAAAAGAGGACCACTGATTGTCTTGGACCCCAGGCTATGAAACGTAATGTTGAGGGCCATGCCGCCAAACGCCCCTTAAATTTAAGATAGTAGATAAAATTGATTTGATTTGATGAAAAAATGGAGGGTAGAGATGAAAAAGGCCTAAGGTGTTTGCTATGTATATGTATATATGCATGCATCCATATATATATATGGGAGTTTGGTCGAAGGTCCCTCAATAACAGTCCACCATCTAAACTCATGCAACCAAAGGTCCCTCCCACGCAATATCGTACCTGAAATGTCAACTTTACCCTTTCTTTAAATCATATCCCATGATTAGTGGGATATCCCATTAATAATGGTCAACTACCCTTTAATTGGCCATGATTAATGGAATCCCATCAATGAGATTTTCAAATAAATTCTACAAATACACAAATAAATTTCAAAAAACGCAATAATTTCAAAAAATGCAATAAATTTAAAAAAAGCAATAAATTTCAAAATAATGCGGATAAATTTAAAAAAATGCAAATAAATTTCAAAAGATCCAAATAAATTTCAGAAAATGTAAATAAATCTCAAAATACTCAAATAAACTTGAAAAGATCCAAAGAAAATTTAAAAAATGCAAATAAATTTCAAAAGCCGCAAATTAATTTCAAAAGATACAAATAAAATTCAAAAACCCAAACACATTTGCCAAAATTAAGATAAATCAATTTTCCAAATTTCTAAAAAAATTGCCAAAAACTCAAGTATTTTTGCCAAAACTCGGTTAAATTTATTTTAAAAAATGCAAATAAATTTTAAAAAGACACAAATAAAATCCAAATGCACAAATAGATCTAAAAAAATACAAATAAATTTGCCAAAAACTCAGAAAGATTTGTTCAAAAACTCAGTTAAAATTTTCAAACTGGAGATAAATTTGTCAGAAACTCAACTATATTTTTTAAAAAATCAAATAAATTTGCCTAAAACTCGGATAGATTTGTTTAAAACTAAGATAAATTTATTCCAGAACTTAGATAAATTAGCCCTAAACTCAGATAGATTTTTCCAAAACTCATATAAATGTGTTTCAAAACTCAAATAAATTTGTACAAAACTCAGATAAATTTGACAGAAACTCATATAAATTTTTCAAAAACTCAGATAAATTTAACAAAAACTCAAATAAATTTCATAAACCAGAACATCAGCATGTTACTAGTGGACTTTCTGCTTCACGGGTCAGGCTGAACTGACCCAAACCTAAACCTTGCCTAGCCTGGCAACTAGACATCTTTTTCCTCTTTGTTTATGGTTTCTATAACAGAAATAGGCAGGCAGAGGCAGGGATTGATCTGGTGTTTTCAAATTGAATTTCAGACAGAAAAGAAGGTTCCGTTACGATCTTAATAAGTGGCGCCAAACTATTATGCCCATCGTTGCCGGAACCGGAGAAGGGAATCGCCGCAGGTTTTGCACTGCCATCGTGCCACGCTGCAAGTCGCCGGAGACTCTCTTCACCATCGTTGTCGCCACTTGTCGGAAGTGCTTTAGCGTTGTCGGAGAAGACAACCGCAGGAAAAGCAGAGACAAGGAAATCTGGATCGTTGCAGCGAAACAGACTTAGGTTCTTGGGATCGCACGGTCCCGGAGAAGAAGACCGGAGCCGTCCCACCGTGGTCGGAACTAGTTGCCGCTGCAGTCTTCCGCCGCCTGTCGCTTGCGTCGGAGAAGGAGAGGAGAAGAAGTCCTGTAGCAAAGTCTCTGCTCTGTAGCAGAGATCAGAAACCGAGTCGGAGAAGAGGATGTCCTCTCCGATAACCCGATCTGGTTGTTGAGTTCTATGCATAAAAATACGAGAGGGAGAATACAAGATTTGAAATTTGAAATTTCAAAATTTTATGCCTAAAATGGTTGAAAGGGTAAATTAGTCCTAAAATATGTGATTGTGTGGACGCAGGGACCTCTGGCTGCAAATTGTCTAGCTGAGTGAACCAGAGCCCTTAAACAGAATTTGCATGGACTAAAGGCTAGATACATTCCACTTTAGGGACCTTTCGCTAATTATGTCATAGATGTATGTATGTATGCATATATGTATGTATATATATATGGAAAACTCTAAAAAACGCCCCACTTTAAAAACAACCCTTTTTGCGACCCTTTTTTCTTTTCTTTTCTTTTTTTTTTAATCATAGGGCCCATGTTGTATCAATCAAGTCTTTTCACACACACTAACCCCCCCCCCCCCCCCCCAACCCTCTAATGAATAGTCACATGTCCAAGTTTGACATTCATCCAACTTTTCCTCACCATTGGATTGAAGTCATAATAAAATGATGCCTCTAAACCATTAGTTTTTAGGGCCATAGATCAAAAGGTTAGTATGATCTTATGGGCTCAAGATTTTTCATGTAGGTATGCCTCATATGAATCTTTTCATCCAATGGACTTCCATGATCATCATGTATCCCAATAGGCCAAACTAGAAGGGGCTTTTTTTTTTTTTTTTTTTCTAAAAAACTCCCCCGGCGCCGTGTAGCACTCCCCTATACACACACACAAGTGTCTGTGGACGGTCCTGTGGGGCCTGCCTAGGGTACCGTGAGTCATGGGGGAGGTGGGGGATCAAAACATCTAGATGTCCTACCTATGTGCAAAATTATAACTAATCACGAGATTAGGGGTAGGGGATAGGCATGTTTTGTGTGTGTGGATGGTTTAGATAGGTGATAGGTGGGCCCAACATGCTACCTCATTTAGTATTATGTACCTCATTTAGTATTATGTTACGAGATGTATGCACAATATCATTTACCATATATTCTACTAAGATGTACCTCTCAGAGATTTGCAAAAGAGGTAATCTTTTTACCACGACGTGGGATACCCCATGAAAAATCAAACCCCTTCACACTCAGTAATCCCCAATGAATTAACACTTACCTTAATTTGGCACTAATATGAATAATAATTACCTTCAAATTAAATATTATGAAATATATATATATATATTGCAATATTCTACTAGGAGGTACCTTCACTTGCATGAGAAGTAACCTTTTTACCACTATGCGGCCTATTCCATGGCAAATCTAGCCCCCCCCGCACCCACTAATTCCCCCTAAAATTAGCCGCTACGGTCAAATCCCACCAAAACTGACCTATTAATAATCTAACACACATAAACCAATTATTAACTATTAATCAAAATTGTTTAAATAATAATCATACCAGAAAATCAGGGACCTCACCGTGGAGGCAGGTGGGCCCCATGAAGCCTTATGATCAGAGGTGCACATGAGGATTTCTTTTTATATAAGCATATATAATTATTAGCATATATAATTATTATTGGAGCTCCATTAAAGAAGAAAATAATATCTAAAACAAACACCACAAAAGAATGCTTTTATGCAACCCATTTCAAATCAATCAACATATTATAATCATGTATGATCAGCACATGTCAAACGCCAAAACATCTCTATGAAAATATCTATCCGAAAGAAATTAAATGATTAATATCCTTTTTTCTCATTGCGTTGGGCTACTGGTTGATGAGTGTGCACAACACCACTCGACAATGAGTGGGTTGGAAGTACAGATTCCAGAAAAGTCTTGATGTGGATATCTGTCTACCAGTCTTCAAAGTTCCAACATCTGTCTACCAGTCTTCAAAGTCCCAAGTCATCCAAATAATTCTACCCAAAGAAAAAAGTCATGCAAAGAAGACAAAAAGGCAAAAAGAAAAAAACGTGGGATGTTCCCAGCACTAGTTCAGCAGTACCTAATTTGATGAAGATATCTCTTCAAATAAGACGAAAATGTTGTCGTAGACTTTTCTCACGGCGCCTTGCATCACGTGAAATACTACTGTTCACAGTCCTCACTAGTCACCGAACATTTTACCTCCACTGATGTGGAGGATCGACCTTCTTAAATATAAGCCGATGAACCTTACCAGAAAAAAATTAACGGATGATGAAAATACTGTACTACTGTTTTCTCAGTAGGAGAAATGTCGCCTAGATCCAAGTATATCCTCCTCTCTTTATATTGTTCACATGTAAAAAAACATTTTTTTTTCTTTTAAATGTGGACATTTCGCCGTTGTCATTAATAACTTACTAGTAACCACTGCTGTTTACATGCATAGCAATCTAAATATTTATACATAATTAAAAAGGTAGTTATAAGTTTATGAAAAATAAAGAGGTTATTGGAGTACTTTCTTTTTGTGATCCAAGAACAAAATGACTTAAAATGAGAATAGAAATTCTGAGGTAAAAAGGAATTACAAGAGGTGTGATAAAAAATAATTTTTGCAAAAAGGAAGAAGTAGAATTTGCAAAAATGGATAGTGGACTTCGTAGTTTGATGAGATAAAAAGGTAAGATACGGTTGTATGAGATAATTAATGGGGAGAGAAAGTGGGAGCTTTGGAAAAAAACAAAAACCAAAAAAAAAAAAAAAAGAGTTTAGAGTCAAAATTATAACTCATAGTCAAAATTAAAGCCATTACCATTAACTTTAACATATTATACTATTATACCAATGAGACACTAGGCTCTACTCCGACCAAGTAAAATTTGCTTAAGCAACCATTTATTTGAATAGATAGGTTGAAGTTGACAAAATTAAGTTTGTGCAGCATATATCAAACCATTGCATTGCGACTTATTATTCAACAAAATAAGATCAAAGAATTAGATGACATACCTTGTGAATGTACGTGGATTGGATTTGACCTCTCAGTGCATCCTGCCTTTGATCAACTGTCTTGGTCGTTCCGGGCTTGGTACAATAGTCTCCTACTCATTTTCTTATATGTGTGATCATGACGGGTCAGGACTTTCTATAGTATAACTCTAATTATGATAGTTTTCTTAATTTCATTTTATATTAATTAAACACGAGCCCTAATTGGATGGACTCCTAAAATAGAGTTCAAGTATATCAAGAAAACTAAAATAATAGAAACAATGGGATTTACATGGCGGTACAAATGGTGTGGAGCCCGTCAGCCAAATGCGTGGTCATGCCATGCCACTTATATCTAATAATGCCTCTTTTTTCCAGCTAATGGGGCTGAGATGCATGATACCCAAATATGGGAATAAGACCCTGCTCCCACTGAAAGAATATATAGCATATATTATACAAAGAAATATATACAGTTGTTCAAAATTCAGTTCATTTCAGAAGATAAAACTTTTAAATATATGACTCCTTACAGTAAACTACTTCCTTCTGTTATAAAAGCATGGCGTGCTTACACGAATTTGTTATATAATTAAGGTAAATGCATTTTCTTATTAAGAAAATTAGTTATAAATAAATATGATATCTATCGCTGGCATTGAATGTGAATTTGGCCTTTTAGCTTAAAAACCTTTCCACTGTAGTCATCATTAGCAGAATTTAAAATGTGAATGCGACTTTTTAGTATAAGTATCTTTCTACGGTAGCTATCATTAGCTGAACTTTGCATAGATTGTTAAAAAGTTAAGGTAAATGCCGCATTTGAAATATGGAAAATGCTCCAATGAGAGTAACTCTCGTACTACTATAAGAGTAAGGGGGGACTCATTGGATCCATATCCAATGTCAACAATCTAAATATGAGGGTCCCACCTGCTCTCTTTGTAATATGAGATTTACGCTCAGAGGAGCATTTCCCTTGAAATATATGATTAGTAGCATCGCATCTCATGCTGAGCACGATCGCGTAGTTATTTATAACTGTAAAGTGCAAACTAACCAATCATTTAATAAAATATAAACCAAATACTTAAAATGTTCATAAATAATAAAAAATAAAATAATATCATCTAGAATTTGTAATGGTCTAAGTTTTTATGCTAAAGATTTATTGTACTACTTGAACAAGAGGAATCAGTGATAGTATACGTTTTTATTTAGTGGCATAGTACTTAGCCCGACCCGTCTAAAAATGATAAATTCGGGGCCCAGGTGGGTAATGTTTATATAAAACAAAAATGTCTCCAATATCAGCTCCAAGCAGTAGCTCAGCATGTTAGAACATGTATGCATGTCAGAAAGTGCATGTGTTTGAGTCTCCATCCCTTTAAGAATGATGTTTTATATTAAATTGTGTATCTTATTTGGGTCGACCATAGCTTTAAGCTCTATGCCATTGAGTCCAAGCCCGGACCATATCTTAAAACTATATAGATTTTAAGTCCAAGTCTGGATCGTGTACCAAAACCTAAGGCTAAAGCCTGGACAAAAGCAGGTTGGTCCCTGATTGTGCTATGGCTAGCTCGGTCCAAGAGCACCTCTATCTGGATCAATCAATACGTCCATGCTCAGGATGGTCAAAGAATCCATAAAAAAAAAAAACTATCATTTAGTTTTTATAATAAGATTAAAAAATTAATTTGATCTCATATGTGTAAACTATCCGAGATCTAAACCACAACATTATTTCTTAAAAGAAAAATCTATATAGGCTTAAATATAGTCATCAATAGGGAAGATGCTATCACCATGTGCAACAATCACAAAATATAGTTTCTGTTAATTTTTAGATAGAAAATAGATTTATCAACGTGCAAGATTTTATCATTCTTTAAATATAATTTTAAATCAAAATTTACAATAAAAAAGTATAGAAGAAAATCACATATTTCTACTTTACATTAATTTTTAGATAGAAAAGAGATGAAGAATGTACTAAATTATATCATTTTTAAAATAAATCCAACATTACCAATTGAAAAACCCTATTTCCAATGACAAAAAACACTAACTATAGATTTGATATCCCTAGTCCGAGTTTTAGAAACTCCTAACCTGAAAACAAAAATATTCCTAATTCCATAAATCCCTAACCTCAAATTGAAATTCCTAATCATAATTGAAAAACCTTTATTCCCAATTTCAGAAATTACTAACCCTAGATTTGAAATCCGGAACCCCAAAAGCAAAATATTTCCAATTCTAAAAATCCCTAGCCCCAAATTGAAATCCCTAATTAGAAATCCAGGAATTCTTAATCCCAAATTTGAAATGCCTATTTAAAAATCTATAAAAAGTTGGAACTCTTAAAAAAAAAAAAAACTAATCTTAATAAAAACCTTAATTTGTATGGACAAAGCTGTCATTTATGTAAAAATCCAACACGAATCTCATGATGGCTACCCATTTTTCTTAGGAATATTTATTTTGGGGACATTAAAGGTATTAAAACGAAAAGGCAAGGACCTATTTATAAATACTAGAACCTAAAAGGCCTATTTACAAATTCTACAAGCCTTAGGGGGTATATAAAAAAACTAAAAAAATATAATAAAATAATAATTTGGCATATGGGATGGAGTTCTTTATTTTAGGAGATGACAAATTCCAAATCTTTAAATTGCTACATAATCCTTCAACTAGAATTTGATATCTCCAAATTGACATATCTATTGGTGATGCTGGAGTCTACCAAAAAATCATTTTCTACAAGAGGTTTCCTTTTCTTTTTTTTTTTTTTTTTTTTTTAGGTTTTCCCCTATAGCTTACCTTTAGAGATGAGTTTGTCCTCCACCTCCCAAAAAACTCTAATTTTCCTTACACCTTTTCAATGCCAAGGGAAATGTCAAAACTATCCATACCTTTTATTGAGGCATCCTCATTCCTTGGTTTTTACATTTTTTCCCTCTTGGTATGATTTCTATTTTCCTCTTTCTTTATCAAACATTTGGTCATTGCACCATGTGTGGCCCACCTCTATGTGTACAATCCACCTTTACCTATTAAAGTGAAATACGATATAATGAATATATTTAGAGTGGTTGTTCAAATGATCAAAACTTTAAACAATGAAAGATGGGGCTCAAATAGGATAAATTAATTATATATCCATTTCTTCTTTTTATACAAACTGGTCTTTTTTCCTTGATCAGTACATTTTCTGGGTCCTAACACCAAAAATCACATTGATTGATAGATAGTAAGGATGGAAAGCTCATGAAACTTTAGTTGCTTGTGTCGATTAGGGTCGATTTTATTGTATGAAAATGATTATTAGAAATCATATGGAACCACTTTACCACTAATATCTTTGCCCGAACATATAACATGGCTTACTTATTTGCATGGAATTGAATTATCAAATATTTTAAAGAAATAAATTCATTATTGTTAAAATATAATCTATTAGTATGGATCTGAATTTCTAAGAATTCAAAAGAACCATTCTGCCATGAAATATAGGATCTATTAGTTCACATGAAACTAAACTCCTACCATAAAATCCCTTCTTTTGAGAATTTATAACATGTTTGTTTGCATGAATATAATTTTGAGACAATCAAAGAAACCCATTTTATAAATCGTGGATTCCTTATCGTAAAAATATAATTGGAGATTTTTTTTTCATTTAATTGAATTCCTAGAAAAATATTGAAAAAAATGATAAAGTTATTGATCGTTTTCTTCATTTGAGAATTAAGGTCAATCTTGAATTTAGCGTATATTATAATATGGGATAATTGTCAAACTGCTTAGTTCAAAGTCTATTGAATGTTTTGGAAATTCCCAAACAACAACAATATTAAAATAATTTTTCTAGCGTTTAAATTTAGAAATATTTTATTCTGTACATATCCATCCAAACATTCTCTAAGATCCAAAAGAATATAAAAAAATGCATATTAGATCACCGCTTTTCAATTATAGAATAATGCTATATATTTTCATCCAAACCCATTTACGCCATTGCATTTTCAACCAACAAATGTAATAATACAAGTTTGAGTGCTTTCATTGACCAAATCCCAACATATTTACAAGAATACATTTTTATTATGTTATAGCCTACACTACGAGTATTTTAATCCTAAAATAATTTAATTGTAGCTAGGGGAAAATCTTCATACTTGGGTAAAGTGGAAGAAAAAGTCATCTATAAAGGTACGTTATATGAAAAAAAATGTCTTTATATTGTTATATAAAAAGGAGAGAGACCAAGAGAGAATATTAGAGAGAGAAGAAAGAGAGTTTTGTATTATCTTCAATATATGTGTACAAATACAATAGGGAGATGCTTATTTATAGGCAAAGTAGTCTCATAATAGAGAAACCATAAACTTAACCCTAACTCATCTTAAGTGAGCATCCACCCAAGATCCATATCTTATAATACTCTCCCTTGGATGACCACCATTCAATGATAGTTGCCTCATTAAAAACCTTGCTAAGGAAAACCCAGTGGGAAAAAACCAAAGCGAAGGGAAAAAGAGTACAACATTCTTCAAGATCATTGAACTGGTGTTGGACGTGCATAATGCTGCATCGTTAAAACCTTAACTAGGAAAACCCAGTGGGATAAAACCTAGAGAAGGAAAAAGAGTACAGTGCACAAATGTCCATAGGTAGCATACTTCAAGATGCTCCCTGATAAATCACTCCCCTTGATGATAATAACCATTTTACATAGTTTGATTATGAACTCTGCACATGCCAATCTCATATACAAACTTCTGGAATACTGATTTTGGCAAAGATTTTGTAAACATGCCAGCCAGATTGGTACTCAAACGAACTTGCTTGACTTCAATTTCATTGTTTTTCTGAAGTCATGAGTGAAGAAGAACTTCGGTGCTATATGTTTAGTCTTGTCTCCTTTAATGAAACCTTCTCGAATATGTCTTATGCATGATTCATTATCTTCATAGATAATGTTTGGAATACCTGCAATAGAAGGCAATTGACAAGAACTACGAATATGCTGAATCAAATATTTTAGCCATAAACATTCCCTACTAGCTTCATAAAGAGCCAAAATCTCAGCATGGTTGGAGGAAGTAGCTACCAAAGTCTGCTTAGTAGAACACTAAGAAATAGCAGCATTACAATTTAAAAACACATAACCTGTCTGTGATCGACCCTTATGAGGATTAGAGAGATAACTTGAATCTGCATATCCTACTAAACTAGAATCTTTATGATCGTAAGCATAAAATATTTCCAAATCAATTGTTCCATGCAGATATCGTAGGATGTGTTTAATACCAATCCAGTGCCTTTGAGTTAGTGCGGAGCTATACCTAGCAAGTAGATTCATAGAAAATGGATTATCTGGTCTAGTGCATTGTGCCAAGTACAAGGCTGCAATAGCACTTAGGTATGGTACTTTGGGACCCAATACCTTTTCATTTTCCTTGATGGAACAATATGGATATTTCTTTATATCAAAAGACCGGACAACCATCGGGGTACTTAATGGATGTGCTTTGTCCATACCAAATCGTTTTAAAACCTTCTCGGTATAATTAGATTGATGGACTAACATTCCATTAGAATTTCTCTTGATTTGCAATCCGAGACGGAATTTCGTTTTACCAAGGTCTTTCATTTCAAATTCTTTCCTTAAATAATTAGCAGTTTCTTCGAGCTCTTCTAGAGTCCCCATCAAATTTATATCATTAACATAAACTGCTAATATTGCAAATCCCTTCAAGAATTTCTTTATAAATAAATAAGTGCAAATGTGATCATTTTCATACCCCCTTTAGACAAATATTCACTAAAGCGATTGTACCACATTCTTCCGGATTGCCTCAGGCCGTATAATGATCACCTTAATTGGATTGAGTACGTACTCCTTGGCTTTGCTTCAGGCAAAGGAAATCCTTCCAGGATTTTCATGTGAATTTCTGTGTCTAAGTTCCTATATAAGTAAGCAGTTACAACATCTATGAGTCTCATTTCTAGATTTTGAGAAACTGCTAAACTTATTAAATATCTGAATGTCGTTATATCCATAACAGGGGAGTATGTTTCCTCATAATCAATCCTAGGTTTCTGCAGGAAACCTTGTGCCACTAATCGTGCCTTATATCTGGTAATTTCATTCAGCTCATTCTTTTTTCTTACAAACACCCACTTGTAACCTACATGGTTAACATCTTTTGGGGTTTGTACTATAAGTCCGAACACACCACGTTTATTGAGAGACTCTAACTCTGTTTTGATGGCACTTTCCTCTTGTGGCCAATCCTTTCTTTGTCGACATTCATTTATAGAACGTGGTTTTGTGTCCCAATCATGATCATCATTTTCCTTTGATATTTGTGTAGCTACCGCATATGCAAATGCGTCATCGATGATAATCTCATTTCCATTCCATTTCTCTTTTGAATAATTGTAAAGTATAGAGATCTCTTTATTTTCCGGTACCGGTGCCTCTTCAAAGGCTTCCAAAGTCTCACCAGGGACTTCCATTATTCTAGAGAGAACGGATTTTGCCATAACCTCTTCAGGAGCATTATGTGCCTCTTCGGGGGGAACCTCTTCAGGAGCATTACATGCCTCTTCGAGAGGATATGATGATGATTACTCATTTCTCCTTTTCCGCGGAGCTGAGTCCTTTGAACCTATAGGTCTGCCACGCTTATGGCGTATCGCAGATTCTTTTGCTGCCGTATTTTGATTTCGTCCTATAGGGACATTAATCCTGGCAAGTGCATTCATAACTGGCACATGTGACTTTGTCACTTTTGCTGCATCATTAAATGCATCAGGTAATTTATTTGCAATTTCTTGCAAGTGCACAATTCTCCGTACTTCATTCTCACATTGTGAAGTCCGGGGATCCAGATGAGATAAAGTGGAAGTATTCCATGTTAATTCTCATCGTTCTTCAGGAATGGGTTGTTCTACAGGAACAAAACGTTCTTCAGGAACTATCTTATCTCTCCTAACGGCGGGAAGATTGTCTCATTGAATTGACAATCGAGAAAACGAGCAGTGAAGACATCTCCTGTCCTTGATTCTAGATATCGAATAATCGAAGGAGAGTCATAACCTACATATATTCCCAATCTACGTTGTGGTCCCATCTTAGTACGCTTAGGAGGTGTTATTGAGACTTGAACTGCACAACCAAACTTGCGTAAGTGAGAAATATTGGGTTAATGTCCTGATATAAGTTGTACAGGGGAATATTGATGATAGGCCGTGGGCCGAAGTCGAATTAATATTGCTGCATGCAACACGGCATGTCCCCAAGCACTAACTGGTAATTTAGATTGCATCAGCAGAGTCCTAGAAATAAGTTGATCATGGATTCAGCTAAGCCATTTTGGGTGTGTAGATATGGGGGACAGGATGTTCGACTACAATGCCAATAGACGAACAAAAATCATCAAAAACCTGCGATGTAAATTCGCCTGCATTATCAAGTCTTATAGACTTAATGGGATAATCAAGGAAGTGAGCCCTCAATTTAATTATTTGAGTTAATAGGCGGGCAAATGCTACGTTCCTAGTTGAAAGTAGACAAACATCCGACCAACGGGTGGAGGCAATGCAGCGGATCAATTTTCCTTTCTTTCCTTCTGTTCAAAATGCACGCAAGTCGGAGAAGGCTTTGCTTGATTTTTTTTTTCGTGCTAATAACGTGTTATATAAAAGGAGAGAGATCAAGAGAAAATATTAGAGAGAGAAGATGAAGAGTTTTCTATTATCTTCAATATATGTGTACAAATACAATAGGGAGATGCTTATTTATAGGCAAAATAGTCTCGTAATAGAGAAATTTTAAATTTAATCCTAACTCATTTTAAGTGAAGATCCATAAGATCCATATCTTATAATATATATATTTTTTCACAACTGAGGTATCGCTGTCGAATTTTAACACCCACAAATGTGTCTTGACTCTTGAGTAAACATTAAAAACTTCCTTCTTTTGGCCCCAAGAGACCCTGGTACTTTTCTATTTGAAGTTTTGAACGGTCATAGACCTTGGTACTTCCCCCGAACTGTAGAGACGCTACTACTGACGCAGCAGAAGAAGCGCATTCTCCTGCGTACAAAAGACATCTCTTCACAGAGTCGGATCCCCTGTTTCGTTGAAACACGGGGAGCCTGTTTCGACCCCTAAATCTGAGTCTCTCCTCCAGCCCTCTCCTCACACAGTAAATCGGAGAAGAGGAGGTCGGTGCAGATCTCCATTGGGCTACACAGATCGGAAGACATCAGAGACTCCTGTTCACAGATCTCTTTGTAAAAGATGAAGAAGCGCTTTTCAGGATCTCCATTTGCTTCCCTACTTCCAATTCGCTTTTGGTGTGTAGTACACCTTCTGTACCTGGTAGAAATATCACAAGTAACTAATGCAAGAACAGACCCATCTCAAGGTCTGCCTTCTATTACTCTCCTTGCCAATGTCATACTTGTCTAATTACTGATACTGGTGTAGATGGGATATTCTGCATCGATTTCTTGAAAAACCAATACGGGTTTGTCCAAATTAAAAATCATGATCTTCAGTGATTTTTGAAACCACCCACGATAAGATTTTAATGTTGCTATTGGTTTCCAAAAGCAAGTCAATCGATAATGTATAAGCCTTCCCATTCAGGTTTTTATTTATTTATTTATTTATTTTTATACTTAGAAATTTAAAAGTGATATTTGGTTCTTTATTTTTAATAAAAGAGTGAATGGATTTGTTTTTAATGATCTGGATATTAACAGATTTTTTTTTTTTTTTAATCCATAATCTGGATGTCAACAGCTTGTGCAACTAGAATCTCTCTGCTGAAATTCTAAACAGGACATGTGGGAGTCTAAGGAAGGATATTGGCCTTCCTCTACAAAAGAGCTTTGGGTCAAGCCATCTCTAAAGTTCATTGGATGTTTCAATCTGTTCGGTCTAAAATTCATCAAACAGAATCTCTAAGAGCCTGTTTGTTTGCATTAGATTATATTGGAATTGAATGCATAGAATCTCACTCTAAAATGAGCTCCACTGAGGATTATTAGAGAGGTGAGGTGTGTATGATATGATTAGATGGTTGAAGGCCATATAAGTGGAGATGTAGATCGGAACTTGACTTTTCTGGGATTTGAATTAGTAGGGTGATGGCCAAGTATTCATTTTCCATATTCTCTTGATTCAATTTCAATTAAATGGGGCATTATTTGATTGTCATTTTTCATTTTGACCTTTGATCTTCATTTTAACCACTTAGGATATAAATAATACCCACCCATGTATTCAATTCCTATGTGTTCTAAGCAAATAAACAGGCCCTATAGTTCATTGGATGTTTCAATTTGTTCATACTAAAGCTCATGAAACAGACAGTAAGCAAAATGTCTATTTTGACATTCTTTTTCATAGCCTCAAGTCGCACACCCGATTACATCTAATGAATTTGTTCATCTTCTATATGGTCAGACCCCAAAGCCCTCTTGGATAAGTTGATGATTCACCAATTGCTACATGTCCTATTTCTCGAAGCAAATGGATTGAAGTGCCTTTCTTTTATTAGATTCTTTCAAAGGATCATTTTTACAAATACTCCCTCTATTTATTAGCAGTAACAATGACCCCCTATAATTGGTATTTTCAAAGACACCCCTTCATTTTCTTTGACATTCAAATTTTTTTTCTTTGCTTGACTTAAAGTCCAAATATGCCTTTCTCACTCATCTTACACGAATATCCTATTAAATAATGTAATAAGAGGAGTCCACCTAATTGATGAAATCAAGGTGGTTCCACCTAAATAACATAATTACGGTGAGATCATGTATTGTTCAATCAAATCCATCCTCATATCTATGTCAAACCCACATGAGACCTAGCAAATCTAACTATCATATCCATCCAAATGGAATCCACTAAATGAAATACCTGATCATCTAACGTCCGGTGGTTCTAGTAGGCTGGTCAATTGAGCATGTTAAAATGGGTATCCGGCCCAAGCTTGAAAATACAAGTCTTTTAAAAAAAATTGAGCCAGGCCAAAATGGGACTTGTGATTGGCAGAACAGGCCAGCCCGTCCAGGCCACACCCCCCCCCCCCCCGGAAGCACATTTCACTCATTTTTTAATAAATTTACCTAAAGTATGTACAATACATGTTGGTACAAAAATTAGGTGATTTTGATTTTGTTTTTGCTAGAATGGCTAAAGTGATGATGGAAATTTTTAAGAAATATTGGAAGAATTATAATAAACTATTTGAGACAACCATATTGCTTGATCCTTCCTCTAAGATAGTGTGTTTGGAATTGGTTTTTATGATATTATATGAGACAGAGGAATTTATGATAGATCGGAATAAAGAAACATAATTCGTGTAGCCGACCCCAACATAGTTGGGACGAAGCTTTGACAATGATATGAAATAGAGGAATATAGAAGTTATCGTATGGCGGAAACTCGTAATCTATTTAAAAAGCTTTATGAAGAGTATCGTGTGAGATTTGTTGCTTAAGATAGTGCTCAGACGGTAGATAAAAATGATGCAACTAGTAGGCAATCTAAAAGAAAGGCGGGTGATGGTGAACTTGGGAATGCTTATTCTCTTTTTTTAAGGTATTGAAAAGGAATTACTAATCAGGCAGTTGTAGAAGAAAAAATAGAATTACATTGTTATTTTGATGACAAGTCTGTAGAAGAAGATGACATAGTAGATATATTACAATGGTGGAAATTGAATTCAGCTACGTATCTTATTTTATCTCATATGACTTGCGATATTTTAGCTATTTCTGTTTCCACAATTGCTTTAGAGTTAGCATTTAGCACGGGAGGGAGGGTACATGACCCACATAGGACTTCTTTGAAACCGGATATGGTAGAAGCATTAGTTTGTGCCCGAGATTGGTTTAGTCATGACCTATGATGCACGGATGCGACATGGATACGACAAGGACACGCCATAGTAACGGCAAGGACAATGATTTTACACATAAAAGGTGAAGTATCGGATACGATACGGCATGATACGTTGCCCGTTTTGAAGTATCCGTGCATCATAGGTCATGACCCGACTGGTGATGATGATTCATACAATGATGGGAATGCACTGAATGATCTTTTAGACATATTAAAAAAAAGATGATTTATGTTGATTTCTGCTGAGTTCTTTTAGAGATTTCTTGACCCACATTGGATACTTAGCTGATTTTTGTTAATTTATGTCGATTTTCTGATTTTGTCTGTCGCTGACAAAAAAAAAAAAACTTCGTCATGTTGCTTGTTGCACTGCATTGCCGGTCCCAAGCCCGGAAAAAAAGGAGGAGGGTTTAAAGTCCGGTTCACTCACGGTGTGCAGTGGCAGTATAGGAATAATAAGAGAATGTTTCGCTTATATTCAAGATAGTGCTAAGCCTGGGCCTGCACGGGACAAGACTTGACCTAAGCCCGTTCAATTTAGGGCTGGGATTGGACGACTCTCACCAAGCCCGCCCAATATTTGGGACGGGATTGGACAGTCCAAGCCTAGGCCCGGCCCGGACCATTGACAGACCTAGGTTCCGGCATAGAAGCGTGGATGGAGAGGTTGTGGTAGGCTGATGTAGATGGGCACAAAAAAAAGTTTGAGAAAATGAGTTGGATTTATTCTTAATGAAAAGCCCAATAATATATAGGTATAAATTTTTTTGGCTCATTCTCAAAAAAGTACAGAATATTTAAAAAAAGTAGTTTTCCTCATTTCTTTCAGTCAAATCATCTCCATAATTTTTTTTAAATAATAAAAATACCCTTATGATAAGTTTTTGTCGTTTCTTATCCTTCTTTCATCTCCAAAACTAACCTGAAAATCACTTTATGGGCCTCACTGATCAAATGTTGATCGTAGCATGCCTTCTTTTGATGGTTCAATCACCTAGGAGAATGCTAGAATTAGTCTTGGGATTCTTTTCTCTAGATTCTCATATGATCCAAGTTTTAACTTGATTTTGATGATCATAACCATTTAATGAAGCTAGTTTTTCAATCATTTAAAATCCACATAAACCCTTTTTTCTAACCATCTATGCATAAATGTAGCTAATGGGGGGCCCATTAGGTTGCTTGGGCCGGACTTGATCATTTCTCTTACATGATTTATTAAAAAAAGTTTGAAAAATGACAAAAGGGTGTTTTTGTCCTTTTTCCAATTTTTTTTTTATGGCAAGGATTTGATTGAAAGAAATATGGAAAACTATCATGCTCTTTTGTAATATTCAAATCTTCATGTACTTTTTTTAGAATGAACTAAAAGTTTCATGCTATTTTGAAAATTTTCCTAATTTATGTTGGCTGCATAGAAATCTTCATATTGGCTTGTGTCAGTCAATTCATGTTGCCTTTGACATGGGATGTGTATGTGTAACAGTGCGTGCTTTGAACTCTATCTTCCAAAAGTGGGGTGTATCTTCTCCATGGAATACAGCTGATGATGACCCATGCACTGGCAATGCAACTTTGAACACCATTAATCCATCCATTAAATGTCAGTGTAATTTCAACAGTGGGACCACTTGCCACATTACCCAGCTGTACGCTTTTTTTCTCCTCTCAACTTGTTACATACACTTCAGTCATCTGTTCCAAATGATTTGGTTGCTATTCTTGGGCCTCTTCCATACGAGGAATTCTAACTATTGGCCTATGGGCTGGTTGGCCCGACCCAGTTTTGAGTTTGTATTTGGATTCCACTGAATGGATGAAGGAGATAGGTGTACATTTTTATTCTGATTGGTATTGAACTCTATTTTCAGGAAGGTGTATGGACTAGAAGCAACAGGGACAATTCCGGAAGAGCTTGGGAACCTGACTAAACTCTCTTATCTGTATGTATTCTCCACTTACCTTGTTTCTTCAAAGGGGTGTCTTTAGACAAATAGACTTTGGAGATTTGTTTAGTACTGTCAATGACCTGACCTGGGCTTGGATAGGCTGGGATCCGTAGTAGGACTTACCTGAATAGATGAAAGGCAGCCTGAACAAATTTAAGCGTGACCCATCATCACCATCTGACTGTTTTAAGGGAGTTTTTATATTGAGAACTAATGTGAATGAGCTGAGTTGTACTGGTGGGCTTTTAAACTAGGTTTTTCACAGGCTTGAGAGAACCAAATTGTTGGCCCAAGGGTTGTGCTTGGGCTTGATTTCGAAAATGCAGTCTAGGTACCATTTTATGGATTTTCTCAATTTATATCATATTTAGTTTTTTGTTAATTGAACTGGGTTCTTGGTAACTAAACATGGTCTACTGAGGACCTACGAGTTGGACCTGACTGGTCTACATTTGGCATAATTTGGTCTGTTTTTCAAGGCCTGTGATATGGGTCTGGGCTTTATCTTTGGCCTAATATCTAACAGCCTGGGCTCGTGTCTACATATCCTTACAATAAGTCCTCCCCAGACCGTAGTCCTAAAACTCATGTTGACTCGTTTAATTGTCTTTTGGCATATGTATCTTTCAGTTGATGGCAATTAAACTTGACCTCATAAGATAAGCTCATTGTTCTGGCGTGAGTTGAATGAGTCTGCATATAACCAAGTAATTGGTCAAACTCACCAGAGCTGTTGCACTCAGTGACCTTTCCAGTCGAATCTCTGTTTAAAAGACTGACCTGGACAAACCTAGCATACCAATTACCAACAGAACGAATGTAAAATTTTGCAAATGATGTGGGCCTGAGCCTAAGTTTTAGGCGTATGGGCTGGATATGAGCCTAACTATTAGGCCCAATGATTAAATGAGCTGCTTTACAAGCTCTGTCCCTGCCCGAACCTGCTCATTACCACCCATACCTACGAGTTGTAAGATGTCTTAAATTTCAAGTACAACTTCGTTGATCACAATCATTTTCTACTTTTATAGGAATTTGGATCGGAATTACTTGACAGGTCCTTTGCCTGCATTCATAGGCAATCTAACAGACTTGGAGTACTTGTAAGTATTCACTGAACTGCTTACTGTGTGTTGGTTATACATAAAATTTGATAAGACTTCTATTGTGATTCTTTGTTATTTTCATCTTGTAGGACCTTTGGTACCAATGCATTATCTGGGCCCATCCCAAAGGAAATTGGAAACCTTCGAAAGCTAAAAGCAATGTAAGATTCCCTGTTCCTGAACAATCTATCATAATTATGGGGCCCAGATCTTAGCTCAATAGCACATCATCTACTGTTACTGAACTGAAGGGGCATTAATGAATGACAACTAGGTATTGGGCTCATCTGCTGGACCATCTTCAACCCATCTCCAACCCAGTCCCCTGTGGCTGAATATATTGGCCCATCAGCATCTGTTACTTGTGCTGTAATGGTGAGGCACAGTTCTGACTATCAGGCCAGAGAGAGACCAGGGACCGAGAGTATGAGGCCCAAAAATAAATTACAGCATATGATCAAAAGCATATCAAGTCTGTGGCCTGTATTACCAAATTATTGGCCTCACATATATGAACTTAGGCTCGGTGTTTACTACAAAGAATTGTATAATTCCTCAGTGGCCCTATACTTGTCGTTTAAAATGTCCTTGCAAAGTGCAGGACAATAAATACAGTATGGTGGGGCCTCCAGTGATCAATCCAACCCCTTATATTCCGACCCTTGTGAATTAGCATTCATCCCATTTTAATGCTGATCTAATCTAATCAT
The DNA here is from genome assembly GCA_038049695.1 of Cinnamomum chago. Lineage (NCBI taxonomy): Eukaryota > Viridiplantae > Streptophyta > Magnoliopsida > Laurales > Lauraceae > Cinnamomum > Cinnamomum chago. The sequence goes on from CP142457.1 coordinate 34,970,681, forward strand.
GACCTACCGTTGGATTGAGTCATAGCCATTCATAAAACCTTCAAATTTTGATGCCCTAAATCATGAGTTAGGGTGATCTGATTGGAGTGATATTTGTCTGACCTTCACTCTACACCATATCCTTCCTATTCTCCCTTCCGTTGTTATTGACATGCATCCAAGTGGGCCCCGTACAAACTGGGGTGTCATTTTATGTTAGATCGGGATCCTCTATCCTTCGGCCACTTATTTTAAATGAGAAAAATAAGACGGTAGTAGAGTGTGGGCCCACTAGACCAACATTCTTTGGGATCTTTCCATCTACAAAAAATCAGCTCCATTATACATTTTCAGTTTCCAATCCAAGGCTGTAAAATAGATAGCCAAAAATAGGAACTTCGCCCTTTTTCTATCGACCATAAATGTCTGAAAAACTGATTTTTTTTTATTGATGTTTAGATCCTAATAAACCTAAAAAATAGATCCATTAAACATTTTCAGTTTCCAATCCAACGCCGTAAAATAGATAGCCAAAAATAGAAACTTCACTTTTTTTCTAATGACCATAAATGTCTAAAAAACTTGATTTTCTATTGATGCTTAGATCCTAGTGAACCCCAAAAACTCTGATATATTTTCAATTTTAAAATGCAAGTATGCATCATACTGGAAATGCAGCAGAAGATGTAGATCTTATTTAAGAGTTACTTCCTTTTATTTTACATTCTATTTATTGTGCATGTGCGTATTTGCAGTGGCATGGGCTCAAATAACTTCAATGGGTCACTCCCTCCTGAGCTTGGGCATTTGGTAAATCTGAAAGAAATGTAAGTTCCAACTTTATTATCTTGCTCTTTAATACTAGAGAAATACCAGAATAGTCTGTCCCTTGTTACTTTCTTGTGTTTTTTTTGGTAAAATGTTATTTCTAGTGTTGCTAGCCTTCATTGTCGTCTTGATCCACAGATGCACTTCTAGGTATAACAAGATGCCACACATTGACATGGGCATGTCAGTTCTGAGTCAAACACTAAGGAGGTCATAAGTTGGATCATGGATGTATCATATCACAACTTTGCATTGACTGCATAGTTGCAACCATTTGTTTGTTATGGCTTGGAAAACAAGCAAATCAAATTTATATTGGCCATCCATTTTTCTTTTCTCTAAATTCCTGGATGATTTGTTACTCTGAGGTTTTGGTTGTGGTCCATCCAATTTATCTCCCACAAGATGTATGGTCAGGGACTCAGGGTTACATACACATGCCACATTTATAAACATGGGAATTAAAAGAAAAAAAAAGGTATAGCAACTTTTTTTCTCATTGAGAATTAAAAATTGGAGAAATGTGCAAGAAACAAAGCACCCATAGTGGACCCATGATTGGATCGACAAAGTGTGAGCCCAGGCAAGCTAGCATGGTTAGTTTTGATTGGTTGTCTAATCTGCTACACAATGCAAAGAAAAGAGGGGATTGCACATTAAAGGCAGTGCCATGGAATGTAGTGGACTCAGTACTGTTCCTTTTGAGGAGAACCCAATGAAGGCTACAATCAAGGTAATTGATTTACAACCAAATAAATTAAATTCCCTATGATCTAATTTAAATATAGTTTGGTGGATTTTTACCAAAAAAATTATAAAGAATCATCTAATTGCCAATTAATAATAGAGATTTAAATTTTTGCTTAAAAAATAACAATAGTTAACTATAAAATTTATTACCTTGGCGTTGGTTGGTAAGCATAAGGCGTGGGTTTGCTGCCCATATCATGTGTTCTACAACCCCAAGTAAAACTTTGTGCACGTGTGTTGTGGGGTCATGCGTGGCCTGTGGGGTCAAAACCAAATCCTACTAGAATCTCCTTGTCAGCCAGAGAACAATAAAATAAAATTTATTTATTTAAACAAAATTGTCCCCATGCTGACCAAACCCCCAACCCTTTGTTTTCCCGCCGTTTGATCTTCTCCTAGCACTTCTGCTTCACGCTATGAGGAGAACTTTTGGGTTGCTTCTCCAGTCCCTTCCACTCAATACTATTCCATCAGCGGCTTCTTCTTCCTTCTCCTCATCTTCCTCATCTCATATTACACTGACGAGAAGAGAAGAAGCCACAGGAGTAATAGATTCAAGGGCATGAGAGCATTCCTCCTCTTTTCCTCACCACTCCCTTCTTCCTCTCATCTTCTTCTGCACCGTGCCAACATCATTTTCCAAAACTTCTATGCACCCAATCACAATAACTGCAGGGACTATAATGGTGCTGAAGAGCACAAAAACAAGCGTGGAAGTAGGAGACTCTTGGAGCCTTTAATCAGTGCTGGAAGAGCAGTGGAATGGTATTTGAAGCCGCATCACTTTTTGTATCTTTTTAAAAGCCCACCTCAAAGGGTTTGCATATGGTTTTGGCAAAAATTCACACTTCTTTCATTAATTAGCAGTAAGTGGATTATTTCTAACATATTTGCAGGTGTTAACTAGGGGTTATTTCTAGGTTTCCATACCATCTCCTAAGATATTTGCAGATATTAACTAGGGGTTATTTCTGTGGTCCCCACTTCTACATAATCCACACAATTTTATCTAAGCAAACTTTATGTTCTTATTATAAAAATGTATTTGTTGTATGATTGTGAACAATTGCTGATTGTTCTATGATAAATGATCAAAATTTGCAATTGAACCAATGAACATTGTTTACTTTTGACAGTTACATGGACAGTTCTGGATTGGGTGGTCAAATTCCATCAACATTTGCCAACCTAGTAAACTTGCAGAAAGTGTAAAGTTTCTTTTCTTTTGTTTTTGAAGCTCAACTATTTGGTTTTTGACAGGGATATTCACCATGCCAAAAATTAATTGTTTTCTCAGGTGGGCATCTGACAATCCATTTAATGGAACTATACCTGACTTCATAGGCACCTGGACTAACCTTTATGAGCTGTAAGACAATTTCATTAAAATTTTCTTGTTTCGTGTCTTGTTGTATTAGTATATTGGTTTCTTTTCCTATCTAAATGGGTATGATAATGCATCAGCCAATGTCTTTAGGATGCTTTCAAAGCTCATCAAGTTGACTAGAAATCTATAAAATTCACTAATTTTGGCCATTTCATGTCAATTTGACATATAACTTGATTTTAATGACCTCTTAGTTGAAAGTTGAAAAATCAGTACTGTAAAGTAAATATGTCAAAACATTTCAGTCTTGTCACAAGAGTATAACTTTCTATGTTTTGAGAAAGAAGGGAGGCTAATAATCATCTTTCTAATTCCTTACAATTCTAAGGCAATTATATCCCTTGAATAGTGTTTTGGTGAAATCCATATAAACAAGTTAGGAGTTTCCATCTTTAATGACCTCTCGCTCTCTCTGCTTATTTTCGTCATTAGTAAGTTTGTGTTGTAAAAAATCATGAAGTAACAAGTTAACAAAACTCCGCCGGGTCTTAGCTGAGTTTTTTAGTACAACTGAGTTCTTATTCTCTGTATGGGAATTTTTCTCATCCTACAGCTCATGGTGCTGCTTACAATACTTTTGAGTAGTAGTGCAACTTTTGATGATGATCGTGTATTTGATTTCTTATTCTATAACAAGACAAATATCCCATTTCTCAAAACCCCATTTTATCAATATTTATGGAAAATTCTAACTAACAAATGTTGTTGTAGGAGGCTTCAGGGGAACTCTTTCCAAGGTTCAATACCTTCTAGTTTTTCTAATTTAACTAAACTCCTTGATTTGTGAGTGCTTCTGTTTCTTAGTCATTTGTCTTGTTCTTTGTTTTTTTTTTTACCGTATCTAATTTCATTTATTATCTAATGGTTACATAGGCGAATAAGTGATATTAATGGGAGCTCTTCGTTGGCATTTATTCGCAATATGAAGTCCTTAAGAAACTTGTAAGTCAAAATGGTTTCAATCTGTGCTGTTGTCATCTACTATTCTTCTGTTATTTCTTATAATAGAAGCCTAGCTCCGCATCTTTTGTGCAGAATCTTGAGAAATAATATGATTTCCGGGACTATTCCGTTGAGCATGGGGGAGTACCTGTCACTAAATGCATTGTAAGTTGTTCACAAAATTTTTATCAGCAGTCTTCAACTTGTTTTAAGCAACTCTTTTGCTGATATTTAGTAGAAAGAAGCAATATATCAGTGTGCTCTTCATTATCATTCAACTCCTTTTGATATAGGTTCTTTTTAGTTTTGCAGGGATTTGAGCTTCAACAATTTAACAGGGAAAATTCCAAGCTCTCTCTTCAATTTGAGTTCGCTTTCTACATTGTAAGAAATAGACAGACATCTGCAATCTTTTCGGGTGCATTTGAATATACCAGATCATGCCCAGTATGAATACATTTTGTCCAATTGGATTGTTTATTTTATTTTTTGTTGAGCTATGTTTTTAAACCAATGAAATCAGAAAGGAAAACGGATGGAAAACTTTTGTTGCAACCAATTTTCCCTGAAATCAAATTGAATATTAGTGCTGATAAAGTAATAATTATTTTCCATGGAAAAAGTTGAAGATTTGTATCCCTATCTAGTAGCTGTTTGATATTTCAAATTGCCTGCTGCACAATAGAATACTTGACTATTTTTATTCTATCAAATTTTTTGAACTGCTTGTTATGCGGCATACTTCTTCCATGCATACCCTTAGTGCAGGTTCTAATTTAGGCACTGAATAGCACTTCCTGTATGAGCAGGTTTCTTGGAAACAATAGCTTGTCTGGTACACTGCCATCAAGCAAAACGTCATCTCTTCTTACTGTGTATGTCCATCTTTCCAATTTTATAGAGTTTACTCCTCATATGTGTTGAAAATGTAGCTTAAATTTCTATTGGTTTTTATTAATCTGGAATAATGGATGTTATAAATTCTGCTTTGTGCTTGATGCACAAAAATAAGAAATCACTTTGGTTGGTGGTCTGTTATTCCAACTTAATGTCCCAAGTCAATATCATCAATTCTGCAGATAATTATCTGTGACTGTGAAGGCAGATAAGAAGCATCCGGCCTAATTTGGTTTCTAACTTTGTGGTACCCCAAATACATTATAGAAACCATACACTTCGCCCTAATATTCTAGTTGGTCGTAGTTCGACGTAAATTTAGACAACACCATTAGATTTGTTTGTTCTTCACACTTTCGACCACTTTGTCATCGACATGTTGATTTGTTCTACCATCTGATTGATTCGATCAAAGTATCACACACCCACTGACACACCTTCATGCATGTCTGTGTTGCACTTGCAAAAGTTAATCATTTTACATTCTTTCTTTCTTGAAATCTGATTTAGATTATAGAATATCTGATATAATGTCAGTTTTGATTAAGATTATAGAACATCTGACTACATCCTTATATGTCATGCCTGCAGAGACTTGTCATACAATCAGTTATCAGGGAGCTTTCCATCTTGGGTTACAGAGTCACACTTACAGCTGTATGCTCAAAAATGCATGAAGCTTCCACTTCTTACTTAAACTTTCTATCTATATAATAATGATTCAATCTTCCAGTCATTCAGTTATGCAAATTTACCTTATCAAGTAGTAGGACAAAATCCTTGTTTGATTCTATTTTGATTTGCAAGCATGGTTTTGATTAATTTCCTAAGTAGTTTTAGATCCTCTGCACTGGACTTCAGCATTTGAAGATGTGTTGTCTCTGTTGTGAGCAATTGTAGTGAGTCAGGGGTTTTTATGTAAATGTTAGAAGAGTCAGGGGCTTTTATGTAGATATGGGAAACTTGAGGGACTTTTTATACTTTCTAGAAATTATAAAATAACCATATAATAAGGATCGACTGATCTAATTGATCATTTGATCCTTCTGTGGCTTCGTCAATTTCTTTTTCTTTCTCCTTTCCTATTTTCTTTCTCTTTTACATTTATTTGATAATCTAGCATAAATCCTTAGATCTAAGAAGATCCAAGCTTGTAACTTGCTATTAGAGCTTACCAGACGATAGAAGACGCCCGTGTGAAGGATTCTATAGGCTTTGATTTGAGAAAAAAAAGAGTTTTGAAGGACAGGCCCAGCCGAACCCGTGGGGGGGTGTAATGTGGCAGGTTCTGATAGCATTATATTAGGTACAGTGCTCCGCTGGAACAGTTTTCTGTGCGTTGACAGTTTTTTTTTTTTTTTTTTGGTGAGGTTCTGGTGGTGTCGTTAATGCAGTTTGTGAAGGTGTAGTTGCCGACAGCTCCCTGTGATGTAATCTGTAGGTGTCGACAAGCCTTTCTGAGAGCTCTGGAGATGAAATCCTAGCACTTTGTGAAGGTATCAGTGAAGTTTGATTTTGTCCAAAGCCCTGTGTAGGGCTGGTAGTATCTGTTTGGCACTGGTGACAGTTGTGAAGTCAACACAATCAGTGGTGAGTTGATGACTAAGCATTGGATTTTTTTAATCTGTGCTTGAGTTCTTCAATACCTCAATGGAGTCCAAAAGTGATAATGCTACTGCTAGTGCTTCTTAATTTCCTAATATAACAAATCTTACTGTTAAGATTACACCAGATCTCTTCAATGGCACCAACTATAATGATTGGGCCTACTCAGTCAGAATGGCCATTGGGGGATCAAAGAGACTTCGTTGCATTGATGGGAACATCAAAGAACCAAAGAAGGATGATCCAAAATATTCAGATTGGGTATCAGAAAATATGTTGGTTATGAATTGGATCTTGAATTCAGTGGAAGGAGGAATTCGAAAAGCTTTAAATATTTAGACACTACAAAGGAACTTTGGGATTCCATCGAAACTGCGTATGCTCAGAAGAGGAATAATGCAGGGTTCTAGAGTTGAAAAAGGAAATTGTGGCATTCAAACAAGGTAGTTTATCGATTGGTGACTATTATTCTAAGTTCAGGGCTTTATGGAAAGAGTTGGAGTTGTATATGAGTCCTGAACTTTGTTGTGCTAAGAAAGAAAGAAAATTGTTGGAGGACCAGCACATATTTGAATTACCAGGGGGTGTTAACCCAGAATTTCAGACTGTTTGTGTACATGTAACACGCCAGGATCCTTTGCCTCCTATAGGCACAATATTTGCCTTGTTATAAGGTGAAGAAAGCCGTAGAATGGTTATGGATGTCAAACAAGATATAGTTCCTGATCATTCAGCACTTGCAAACAGTAATGTGGGCAACATGGCAATGCATACAAGATATGGTGGAGGTAGAGGACGCGGTTGTGGAGGTAACTGCGGTGGAGGATGTGCTAGTGGCTGTGGCCATGGGTCTCCTGGTGTTGGGCGTGGTTATGGTGGACTACCTAACACTGATTGTGATGAGCTTTACTGTACTCACTGTGGAAGATATCGTCATACTATAGGGACTTGTTGGGATTTGAATGGTAAGCCATGGAATGTGTCTGCACCACCAGCTGAAGTAGAAATATCCTAATGATATTACAGAGCAAGAAAAAAATAATCAGCATTGGAAGGATGAACTCTCAATTCTTCGACAGAGGTTGGCAGCTTTACAAGGTTTGACTCAGGATTCTTAAGCTGGTATGACTTCTTGTAAAGAAACAGTCTAACAGGTCAGCTCGACCTAATGGGTCAGCAACCCATGTATGAGTCGTCAATAGATTAGATAGACATTAGTTTCCTTAGTTATGCCTGTAATCATGTAATCAGATCTCTAATCAGACCCACTAATCTAGGCTACAGAGTTATAAATGTATCTTTGGTCAATACAGTAAATACAGAAAATTCTCTTGCAATTCGTCTCTCTTGTATGCTTCTGTGAGATCTATTGTATGCTTTTGCATTGGTTCAAGGATCTCTAACATGGTATCAGAGCCCTGATCATCTGCCCATTCAAGCATAAGAGACAGTTTTGTTGTCTGGGATCAAGCCTGCAACCTGCTGTGATCAAAGGTGGCCCACCCGTTGATCACTCTGCATCAGAAAACCTCCCCATACTGGTTGTCCATTCATCCTAGGAATTCTACACATTTTTTCCAGATTTTTGCTTCATCTGAGGTAGCCCAATCTCTCTGATTTGTACTTCTCTCATTTGAGCAAACAATTTTCATCAAGACCGTTTAGATTTCTGGTTTCTCAAGCTTTCAGCAAACTTCCTCTTAGGGGAGTTTCAGATTTTTGAGGCAAAGATCATAGTGTGATCTGATCATCCCCCTTATCATCCAGTGGGGCCCGCAGATCATATCTGTGGCAAGATTCAAGGTCGCCTGGACCATTTTGTGGCCTTTTTTCAATCAGCTTACTTCCTGTAGATGTGATCTGTCATTTGATCACTCAGTGGGGCCCATTACACTCATCTGTGCTCCGATTCAAGTCAACTGGACCCTCTGTATTGGAAATTTTCAGATCTGGATAGTTATTGTGGCTGGATTTCAAATCTGACTTAGCTTTTGGGCTGGATTTCTCCTATTTTCCATCTGTGAGCAAATTGTTTTCATCCAATGTCTTCTGATCAAACTGTATCGGCCTATCGGGTATTACTGTCATACTTGATGGCACGAATTATCCGTATTGGTCCCATCTCATGCAAAATTTCCTCAAAGGTAAAAAATTGTGGAAATATGTTGTTCAGCAGATCCCTACACCAGATAGTAAGGATACTAAGTTTGAAGAATGTGAAGCTTCCATCGGGAAAATAAATTCTTGGATTGCCAATTCAGTCAATCCATCTATTGAAAATCAATTGGCTAAATTCAATTATCCTAAGGACACTTGGTATTATTTGGCCCGATTATATACTCATTCTAATGTTGCTCGACGGTACCAGTTAGAATGGGACTTTAAAAATGCAGACCAAGGAAATGACTCCATTCATGATTTCTTCATCAAAATGACTGCCTTATGGGATCAACTGGCTCTAATGGAACCCACTTTTAAAACAACTGATGATGTTCATACCTTTGAAGTCTATGGGCAGCGGACTCGCCTGGTTCAGTTTCTTATGGCCCTTTGCCCAGATTTTGAACATGTTCGCGATCAATTATTACATCGGTCACCATTGCCTTTTGTGGATACGGCACTCTTGGAACTACTGGCAGAAGAACAAACTCAGCTTTCTATTACAAGGAAGAAACATGTGGACCCCACACATGTACTGTCAGCAAATGTTAGTAATCCCGCAGAATGATTGTTCATTTCAATCTAATACCAATGACTTTTGTAATTATTGTAAGAAGAAAGGACACTGGAAACGGGACTACCCAACCAGACCTCAAAGGTCAAACAATAAGAACAAACACTCTGGTCAGCAGCCCAATTGTGGTCCCATGCAATCTTATCCACAGCGACCCTATGCGGCCAATGTTGCTGAAGATGATAGTTTTGTGCCTCCACAAATGGATCTTGCATCTCAGATTCAGGCTATGGTTGATGAGCGCATGCAATAGTTGTTTCTGGCTTCCTCCACTGGTTCTACTTCTCAAATGGCCACTATACCATCAGCCTTTGGTTCTACCATGACCATTTCTGGTCCGTCAAGTACTCGACACTACATGGATTTTTTTATTCTGGTGCATCCTATCATATGACAAATGATGTTTCCAAACTTCATAATTGTTATACCCCTGCTTGCTCTCTCACCATCCATATAGCTGATGCCACTCCTCCACCAGTCTCCCCTATTGGCTCCGTTTCAAATAAGTTGCTCTCTCTCACTAATGTTTTGTGTGTTCCTCACCTGTCTATCAACTTAATTTCCGTTAGTCAATTGACTTCCTCTGGATTTCTTGTCTCATTTTCTTCGACTCGCTTAGGACATTAGGTCAGGAGGACTTTACTATCTCCACTCGCTGCATCTACCATCATCCAGCATATCCCCTGCCGCACTTGTTTCATTTACATCTCCCTTTGCCCTTTGGCACTCTCGTTTAGGACATTTATCTTTAAATAAAATGAAGTTTTTATTTACTAGTAGTGTATTGGAAACATTTTTGTATCAGACATTTTTACTTGTTTTGGTTGCCACTTTGGTAAACAACATGCATTCCCTTATAATAAAAGCACTTCTTCTACTAATGCGCCTTTTGCTTTGGTGCATTCTGATGTCTGGGGACCTGCATCTCAGCCAACGAAAGGTGGTTCTGTTTATTATGTGTTGTTTATTGATGATTTCACTAGGTATACATGGTTGTATTTAATGAAAAACCGTTCTGAGTTATACACAATCTACACTGCTTTCTCCACCATGGTTTCTTCTCAATTTGATACGAGGATTAAAATACTCAGGTCCGACTCCGGGGGAGAATACATGTCCCACAAATTTCGTTCTTACTTGATCAGTCAAGGGACTCTAGCTCAATTATCTTGTCCTGCCACACCATAGCAGAATGGTGTAGCAGAACGGAAACACAAAACATATCCTAAAGATTGCTAGATCCTTGATTTATTCCTCACATGTTCCTCTGCAATTCTGGGGGGAAGCAGTCTTGGCTGCAATTTATCTGATTAATAGAACACCATTCTCTGTTTTATCTGGCACATCTCCTTATGAAAAATTGTTTTCCTGTAAGCCTGACTTGTCCTATCTCAAAGTTTTTGGCTGCACCTATTTTGTTCTGTTGCATGATAATGAGAAAACCGAACTTTCCCCAAAATCCATTGTCTGTGTCTTTTTAGGGTATGGCATCGAATAAAAAGGCTATTGATGCTATGATCCCAAAACCAATCGGTTACAGGTCTCTCGTAATGTCACCTTCTTGGAACATATACCTTTTTATACATTACCTACTCAATCCCCTTCTCCTGAGCAATCTACGGTCTATCCTCTTGATCCCTTTCCAGACCTGTTTCCCTCCGATACCCCTTCTCCTCCACCCCTGCAGGTATATCGTTGTCGGCCCAAACTTCTGTCTGCTCCTTCGGAATCTGTAGCCCCACCTCCTACTTCTGACCATGGGCCTATCTCCTCTGCTCTAGATGTGCAGGATCCTCCTGAACCTCGAAGGTACCCCTTGTGCACCAGAATTCCTCTATCTCGTTTTGGCTTTGTTTGTACTGATCATTTTTCTCCATCATATAAGTCCTTGCAACAATTTATACTTTGGCAGAACCTAAATCCTATAGGGAGGCCATTACTCATTCGCATTGGAGATTTGCCATTGCCGAAGAACTTGCAACTCTACAAAAAACCCACACATGGGACCTAGTTCCTTTTCCCTCCGGGAAACGGGCTATCGGTTGCAAATGGATTTTTAAGATCAAGACCAAATCTGATGGTTTTGTTGATCGTTACGAGGCTCGCTTGATTGCAAAAGGCTACACACAAGAATATGGGGTAGATTATGAGGAGACTTTTGCTCTGATTGCTAAGATGACAACAGTCCGTACCTTTATTTCTGTTGCCACTATTAGACATTGGCCCCTCTATCATCTTGATGTCAAGAATGCATTTTTGAATGGATTTCTTCAAGAAGAAATCTACATGCATCCTCCTCCAGGCGTCGTGAGACCTCCTCATTCTGTGTGTCGTCTCAAACGTGCCTTATATGGACTCAAACAAGCCCTTCGTGCTTGGTTTGAACGGTTTAGTACCAGTATTATCAGCATTGGTTTTTCTCAGAGTGCTATTGACTCCGCTCTCTTCACTCACTACTGTTACTTTATGTCGATGATATGATTAATACTGGCAATGATGCTTCTGGTATTCTATCCTTGAAGTGCTTTCTTCATCGACAGTTTGAGATGAAAGACTTGGGCAATCTGTGGTACTTTCTAGGTATTGAGGTTGCCTACTCTCCCCAAGGATATCTTTTATCTCAAACAAAATACTGCAACGAAGTTCTCGAACGAGCTGGACTCACAGATCTTAAGCCTGTCTCTTCCAATCGAACATAATATGAAGCTCCGCACTGCTGATGGAGATCTACTTTCTGATCCAACTCGTTATCGTGAGGTGGTTGGCAGCTTGGTTTATCTTACGATTACTAGACCGGATATTGCATTTGCGGTACATGTGGTAAGCCAATTTGTTGCTCAACCATCTCATCTTCACTGGGCCGCTGTACTGCGCATACTGAGATACTTACAAGGAAGTTCCAACCGTGCCCTCCTTCTTTCCTCCAGCCAAAATCTTACCTTGCATGGCTATTCTAATTCAGACTGGGCAGGAGATGTCAATGATCAGCGATCTACAACAGGTTTCTCCATTTTTCTTGGCTCCTCTCTCATCTCTTGGAAGAGCAAGAAAAAGGAAGTTGTCTCCCGATCTTCCAATGAAGTTGAATATCGTGCTGTATCTCACACCACTACTGAAATTATTTGGCTTCGCTGGTTACTTCGGGATTTAGGAGCTCTAGTTCCTAAATGTACCCCTCTTTATGGACAGTGAAAGTGCAAGGAAACTGGCAACAAATGATGTCTTCCATGAACGATTTAAACATCTGGAAGTTGACTGTCATTTCATTCGTCAACATGTTTGGAGTGGTACTATAAAGCTCTTTTAGATTTCATCAGCTGCTCAAATAGCAGATTTTTTCACCAAGCGCCACTCCACTTCTCCTTTTTCAGAGCTAGTTTCCAAGCTCTCGATGGTCACATTCTCCCATCCAAAGCTTGAGAGGGGGTGTAAAGAAACAGTCTAACAGGTCAGCTCGACCTAATGGGTCAGCAACCCATGTATTGGGTCAGCCCATGTATGAGTTGTCAATAGATTAGATAGACATTAGTTTCCTTAGTTATGCCTATAATCATGTAATCAGATCTCTAATCAGATCCACTAATCTAGGCTACAGAGTTATAAATGTATCTTCCGTCAATACAATAAATACATAAAATTCTCTTGCAATTCGTCTTTCTCTTGTATGCTTATGTGAGATCTATTGTATGCTTCCGCATTGGTTCAAGGATCTCGAACACTTCTTATAATCCTTCGACATTTGCATCATTCACCTCTTCATCCATGTGGGGTATTGATCCGGGGGCTAGAGATCATGTGACAGGTATACGGTCTGATTTTGTCCTATATAGCTACCACTGAAGGCAGGGTGAGAATTGCGGACGGCTCCTTCTCTCCAATTGCCAGAAAAGGGACTGTCCAAGTCTCACCTGACCTTTCTTTATCATATGTTCTTCATGTCCCTTGCTTCTTTTTTAATCTTACGTCTGTTAGTGCCCTAACCAAAAATCTTAATTTTTGTGTCACCTTTTATCCTTCTTACTATGTTTTCCAAGATCTGAAGACGGGACAGAGGACGGAGCCTAAAATATTGCAAACAGGAGTAGTAGATGAAAATAAGGTGGTGTTGTGGCATCGTTGTCTTGGTCATGCACCAGTATAGTGCCTTAGGAAATTTTCATTTTTCAACATTCAGAACAAACATGAGTGGTTGAGATGTGATGTATGTCAATTTGCAAAAAATAAAAGGATTGTGTATTCAGTGAATTTTAATAAAAGACATACAAGTCCATTTAATTTAATTCACTCTGATGTGCGGTATGCTACTGTGGTTTCTATTTTTGGGGCATCATTAGTTTATTACTTTCATTGATGATGCTACTTGGGTTACATGGGTGTATCTAATGAAATCAAAGAATGAGGTATTGCATATTTTTCAAACATATCATAAAATGGTGGAAGTTAAGTTTGATAAGCAGATCAAAGCTATCAGATCTGACAATGGTGGAGAATAAACCTCACAAGACTTCCAGACACACCTAACTGAAAATGGAATTGAATCACAAGCTCATGTGCATACACTCTAGAATAGAATGGGGCGGCTGAGTGTAAAAGCAAGCATCTTTTGGATGTTACCCGAGCTCTTTTGTTTGAAATGAATGTTCCAAAGCATTTTTGGTCAGATAGTGTCTTAACTGCAGCATATTTGAAAAATAAAATGCCTTCATGGAGTGTACCGATATGCCATTGTTCTAAGTTCACCCAAAGGTGTTTGGGTGTACTTGCTTTGTACATGTCCCAAAACATCAACGGGATAAATTGGATCCAAAGGCTGTTAAGTGCATATTTGTAGGGTATGCTAGTAATCAAAAGGGTTACAAATGTTATGCTCCAAGAAAGAATGACAGAATCTTTGTCGCAATGGATGTGAGTTTTTATGAGGATGTTCCTTTCTATTCACCTACCAAAGAACTGATATCTTAGGAAAGTAAAGAGAACAATCTACCTTTTCTTGATTTTGCTACCCTTGCAGTATATCCAGAACCAATAAATGAGAATAACAAAGGGAAATAGACAAGTTCCAGGAGCCTTTGCAAGTTTACTCCAGAGGAAGGAAAAGAGGGAGACCAATGTTCTTATCTATACCGTCGTCATCTAATGTTCCAGATTCGGATCCTTCATCTCTCCCAACTCCATATGAATCAGGAATTATCCCTCATCCAGGTACTTCTTCTGATTTAGATACTCTCATTGCCAAAAGAAAAGGAACAAGATCCTGTGTTACCATCCCATACAAAACTTTGTTTCATATCGTAGCCTTTCACTTGTTTTTCTTGTATTTGTATCCAACCTAGCATCTGAATATATACCTAAACATGTGTCTGAGGCCCTATCATATTCTAAGAGGAAAGAGGCAAAGATAGAAGAAATGAATGCTTAAGAGAAAAACCATGCTTGGGAGCTTACTCCTCTTCCTGAAGGGAATTGTACTGTTGGATGAAAATAGGTTTATGCCCTTAAATATAATCCATATGGCACAATTAATAGGTTTAAGGCAAGACTTGTTGCTAGGGATTTTTACTCAATCTTATGGAATTGACTATTTTGAAAGATTTTCTCCGGTAGCAAAATTGACTTCCATCCGATTAATTTTGTGCCTAGCAGTGAATTTTGATTGGCCTCTATATCAACTAGATGTAAAAAACTCATTTCTCCATGGGGACTTGAAGGAAGAAGTTTATATGGATCCTCCACCAGGATTTGTTGTCCGAGGGCAAGAGAATAAAGTGTACTTTCTTAAAAAGTCTTTATATGGGCTAAAACAATTCTCTCGAGCCTGGCTTGAGAGATTCAACGAAGCCATAATTAAATTTGGGTTTACAAGATGCTATGCAAACCATACTGTCTTTGTAGTTAGTACAAAGGAACAACATGAAGGTTGTTATACTTGTGGTGTAGGTTGATGATATAGTTGTCACAAGAGATGATGATGGTGCAATTTCTAAGATAGAAAGTTTCCTCAGAACAGAGTTTGAGATCAAGGACCTAGGATTATTGAAATATTTCCTAGGTATCAAAGTGGCAAGGTCAAAAAGTGGAATTGTCATATCACAAAGAATATATCATTGACCTTCTTGAGGAAACATGAAAACTTGGTGCAAAGCCGGTAGACACTCCAATAGAACAGAACCATGGTTTGCCCTTGGAAAGTGGGGAAACACTTGAAGATAAAAGGATGTATTAGAGATTGGTGGGAAAACTTATTTATCTCACTATTACAAGGCCTAATATATCCTATGCTGTTAGTTTTTTAAGTCAGTTTATGCATGCTCCCAGGACTGCTCATTTAACAGCAGTGCATAGATTTCTCAGATATTTGAAAGGATCACCAGGCCAAGGAATTTTGTACAAGTCACGGGTCATGCAAAAGCTATAGCCTTCACAGATTCTGACTGGGAGGATTTTTATTAGATAGAAAGTCAACAACAAGCTACTGTAAAATGGTTGGAGGAAATCTAGTGTCCTGGAAAAGCAAAAAGTAAGTAAGTTGTTACTACCAAGTCTAGTGCAGAAGCTGAGTATAGAGCTGTGGCTCATGGGTGTTGTGAGCTATTATGGCTGAGGATCTTGCTTGCAAGATAGTCCAATGTGTATGTACTCTGATAGTACATCGGCGATCAAATTGGCTAACAATCCCAAAATCCCATCTAGCATGAGAAAACAAAACATGTAGAGGTGCATTGCCATTTTATTTCTGAAAAAAATAGAGAAGGAAAATGTTGTACTGATCCAGGTTTCTACTGGGGATCATCTAGCAGACTTTCTCACTTAGGCAATAAATAAAGCTAAGCTGCAATTTACTCTTTCCAAGCTGGGCATAGTAAATATCCATGCACCAGCTTGAGACGGTGGGGTGGGGGTGTGGGGGGTTGTGAGCAATTGTAGTGAGTCAGGAGTTTTTATGTAGAAGAGTGAGGGACTTTTATATAAATATAGGAAACTTGAGGGACTTTTTTATAATTTCCAGAAATAATGAAATAATCACATAATAAGGATCGACTGACCTAATTGATCATTTGAGCTTTTTGTGGCTTTGTCAATCTCTTCTTCTTTCTCCTCCTTTTCTATTTTCTTTTTCTTTTACATTTATTTGATAATCTAGCATAAATCCTTAGATCTAAGAAGATCCAAGCTTGTAACCGTTTCATTGTGTTTAAATTTATATACTTTCACACACACATAAAGTATGGATGAGAAATCAGTACTTTGTTAGAATGGATAAATGTTTACCCATTCTTCTGTTCATTTATGTCTTTCTAAAATTCAGAAATAATTTTACGTGGAAACTGTTTTGTGTCATTTCCTATCCATATCAATAACTATTCATGTTATCAAATATTGATATGTGGTGGAAAGTAAAAAGTTTGCTATCTATTGTGAAATTTCACATCCAAGCAATAGCTAACATCTGTATCTATTTTGTAACCACTTGTGGTTCATGTACATCCAAAGATGCCCTTAATCTGTCTCTAATTATTTCCACACCACTGACTTTTAGGTTCACTGTTCTTTTCTATACAGGAACTTAGTTGCTAACAACTTTGTCCTTGATGACTACAATAGCACGTAAGTATCAATGTCCTATGTCTGTACCTTTGCCTTGTCAACATAGAGAACAACTCCTAGCAACTGCATGAATTTTCATCGATAAGTGCATTCATATTTATAGAGTAGAAGTAAATGACATAAAGTAGGACAATTAATCTAATTAGAACTCAAATTCAAAACTACTTGAAATTCTAATTCAAATGTATGAAATATATCAAAGTTATCTTACAGTAGTAACAGTGCCTGTGTCGAATTGACTCCTACAATGTACATGAATAATTTCATTATATGACTTCTGTGTTATTCTTCAGTACTTTCCCAGGGTTGAAGTGCCTACAGCGGAACTTTCCATGCAACCGTGGTTCTCCAATCCGTAGGCTACCTTTGCTTTCCCCCCTTTCAGTAATGAGTATTCTTTGATTTCCATTTTTCCTGCATCAAATATGTTTGAAGTTTACTAACATACCCTTAGCTATCTACATTTTAATATTGTCTATGACAAAGTCTCAATCAACAGAACCAACAAGTGGAAGTAGGTCTCACCAAATCATCTTTTGGTATGCCTTGTTCTTTTTATTTTATTTTATATTGGTAACGATAAGATTATATTAAAAAGAGAAGGGATATGACTCAGATTAACATACAACAGCACCACTCTAGAGTGAACCAGTATAAGAGAGATATACTGACCACCAACCCCGACTGCATTATCAGAGCACTTAGATTACAAGAACGATCTACCCCTTGCTTGGCTAGACAATCAACCCTTCCATTTGGAGATATACTAACAAGTTGAAAAGAGACCTGCAACTCAGACACTAGAAGGCTGATTTCATTAAATAAGAATTGCATCTTCCATGGCCTTCTTGAAGATTTCATCCAACAAATGGCATTGGCTGAGTCACTTTCCACAATAAGATTTTGGCAATAAAGGGAGTGAAAAAGACGAAGGGCTTCTAATATGGCCAAAACTTCTGCTTCATTAGAGTCCTCGATCCCAACATGTTTAGAAAACATATACATAACTTCCCCTTGGTGATTCCTTAGAATTCCTCCAATGCTTGCCAACCCTGGTTTTCCCTCGTAGCACCATCCACATTGAACTTTAGAACCCCATACGACGGAGAGCTCCAAGAGACTTTCCTTTTCTTTTTTATGGCTCCTATTTTCAAACAATTCCATGATGTTCTCTATATTAAGATAAGAAAATCCCTTCCTAGAGTAGGCCCATTTTGCCATCCTCAATTGCACAACAGACAGTAGATCCTCCCAAGTTGATTATTTTCTATTAAGAATTCTATGATTTATCTCTTTCCAAATTGACCAAATGATGAAAAAAGGAATGATTCTCCATAATAACATACCATCTCCAACCAATGGAGATCCCCTTCACACTTCAAATAACGTCGCTAAAGAGACTGAAAGCACCAACTCACATCACATGCTTTTAGAAAGTGTCTCCAAATAGGGGAAGATACATTGCAGTGAATGAACAAGAGATCTATAGTCTCCACCTCCCTCCTGCACATGCATCACGTGTCAGAAATGGCTTTCGACGGTAAACCCCTTCTTCTTAATAGATCTGCTGTTGAGATCTTGCCTGCCACTACCAACCAACAAAAAACCTCCACTCTAGGTGGGACTAGTCCCATCCAGATTGAAGTACATGGAGACTGAACTACGCTGAAAGGTTCAATCTTCCTATAGAATGATCTTGAAGAAAATAATCCCACAGAATCTGAATTCCAAATACGGATATCCGCTGCATCCCTACGTAAGCAAATGTTAGCAAGAAGACTCGATAACAACTCATGTTCCACCAACTCGATTGACGAAGTGGCCTCCTAGTACTAATATCCCAAGACACCGTATTCCCAACCCAACAAAGCACTCTTTAACAGAGGACTCTTTGTTGGACACCACCTTAAAAACTCTAGCAAACAAAAGGTGTAAAGGACCTGCACTCACCCAATCATCATACCAAAAAGGCAAAAACGGACATTGTCCCCCACCCCCACAATGAAACCCAACCCTTTCACAAAGACCTCCTCCCTGGCATTAGACTCATCCCTGAACTAGAAATGACAGCCTATGGACCAGACAGCCCTATACCAAGGTACTCTTTTTGGGAACCACCCTTTCACAAAGACCCACCCCCCTCCCCCCATCTCCACCAATTTTCATCGCATGCTTTTCAAAAGATGGATACAAAAGGTTATTAGATATTTCAAAAAGATGTTTTTCGCTTGAATTTTCTTACTGGACAGATCTTTGTTATACTCTTAATTGATTACCGATCCAAAATAATTTTATGCTTACCATATTGGATCATCCTTGCTATTGACATGAAATGGACTAACTTCTGCTGCAGTAGTTTAAGACTGACATTAGATCTGATGGAAAATTTGATCCAAATGGATTGAGATCAGATCTAAAGGAAAATTTGATCCATATCTATTTTTAAACTTGCACATATATTTCCCAAACAACACTCATGTCATGCCCAACCTCACTCTTGGAGACTTAAAAACCTCACCAGTTCCATTAGAAAAAGAAGAAAAATCACATGAAATCCTTTTCACATTGCAAATTCGAGATATGATTCATGAGGCACAACAATAAACATTCCACATTAGACAAAATAAGGTTGCTTTTTATATTGAGTGGGCTACTTATGCATAATCAAACTGGCCTTTGAAAGAAGTTGAATCCATCTTTATGTTTATCCATTCCACCAATTGTGCAACATGAACCTTCTCGCTGAAGTGCCTCCCCTGCTTTTCTGAACCCACATTTTGAATTCAGAACCCTTATCCTTAGTGCTAAGCCGTTAACACTTAGGGCCTGATTGTTTGCATTAGATTACATTGGAATTGAATAAATGAGAATTCAAGGTCAAGTGATCTGTGCAAAGGACTTTTAAAGAGGTGAGAGGTGAAGGATATGAGGTGAGGAGGGAAGCAAATAAGGAGGTGATGTACATAAGACCTTGACTTTACTAGGTATTGAATTACTATGGTGATTGATGGGTATTAATTTCCCATTTTCCCTTGATTCAATTTCAATTAAAGGGAAGGTTATTTGATTATCATTTTTTGGATAGTCAACTTCGGTCTTCATTTTAACCACTTATGGCATGAGTGATCTCGATTCCTATGTATCTAATGTAAATAAACAGACCATTACTGAAATTTGAGAACCTCCCAGCTTCCTTGTTTCTGCTCTTGATCCCTTGCCTACTACCCATTTGTGCAACAAAGAAGTAAATTGATCTGATTTTTGGAACAAGGAATGTTTAGCGGATGAAAGTTCTCTCTTGAATATGTACATATTTATATTTGTGATTCTCCACACAAATATCATATGCAATGGACAATTGACTTTTGATTAATTGTATTATGATACTTTGATTGTAATCACCCCCAAATCAAAGGGATATAATTTCTGTAAACTTACCATATACAGGATTTTGGATATTATAAGGGCAGGGTTCCTCCAAAGGAATCGACACCCATCCAGAGCAATCTACTTCCTTGTATTGATTAATTTTGAGTATTGATATTTTCCTCCCCCCACAAACATTTTGCTCTTGTGAAATATTTAATTTAACATTTTGCTCTTGCGAAATGTTTATATATTTGATCATTGAAGTTATTTTATTGGTTTCCAGATTCTTCATTTGCAATTAATTGTGGTGGTCAAAGTATCACGTCTTCTTCAACTGGGATAGTGTATGAGGAGGATGAGGCAGGTCTACGTGGAGCATCATATAATGTGACTGACACAATTAGGTGGGCTGTTGACAATGTAGGAACGTTTGTTGACAACAACAACCCCGCATACATCTCAAACTCTCAATCCCAATTTACAAATACTTCAGAACCTAAGCTGTTCCAATCTGCAAGATTATCGCCAAGCTCGCTAAGATACTATGGTCTAGGACTTGAGAACGGAAACTACACCATAAGCTTGCAATTTGCTGAGACAACATTTGAATATGCACGAACATGGGAAAGTGTTGGGAGGCGTGTATTCAATATTTATATTCAGGTGTGTATGTTAAATTAGAATGTACTTTGATTTCCTAAAATAAAAGTATGCTTTGAGAGTTCCATAACGTAGCAGAATACACCCAAAAGTATGAATAGAGACACATGATACATAGCATACATATACATGAAATGAAACCATCCAAACCATGTAGCAAATGTGGATTGATTTAATCCAAAACTCTAATTGAGCTACTAATAATTGGTGGTTGTAAATTGGATGTTTAAAATGAAAAAAGTCAAGGTCCAAACTCAACATACATATGTCAAAAGTCGGGCTGTTATGAGATGAATCCTATTAGACAAGGATACAACATGTTCAAACACAAACACACCCAAACACTTGTATATGAACAGGAGACTCCATATAGTACTTGTGTTGTAATGAATACTTAATTTTATTCTTTTTTTTTTCAGTAAATTTTATAAACTATCATATAGATTTAGTTATGGCATGCATGAAAGGATCACTGGTTACCAACTATGATGCACAAATATAGATATGGATACTAGCATGGATACGGAGATTGGGGATACTGCTTAGGATACGGATACAGTGAAGATCATGATTCATGGAGGCATTTGATTGAACTCATGTGGTTCAGACCCATGTAGAGAGGGCCCATGCAAGATTAGAGAGCCCCCATGAGGATTGTCATAATAATGGTCTGGAAGGACCCTATTTAGAAAGTTTGCTTGGAATCTTTGAATTCTTTCAAATTTAGTATTAATTTCCTTCAATTAAAGATGTTATGAGTTCTTATTTAGTGATTATTGTCAGAAATTAGGTTGGATTTATTGTAATTAGGGATTTTGTGGGTTTTAAGGATGCTTATGGCCTATTTGAGGGGTCATTACATAGCCAACACTTATTTTCTGAAATAAGTGAATTATTTGCTTGAATACATGTAATGCCCCCAACCTGGATTACTACTAACACCTGAGCCAGGGCGTCAATTAGGAATTAATGGGGATTTCAAGTGCAGTTTCCCCCAGGATCCGTGTGAGTGAGGATATGAAATTTCGATCACTCGCAAGAATAAATCGCAGAAGCTCACGTGGCATTGCAACCTAAAGTCCAGGACCCTCGGATTCCGTATCATAACCCATCATTTGAGCATATGCTTATGAAAATAATACATCATCAAATTGGAGTAACATACAGCAACAAAATACAGAGCATGACATTAACCAGGTTATTTCATTACCCAAAATATTAAAGTCACAATATAAAATGTATATTAATTACAACCCAGAAATAAAAGGCCAACAAAGTTTAGTACCACGGAAATAAACTAAAATACATAGGATACTCCCATTTGTTATGGTCACTCAATTGTTATGGTCACTCAAGACTAGATTCGATGTCTAATTTACACCAACAACATAACTCTCACCTAAGCTCTGCGGCTCCACAGCCGCCTCCGCATGCGCTTCCTACAAGCCAGGGTAGTACCTACATCACCAAGGTTAGCGGGGTCGGGTATGAAGACATGGTAAATGTTTAAAATAAATAATAACACATGTTTGCCACAATATGAGTAATGACAGGAGACTAATAGCATAATTTCAATAAAGTATACAACTAGGCAAAATCATGCATTAATAAAGCAACTGAATAATAATAACATGAAATCAAAATGGATCAATACCATCACACATGTCGTAGCCATATGGCAAACCACATGCTACTATAATTCTCTCAATGGCACGATCGCATGGTATGACTGTGGCGAGAGCTCACGCAGCTGCACAGCAAGATCGCAGAGAGGAAAAATCCCAACTTACACGGCTACATGGCATAACCGGTAAATGGGCTGAAAACTGAAAACTAAATGTAGTATTGCTAAAAAGTCTAAATCCCAAGGTAGTCAGGGCCTAACTAACAAGTGATTGAAGCTAAGTGGTACTGACTCAAGGGATCAAGTAAATTGATATAACTGAACTCTGTCTAAAACATCTCATCGATTAAGGGATCTACTTCAAATATAGGCAAATATGCCTGAAATCTTTTATCTCAAATGAGTAGCCCTTAACGAATCTCATACTAGTTGAGCTTGACCGAAAATAGTGCAATCGAACTAAATCAGATAAAACCAACCGGGTAAAACACCATTACTTAAGAACTGGGATAAACTAGTTAAATAGAACTTAACACGAGGGCAAAAGCCTATGTGGCTAAGGGTAATAGGACAACATTTCTACAGGAAATGGTCCAACTCAAATGGGTAAAAAGGGTACCAGTTGGATCCAGTTGACTGGGAGGTAGCAGGGCAAAGAATGCGCGCATACGAACCCGATACACCACCACTGTGGATCTCTGGTTAAATAAGGGGAAGTAGGGCAGTGATTGCTTGCTAAACCCCAAGCTCGATTCACAATTCCAAAGGCTATTCAAAGGCTGAGTACGGAAGGGTATGCAGAAGAAATACAACTAACTCATAAAATATGCGTACACCACGCACAGTAGACAAGTACTGAGGTATCGGATGGGTTAATTTCACTAACACAGTCGAGGATCCATTACAAACTTACTAATCTAAATTTCGGGTTGCCATTGTCATGCTGTGGTAGTAAGATTTGACTGTATGCGCATTTAGGGTCTGGGTGATGCAGAACAGGCCCATGGTCCCCCATGGGTCGACCCGCCAATGGGCGCAACCCAGTTATCCTGTCCAAGCCTTTGGGCCCAACCTAATTATTTTATGTTAGTTAGGCTTTTAATTATGTTTTATATTGCTTATTAGGATGTTTTAATCCAGGCCATCAGTGTGTTTGGATGGTCCAGATTAGTCTTAGGGTTATTTATTTTCCTATATAATGATGTAAAGCTTCTCTGGCAAAGGGGTTGAAGGGATGATTGGTGATTAATGAAAATCAGTGTTCTTCGAGTTCTCCTCCAAGAAATCCCTAATGCCTCCTGGATTGGAGTTTGGTGAGAGCCCAAGTTTTGAGTCTCTAGAGCCCTACCTTGCTTATCTGACGTAACACCTCCGGATTGGAGTTTGGTGAGAGCCCAATCAAAGGTAACCCTAGGTTTTCCCATTAGTCCATCTCTAATAAAAGGTATCACCTTCCCTCTCTTTTCTATCTTCATCGCCCTCCCACATCTCTACCTCCGCTGTCTGCACTAATTAGTATCAGAGATGAAGATCGATCTAACCACGGATTCAATTCTCGGCAATCCATCATTGCTACCAAGCCAACACCATCAACATTTGCTAGTCTCAGCCATCACAAATCTCAACACCCAAATCCATCGTCGTTATCCACACCATCATTCGCCAGTCCCAGCCATCACCCAAAATCTAGTTCCCAAACCAAAACCCTAACCATCCATTAACCGAAATCCCTAAACTAAAAACCCTAAAACCCAATGGCCGACACTCTCTATTGGAAGTAGGTGGGCATCGTGGACAGATTTCAAAACTTTTTGGCCCACTTGACTCAGGGATCAAGTACCCATAAGGCCATAAACCATATCCAGGATGCAATCCCTCCTTCTCATCAATCATGTACAATAATATAACCTATCTAGAAGATAGAAATCAACAACTACTTGCAACAAAATAATCTACAAGAAGTAGAGAAGTAGATTATACCGTTGGAGCCCGGTAGTGCTCTAATGGAGGAGAAGACAATTAACTTGATCAAGAACTCTTCTTGAAACAATTAGAGATCTCTAAGACCTGGTTGTCTTCCACGCTATCACCCTCTATCAGATCTCTTTTCTTAAGAAGATGGGTGGAATCTCCAAGAGAAAATTCTACTAAAAACTCTAAGGAATTAGAAGAGAACTAGAAGAGAGAAGAGAGGAAGAAGACTTGTGCAACAACTTGCAAAAGGAGGGCTGGGCGTGTACTAGTGTAGGACGTCCAAGGGGTGAGACCCCTTTAAATAACCCTTACGCCTCCTCTTTTAACTCTTCTTACTAATTGCATTAGAAGTCTCACTTCCATACTAATTAGCAACATACTATTTACCACTATTAGAAGTCCCACTTCAAATATAAATAGTAACTTTCTAATTCTTTTCTTTTGGAGTTCAAGTAGAATTAGTTACTTTCTAATATCTTGGGCTAGCGTGGAGACCACTAGGGATTCCTTAGAAAGTTGTCTCCAACTGGGGACACTGCGACCCCACATCTCATGTGCAATCCGGGCCCATAGTTAATTGCAAATAACACCACTATATAAATGCAATTGCACTCTAGTCATAGGAATAAATTACAATGAAGACCCTAAACTTCCACATAACCACAAGTAGGCCCCTCTATCAATATCCATAGATCAATTGGAATAAATCTGTCCCATCCAATCTTAGATCCACATCTTATTATCCTTGAGCCCCAATTAATCACAGTGATCATCAGTACCATCCAATGAACTCTTAATCGAGATTGGTGCGCACTTATTAATGATAAATCCATTAATTGGCACAAGGGGATAATGTAGATAGATTCCATCTTGACCATTGGATGTTCCCACAGTCCTTCTACCATGTACCTAAGACACCGAGGTGTTGACTTACAGTTGGCCTCACTCATTGGTGATTCAAAGCAAATGAATAGACAAAAACTTGAGTTCATCAATGTCGAAGGATTGAGAACCTATTGCTAGGGAATTATGAGAGCAGACCTTAAAATCGAGACAGTATTTCATAAGGTGCTTCTCATGGTCCTTCAATACATCCAATGTACCAGCACTATGATCCAGAATCTTTCATTCTGATGATCGAGACAAATCACACTATCACAGTGATCAAAGTGCTGCAAACTTATTAGATGAGATGCCCAGTCTCATCATTGGTTGTGGAGATATTTTTGAGTATAAGATTTGTGATACGTCTCCCGTATGTGGATCTCATCCATATACATATATCACATCTAATATACTAATGCGACCCACTTTTATCTCATGAACCATTATGTCATATGTATGGGTCATGTGCATTAAGTAATAAAACACCATTCATCTCATGAAAGGAAAGCATGATTTTATTGATAAATAAAGAACTTAATCAATTTATTACATCAACTGATGGATTGAGACCATACAATCTAACACTCACCCATCAAACCCCATCAGTCAATTGCCAAAATCCATAAAGCCTATCATCCTACCCAAATCCATTAGTCATCTACCCCATGTAGAAGATAACAAGGCTGTATATTCACGGGCCCAAGGCCCAGCCCAACAAAGGCCCATTACAGCATCCCACACGTGGGTTGATTTTGTCAAAGATTGTGTATAATTGTATTCCCTGATTTCTTTCTGATTGTATTCCTTGTATAGATTAGGATTGATTCTTTCTATTCTTCTAATTTGTACTCTTGACATACTTAGTGCCTTGATTAAGGCCTAACATGATTATAAATAGAGCAGTGGATCATCCAGGGATGCATCACGTTCTCTGCAATCTTCTTCTTCTCATTCTTCCTCAATCTAACACCCCAAACATAGCCTAAACAACCAGTGGCCAAAACCAATAATCAGTCCAGATCCCCACCTCACTGTTCATAGGGACCAAAGTCCTAATCGCATGCCATCAACACCCTTACATTCCAAAACCATCACACATGGGCCTGTAACCTACAGATCTTCTTGATAACAGCCATCATCGCTGATATCATCTCCTAGTCAAGGCCTGTTTTGATCAAGTCGGATGGTTAGAATTTGATTTGCTAATATTGAAGCCATTCGGACTCCAATCGTTGATCTGTTTTCAACTGCAAATTTATGAAAATCAGAGCTTACACAAAGGTCAGTTCAAATTTTTTTATTTTTTTATTGAGCCTTCAAGTCAATATGAAGTTAGACCGCATAGATACTTTCAATAAAATTCAAAGAGTACAGTACAGGCGCAAGTATGTAAATTGGTATCATGATAACATAGTCTATTTTCTGCGATTCTTGAGTTTGCAACAGGAAGAACTGACAGTTGATGAATATTATGATAAATTTTCATGGCTACGAAAGGTATGTCGATTAGTTGAAAATGACACATTATTGCCTCAGCTTCCTCATAGGCTTGAGACCAAGCATACTGGAAAATATGAGAGGCTGCATGACCCTGTATGAAGCACGTAGAGATGCAATTCGTATTGAATGCAAGCTTAATTTGTCCCGCATAGAAATTTCTAAGCCTGTAGCAAGAGAATCTCAACAATCCACAAGAACACCTATCGTGGAGATTGTTGCAAAGGAGACCAATATTGATGTTGAGAAGCCGATTCATGTTTCCTCCTAAGTTGATGTTGCTACCTTCGATCAACTTGCCAAACAAATACAAGACTTGTTTGTACAAATGATTGCTTTACAGGAACAACCTGAGGCAATCACTACACCCGTTGAGAAAATTGGGAGGTCTTGTCAAGTTGATATGGGAGGTCACCATGATGCCAATATAAACATTGAGGTACAAGAACAACATTCGGAAACTTCCATCGATAAGTTGTCTCCGAAATTTCTTCTTTGGACAGTGTTTATCAACAAGTGCAAGCAACTCAAGAAGGAGACTAGCACATTGAAGAATTGAAAGTGATATATGCAAGCCAATTGAGCTTCTGATAGAAGAATCCAAGCAGGTACACTTCCAAAACAGCCAGCTAAAGCATCAAAAGAGCAAGCTATTGATTAAGAGGTTGCGAATGAACTTCAAGTGATTGAAGTTCCACATATTGATTTCGTGTTCGGAGATCGATCATTAATGCATGGCAATTGTGTGCAGCCAGTTGAAATTCAAAAGTTGATGCATCAAATGGTTAGATCTCACTCAAAAGCAAGTTCTTGATTTCAGAAGCAATGTATTCCCAGTCTACATCTCTGTGCAAGACATGCCTGAAGTTGAAAGTATTGATTCCAGCCTCCAAGTCATGCTAAGGGGTTGAAGATTTAGAAGCACATCGAGGATTTGTACGCTTGATAGTTTATCTCGGAGGACCTCTATAAAAATCGAGGTTGAGTTTTCTCCAAGGGGAGAAATTGATGCAAGACAGTCTCATGGTCCTCCATGGGTCGACTGGCCAATGGGCCCAACCCATTTATCCCGTCCAAACCTTTGGGCCCAACCCAATTATTTATTTTATTTAGGCTTTTAATTATGTTTTATATTGCTTATTAGGATGTTTTAATCCTGGCCATCAGTGTCTTTGGATGGTCCAGATTAGTCTTAGGGTTATTTATTTTCCTATATAATGATTTAAAGCCTCTTTGGCTAAGGGGATGAATGGATGATTGATGATTAATGAAAATGAGTTTTCTTCAAGTTCTCCTCCAAGAAATCCCTAATGCCTCCTGGGTTTGAGTTTGATGAGAGCCCAAGTTTTGAGTCTCTTGAGCCCTACCTTGCTCATCTGACGTAACACCTCCAGATTGGAGTTTGGTGGGAGCCCAAAAAAAGGTATCCTCTTCTCTTTCTCTATTTCTTTTCCTATGAGCAATCTTCCCGCACTAACCCTAAATATCCATTTAAGAACTCAATCATCAGATCTGCGACTCTTGTCACTAGATCTCAACCCCAGGTTTTCCCATTAGTCCATCTCCAAGAAAAGGTATCATCTTCCCTCTCTTTTCTATCTTCATCGCCCTCCCGAATCTTTACCTCCGCTGTGTGTAGTGTGATGTTCAGTACCCAAAACTTTGACCACACACATTTTCAATTCCAAACTACATCAACATGCCTCTGGACAACCTCCGAGGGTGAGTGTCTGTTCAATCATCACCCCACTAGGCCTCCATCTCAAAGAGTTAGGGTGAGGCCAAGTTCTAAGTTGTGTACTAGGCTATCGACAAGAAGGGTATGGTAAACTCAAGGGTTGCAAGGGGCAGCACCCCCGAAACCTAGACGAATTTTCCATTAGGTTTCTGAAGGGTCTTAAGGAAAAGTTCAAGGGGAGTCCATATTTCTAAGTTAAAATCCAGCTCTAGGGTCTAAGGTTCATACATGAGAACTGGGGTTTTAGGTGCACTAATTGTTCAGTCAGTGTGGCAAACAATGGCCTAAAAATGTCTAAATAAGGTTTACAAGTCCTTGTGAAAAAGAAGGAATGAATTCAGGCCAAGGTGTTCAACAGAGTGAACCGCCAGATGAAAGAGTGCAAGCGGCTGTGTCCACGTCTTTAGAGTGCATTCGATGCTTTGCTGAAGGTAGCCATTTTGGGTCCTTTTCGACCATTCTCTTTTGGGGAACTCTTGGCCAGTGTTTCTATCATCCTAACCATAATTTAATTAGCCTATTTTAACCCTTAAACATTTAAGATTAAGCAATAAACAGTGAAGCTAAACAAGGGAATAATACATTGAATAGAATTAGGGAATTTATGGAAACATGGCATGCATGTATAGTAATTCAAATTAAACACTTGCCTCAACTCTCTAGGCCTCCAAAAACACCTACGCTCTCCAAATGACTGGGAACTCCCTAAAACAAAAAACCCCAAATATTACCCCAATAAAACACCTGAAATTGGGAAACTAGTAAAGGAAAGGAATCAAGCTCTCACTTGTATGGTCTTCGATTGGGATGATTTCCATTGGTGGAGGGGCTTTGGAGGGAGGAAGAGACGAGGAACGCGATGACGGACTTTGATTTCCAAACGGCAACTTGGATCCGGGCTTTCCAGTGCCAAAGAGGAGGAAGAAGAGAATGGAAGGGTTGTGTCAAATACAAGATGGCTCAGGCCCACTTGGGCCCAATATGGTGACATCCAATCTCGTTGGATTTGGTCAAACATTGCACTGATTTCTTTCCTTCCTTAATTTGATTGTAATTAGATTTAGTCTAATACTTTTTCCTTAATTAGATTGTAAATAGATTAGCTTGATTTGTAGAGCTGATTTGTAGCCTGATTTGTAGCCTTTGATAAGGCCTCTGTACTCTATATAATGGGAGAAAATCTCCAATGAAAGACACGAAATTATAAATCAAAATCTCTGTTACATGTTACGTTTGTTATGGTATCAGAGCGAAGTCAGTTTTTCATCGTTTGAAAAACCTCAAGAAATCTTCCAGAGAGAAATTCTTCTCTCTCGTGTAGCAAACAGATCAAGGATCTGTCCTGGTTCCAGAAATAGCACAGATCTGCAACATCTTGAAGTCTGATCTCTGTGGCCCACCACAGATCAGCCCAAGTTCATCACAGTCATCCTTCTATCTTGATCAACAGTTACTTCAGAAGCTTGTGGATGTTATTTGACTCAGCAAGAGAAATCAGACAACTGATTTAGGATTTGGGAACTGTTCTCGTCAGGATCTTGGAGCATCTCATCGGGGGACCCACCTGCGATCATCACCAAATCATCAAAGACTCTACAGCCTTGGTCGACCATTGATCCTTGTCTTTTTGGAGATTTTTTCTGATTTTTTCTTAGATCAGAGGTAAGCTTTCTGATCCATCTTGTGATTAGGTCACTGTTTGAAATACTTTTCATCACAGCCGCACCAATTTTTGGATTCTACCTGGATTTTGTTCCAACTTTCACAGTTGGAAAGGGATTTTTATTCTTGTCTCCAGTCCCTCATCTGATCATCCATCTGATCTCCTTGTGGACCCCACGAAGGGATCCAGCCAAGAAATTCTGGTCGTCTGGACTCTTTTTGGATTAAGTTGTTTTTGTGTTGTTGCTTTTGGACACCTCTGTGTACTGTGTGCAGTTTCTATCCTATCTGTGATTTAGATTCTCACCTTCTGGTTCTAGTGCTGTTTAAATGGAGAAGTCAGAAGTGAAATTGATTCAATTTAATGGTAAAAACTATCCTGCATGGGCTTTTCAATTCCAATTATATCTTGAGGCCAAGGAATTATGGGGACTTGTTTCTGGTTCTGACCCAAAGCCTACAGAGGATGATAAAAAGATATCTACTTGGAACACCAAAGATGCAAAAATAAAAACATGGATCCTTGGGGCAGTGGACCCTCATCTAATTCTAAACCTCAAACCTTATACAACCTCCAAGGAGATGTGGGGTTACTTGCAGACAGTGTATCATCAGGACAATTCTGCACGACAATTTCAACTTGAGTGTGAAATTGCAGAATACAGTCAAGGCACCTTGTCCATTCAGGACTACTATTCTGGGTTCCGCAATTTGTGGGGTGAATATGATGGGATTAAATATGCCTCTGTTCCGAATAATGTTCTTAAAACTATTCAAGATCTTCAAGCCTCAAGTCATAGGGACCAATTTTTGATGAAATTGCGTCCTGAATATGAGACTGTTACATCATCTCTGCTGAGCCGGAGCCCATTACCTTCTTTGGATGTTTGTTTGAATGAGTTGTTGCGAGAAGAACAACGGCTTCGCACAAAAGCCCATCTGGAACAAAAGCACACTGAAACCTATCCTGTTGCATACTCTGCTAAAGGAAACACTCAGTCTCTTCAGATCTCACAGTCTTCTCCGACTCCTCAGACTCGTGATATGAGCAAAGTCCAATGCTACTCTTGCAAAAAATATGGACACCTTGCAACTCAGTGCAACCAGAAGTTCTGTAACTACTGCAAGAAGAAGGGACATATCATTACTGAATGTCGCCGCCGTCCACAAACTCGGACTCCCAATGCTTATGCTGCCCAGGTAGACTATTTTCCTGCTGACGCTGCATCCACATCTGTGCCTGCACAGCCTGGTTCATCTTCCCCTGCTCTCACTCCCGAATTGGTCCAACAAATGATCATCAATGCTTTTTCTGCACTTGGCCTCACAGGTAAATCAAAAACTCCTTCTTCCATTTGGTATCTTGATTCCGGTGCATCAAATCACCTGACTCATTCCAGTGCACAACTCTCTAGTTTGACAAAATATACTGGCAATGCTCATGTTCAAACAGCCGATGGCGGACATCTTCCTATCACTGCCATTGGAAATATTTCCAGTATCTTGCCCTTAAAGAATGTTTATCATTGTCCCAATTTAATTTCAAACCTTCTTTCCGTTGGACAACTTGTTGAAAACAACTATAATGTTTCATTTTCTTCCTCTGGTTGTGTTGTGCAGGACCAGATGTCAGGGAGGGAGATCGCGAGGGGGCCTAAAAATGGACGCTTATTTTCTCTTGATCTATCTACTCCGATTGGAAAGAATTCAGCAAATGATTTTTGCTTTTCAGCTCAAAATAATTGTCAATTGTGGCATAGTAGGCTTGGACATCCTAATTTTAAAACCATGTCTCACATGGTTAATTCTGGATTGTTAAACTCAATAGGATTTTCTAAGTTTGTTTCTTTTGATTGTGCTACATGTAAGATGGGAAAAAGTAAAACTCTTCCTTTTCCTGTCTCCACTTCTACTAGCCTTCATTGTTTTGATTTAGTTCATAGTGATGTTTGGGGTATTGCTCCTCATTTGTCTCATGCTCATTATAAATATTTTGTGACATTCATTGATGATTATAGTAGATTTACATGGGTCTATTTTCTGCATTCTAAAGCTGAGGTCTTTAATGTTTTCAAAATGTTTTTAGCTTATGTTGAGAATCAATTTTCCACTTGCATTAAAATTTTACGTTCTGATTCGGGAGGTGAATATGTGTCTACAGAGTTTCAAACTTTTTTACAACAAAAAGGAATACTTTCTCAAAAATCTTGTCCTTATACCCCTCAGCAAAATGGGGTCGCTGAAAGGAAGAATAGACATCTCCTTGATGTTACTCGCTCTCTTCTTATTGAATCCTCTGTTCCTCCACGGTTTTGGACAGAAGCTCTTAGCACTGCTGTCCACCTGATAAATCGATTACCTTCCTTTTCTTTAGCAAATGAGAGTCCTTTTTCTCGATTATACAAAACTACACCATCTTATGATGCTCTGCATGTTTTTGGATCGGTGTGTTTTGTACATTTACCTCCTTCTGAGCGTACCAAACTTACTGCCCAATTTGCTAAATGCGCTTTTCTAGGATATGCTAGTCACCAAAAGGGGTTTTTGTGTTATGATCCTCAAATACGGCGCATTCGTACCTCCCGTAATGTTGTCTTTTTTGAAAATCAATATTTTTTCCAACAATACCTTGAGTCTGACGACTCCCCATCTGTTGTTTCCTTACCTGGTTTTTTGGACAAAACTCCATTTGTGAAATTTGATCCTAAATTCGTGTATCAAAGGCGGAGTAATGCAGCAAACACAGATAGTCCCCCTAACGATCGCCCAACTACATCTGGTCCAACTGGAGACCCTCCCTTGCGTCGATCATCTCGGATTTCAGTACCTCCAACTCGTTATGGGTTTACCCACACTTCCTTGATGACCACCATGTCTTCTACATCTATTCCGAACTCTTACTCTCAGGCTGTGCAGCATGAGTGTTGGAACAAGGCTATGCAGGATGAATTGGATGCTCTTGCGCAAAATCATACATGGGATGTGGTTCCGTGTCCTCCTTCAGTTAAGCCAATTGGTTGCAAATGGATATATTCTATCAAGCTTAAACCTGATGGAACTCTGGATAGGTACAAGGCCCGTCTTGTCGCTATGGGAAATCGGCAGGAATATGGTATTGATTATGAGGAGACTTTTGCTCCAGTAGCAAAGATGACCACGGTTCGGACTATTCTTGCCCTAGCAGCATCCCAATCCTGGCCTCTCTACCAGATGGATGTCAAGAACGCCTTTCTTCATGGCGATCTTAAAGAAGATGTCTATATGCGCATTCCTCAGGGAGTATCATCTATCATCCCAGGTGCTGTTGCCAAACTCCGGCGTTCTCTTTATGGCCTTAAACAAGCCCCCAGGGCATGGTTTGAAAAATTCCACAATGCTCTTCAGCACTTGGGGTTTCATCCTAGTCCATATGATCCATCCATGTTTCTTCATAATACTTCTACGGGGATTACTGTTCTTCTTGTTTATGTGGATGACATCATCATTACAGGTACCGATGCAGATATGATTCACCAACTTCAGGCCTCTCTTCATGAATCTTTCCACATGAAAGATCTTGGTCCTCTGCACTATTTTCTAGGTCTTGAAGTTCATCAAACTGCAAAAGGCATTGTACTTCATCAACATAAATATGCTCTTGAATTAATTGAAATGGCTGGACTTCAAGGCTTTGCTCCCGTCGATACTCCAGTCGAAGTCAATGTTAAACTTCAGCAAGACAGTGGGGATCCTCTCTCTGATCCTACACTTTATCGTCGCCTCGTTGGCAGCTTGATCTACTTGACGATAACTCGTCCTGACATCTCTTATGCAGTCAATTTAGTCAGTCAGTTCATGACTGATCCTCGGCATCTTCATTTGGCTGCAGTCCGTCGTATTATTAAATACCTAATTCGGACACCAACCCGTGGATTATTCTATCCGGCCAACAATTCCCTGACACTCAAAGCATACTCAGATGCTGATTGGGCCGGTTGTCCGGATACTCGTCGCTCTACCACAGGATGGTGCATGTATCTGGGAGATAGCTTGATTTCGTGGAAATGTAAGAAACAAGATAAGGTCTCAAAATCTTCCACTGAAGCTGAGTATCGTGCCATGTCTGCTGCTTGTTCAGAAATTCTCTGGCTTCGCGGGTTGCTTTCTGATCTCGGATATCCTGCTGATAGTGCCACTCCTCTCTATGCAGACAATACTAGTGCAATTCGTATTACTGCCAATCCAGTTTTCCACGAACGCACTAAACACATCGAGATTGATTGCCATTTTATCCGCGATGAATACAAGCGTGATGTCATTAGCCTTCCTCACATCTCTTCTGAACTTCAAACTGCTGATATCCTCACAAAGGGACTTCCGCGACCTCGCCATCAGTTCTTGGTTAGCAAATTGATGCTTGTGGATTCCCCCGCATCAATTTGAGGGGGGGTGTCAAATACAAGATGGCTCAGGCCCACTTGGGCCCAATATGGTGACATCCAATCTCGTTGGATTTGGTCAAACATTGCACTGATTTCTTTCCTTCCTTAATTTGATTGTAATTAGATTTAGTCTAATACTTTTTCCTTAATTAGATTGTAAATAGATTAGCCTGATTTGTAGAGCTGATTTGTAGCCTGATTTGTAGCCTTTGATAAGGCCTCTGTACTCTATATAATGGGAGAAATCTCCAATGAAAGACACGAAATTATAAATCAAAATCTCTGTTACATGTTACGTTTGTTAGGTTGTTGCTGGCTGCTAGAACAGATGAGGAGAAATAAAGGAGGAAGAGGAGTGAGTGTTGACTTCTATGAAGGGTGGAAGTGGGGTCCATTGCTTAAATGGATTGATCGGCCAATAACTTGAGATCCGGGCCTCGGGTGAGTTTGACGTAGCTGGAAAATGTTCATGAAATTAAATCTACTTTCTAACGGGCACAACAATGACATAATTCAAGAACTTTATAATTTTGACTTCAATTTTCAGAAATGAAAATTTTTTTATGGGTTAAGAATGTTTTATGGGCCCTGGGCATCTCGTCTCTTATGGTTTGATGTCTTCTTTTTGGGTTTTTTCAACATGTCGTCCTCTAAGGTCCACTGTTTTGCTGAAATTGGTTTGATACAATGTTCACTATTCATCATAAATTGAGGAACACGTGCTGCCCTTAATTGTTTGATGAAATTCTTGTTAGACGAAGTTACGGTTTAGTTATTTTTGAAGATCTTGCTTTGTTGCCACTAATCCAATGTCTAATAAGGGGGTTCCACAAACATCTTTATATCAAACAGATAGATCTACTACTTACTGGTTGGACCCAACTTGGGGATGGATATGGATAATTTAATTTGTAACGGGGCTGTTTGAAGTAAATCATATCTTGGACACCAATTTACTCAATTCAGTTGAGTGAATCAAGGACAAGACTAACTTGAGGTATGTGATCAGTAAGGACAGTATGCAGGTCCTGACTAATTACACTAGTTGAATAGTGTATAGATATCTAGTATGGGTGCAGTTGGTGTGGACCAAACCTTAGATTCATAAGCCTTCTTTTAGCAGTTGGGAATTGGGGTTATTGAGCACCAAGAACTTTTGTTACCAGCTAGTTATATTTTCTGACAGGCCAGATTTAAGAAGTTGAATGGGGTGCAGACACTCCCTATGTACTAGCAAAAACGAAACTGAATCAAATATGAATAATCAGGTTGGCTGAACAAGAATTGGATTATGTGGTATTATTCATTGATTGGAATCTGGAAAGATAATAACTATAGGGTCATTTTATAGTTATGCTATGGTCCTTTTCTATATTGATGATTTTGGTTTCTTTGACATTCAATTCTTAGAGTTCGACAAGTGGTTACGATCCAGAACTTGTCTGAGTCCTTGTGGATGTTAGTTTTATGGTCTCAATACCAGTATATGATGAATAAATTGATTAATTTCTTTATTTATCAATATATATTATTACTTTCCCTTCATGAGATGAATGGTGTTTTATTACTTATTTGCACATAACTAATACGAATGACATAATGGTTCATGAGATGAACCGGAGTCCACAAGTATACTAGATGTAATACATGTGTATGGATGAGATCCACATACAGGAGACATGTATTGCAAATCTTATACTTAAATATCTTCACAACCAGTGATGAGATTGAGCATCTCATCTGACAAGGTTGCTGCACTTTGATCATTATGAGATAGTGTGATTTGTCTCGATTATTGAAATGTAAGATTCTGGATCATGGTGTTGGTACATTGGATGTATTGAAGGACCATGAGAAGCACCTTATGTACACTGTCTTTACTTTAAGGTCTGCTC
Organism: Cinnamomum chago; assembly: GCA_038049695.1. Taxonomy (NCBI): domain Eukaryota; kingdom Viridiplantae; phylum Streptophyta; class Magnoliopsida; order Laurales; family Lauraceae; genus Cinnamomum; species Cinnamomum chago. The sequence goes on from CP142457.1 coordinate 35,007,133, forward strand.
TCATAATTCCCTAACAATAGCTTCATAATTCTGAGACATTAATGAACTCAAGTTTCTATCTATTCATTTGCTTTGAATTACCAATGAGTGAGGCCAATTGTAGGTCAACACCTCGGTGATTTGGGTATGTGGTAGTAGAGTTGTGGGAACATTCAATAGTCAAGATGGAATCTATCTTTAATATCCCCTTGTGCCAATTAATGGATTTATCATTGGTAAATGCGCACCCATTCCAATTAAGAGTTAATTGGATCGGTACCAAATGATCATTATAATTAATTGGGGCTCAAGGATAATAAGATATGGATCTAATTTGGTGGACAGGTCCAATTGATCCATGGATATAGATGGAGGGGCCTACTTGTGGTACTGTGGAAGTTTAGGGTCTTCATTGTAATATATTCCTAAGACTGGAGTTCAATTGCATTTATATAGTGGAGTTGTTTGCAATTAACTGTGGGCCCGGATTGCACATGACATGTGGGGTCGCGTGTCCCAGTTGGAGCCAGCTTTCTAAGGAATCCTTAATGGTCCCCACGCTAGCCCAAGTTATTAGAAAGATACTAATTCTACTTGAACTCTAATAGGAAGGAATTGGAAGGTTACTATTTCTATTTGAAGTGAGACTTCTAATTGTGGTAATAGTAAGTTACTAATTATTAATGGAAGTAGGACTTCTATTTTAATTAGAAAGGAGAAAGCTACTAATTGTTGTGGAAGTGAGACTTCTATGGCAACTAGCAAGGGAGAAGGAACTATTTTGCAATGGGAGTTAAACTTCTATTTCAAATAGGAAAAGAGGTGGGCTTGAGGGATATATAAAGAGGAATTAACCCCTCTTGGCCATCCTCCATGCTATTCCATCTAGGGATTCACGCCCAGCCCCCTATTTGAGTGCAAGTGTTGCATCTCTTCCTCCCTTCCCTCTTCTAGTTCTCTTCTAGTTTCTTTTAGGGTTTTGCTCATGGAGATTCCACCATCTTCTTGAGAAAAGAGAATCTGATACGGGTCATAGCGTGGAAGATCAAAAGGTGTTGGAGATTCTGATTTGATTAGTGAAGGTGTTCATCATCAAAGAAAGAGATCAACTTCTCCATTAGAGCACCACTAAGCTCCAAAGGTAAAATCTACATCCTTGTATGTTGTAGATTTCGTGGTTGCATGTTTAGGTGCTGTTTTCTATCTTCTAAATAGGATATATTGCTGTACATGATTTATGAGTTTGAGGGATTGCATCTTGGATTGGGTTTTGTTGCCTTCTAGATAGTTGATCCTTGCATCAAGTGGGTCAAAAGTTTTTGAAACCTATTTTAAAGGCCCACCTACTTCTAATAGTGGACCCTTATTTTAATGCCATACTTTGGAGATTCAGTTGGATCATATTCATTGGAGAATATGAAGTATGGGTTCAAGATTATTGACCAATGTGTACTTGTTGGTGTTGCTATGAGTTCTATTACACCGTGATTATGATTTGCAGTAAGTTCATATGTGAAGATTTTTGTGAGTAAGCATACAGCTACATCCCGATGTAATTTGGAGATTCACACTAGGAACAATGTTTTTGTGTATATTCAATGTATAGCTTAAGTGAGCTGTTATGAGTTTGTTATGCCATGTTAAAGAGAATTGTTAGCAACTCAAGTTTTAGGGGGCTGGTTATTGGGGTATTCTTTGGATTGGATTATTTGACATGATGGTTTATGGCTTTCATGATGACAATGCTTGCCTTAGGTTTGAAGGTGACTCTAGATTCCTCAGAAATCTTTATCGATGGTGTCACTATATATTGAGAATTTGATTCATGTGTTTATGCTGAATTGTAGATTCCTTTATGCTACGTGTGTGAATGTAATCTATCAAATGGTTCTTTATTGGTTAATCAACTACGTTTGATTTCATGTATCATTTATTATACGCGATGGATATGTTCATATGTTATGCCTTTTTGTGATTATGTAAGCATTTCAAATCATAAGGAGTAAGCAATTAGCATTTCAAATTTTTTTCTTTAATTAACTACATTTGGAAAGTCTGCATGTGTCAAGTCTCCCCCAGTTACAAAAAAATTCTTTTGGTGCAGTTAATCAAGTTATCGTGACAATAATTTCTATTTGTTTTGACAAAATTAATTAATGCTTCAGGGAAGTTTGGCATTGAAGGACTTTGATATACGAAAGGCAGCAGGGGGTGTCCAATTTAAAACTGTTGAGCGAGAATTTAAGGCTCTAGTAACTGAAAACCACTTGGAAATTCATTTGTTTTGGGCTGGAAAAGGGACTTGCTGTGTACCTGTTCAGGGTACTTATGGACCATCTATTTCAGCCCTTATTGTCACTCCAGGTAATATTCGATACAATGATAGAAATAAAGGCCAATTAGATGCAATAGTCAAATTCAATAGTTTACTATGACTCAATAATAATATTTGATTATTGTGTTCTTCAGATTTCACATCAACCGTTACTAACCGTCCTCTAACAACCTATCACTCAGAGAAGAGCAAGACTGGTTTGGTAGCTGAAATTGTAGTTCCTATTGGAGTTTTGTGCCTAATATTTATTTTTGGGATTTTTACTTTGAGACAAAGAAGATTGAGAAAAAGCCAGGATGAAGGTATTATTGCATCATCAAAATTTATATTTCCACATATATGTATGTATGTATGGGGCTCCTCTCATATACGCCTTTATCGTGTGAGCCAGTAGGGATGCCCACGGAAATCATGGGGAAGGGGGGATTGAAAGGCTCTGTTGGGACCCACCTATGTATGAAATTTCATGTACATCCGATCACCCTAATCTCTTGATCCATGTCCCTCAAGTTTAATAGTATTAGAAGGCTCTCTTTTTCCACAATTTTAATCCAGTTGTTGATTTCATTCAAACGGTGTTGAATCCACCGGTGACATTCAGGGGGATTGGTGTTTTATGGGTTTGGATAGATCGAAGGGGTCCCGGTACCCCACTCGGGGACTGCAAGTCCTTTCTATGCAGTACAGTACCCTAGAGAGGGCTGGCTTATTTTGTATATATTTGCACACGGAATTAACATGCTTCGTATTGTTGCCTGTATTCCATCTTGTTTTTTACCATTGTGGGCCACTTACAGCATTGTGTAAGTCTGTCCCGTCTGTCAATTAGGCCCATTTATATAGACCTAGTTAGGCCCAATTGATGTAATTTAGCACATGTGTACATACTATATTAGTTAGCTAAGGTTTTGGATCTGAGATTGTATTTAGGCATAATTGATACATACTTGATATTGTAAATTGGGCAATCAGCCCATATATAATGGGAAGGCAGTCGACCCTAAGAGGGCACGTTATTCACCAAACATTCTCTTCTTTCCATGGTTTGCTTTCAATGTCATGGTATCAGAGCTTATGGTCGACAACAACTATACATGCCCTAGTGCTTTAGTTTCCTCAAGATACAAGGATCTGTAGATCCTCCTTGACATCTTCCAAGTCTGGAAGCCTTCGGTGTGTCTCCGATCATCCCAGATCATCTTAGATCAGGAGTTGCCCACCTGAGATTGTCATCAACACTTCTGCAAAACCAGCCCATGATGGTCGACTAGATTTCTTATTAATTGTGGTGATTTTTTAGCAATTTTTGCTCATCTGAGGTATGCCTTCTAGCACATTCTGTGGAAAATTAGTTTTATCCACTTGATTTCATCACAGCCGTTAAAAATCATGGATCTGGATTGTTTTATGCTGAGATTATTTCCTTCAGTTGCATAAAATTTCTGTGCGGTCATCCCTGACCATAGATTTGTCCTCTGATCATCTGGTGGGGTCCATGTACACAACATCACACTGACGACAGGGTCGTCAGTTCCTGTTTCGGTTGCTTTGTACTGTGAACAATATTTGTTTCAAGAAACTGTTTTGGGAACAGTTCTGGTCACTGTTCTGAGTTTTTGACTCGTGGTTTTCTCTACAATCCTCTTATCTGCACTTCTGACTAATCTGTTAAGTAATGGAGAAATTTGAAATTGCCTTTTTTGCTTTGATGACAAAAATTATACCTCATGGGCCTTTCAATTTCAAATTTACTTAAAAGGAAAAGAACTTTGGGGTTACATTGATGGATCTGAAACTAAACCGGAGGAGGATGACAAGAAGATTTTAGCCTGGAAAACTAAGGATGCTAAAATCAAAACCTGGTTACTAGGCTCCGTTGAGCCACATTTTATCCTCAACATGAAACCTTGCAAAACTACTTGTGAAATGTGGAACTATCTTAAAAAGTTTATCAACAGGGTAATGCAGCTCGATAGTTCAATTAAAACTTGACATTTCTCAATTTACTCAAGGCAGGTCTATTTAGGAATATTACAATGGGTTTTGAAGAATATGGTTTGAATATGATGAGATCAAGTTTGGCTCTGTGTCTGAAGCATTTATACCTGAATTACTTCCCTTACTACAGAATAGCCATCGGGATCAGTTTTTCGTGAAACTCCGTCCTGAGTTTGAGGCAGTTAGATCAAACTTGATGAGCATTGCTTCTCTTCCTAGCTTAGATGATTGCCTTCAGGAACTTCTACGGGAAGAACAAAGTCTGGTTACCAAAACTGCCCTGACCAACAAAGCTCTACTGAGGCTCCACTTGCATATGTTGCTACAACCATACCACCTCTTCGGGACATCAGTAAAATTCAGTGCTATAATTGTTAGAAATATGGTCATTATGCAAATCAATGCACTGGTGCTTGAATATTTATTTAATTGATTGCTAAATTGATTACAAAGTTATAATGATATTATCTTTTAGTATATGATTTGATATATTATTATTATTATTATTAAATATTATCGTGTCCCCGACATGTTCGTGTCCTACTTTCTTGAGAAATGCCGTGTTGGTGTGTCCGTGTCCTATGTCGTGTCCGTGACCCGTGTCCTTGCTTCTTTGTGGATGGCCCCTCCTTTTTTAGAAATATTTTAACTTAATTTTGAGTCTCACAAAATGGAATAAAAAAACATTGCCGACTTTGGGCAAAACTTAAAATGAAAGAAGGAAAGGAAAAGAATGGAAAGAAAATGAAAGGAAAGGAGAACACATAAAAAAGGCCTGATGGAGATTGGAGAAGAAATTTCTTAATCCGGCCTATCTAGATTTGCAACCCCTAAATCTAGTGATGATGAGCATGGATGAAAATATCGGTATCGGCGGGCGTAGCGGCCCGCCGCCAAACCGATACGAAGCGGGCGATACGTAGCGTATCGGGGATACGTATCGGCGTAGCGGTGCCATTTTAAAAAATCGCCAAAAAAATCTGAAAAAAATCCAGAAAATCCAGAAAATTGTAAAATGAAAGAAAATGTGGTTCTTTTGCAAAAGTAAGTAAGAAAAGGGGGCGTATCGGTGCCCTCAATATATGAGGTCCTGTATCGCTGTATAAATAGAAAATAATAGTAATGATTAGTTTTTTCACATGTATTCATGTTTCTTAGTCATGTTAACTTAAAAAGTAATGAAAAGCTCATTAAAAAAAAATTAGAACATGAAATAAAGGCATAAGAAATTCTTAAGAGTTAGGTCATTACTCATTACTCATTAGTCATTACTCATTAGTGAACAACTGAACATTGAACAATCAAATATCAATACTTCAGTACCTTCAGCATTCAAGGTTCAAATTCAATCAAGTGAATGAACTATAAAGTGATCAACAATCAACATTCAACACCAATTTAGAAATTACAAAGAGAGTAGAGAGTTAGTGAAAGAAATAGGAATTAGAAATACCTTGATCACCACCAAAAAATAAATAAATCCGAAAATAAAAAATAGAGAAAAATCAATAAACATTCAAAATGTGTTGATTTGATCTATGGGAAACATAGATCTAACAATATGAAGCTATTTTCAAGTTGTTTCATGAGTTTTCCATAAGTGATAATGTTTTTTTTTTTTTTAAATAACATAAATCCGAAAATAAAAATAACAATATATAAAAAAAAAACAAAAGATATGCATGTAAGATCAAAAGGAAGCATGAATCTACAATAAAACAACACCATGATGCCATTATGTTGTGATTCATAGTAGTTAGAGAGTGATAAATGAAATGATCATCTCAAAAGTTGAAAAAATAAATCACATATACCTTAATGAAGAATCTTGTTTTGACTTTTGAATCTTTAGATCTCTTTCAATAATGGTTTGTTGGTGATTTGGTGGCAAAATATCTTGAAGAGAGGGATTTGGGAGACATTTGGGACCACAAAGAAGTGAAAATGGAAACTATAGAGGGGAAGAGAACAAAGACAAGGGTAAAAAACCTAAAAAGTCCAAAATGGGGGGTTTTATAACCCCCCCCCCCCACGTGTATCGGCCCGTATCGGACCGTATCGGCCCGTATCGGACCGTATCGGACCATATCGGCCCGTATCGGCCGATACGGGTGCGATACGCCCGTATCGCCGATAAATCTCATTTATTGTATCGGCCACGGCCGATACGGCCGATACGCTTCGTATCGGCCGATATTTTCATCTATGATGATGAGAGGTAGGAGAATAGTTGAGATCTAATCCTCTCAAAACCACTAACTTTTTTCCCACTATTACATAAGTTTTTAATCGAATCAGAGTTTATCAATCATGAATAAATATAAAAAAGTTAATTTTCTTATGATTATTTATGTGAGAACAAATTTGACTGAAGGGAATTCTTTAATGGAGATAAAATTAATGTGATTGCGCTTTTGAATTGTTTAGATTTTAAATGTGATCCTGCTTATGTGTGTGTGTATCAATGAAACAATAAGTAATGATTTCAGCTCAATGAATGAACGTCGAGCACAACTTGAATAATTTATTTATTTTATATTTTATCATTAAAATTTTTAATTAATTTTTTTTTCTTTGGCCCCACTAAACAAAATTCCTAGTTTTGCCCTTGGGTGGACCCCACGATTTGAAAGCCAACCTTTGGGGACCAAGGGGGTAGTGGCTCCTTGTGCATTCAAATACCTTTTTGGCCTCCAAAACATGACACGTGAGGCTCTCAACAACTTCTGGGTTTTTATGAAAATTTGTAAAACAGCCGATGTTGGTTCTGTTTATATTAAATAGCCGCCGTTTATTTAATTTTTACATCTAAAAGTGGGACTTTCACACAAGTTCGAACCCCATGTGCTTGATCAAACGTATTCATGAAAACCATAGCCTTTTCAACCACTTGTTCCGCATCATCTTTTTCATTTTCATGGAAGTTACTGAACATAGGGTTTCAGTGAATGATATTCGATGATCTCATTATGAGATTTCATCTGCTTATATACAGTATTCTATTTCTAAATACAGTAAGTGCTATCAATTTACAATCCCTTTGATAGGGCAATTACAATTAATGACTATGTAATCAAATCTCCTAACTAGGAAATATATACATGACTGATTGTTTGATCAATAATGTAGTGAATGGGTCTGGGCCTAGGTGTGAATAACAATGGGCCAGGGCCCATGCAGTGCCCAAGGTCCTTCGTTAACACCCCCCCTCAAATTGATGCAAGGGGGTCAACAATCATCAATATTGCAGTTGAGAACTGATGTCGAGGGCGAGGGAGTCCTTTGGTAAAAATATCTGCAATCTGTAAGCCCGAAGAGATGAATGGAAGATTGATGACGTGCCGTAGAAATTCATTTCGGATAAAATGACAGTCAACCTTTGGATGCTTAGTTTTCTTGTGTAAGACTGGATTTTTAGTAATCCGGATGGCACTTGTATTATCCGCATAAAGTGGAGTCAGATGTGCTTGTGGAAAGCCAAGATCAAGGAACAATCCACGAAGCCAAAGTATTTCGAAGCAAGCGGCCGACATAGCCCTATATTCTGCTTCAGTGGAAGATTTTGAAACTTTGTCTTGTTTCTTACATTTACATGAAATTAATGCATCTCCAAGATTCATGCACCATCCTGTCATCGAGTGACGAGTGTCTGGGAATCCAGCCCAATCAGCATCAGAAAAGGCAGTCAGTGTGAGAGAAGATCAGGTAGGAAAAAATAACCCACGGTGAGGAGTACCAAATAGGTAGCGGAGAATGCGGCATACAATTGCTAGATGAAGAGGACGAGGTGAGGTCATAAACTGACTTACCAGATTGACTGCATAAGAAATATCCAGTTGAGTAATTGTCAAGTAAAATAAGCTGCCAACCAGTTGCCTGAATAATGTTAGATCGGAAAGAAGATCACTACCGTCCTTAGCAGGCTTAAGATTTACTTCGAGAGGAGTATCAACTAGAGTTGAGTGAAGAAGACCTGCCATTTCAATTAGATCAAGAGTGTACTTATGTTGATTTAGTACTATTCCTTTGTCAGATTGATGAACTTTGAGACCCAAGAAATATGTAAGAGGTCCCAAGTCTCTCATATGAAACGACTGATGAAGAGAACCCTAAAGATCTTTGATCATGGTTGTATCAGAACTAGTGATAATTATATCATTCAGATAAACAAGAAGTACAATGAGCTCTGCTAAGGAATGATGAAGAAACGTCGGCAGATCATATGGACTTTGAAGAAAATGCAATTTCATTAAAGCATCTCGGAAATTTTCAAACTAGGCCCGAGGAGCTTGTTTTAGTCCGTCGAGAAAACATTTCAAACAAGCCACATCACAATTGTTTGGGGTGATATATCCTTGGAGAAGATGCATATATACTTCCTCTTTCATATCATCATGAAGGAACGCGTTCTTCGCATCTAATTGAAAAAGTAGCCAGGATTGAGACGTAACTATAGCAAGGATTGATTGAGCAATAGTCATTTTGGCTACTATAGCCAATGTCTCATCTTAGTCGATGTTGTACTCTTGTCGATTGCCAAGAGCAACAAGACAAGCTTTATATCGATCCAATGAGTCGTCGGTCTTGAGTTTGATAGAGAATGCCCATTTACCTCCAATCGGCTTCATTGTAAATGGACTTGAAACAACTTCCCACGTGTGATTGTCCCGAAGAGCATCTAACTCTTCTTTCATTGCTTGTTGCTGACACTCATGCTTCACAGCTTGAGAATAAGAAATAGGAATTGCAATAGAAGATAATGTAGCAGGTAAAGAAGTATGAGAGAAACCATAACGATCGGGAAATACGGGTAGGCCGACGAAGGGGAGGAATTGGATCTGGATCAGGTGCCGGATCAGGTGGTTCTTGGGGAGGTGGTGGTGCGGTAGCATCTATTTCCCTCCTTCGTTCATACACAAGATTAGTTCTAAACTGTTGAGGTGAAGGAAGAGGATTAGAAGGTGTTATAGGATCAAAAGATGTAAGTGAGCAATAGAAACGTGAGGAGATGAATCAGGATGGTGCTGAAAAAATATTGATTTTCAAAAAACACAACATTTCTAGGAATACAGATGCAATTTAATTTTGGATCATAGCAAAGATATCCTTTTTGATGAGAGGCATAACCCATGAATGCACATTTGATAGATTGAGCGGATAACTTGGTACATTCAGAAGGGGGTAAATGAACAAAATACCACAACCAAATGGGTGTAAGTGTGTATAAATTGGTGGGATTTTGGAAAGACGAGAATATGGAGTTTGATTTTGGAATTTGGAAGGAGGAGACGACACGAGTGAAGTTGGAGCAGAAGCAACTGAAATAGTGTCAGGCCGAGCCTTCAGCATGATAGGCATGTGGGTTGTGGTTTTCTAGTCTTTTTCTGCCCTTAGATATAACATGTCTGTAGCCTTCCAGTAGTTGCAAAATTTTCATCTTCACTGAGAAGAATAGTGGCCACATTCCTTGCAACTAAAACATTGAATTTTTGCTCAAATCATGTCTGGGAGGGTTTCCCTTTACCGAAGGGTTCCCTTTGACTACATAAGCAACCTCCATCGGACCCCCTGAGGTCTGATGAGTGATGTTTGCTTAACTCACCTGACATTGTTCTTCTCCTAGGACCTCATTCAGACAGGTTTCTAAAGAAGGAGATTGCTGCTGGCTCATCATACTAGATCGGACATTCTCAAATTCTGGTCTTAGTTTCATCAGAAATTGGTCTTTTTTACTAACACTATGAGTCTCCTGAATCCCGATAGTGTTTTGCTAGTAACAGATGCATAGGCAATGTCTGTGTATTCGGTCCACAAGGCAATGAACCCAGAATAATAATCTTGGACGGATAGGTTGCCTTGACAAAACTGCGCAATTCCATGCTCTAATTGATACTGTTGGGCAGAATTTTCTTGATGGTAAATTCTTTTCATATTAGCTCATGTTTCTTTTGCAGTCTTGTATGGTTTAAGATGCATGAAAAAAATTTGGATTGACTGATCCCAAAATCCAGCCCATAATTTGGGCCTCTTTGGTTTCCCAATTGTCAACCTTATCTTCATCAGTGGGTCTCGTCTTGGATCCACTAATGTGTCCACACAATTTTTTTTTCTTTAAGATAGAGTTCAAATTGATAGGCCCAAGAATCGTAATTTTTTCCATTGAGCTTGATGACATTCATATCAAATTTGTCCATAGAAGATTTGTCTGTCGCAGCCAAGTGTAGACAGCAAACAGCAAAAACAGTACAACTGGTTCAGATCAAAGCTACAGGTCCAGATCTGAATTCTGAACATGAAAATCAATAAAACAGGGATTGGGTGACCTTGTTTTTGACGAGAAAATGGGAACGTGGGTCCCACAGGTGGATCAATCCTTTGATCAAAACGAACAGGTGTTCTTAGTCCATAATTTCCTAACCCTAATTCCTGTTTTACAATCGACAATCTCAAATCTACTAATTTGTATGGTCCAGACGAGAACTAATGGAAAAACTCGAATAATCAAATGGCCTACCTCAGATTAGCCAAAAATCAGCAAAAAATCTTCACAAATATCAGAAAAACCAGGCGACTAGACCGGTACCCTCTTTGTGATGATCTGATAATTTTGGTTGGGCCACCATGTATCCCAGTGTGTCGATGAAGCTGGATTATCCTCCCTGAACAGCCCCTTTGCAATCAATGATCAAAGCTTCTTAGCAGCACAACAATGGTCCTTATCCTTAATGAATGTCGAGAACTCCAGAACAGAAAATCAGAGAAGAAAGAGATGTCTCCAACAGAAGATGAGACTTCTGTAAATCCAGCTCCCAAGAGTCACAGACAGAAGATGGAACTTCTGTATAATCGAAGAATCTTCAGACAGAAAAGGTACAAATCAACAGAAGATTGCTACTCCCACACGATGGGCATCAGAGATAGCTCTGGTACCATGTCATTTTCATGGAAATTACTGAACATAGGATTTCTGTGAATGATATTTGATGATTTCATTGTGAGATTTCATCTTTTTATATAAGAGTATTCTTTTTCTATATACAGTAAGTGCTATCAATTTGCAATTCCTTTGATAGGCAATTGCAATTAATAACTATGTAATCAAATCTCCTAACAAGGAAATATATAATTATACATGATTGAATGTCTATGTAATTAAATCTCGTAACTATGAAATATATAATTATACATGACTGATTGTTTGATCAATAATGTAGTAAGTGGGTCTGGGCCTAGGTGTAAACAACATTGGGCCAAGGCCCATTCAGTGCCAAAATGGGCCTTCGTTAACAATCTTCCCACGCTTGAGAAAATCCTGTCCTCGAGTTGTGATCGTCGCTTTCATCTCCATAAAAACGTGATAGATCCGCCACATTGAAAACATTAGAGATGTTGAGGTCGCTAGGGAGCTCAATCTGGTAGGCATTGTCATTGGTCCTCTTCAGTACCATGCGAGCTCCAATCTTTCACTGCTTTAACTTGTGATATGCACCAACAGGAAAACCTCCATCCGTAGGTATACCCAGACAAGATCATCTTCTTCAAATACAACTCGGCGACGATGTTGATCAGCTGCTGGTTTGTAGTGGGCATTGCTTTTCTCAATTTGCACACACACCTAATCATGAATGCTCTTGATGTGCAGCACCAAGTCTTCAATATCTGCTCCAACCTGTCCTGAATGAGGAATAGGAATAAGATCAATAACATTAGTAGGGTTCATACCAAAAATAATCTCCAACAGACTCTGTTGAGTTGTCCCGTTTGGAAATCGGTTATAGGCAAACTTAGCATAGGCAAACTTAGCTTGTGAAAGCATAGTATTACATGTCTTGCCTTGTCTTTTACTAAAGCTTGCAAAAATTTTCCTAAACTCTTGTTTACCACTTCAGTTTGTCCTTTTTTTTATGGGGGGTGCGGATGGGCACTGTTAAAACATAAATTTGTACCTAAGATCCTCCAGAAGTGACTAATGAATTTCCTATCCCCATGGATGAAAATATCGGTATCGGCGGGCGTAGCGGCCCGCCACCAAACCGATACGAAGCGGGCGATACGTAGCGCATCGGGGATACGTATCGGCGTAGCGGTGCGATTTTAAAAAATCGCCAAAAAAATCTGAAAAAATTCCAGAAAATCTAGAAAATTGTAAAATGAAAGAAAATGTGGTTCTTTTGCAAAAGTAAGTAAGAAAAGGGGGCGTATCGGTGCCCTCAGTATATGAGGTCCTGTATCGCTGTATAAATAGAAAATAATAGTAATGATTAGTTTTTTCACATGTATTCATGTGTCTTAGTCATGTTAACTTAAAAAGTAATGAAAAGCTCATTAAAAAAAAATTAGAACATGAAATAAAGGCATAAGAATTAAGAAGACTTAAGAGTTAGGTCATTACTCATTAGTGAACATTGAACAATCAAATATCAATACTTCAGCATTTAAGGTTCAAATTCAATCAAGTGAATGAACTATGAAGTGATCAACAATCAACATTCAACACCAATTTAGAAATGACAAAGAGAGTTGAGAGTTAGTGAAAGAAATAGGAAATTAGGAATACCTTGATCACCACCAAAAGGAATGTCTACCAAGATTCAAGGGGCTATGGTTATCCTCATTCCCATCAGTGTTATCATTTGTGTTGGCACCATATTGAATTTGATATTGATGAGTATTGGGATCCACAAATCCAAAGAAGCCAGCCGCACCCACATCATAGGAACTTGGAGGAGGTGGAGGTGGTCCAGGTGGATATCTACCATATTGTGTTTCACCATAGTCACCATATGAGTAGGACCCCGAAGTTGAAGACTGTTCTTCTCCTTGTTGTACTTGACCATATGGAAAAAAAGTCAAAATACTGTGAGTGTGAGGGTCCTTGTCCACCGTAACTAGGGTTCCATGAATCAGTCCATGATGCCGCTTGTTGTCCTCCAAAATCTCCACCCATATTTCCTTGCTGAGTACTACCTTTAGCCCCAGGTGGTGAATCTCTTCGGCGCCGTTGATAACCACGGCTTGGATCAAATCTTCCAGATGGAGGTAACTCCTGTACTTCCTCTACAGGAATGACATCGTCTTCATCATGTTGATAGTATTCACTAGTACCACCTGTCCCACTGTCTTCTCCTCCATCTCCTCCACCATGGCTACTTGAAGAGACTGTGGTAGAACTAGCTTTCTCAGAAGCAGGTTCTTTCCCACTCCTCCTAGTCCTACTACTGGTACCTTCTCCCTGAGGTGGCTGACCTTCTGCAGCTGTAGGTGCCTCACCCATGTCCTCACCTATCAACTCTTGAACCATTTCCTGAAACCCCGGATCTGAATCTAGCAGTGGATCCTCTATCTCGGCTAACCATGGGAGTAAGGGATCGTCCTCTCTAAATATGTGATCCAAATTAATGGGACAATAATCAGGACTATCCCTTAGCCTTCTCTCCCTAATTCTGTGTCTCAACTTCAGATTGTAATGACAATACACAAGCTTGTTGAGTTTCTGTATGGTAAGCCGATTCTGACCTTCGTGTGGATCAAAGAGAAAGTGCTCCAATTTCTTTCACAGTTGGAAGATGTTGTAGTTTGACTAAGGATGCGAACAGCCGCACTCCTTAGATGTGGAGCACTCTCCCCATAATTCATCCACCAATCAGCTGAAATGAAAAAATTAAATAAAGAAAATTAGATCGTATCACAAGATATCTGCAATGTGGATATGTCTTTTGTTCATAGTCATACCAGGTGACATCTTTTCAATCGATCGTATCACAAGAGGGTCAGCAAAGGTTCCTCTCCTTTGTGTATAGATAGATATCTACAATGTGAAAATTAGATATAAGTCAGTAAACCCCTACAACATAATTAAATTCTCTTAAGTAACCACCCACTCACCTCTTGTATGGCATCAATTTGATCATCTGGACCTAACAATTTCTTCAACACCTCCCGTAATCCTACCCGCAAGTCCGTATCTATTGCTTCGGTGTGTAGTTCGACATTGCGGTAATAGAATTCGGGATTCAAAAAATAACCTACATTATAAATATATAGAATGTACTGTGAGCAAGCAAGATAATAAATACATTAGTTAGGAAAACAAAAAAGTATCAAATTCAAAGATATATATTAATTACCTGCGGCATGAAATGGATGGTGCAACTGATCGTTCCAACGGGCATCAATAATCTTTATATATTTTTCGTGATATCTAACATTTTCCATGATGGATTGCTTTGCCCGATCCATTGCTTCATATATAAAGTCCATTGTCGGCTTGTCATCACCATCTACAAGCCGCAACACTTTAACTAAAGGCTCAAAAACCTTTAATATCTTCTTTACTTTCTTCCAAAATTTATTGTCCCTCATCAGGTTTGGGACTTCAAACTCCGGACCACTAGTTGCATTGCCCCATCTCGAACGAAATCATTCTTCTGATGCAAACATCTGAATGAGCTCCGTTCTAAACTTTACAAGGCTTTCCATAGCCAGAAAATGGGTTGCAAACCTTGTTAATCCTGGACGCAGCAAGGCATGGTTATTTGTGTATCTTTTCATCAAGCTTAACACCCATGAATGATCATATATAAATCTTGTAATTCCTCTGCATGCCTTGATCAATGAAGCCACTTTTGTCTTCCTTCCAATCTCTTCCAAGATGAGATCTACGCAGTGTGCTGCACATGGGGTCCAGAATAAATGGGTCCTCTTCTCCATTAATTTCAAACCTGCTGCCTTGAAATTGGCGCCATTATCTGTAACAATCTGTACAATATACTCCTCTCCCACACTCTCTACAACTTTATCCATAAGAGTATATATATGTGGTTGTCCGTCTATGTTCAGATGCATCAATGGACTTCACAAAGACGGTCCCAGCGACTGAATACACCAAAAAGTTTATTAATTGTGTTTGGGTGCCACTGGTCCACCCGTCACACATGATGTTAACACCATTTTGTTGCCACATGGGTCTAAATTTTTCCACCCAAGCCTTTATTTC
Organism: Cinnamomum chago; assembly: GCA_038049695.1. Taxonomy (NCBI): domain Eukaryota; kingdom Viridiplantae; phylum Streptophyta; class Magnoliopsida; order Laurales; family Lauraceae; genus Cinnamomum; species Cinnamomum chago. Next base: position 35,022,441 of record CP142457.1, read on the forward strand.
TTTAAATTCTTCTTCAAGATATTTAGTGCCCACATCATATACGGAGGGCGCCTGTATACCCCGCCCAGCTTCGGCGGCAACATCAAGAATAGTCTGGAAATATGGGGAATCTACTGCTGTAGGTGGTATGTTCTTGTGAATTAGCCATTTTGCTGTAGCTTTGGCCAATCTATCTCTTGCAGCCTTCATTACCCCTTTCATAACACTTGATATTTTTGATTGTTTAGCTCCCTCTTTTCTATGTGCTAGAGGATCAATAGGGGGAGGAACTGCTCTTCTTGTAGAGATAATTTTTACATCAGCATCCCGTTTCCGGGTGCTAAATGCCCTACGTATGGACCCCGCAAGGCCCTTGACCCTGCTTGGCATAGTAGATGATGAGCCCCCTGCATCATAATATTTGCTTCCAGCAAATGCACGACGTTCATATTCTTCTTGTTGACTCATCAAAGACTCTCGGCGTGCAGCCTCCATCTGTGCATCTTCCTCCTCATCAAAATATTCATCCCCAAATACATCATAACGGGCAGCATCAACATCTTGCCGCCTCTTTTCTTTTATCTCTACTTTTCTAGCTTTGTTTTGGCCAACCAAAGCTTTCATTTGTTCCCTTACTTCCCTCGGTACTTCGGTACAGCCAGCAACATTGCCAGATATGTGGCCCAAGTGGTGTTTGAATCTTGTAATGCCCCCATGGGTCACTCTTCCACAGAACTTGCATTTGATTTTCAACCTATTATTCTCAACTGCCTCACCAAAGCTCCATGCGGGATCAATATCACGAGGCATTTTCACTTATCAAATGGCAAACAGATGGGCTGAAATTGAATACCTGGCTCTGCCTATAAATATAAACAAGTAGTATACTAGTATGTTAAAAATTAAAAAAAACAAAGAAACATGTTAGAGGAAACTTATATCACAAATATAGGAACCATTTTCAAGACATTTGATTGGTATTCAAATATTAAAAATTATTTTTATTTTAAAAAATAAATAAATCCGAAAATAAAAAAATAGATAAAAATCAATAAACATTCAAAATGTGATGGATTGATCTATGGGAAACATAGATCTATCATTTACAATCAATTTCCAAGTGGTTTCATGGGTTGTCCATGAATATTCACATTTTGTTTTTCAAAAAATAAATAAATCTGAAAATAAAAAATAGAGAAAAAGCAATAAAAATTCAAAATGTGATGGATTGATCTATGGGAAACATAGATCTATCATTTACAATCAATTTCCAAGTGGTTTCATGGGTTGTCCATGAATATTCACATTTTTTTTTTCAAAAAATAAATAAATCCGAAAATAAAAAATAGAGAAAAAGCAATAAAAATTCAAAATGTGATGGATTGATCTATAGGAAACATAGATCTATCATTTACAAACAATTTCCAAGTGGTTTCATGGGTTGTCCATGAGTATTCACATTTTTTTTTTCAAAAAATAAATAAATCCAAAAATAAAAAATAGAGAAAAATCAATAAACATTCAAAATGTGTTGTTTTGATCTATGGGAAACATAGATCTAACAATATGAAGCTATTTTCAAGTTGTTTCATGAGTTTTCCATAAGTGATAATGTTTTTTTTTTTTTAAATAACATAAATCCGAAAATAAAAAAACAATATATAAAAAAAAAACAAAAGATATGCATGTAAGATCAAAAGGAAGCATGAATCTACAATAAAACAACACAATGATGCCATTATGTTGTGATTCATAGTAAGAGAGTGATAAATGAAATGATCATCTCAAAAGTTGAAAAAATAAATCACATATACCTTAATGAAGAATCTTGTTTTGACTTTTGAATCTTTAGATCTCTTTCAATAATGGTTTGTTGGTGATTTGGTGGCAAAATATCTTGAAGAGAGGGATTTGGGAGACATTTGGGACGACAAAGAAGTGAAAATGGAAACTATAGAGGGGAAGAGAACAAAGACAAGGGTAAAAAACCCTAAGGGCACGTTTGTGTACATGTAATTTCCGTGGAAATTGGAAATTGCCACATCAGCAAAATCCATGGGTTTCAAATTCTTTGGAAAAGTTTTTCCGCGGAAGTCAAAATTTTATGTTTGGTGCAAAAAGGTTTTCCTCGATGAATTAGTGCTAATGTTGTTTGGTGCAGCTATGGACTTCTTTAGTGAAAATCATTTTTTAGTGAAAACTATTGGATGGGTGAGTTGGTATGTGTATGGGGTGGAAGGGGTTGGGAGGGGAAGATGAAGAAAAAGGGTGGTTGGGTGGAGTGAGGGTGAGAGAGAGGAAATTGGGAGGTCGGTTTTCCGTGGAAATGGACTTCCTATACCCCCCCATAGGAAGTCTATTTCCATGGCTAGGAAGGAAAAAGCTGACGTGGCGAAAAAGCATTTCCGCGGAAAACTGCCGCACCAAACACATGAAAAAGAAGTTTTCCGCGGAAAACTACAACCTTTTCCGCGGAAATGGGCTACACAAACATGCCCTAAAAAGTCCAAAAGGGGGGGTTTTATAAACACCCCCGCCCCCCACGTGTACCGTATCGGCCCGTTTCGGCCGCCACGGGTGCGATACACCCGTGGCGGCCGATATCTTCCTGTATCGTATCGGCCAAGGCCGATACGGCCGAGCGTATCGGCCGATATTTTCTTCCATGCCTATCCCTGTCAAAAGTAAATGCTCTTAGGTACCCCAAGTAGTTGCACAATTTCTTTGAAATACGGTTGGGCAATATTGGACGCGTCCGAAGTCTTTCTGCAAGGTATAAAGTGTGCCATCTTGGAGAATCTGTCCTCCACTACAAATATCGAATCATAACCACGTTGGGTTTGAGGCAATCCTAACACAAAGTCCATGCTCACATCTTCCCATAGAGCATTTGGAACTGGTAGAGGTGTTTACAAACCACTATTTTGGACTCTTCCTTTGGCCATCTAACAAGTTTTACAACAAGCCACAAACTTGGCAACATCTCCTCTCATGCATGGCTAATAATATTTTTCCTTAAGCATGGCCATATTTTTATCCGTCTCCATGTCTTGCACAAGAACCTGCATGTATCTCAACAAGTTTATCCCGAGGTGAACATTCAGGAATACGAAGTCGTGGTCCACGTAAGAGGAAGTTCTCCTGCAAATTGTTAAGTTGGCCCACGACCCATGAAGGGGCCCAAGGCCCAGCAGTCAATCCTGCCCAGCAACCCACATCTCACGTGGATATTGATTTGGTCAATGTTGAAACAACTGTACATATCTTAAATTGATTTCTTTCCTAACTTAGATTAGTGATTATTGTAATTAGTTAGTTTCCTTCGTAAAAGCCTTGATTAAGGCATGTATATTCCTATATATTGATGTTCGATCTCAAAGAGAGACACACAGAAATAATACAAACTAAGAATAAGTTTCCTCCAAGTTCTGTGATCGTCATCTTGTCATGGTATCAGAGCATTCTGATAAATCTTTCCTCTTTTAGTCTTCTTCTTCAACTTGTTTGTCGAATCTTGGTGATAACAGTCATTGGCATCCTGTCCTTGACTGTTCGTGCATGTTAAACATAATTTTTCATCAACATCTTGAAGTCTGATCACTGTGGCCCACCACAGATCAGCCCAAGTTCATCATAGACATCATTTTATCTTGATCGACAGTTGATTCAGAGCATTGTGGACGGTTGTTTGACTCAGCAGAGAAATCAGAGAACAGATTTAGGTTCTGGGAACCATTCACGTCAGCAACTTGGAGCAACTCATCAGGGGCCCACCTCTAATCAGCACTGGAGCATCAGCAGAGCCTCCCATCTTGGTCGACCACTCATCCTAGAATTCTTGGACATTTTTTAGCAATTTTCGATCATCGGAGGTAGGCCATCTACCATATTTTTTGGTATTTCATTTTTGTCTATCAGATTTCATCTCAGCCGTTCAGAATTGTGGATTTTGGTCTGTTTTGAGTGAGACTTCTTCCAATAGTTGCGAAAATAGTCTAACCTTCCATCCCCAGTCTTTGATCTGACCATTGATCATCATCTGGGGACCATGTGGAAATTCTTCCACTGACGACAGGGTCGTCTGGAGTTCTTCTTTTCTCTATTGTGCCCTGTTGTGTGCTGTGGCCACGACAGTCACTTGTTTTGCTACTGCTGTTTCTATATTTCTATTAGAGTTCATCTCCATCCTCAGATTTGTGAGAAGATCAATTGGTGGGGCCCACGTACACCTTCCTGGTTGCTGCTGTTCTATTTGTTGCTGTCTTGATCCTTTTTTTTTTTTTTTTTGCCAATATCAAGTTGAGATGGAAAAATCTGAAGTTACCTTGATCCGTTTCACTGGAAAGAATTACCCTGCTTGGTCCTTTCAGTTCCAAGTATACCTTAAAGCTAAGGAATTGTGGGGCTATATTTCTGGTTCTGACCCTACACCCACGGAAGATGAGAAGAAGATATCCGCCTGGCTTACTAAAGAAGCAAAAATAAAAACATGGATGCTGGGTTCCGTCAAACCACATCTGATAATGAACCTTAAACCTTACCCCACCTCTAAAGACGTGGGGATATTTGAAGCAAGTGTACCATCAAGATAACTCCGCACGTCAATTTCATCTTGAATGCGCGATTGCTGAATATGCACAAGGGACATTGTCCATCCAAGACTACTATTCAGGATTCCGAACCCTATGGTTGGAATTCGATAGCATTAAGTATGCAGATGTGGCTGCTGACGTTTTGATTGTCATTCGCGATATTCAGGCCTCTAGTCAGTGGGATCAATTTTTGGTGAAGTTACAGACTGAATATGAAAGTGTCCGCTCTGCCCTGATGAATCGGACACCTTTACCTTCCTTGAATGTATGCTTGAATGAACTCCTCCGTGAAGAACAGCACATTGCGACCTTGGCCGATATGTCTCAAAAGACTGAGACCTATTCAGTCGCATTCTCGGCAAATAAGGCTTCTTAGCCTCAGACTCGAGACTTGAGCAAAACGCAATGTTACAGTTGTCAAAAATTCGGGCACATTGCTACTCAATGTAAACAGAAGGTCTGCAGTTATTGTAAAAAGTCAGGACATATCATCTCTGAATGTCGCCGCCGCCCACAACGTCCATCATCACAGTATCAGCCTCCACAGTCTTAGACTCCACAGTATCAGACTCCGCATGCTTATGTGGCTTCTTCGGTTATGCCTGCTCCTACATCTGCACCCTCACAGCCTGGGACCTCTTCCTCTCTCACTCCTGAATTAGTTCAGCAAATGATTGTCAATGCCCTCTCTGCCTTTGGTCTCTCAGGTAACTCCCCTTTCTCTTCTACTTGGTTCCTTGATTCTGGGGCGTCTAATCATATGACGTCTTCCCCCATCCCTCTATCCAATGTGACAAAATACAATGAGAATCTTCAAATACAAATTGCTAACGGAGGTAATGTTCCCATTACTGCTCTCGGAGATAACCTTGGTCCCCTCCCATTGAAAAATGTTTATCTTTGTCTACTTTAACTTCAAACCTATTGTCAGTCGGGCAACATGTTGAAAATAATTGTAACATCTCTTTCTCTTCTTCTGGTTGTGTTGTGCAGGACCAGATGACCGGGAAGGAGATCGCGAGGGGGCCTAAGTGTGGTCACTTGTTTCCGCTGGATTTTTCTAAAATTTCTGGGACTAGATTTGCCAATGATGTGTTTTGTTTTTCTATTAGAGATAACTGCCAATTGTGGCATAAAAGACTCGGACATCCTAATCCGAAGACTTTGTCCCTTATGTTAAATTCTGGTTTATTAAATAAATCTATTGGCTTATCTTCTTGTGTGCCTTTTGATTGTGCTACTTGTAAATTGGGAAAGAGCAAAATTCTTCCTTTTCCTATTTCCACTTCACACAGCACTCGGTGTTTTGATTTAGTTCATAGCAATGTATGGCGAATTGCTCCAGCTCTTTCTCATGCTCACTACAAATATTTTGTGACTTTTATTGATGATTTCAGTCGGTTTACATGGGTTTACTTTTTGCATACCAAATCTGATGTTTTCACTGTTTTTAAATTTTTTTTAGCTTATGTGGAGAATCAATTTTCCACCTACATCAAAATCTTGCGATCTGATTCGGGTGGGGAATATGTGTCCTTAGATTTTCAAACCTTTTTGCAAAACAAAGGCATTATTTCTTAGGGAACTTGTCCTTATACTCCACAGCAGAATGGAGTCGCTGAAAGGAAAAATAGACATCTCGTTGATGTCATTCGTTCCCTTCTTCTTGAATCATCGGTTCCTACCCGTTTTTGGGTTAAGACACTGGTTACGGCAGCTCATCTTATAAATCGTATGCCTTCAACCTCTATTCAAAATCAGAGCCCATATTACCGATTGTACTAAGCATCTCCATCTTATGATGATCTTCATGTTTTCGGTTCCATTTGCTTTGTGCACTTGCCTCTTTCTGAGTGAAACAAACTAACCGCCCAATCAGCTCAATGTGTGTTCTTAGGTTATGTGCCCTTCCAGAAAGGGTTCCTTTGCTACGATCCTCACATTCGTTGCTTACGGACCTCTAGGAATGCCCTTTTTTTTTTTTAACAACAGTATTTTTTTCAAAAACACATTGAACCTCCTGACGACTCCTCCTTGGTGTCCTTACCTGGTTTTTCTGACAACACATCGGTTGTTCTTTTTAATCCAAACTTTGTGTATCAACGACGGAACAGAGAAGCGCCTCCCGGGGATCCCCCTCCTGACCCTCCTCTGGCATCTGGTCCACCTCCGGCACTTGGTCCATCTGGACATCCTTGATTGTGTCGCTCCACTCGCATCTCAGTACCCCCCCTGACCGCTATGGGTTCTCCTATACTTCCTTAATGGCCACTTTGTCCTCTTTTTCCCTCCCCCACTCCTATTCTCAGGCTGTGCAGGACAAATGTTGGAATAAAGCTATGCAAGAAGTATTGGATGCTTTAGAGAAAAATCATACGTGGGATATTGTCCCCTCTCCTATGGGTGTCAGACCTATTGGCTACAAGTGGATTTTTTCTCTCAAGTTAAAATCAGATGACACTCTTGATCCATATAAAGCGCGCCTTGTTGCTCTCGGAAATAGACAGGAATATGACATTGATTATGATGAAACTTTTGCTCCTGTTGCCAAGATGACCACCGTACGCATCATCCTTGCTGTTGCTGCCTCTCAGTCCTGGCCTCTCTATCAAATGGATGTAAAAAATGCGTTTCTTCATAGTGATCTCAAAGAAGACGTTTATATGCGTCTGCCTCCAGGGTCCTCATCTGGGAAGGGTATGGTTGCTAAGCTCCGTCGCTCCCTCTATGGTCTGAAGCAAGCTCCTCGCGCATGGTTTGAGAAATTTCAAGATGCCCTTCTCCGCTTGGATTTTCATCCTAGCCAGTATGATCCTTCCATGTTCTTACATTATGCTCCGTCCGGGATTACTGTGCTACTGGTTTACGTTGATGACATTGTCATAACTGGTCCTAATGCACAAATGATTCAGGAACTCCAAGCTTCTCTTCATCAGACATTTCAAATGAAGGATCTTGGCCCTTTACACTATTTCCTCGGTCTTGAAGTTCATCAATCGCCTAAAGGTATAGTTCTCAATCAGCACAAATACACTGTTGACCTCATTGACTTGGCTGGCCTTACTTCTTCAACTCCAGTCGATATGCCGATCGAATTGAATGTCAAACTCAGTAAAGAGGAGGGTGACCTTTTTCCAGATCCTACCGCATATCTCCAGTTGGTAGGTAGTTTGATCTACCTCACGATCACCCGCCCTGATATCTCATTTGCGGTCAACCTAATGAGTCAGTTCATGACTACTCCTCGTCACCTTCATCTGGCTGTTGTTCGTCGCATTATTCGGTATCTTATTCACATACCGACTCGTGGGTTGTTTTTTCCATCCAATAATCCTCTTTCTCTCATAGCTTATTCAGATGCTGATTGGGCTGGTTGTCCAGATACTCGCAGATCAACCATAGGATGGTGCATGTTTTTGGGTGATAGTCTGATTTCTTGGAAATGCAAGAAATATGATAAAGTTTCCAAATCTTCTACCGAGGCTGAGTATTGAGCTAGGTCTGTTGCGTGCTCCGAAATACTTTGGCTCCGAGGTCTGCTTTCTGACATTGGATTTCCCTCTGAAGGAGCTACCCCCCTCTATGCGGATAATACAAGTGCGATTTGGATTACTGAAAATCCAATTTTTCATGAACGTACTAAACAAATCGAGGTTGATTGTCACTTCATACGTGATGCATTTAAGCGTGATGTCATCAGCCTTCCGCATATCTCCACTGAGCTTCAAATTGCTGATATTCTTACTAAAGGTCTTCCTCGACCACGGCATCATTTCTTGGTTGACAAATTGATGCTCGTTGATTCTCTCGCATCAATTTGAGGGGGGGTGTTAAGTTGGCCCACGACCCATGAAAGGGCCCAAGGCCCAGCAGTCAATCTTGTCCAGTAACCCACATCTCACGTGGATATTGATTTGGTCAATGTTAAGACAACTGTACATTATCTTAAATTGATTGCTTTCCTAACTTAGATCAGTGATTATTGTAATTAGTTAGTTTCCTTTGTAAAAGCCTTGATTAAGGCATGTATATTCCTATATATTGATGTTCGATCTCAAAGAGAGACATAGAAATAATACAAACTAAGAATAAGTTTCCTCCAAGTTCTGTGATCGTCATCTTGTCACAAATATATTCTCCTGGTTGCCCTGTTTCCACACCAGCCCAAATATGACCAAAATCTCTGTCACCGACATAAAGGTTTATGAAAGTATAAAACCCGGCAACCTGCACTCAGAATAGACAACAACATAGCCCTTCGTCTCAAGGCATCAACAACTTTGTTATGAGTTTCATCTAAGGATGCAAATAGCTACGTAGTGGCCGATAAATCGGGCGTAGCGGCCATGGCCACTACGCTAAACATGAAATATCGCCGTTCATAACCGTATTGGTGTGTATTGGCCACTATTTATCTGTAGCGGCCGATGCGCATTGATACGTTGCGTATCGGGCGCAATTGGGGTATGAAAGTAAAAAAAAAGGAAGAAGAAGATGAAAAAAGGAAGAAGAGGAAAAAAAAGGAAGTAGAGGAAAAAAAAAACAGAGAAGAGATGCAGGAAACATACTTGTCCAGAAGGTAGCTATAGCTGTAGCGGCAGCGGGCGGCGACAGAGGTAGCGGACGGTGGCAGTAGTAGCAGAGGTGGAGGTGGCAGCGGCAGAGGCACGACAAAGAAGCGGCAGCGCCTGCTCTTCTGCTTCTTCTTCTCCTTCTCCTCCTCTTTTCTTTTCTTTTCTTTTTTCTTCTCTTCCTCTCCCCTTCTGGATTTTTGTCGATCCTTATGTTTGGAAAGGCAAGAGGCACCAAACCCTATTTAATTTAATCCTTGGTTTTAATTCATTTGGGTGCACTTAATGGGCCCTATTGAAGTTCTAAACAAAAATTAAATTCATTTGAGGGCACTTAAGGGGCCCTATTGAAGTTCTAAACAAAAATTAAATTCATGTGGGGGCACTTAATGGGCCCTATTGAAGTTCGAAACAAAAATTAAATTCATTTGGGGGTCACTTAATCGGCCCTATTGAAGTTCTAAACAAAAATTAAATGGAGCCCCTCTTTTATTTCTCGATTTGTGTGCCAACCCCCTAAACCTATTTAATTTTGGCCCTGATTTTAATTCATTGAGGGGCACTGAATGGGCACTATTTAAGTTCTAAACAAAATTTAGATGGAGCCCCTCTTTTATTTTTCGATTTGTGTGTGTCAAACCCTCTGTTATTGAATCATTAGAGGGCACTTATGGATAGTTTGAAAGGCATAAATTGAAATTAAATGGACCCCCTCTTTTATTTCATTAGAGGCCACTTATGGGCACTTTGAAAGGTATAAATAAAATTTAAATGAACCCTCTAAGAAAAAATAAAACCTGAAGCACCTAATAGTCTTTAACCATTGGTAGGCTCCATAATGGGGCCTAAATATAAAAATAAAAAAGTCATGCCTCAACCAAATATTACTGAATTGAAATCAAGACCTTAGCCAAATTCCACTCTACTTGAAAATAGAGCTCAATCAAATTTCACTTTAATTAGAAATAGAGACCAATCAAATTTCACTCTAATTGGAAACACGGCCATGGCCAACTTTCACAATAATTGAAAATAAAGTCTAATCAAATTTCACAATAATTGAAGATAGGCTCTAGCAAAATTTTACTCTAATAGGAAATAGGGCTCAACCAAATTTCGTTTTAATAGAAAATAGGACCCTAACCAAATTACACTCTAATAGGAAATAGGCCCTGATGAAATTTTTCTTTAGCAGAAGATTTTAAACTACATATATACATTTCAAAATACAACTAAGAAATGTGATATTCTAAGAAAAGATGGTGATAATATTTTGATGACACCCCTTTTGATTACAAACATGAATACATGTGAAAAAAATGATTTTTACTACTATTTTCTATTCCAACGACGATACAGGACCTCATACAATGAGGGGACTGTTACGCCCCCTTATCTTAGTTACTTTTGCAAAAAAAAAAAAAAAAAAAAAAAAAAAACGTTTTCTATTATTTTCCAATATTCTAGATTTTTTGAATTTTTTTCAGAATTTTTGGACGTTTTTTTCTAAACGCACTGCTGCGCCCATTGCTGCTGCTATTTTCATCCTTATGTCAGATTGAGAAGGTAAATTCTTGGAGATATGCCACCCACTTGGCGTGGCTGTTCAAACTATGCTGTCCATTGAAATATTTTAGGGCCTCATGGTCAGAATAGAGAATGAATTCTCTTTGAATGAGGTAATGCCTCTAATGCCTTAAAGCTCGGACAATTGCATAAAAATCAACGTCAAAAGTGCTATATCGGAGTTTAGACCCATTGAGTTTTTCTCTGTAATAGGCATTCGGTCTTCTTGGCTAAGGATGGCATTGGAGTTTCAGTCAAGTTTTTCTTTAAACTATCAAAACTTATGGTGGCTGCCTCGATACAATTAAATTGATCTTTCTTCAATTAATCAGTTATAGGGGCTGCCAAAGTGCTGAAATTCCTTATGAACTGCCTATAGAAAGTGGCAAGTCCAAGGAAACTTCACACTTCATGCACATTTTGTGGTATTGACCATTCTTGAATAGCCTTAATTTTTTCTTCATCCACTCTTATACCATCCCCACTAACCACATAGCCAAGAAATGTAACCATATTTGTTCCCAAGGTACACTTCTTCGGATTAGCAAAGTTGTTCTCGCCAAAGTATATCAAAAACCAGCTTTAAATGATCCACATGTGTTTCCTTGTTTGGACTCTATACCAAGATGTCGTCAAAGTATACAACCACAAATTTCATAGAACTTGATTCATGACCCGCATAAAAGTGCTCGATGCATTAGATAGGCCGAAAGGTATCACCAACCATTCATATAATCCATTAGGGGTTTTAAAAGCCATTTTCCATTCATCTCTGATGATACCCACTTCTCATGTCTTAGAAAGACCCTTGCACCAGCCAACATATCCAACATATCATCCAAGCGTGGAATGGGAAAATGGTATTTAATGGTAATTTTGTTTATGGCGCCGCTATCAATACACATACGCCAAGAGCCATCCCTTTTAGGTGCTAGTAAAGCTGGTACTGCACATGGACTCATACTCTCTCCGACAAATCCCCTTTCAATTAATTCCATTACTTGCCTACGGATTACCTCATGTCTTTAGGGCTCATTCTATAGGAAGGGTATATGAAACTCACGAATATCCTATGGAAGAGTATTGGAAACTCAGTCACCTGTTGTAAAATATGGTTGTGCTCGCGATGCGTGGTCGGGAGTAGGACATCCACTACTTGCACCGTTGCTGGACATCTTCTTCCTCCACCCGAAATACCGGGTCTCCTTCTAGTTTCAAGTGTCATAAATAGACGCATGGGAAGAATAAATTGTTTGGAGAAAATCGTCTTACCCCTTAGGGCTGCATCCTTCTCATTATATAGGGATTGAATACCCTATTATTAGTATCCTAATACAATTTTAACTTTCTAATAGAATTAGAGTTCCTAAGTTAGAGCTAACTTTCTAATACAATTAGAGTTCCTAAGTTATAGCTAACTTAATGATACAAGTTCCTAGATTGACACCCCCCTCAAATTGATGCAGGGGGAGTCATAAAGCATAAATTTGGAAACCAGAAACTGATATCGAGGCTGACAAAGTCCTTTGGTGAAGATGTCAGCAAACTGAAGGTCAGTAGGGACATGAGGTAAAGAAATGACATTACGCTTCAATTCATCCGAAAAAAGTGACAGTCCACCTCAAAATGTTTGGTGCGTTCATGAAAGACAGGATTTTCAGTGATCCTGATAGCCCCAGTATTATCCGCATGCAAGGATGTAGAAGATGGTTGTGCAAATCCAAGTTCCTAAAGAAGTCCCCGTATCCATAAGATTTTGAAACATGCAGAACACATTGCCCTATATTCTGTCTCTGTAAAGGATAGAGAAACATGTTCTTGTTTCTTGCATTTCCGGGAAATTAAAGAATTGCCAAGATACATGCACCAACTAGTAGTAGATCGACGAGTATCCTGACAGCCCGCTGAGTCAGCCGTCTGCATAAGTGGTCAACTGAAGAGGATTATCCTTGGGATAATATAAACCACGAGTGATAGTACCCAACAAATATTGGATAATGTGCTTGAGAGCAGTCAGATGAAGGTGTCTAGGAGATGTCATGAATTGGCTCACAAGATTAACATCATATGATATGTCTAGGCGAGTGATGGTGAGATAGACTAGGTTGCCCACGAGGCGCTTGTAAGTATGTGGATTAGGAAGAAGGTCACCATCATCTTTACTCAATTTAAGGTTGACCTCTACAAGTGTATCAACTGGCGAAGATTCATGTAGATCAACGAGCTTCATAAGATCAGATGTGTATTTGTGTTGATTGAGAAACAGGCCTTTGGGAGATTGATGCACTTCTAATCCTAAAAAAATAATGTAAAGGGCCCAAATCCTTCATATGTAAGTAATCCCTAAGAGAAGCTTGGATAGACTTGATCATACTATCATCAGTGCCAGTGATAATAATATCGTCAACATGCACAAGTAGAACGGTAACACTAGTAGATGTTCTTTGCATGAACAAAGACGGATCGTAAGAGCTCTGAGTAAAGCCACTCGTGCATAAACGCCCCCTAAAAATTTCAAACCATGCCCGAGGAGCTTGCTTTAGACCATAAAGAGATTTCCGGAGGCGATAGACATAATTTTTAGATGGAGAGGTGATGCCCTGCGATATTCTCATATAGACCTCTTCTTTTAAATCCCTATGAAGAAATGCATTTTTGACATCCATTTGATATAACGACCAAGGTTTTGATGTAGCAATGGCGAGAAGTAACCGAACAAATGTCATTTTTGCCATAGGTGCAAACGTCTCCTCGTAGGCAATGCCATATTCTTGCCTGATTCCGAATGCCACAGGTCTAGCTTCGTGTCTAACTAAGGAGCCATAAGATTTAACTTTGATGGAGAAGATCCATTTGCAATCGATTGGTTTAACTGCTGAAGGACAATCCACAATGTCCCATGTTTGATTCCGATCTAAGGTGTCTAATTCCGCCTTCATAGCCTGGTTCCAATTATCATGTTGTACTGACTGCAAATAAGAACTTGATATAGAAACAAAGGAAAATGGTTGTCATCAAGGAAGTGTGGGTAAATCAGTACCGCTTAGGTGGTTTAGAAGTTCTAGAGGAGCGACGCAGGATATGATGAGTTGTGGAACCAATTGCCGGCAGAGGATCAGGAGGATGGGCATCTACATGGTAGGTTTTTCCCGACGATGATAAACAAAGTCAGGATTAAACCTAGTAACAATTGTTTTATTCGAAAAACCCGGTAAGAGAGCGGGAGAAGAGGGATGAGGACAAGCAATTGAGTTTGAAATTGAGTTTGAAAGAAATACTGGTTTTCAAAGAAAATAACATTACTAGAAACCCTAATGCGACGACCAATGGGGTCGTACACAAAACCTTTTTGATTGGCGGCATAACCCAAAAAAGCACACCTGCGAGATTGAGCGTTTAATTTTGTTCGTTCTATGGGAGGTAAATGAACGAAGCAAACACATCCAAAAGTATGTAGATGATCAAACAGAGGATGATGACCAGACAGTTTAAAATGCGGTGTTAATTGAGCAATGGTATGAAATGGAAGATCGTTTATTAAATGGACTGTAGTGGTGAGAGCTTTTTCCCAAAAACATGGAGGGACTGATGATTCAATCAGTAGGGTTTAAGTAACATTGAGGATTTGCCTGTTTTTCCGTTCTGCAACTCTATTTTGTTGAGGAGTATACGGATAGGTACGTTGAGAAATGATTCCTTTAGTTTTTAGAAAATATTGAAAATCATTGGAAACATACTCTCCCCCTGAATCTGAGTGCAAAGTTTAAATGCATTTTGAAAATTGCGTTTCAACATAGTGAAGTAAAAATTAAAAAGCATTAAGAACATAAGACTTAGAATGCAATAAAAAAACACAAGTAAACCAGCTGTAGTCATCAATGAACGTAACAAAGTACTTGAAATGACCATGGGAAAGGTTGCTGTGAATTAAGTCAAAACATTCAGTGCTCCGTGTTGTGGAGTGAGGAAAAGGTAGAGTTTTTACTTTTTCCTAATTTACAAGCATCACATTCAAAAGAAGCAAAATCAAAAGGTTTATTTAATAATCTAGATTTGAATAAAGTAGACATCGTAAATGCATTTGGATGACCGAGTCTATTTTGCCACAACCGAGATCTATTCTGAAGAAAAAAAAAAAAAAAAACAAAACAACTGGTGTAAAAATTTGTTTTGAGTAAATGTAGAAACTGGGAAGGAAAACGCTTAGGCCCCCTCGTGATCACTTCCCCCGACTCCGAGTCTCGCACAATACAACCAGAAGAAGAAAATGAAACATTGTAATTATTCTCAACAAGTTGTCCTACAGAATTCAGATTTGTAGCAAGATGAGGAGACACTAAAACATTGGCTAATGGTAAGGGGCCAAAGGTATCACCAACAGAGGTGATTGGAAGATGGTCTTCGTTTGCAGTTTGAACAGTAAGGGTACCAGTGGAAGGAATAACATTTTGTAAGTTGGTGGGTGAAGAGGTCATATGGTTACTTTCTCCAAAATCTAAGTACCATGTATGAGACAGAGACAAGTCAGTACCTGAGATGTTCATAGAGGCCAAGGCATTGAGTATCATTTGATTTACCATATCAGAAGTGAGAGGAGCTGGGGATGCATAGTGTGATGAGGAACCAGGCTGGGAAGCATAATCATACTATGATGGGAGCCACTGAAGTCAGAGGTTGCATTTTGTTGAGAGGTCGCTGTGTAAGCACTAGGAGCAGAATCTACTGTATAAGTACCAGGAGCTGATGGCGTATAGTTGCGGGAAGTATAATTGCGACCCTTCTTCCGACAATCTTCAATAACGTGACCAATGGCTTTACAAACCTACAGATCTTTGCTTTGCACTGGTTTGCAAAATGACCATATTTTTTTATAGTTATAGCACTGAACTTTATTGATGTCCTTGGAAGGTGGTCTGGTGGTAGTAGCATAGGCAAGTGGAGCCTCATCAGATCTTAGTTGTTCCATAGAAGTTTTAGTAACCAGACGTGGTTCTTCCAGCAGAAGTTCTTGAAGGTAGTCTCATACTCCAGACGAAGTTTAATGAGAAACTGGTCCCGATGGCTATTTTGTTGTAGAGGAAGGAGTTTGGGTAACAGTGCTTTAGACACAATGGCAAACTTGATCTCATCATATTCAGACCAATGTCTTCGAAACCCATTGTAATATTCTTGGATGGACAAGGTGCCTTGAGTAAACTAAGAGATGTCAAGCTCTAATTGAAATTGGCGAGCAGCATTGCCTTTCTGATAAATCTTTTTAAGGTAGTCCCACATCTCACGGGCAGTTTTTGAAGGTTTCAGGTTGTTTTCAAGGTTTCAGGTTGAGGATAAAATGCGGTTCAACAGAGCCTAGTAACCAAGTTTTGATTTTATCATCCTTAGTTTTCCAGGATGAAATCTTTTTGTCATCATCCTTCGGTTTACTTTTAGACCCATCAATATATCTCCACAGTTCTTTTCCTTCTAAGTATATTTGAAACTGGAAGGCCCGCGATGATAATTTTTTCCATCAAAATTGACAAGGGCAATTTAAGACTTTTCCATAATAGCAGACTAGTAAGTAATTAGGGATGCAGTATGTGGGACCTGCCAAGTGATAACAAGGAGGACGAGCAGCAGCAGGGCACGTATTCAAAAAAGCAACAAGTACAAAAAACAAACTACTAAAAATAGGACCTGAAATCTACTCAGCAAGCAGCAAGAACCAGAAATCTACTCAGAAAATAGAACCAGAACTGTTCCCAAAACAGTTGTGTGAGACAGCAACTGTGAACAACCCAAAACAGCCCAGAATATTGCCTGATGACCCTGCACAGATGTTGGGTTTTTTTCGTGGGCCCCACCAGATGATCAGAGTACAGATCTGATGTTGGGGATGAGGGCACAGAATGTGTACGCTAGTGATGGAAGAAGTTTCAGCCGAAACAATCATGATCCTTGATTTTGGATGGCTGACCTGAAATCAGAGGGAGAAAATTGAATTTCCACAGAATGAGATAGAAGGCCTACCTCGGATGGGAAAAAAATTCCTGAAAAATCACCACAATTACTAAGAAGTCCAGTCGACCAACATGGGCTGGTTCTGCAGAGGTGCTGCAGATGATCTCAGGTGGGATCTGATATGATCTGGGATGATCAGAGATACACCGAAGGCTTCTAGACGTGGAAGGTGTGAGGGAGGATCTACAGGTCCTTGTAGCTTGAAGAAACTAGAGCACTAGGGCACATAAAGTAGCCGTCGACCATAGGCTCTGGTACCATGTCATAAATAGACGCATGGGAAGAATAAATTGTTTGGAGAAAATCGTGTACGCCTTAGGGTTGCATCCTTCTCACTATATAGGGATTGAATACCCCATTATTAGTATCCTAATACAATTCTAACTTTCTAATACAATTAGAGTTCCTAAGTTATAGCTAACTTTCTAACACAATTAGAGTTCCTAAGTTATAGCTAACTTAATGGTACATGTTCCTAGATTGACATCAAGCAACAATATTCTCTTAGGGTTTTCTCTTCCAAAGAAGGATAAAGGAGGAAGTCGAATGAACCAAATAAGGGGTTGAAGGGATACATATCGACTGGAGGTGGAGTTCTACTAGGACTGCCATGCGCATGAAGGAATCCAACTAGGAAACCTTGCACAAGTCTTTCCTTGGCTTAAGGTTGACGCACACAGCAAGCGTCCTTGGGTTTGACCTCTATTATGATATAATCTTCTAAAAAGGCTCCACCATTCTATTACATAAAGTAAATAAAAAACTATAGGTCAAAGGGTCCCATCTAGGTTCCTATTAATTTCTTACCAAGCCTAGGGTCCACGAATAATAACAAATAATGAAATTTCTAGGGCTCTAGCCTTCACCAAAAAGGGGTGCGCCCAACCTTAGTCCATACATGGTTCGGGATTTTACACAAGCAGGTGATGGATCATTTAATTTAGGACCTAATTGTTAGCACCAGCTGACCCACAAGCCCATGTACAATAGGTCCATAGGCGCATTCTCATACATCACGTGGGATTAGTTGACCAATCTGTTTATATTCCCTTTCCATGTATAAAGATTGTATCATATATTCTTTATATTCTTTCCACGTACATAGATTGTAAATGGCTTGATTAAGGCTAGTAGTCTTTATAAATGAAGCAAGGAGTGATCGACTGGATCATCCAATATTCCAAAGTCTTCTCTCATTCTAAAGTTCTGTAACTGTCATGGTATCAGAGCCCTTCTGATAAATCTTTCTTCTTCTAGCTTTTCACTTCGACTCTTTTATCGAATCTTGGTGGTATAACAGTCATTGGCACCCTGCTTGTGACTGTTCGTGCATTTTTTAACATAGTTTTCGTCAACATCTTGAAGTCTGATCACGTGGCCCACCTCTGTTGCCTCCTCCGATCTGCGCAGGTTCATCAAGACATCAATCTATCTTGTTCGACAGTTGATTCAGAGATTTGTGGACTTTTTTTGACTCAGCAGAGAATTCTGGAAACTGATTTGGGTTCTGGGAACCTTTCTCGTTAGCAGTTTGGAGCAACTCATGAGCATATCATCCTATCTTGGTCGACCACTCATCTTGGATTTCTTGGACATTTTTTCAGAATTTTTGACTCATCAGAGGTAGGATTTCTGATCGATTTAGTGGTTTCTTGTTTTGGTGCACAAGTTTTCATCAATTGCACACAAAATCATGGATCTGTAATTGTTTGAAGTGAAACTTGGTTAGCCTTGACGGAAAAAGGGATTACTGGACATCCAACGGATCTGATTGTTCATCAGATCATCTACTGGGCCCCACTTTCTCCATTGGAACCAAGAACCAAGGTAGTCAGACCTCTCTTTTTTTGTGAAAAAAAGGTTGACAGACCTGTTTCTGAGATCTGATCCTCTAGGGCCCACCAGAGATCCATGCCTGCTGCTCTTGTAATCCAGCCTGGAGATACACCAAATTTCTCTCTAGGAAAGACCAATTTCTGATTTGAGATCAGATTCTTCTGTGAGCCCATCTAGGGTCACCATCACCTGATTCTGGGACTCTTGGAAATCCTTTTCTGCAACATATTTTCTACTGTTCTTTGCTGATTGAATTGAGCCAGCTACTAGAGTGCTCATCATGGACAAAAGTGAACTTTCACTGGTTAAGTTTAATGGGACCAATTATACACCATGGGCCTTCCAATTTCAGATATACCTTAAGGGAAGAGAATTATGGGGTCATGTAGATGGGACTGATCCAAAAGCTTTAGAGGATGTAAAGACAATCTCCAAATGGGAAACCAAAGATGCTCAAATAATGACTTGGCTTCTAGGGTCGGTGGATCCACAATACATCCTGAATCTCAGACCCTATGAAATAGCAAAAGGTATGTGGGACTATCTAAAATAGGTATATCAACAGGATAACTCTGCACGACGGTTCCACTTGGAACATGAGCTTTGTTAGTTTACTCAGGGGACGATGTCCATTCAAGAATATTACTCATTTTATTCGCTTATGGAGAGATTACTTACTCCAGTCTATCTGATGCCTTGATTGTGGTGGTTCAAAACATTCATTCCATTAGTCAAAAGGATCAGTTTTTGATGAAACTTAGATCTGAATTTGAACAAGTACGTTCAAATCTGATGAGCCAGGTGCCCCCCCACCCCCCCCCCTGCCCCCCCTATTGATTCTTGCTTAAGAGAGCTCCTTCATGAGGAACATCTTACAACCTAGGTTGCTCTTCAACAAGCTATTTCTGCCGGTCCAATGACTGTTGCCTATGTTGCACATTCCAAACAACAATACAGAGATATGACCAAAGTACAGTGTTATTGTTGTCAGAAGTATGGACATGTTGCCACTCAATGCAATAAAAATTCCTGCTCTTATTGCAAACACAAGGGCCATGTTCTTCCTGAATGTTGGCCCTGTGCTCAGGCTTCCTCTCAAAAGGCCAATTTGGCAACCCTGGATGCATCTTCTTCTGTATTGAGTCCTGCTGCCAATACAATGATGCCTGCTTAGCCTGCTTCTTCATCCTCTCTTACCCTGAAATGGTTCAACAGATGGTCATAAATGCCTTTTCTGCTCTTGGCCTCTCAGGTAAAACAAAAAATTCAACCTCTACCTGGTATCTGGATTTGAGGGCTTCGAATCATTTGACCCTCTTCTAATAATTTATCTCATTTAAAGCCTTATGATGGAAATCTCTGAATCAATACAGTAGATGTTGACACTATACCCATTACTACCATCGGTGAGATCTCACATCCCTTACCTTTGAGTCTTGTTTTTCTTTCTCCACATTTATCTACCAATTTCTTATCTGTTGGACAACTAAGCCTTATGATTGAAATCTCTGAATCAATACAGCAGATGCTGACACTATACCCATTACTACCATCGGTGAGATCTCACATCCCTTACCTTTGAGTCTTGTTGGACAACTAGTTGCTGACACTATCTCCTTTTCTCATTCTGGTTGTGTTATACAGGATCAAGCATCGGGGAAGGTGTGGCCGTCTTTTTCCGCTACAACTATCTACACAAGATAGGAATTTGGTTGCCTTTGCCTTGTTTTCTGCTTCTAGTTCAAATAAGAGCCAATTATGGCACAATAGATTAGGCCATCCTCATTCTCGTTCTTTGTTGTCTTTGTTTAAATCTGGTTTGCTACATGATAATAAATTTTCTCTTAAGGATGTTTCTTTTAATTGTTGTAGTTGTAAAATGAGCAAGAGTAGTACTCTTCCTTTTCCCATCAGTACCTCTTTATCATTGAAATGTTTTGATCTTGTTCATAGTGATATATGGGGTATAGCACCTGTCATATCACATTCTCATTTTAAGTATTTTGTCACATTCATTAATGATTATAATCGCTTTACATGGATTTATTTCTCGCATTCAAAATCTAAGGTGTTTGCTACTTTTAAAATTTTCTTAGCTTATGTGGAAAATCACTTCTCTATGTCCATTAAAACACTTTGCACAGATCCCGGTGGTAAATACGTTTCTAATGAGTTATAGATTTTTTTGCAAAACAAAGGGATAATTTCTAAAAAATCATGTCCTTATACACTCCAACAAAATGGTGTGTCTGAGAGGAAAAACAAGCACCTTTTGGACATTGTTCAGTCACTCTTCGAATCTCTATCCTCAGCAGTTCATGTTATAAATAGGCTACCCTCACCTCGTATAAAAAATGAAACACCTTGTTTTGGTTTATTTCATAAGCATCCTATTTATTCTCATCTCCATACTTTTGGGTGTGTAAGTTTTGTTTGTTCAAATGTTTTGTTCTTCTTCCCCCAGTTGAACGAACAAAAATATCTGCTCAATCCTCTAAGTGTGCCTTTTTAAGTTATGCGAATGACCAAAAGGATTTTTCTGTTATGATAAAGAGGTAAAACGTATCTAGATTTCTCGTAATGTTGTGTTTTTTGAAAATTATTCTTTTTTCCAACATCATCCAAATCATGATACATCTACTGTGATTTCGCTTGTTCCTGACTTCGGTGATACAAGTGTTCCACCTACAGAAAATATCAAGCCTATACTTGTGTATGAAAGGTGTGGACGGGAAAATACTATAGCGCCTGAGCCTCATGATATGTCAACTTACTCAGCACTTGACCCAGCTCCTCCTCTAGACATCTCCAAGTCAGTCCCTCTTCGTCGATCATCTAGGATTTCCCTCCCCTCCGGATCGGTTTGGTTTCACCCATATATCTTTACTTGCTACTCTGTCTTCTGTTCATATACCTAACCATTTTTCCCAAGTAGTGCAACATGAGTGTTGGCGTCAGGCCATGCAGGAAGAACTTGACGCACTCAAAGTGATTCACACATGGGATGTTGTTCAATGTCCTCCGTCAATCAAACGCATTGGATGTAAGTGGGTTTACTCTATAAAGCTACATCCTAATGGTACTGTGGCCCATTATAAGGCTCAATTAATGGCACTTGGCAACCGTCAGGAGTATGACATTGACTATGATGAGACATTTGCTCCGATCGGCAAGATGACAACTGTGCGTACAATTCTTGCTATTGCAACATCACGCTCATGGCCTCTTTATCAGATGGATGTCAAGAATGCCTTCCTCCACGGAGATCTTAAAGAGGAAGTGTACATGCATCTTCCTTAAGGATTTGATTATACTTATAAAAATGAGGTGGCACGGCGCTTCTTGTATGGACTCAAACAAGCACCCAGGGCTTGGTTTGACAAATTTCATTCTACTCTACTTCACCTTGGATTTGCTGAAAGTCCCTATGATCCTTCACTATTCATGAATAAAACTGCTCAAGCTACCACTATACTTCTAGTATATGTTGATGATGTCATCATCAAGGGCACTCACAGTACCATGATCCATAGTATTCAATCCTGACTTTAAGCCGCATTCCATATGAAAGATCTGGGTCCATTAACATATTTCTTGGGACGAGGTTCGACAATCTAGGAAGGAACTGTTTTTACATCAACATTTCAAGCCGCATTCCATATGAAAGATCTGGGTCCATTAACATATTTTTTGGGACTTGAGGTTCAATAGTCTAGGAAGGGACTGTTTTTACATCAACATAAGTATGCTACTGACCTCATTGACCTTGCTGGCCTAAATGATGCCATACTTGCGGACACTCCACTAGAAGTCTATGTGAAGCTCCGGAAAGATGATGGGGATCTCCTATCCGATCCACCTTCTACAGACGCTTAATTGGCAATCTGGTCTACTTGGCCATCACTAGGCCAGATATCTCATATGCTGTGAATGTTGTTAGTCAATTCATGATAGCACTGCGGCATCACCCAAGGTTACAAAATACGGACTCGGCCGACAGAGAAGTGAAAAAAAGGGGGGGAAAATTGTTTTTCTCCTTTTTTATTCCCTCCATCCATCCAATCCATCCATATATATAGTTTTACTCTCTTCATTGATCATTTTCGTACGTTAATTAAGGATAGAATAATAACATAATTGTAAGCCCTTTTATACTTTAATTGCAATTAAAATTTAAAAATAAAGAGTAGAAAATTCAATATACATGTTTCCAACTTTCAATATCCACTCTCAAGTCTCAATTATCAAGTCAACTAGTAAGATCAATCATCAAAGATGTAACTAAGCTTCAAATTTCAATTATATTTATAGCTTATAAAAGTGTAAAACCTTACCTTAGCTCTTTCTTCTTAAAATTTAAATACTAATCCCATGTTGAATGCCTTGCGGGTTCTAGATCTTCATCTTCGTCATTATTTTGACTTTGATGATAGTATTGAGCAACATCAAAATGAAAGAACCCTTGCCCCGCTCTTGGAGTTATAGGACCTTCTCCATAGTTTGATGATGGAGCCATAACTTGAAGTTGAGGATATGCATAAGGTGGTTGCACTTGTGGGGGTGTGGCCATGGGTACTAGTAATACTCCATACTGTTGTTGCCGATTCCCATGCGAAGGACCACGTATCCACCATACTGCTGCAGCTGCCCATACTTTGATGAAGGATCATGGTGTGAATGTCCATATTGTTGCCCATACCCGTATGAACTATCAGAACTTGTGATCCAAGGGCTTGATGCCATTTGATGCGGCTGAGGATATTCATCCGATGGCTCATTTCCTTCACCTCTGCCCCACCCACGTGACCCACCAACAGGCTCACTTGGCCATAATATACATTAATGTTGTCATCTCCACCACCACCACCATCACTACCTTCGTATGCCTCCTCGTTCTGGCCCTGTTCACCTCCTCATGAGTCACTCTTGCTAGAAGATGATGTTTTCTGCTGTTGTTCTTCTTCTTCATGAGTGGCCAACCTTTGGCTTTGACTTGTCTTTGCATGGGTGCTCTTATCCTTTGACTTTCGCCTGTATTGGAAAGTTGGGACACTTGAACCAGTTGGTTTTGATCTATCTCTAGCCCCAGTGACACGTTCTGAAGTAGAACGTGTCAACTCTGGCTCACGGTTATGACCACGTTGTGAGCCTTGCGATGACGAGCCTTGCGTTGACTGTTCTACACAATCAAAATAATGGTCTCTTATTCTTACCATTTACCGAAACATATTATCAATAATTAGTTTTACAAGAAAAGGAGTGGAAAATATTATTATTACACAATACACATACAAGCATAGATCTAGAGTTAGAACCATAGGCATAGATCCATGTTAGCTACACTCCCAAAATAATAGTCTCATACAAAAAATATAAATCAATAATGAAAATGAATTCGGATTTTTATTTTTATTTTTATTTTTTTAAATTACATCATAATCAAGATTCAAGAAAATCACATTCTTTTAACCAAACAATAGTTGAAATATCATCTACAAACAACCCACACATGTAATCATCTATTCTACATAATTTAAGAATGTCAAATGCAAAAAATCCATATTATTAATAATTATTTTTACAAGAAAAGGTATAGAAAATATAATTATTACACATTCAAGCATAGATCTAGAGTTAGAACCATAGATCCATGTTAGCACTCCCAAAATAATAGTCTCATACAAAAAACATAAATAAATAATGAAAAAGAATTCGGATTTTATTTTATTTTATTTTTAAATTACATCATAATCAAGAAAATCACATTCTTTTAACCAAACAATAGTTGAAATATCATCTACAAACAACCCACACTTGTAATCATCTATTCTACATAATTTAAGAATGTAAAATGCAAAAAATCCATATTATTAATAGTTATTTTTACAAGTAAAAGTAAGGAAAATATTATTATTGCACATATATGCATAGATCTAGGGTTAGAACCATAGATCCATGTTATACACACCAAAAATAATAATTTTATACAAAAAATATAAGTAAATATTAAAAAAAATTCAGATTTTAATTTTTTTTAAAAATGACCCAAAAATTAAAAAAAATGCATTTTTAGAAAAAATAATGGTCCTTTAAACCATCTTCAAGCAATATCTTCATCTTAGCATCTTCCCTAAACCATATATGCATGTAGAATCCAGAAAACATACCTCAAAGTTGAGAAATCAAAAAACCCTCTTTGATGTGAATAGTGGTTGGATCCTTTGGTAGGCTTGATCTTTCAAAATGTGGATGGATTTGAGGATGTTAGATGCTAGAAACATAATTTGGAGGCAGTTTTCTTCTATCTCCAACAAGGAGAAGGAAAAAAAAAAAGGAATGAAATTAGGGTTTTAAAGGGCCTTTAAAGTCCCCACATCGTCGGGCATGGGACTCGGCCAAGTCCCATTGTACCTGTACCGAGTCCAGTGGACTCGACTTGCCGAGTCGACTGGGACTCGGACGATTTTTAAATCCCTGGCATCACCATATGGTTGCTATCAAACGTATCATTCAGTACATTCTTGGTTCTCCGACACGAGGATTGTTTTTTCCGGTTGGCACACCACTTACACTTAATGCTTATTCTGACGCCAACTGGGCAAGTTGCTTGGATACTCACAGATCCACCACGGGCTAGTGTATGTATTTGGGTGAATCGCTCATTTCTTGGAAATGCAGAAAGCAAGAAAGGGTCTCAAGATCTTCCACTGAATCTTAATATCATGCTATGTCCTCTGCCTGTTCCGAGATCCTTTGGCTTCGTGGCTTACTTATAGATCTTGGTTTTCCTCAGACCTCAGCTACCCCACTTCATGCGGACAATACTAGTTCCATCCGTATCACAGAGAATCTAGTTTTTCATGGACGCACAAAATATATTGAGGTAGATTGTCATTTTATTTGAGATGAATATGAACACGAGGTCATTAGTCTTCCACATGTTTCGAGGGAACTCCAACTTGTAGACATCTTCACAAAAGGATTGCCTAGGCCACGCCATGAGTTCTTGGTTCGCAAATTGTTACTGTTTGACCAGCATCAATTTGAAGGGGGATGTTAGCGCCAGTTGACCCACAAGGCCCATGTACAATAGGCCCACATGCCCATTCTCATGCATCACGTGGGATTAGTTGACCAATCTGTTTATATTCCCTTTCCATGTATAAAAGATCGTATCAGATATTCTTTCCACATACGTAGAATGTAAATGCCTTGATTAAGGCTAGTAGTGTTTATAAACGAAGCAAGGAGTGATCGACAGGATCATCCAATATTCCAAAGTCATCTTCTCCATCCTAAAGTTCTGTAACTGTCACTAAATGGTTCCCTCATACATAAAAAATTCTCTCGAATATCCTATCATCTATGTAGCACGTGTGGGGCTGAAACAAATCGCTGAGTTTTTAGTAATGTCTCTAAGTCTAAACTGCAGATGACTGGATCTATTTTCAAACATATTGATTTTCAGTTTTGTTCAGCAAGAAGAGGTCTTCAGATTCCCCCAGTGTGCAGCCATGGAACTCATCGCACATTCCTGGGGTGTTTTCCTCTTCTCCTACACAGCTACCCCAGTCAATGCATATCCTTCTTCAGCTAGGAGCCCATGGCCTAGCTGGGATGTCTCGTGTTGACTAACACAGCTGAGCCCTTTTTGCATCCTATAAATCTTCCTGTTTTGCCTTCCCATGCTGCCCTAGAAATCTACTTGCTCAGTCTAAACCTTGTCTTGACGAACATATCTGCTACCAACCTTCAGATCTAAGGTCCTTTGGGCTGTGGATTTTCCTTACTTACCAACCCTCACAACTTTAGATTAAAGGTCCGGATTGTAGGTCCAGGTTTGTTTGGCTGTCGTTCAGTTATCCTGTTTTGGTTACCTTTGTTGTCATCTGCTGCTGGTTGCCCTATGTCTTTGACATAACTGGTCGCCTTACCAGGATGCAAGAGTTTGGGATTCTCCCTTCTTATTGTCCCTTTACAGTGTATGTTCTTCTTTCCTTTGTGATTAATACATGATACAGCCTCGGATCCATGATTGAAAGTGAACCAAATCTCCACTAAAGGGTTTTGGCTGACTCCACAAAGGATTCAATTATAGAGACCAAACTCCAAAGTGGATTGGCCGAATCTACAAAAGGGATTCAATAGACAAGCATTCTCAAACCAGAGAAAAACTCATATAACACATTTTTATTGAATAATGGAAGATATCTTCCCAATGGGGGTTTACTTATATAGGATGGCATGGGACGTTCCTTCCTAAGTTAGAATTCCCATTCCTAAATTTTCTTTAATAATGAAAGAAACTAAATCTATTAAATAAAACCATCCAACTCATAATAAACCCCTTTATTTAAAGACTTCTAAATATGTTAAATTAATAATTAACCGAATAAGCCTGTTGAGCTTCTGCGTTGGGCCCAATGTGCTGGTCGACCCATGGTCTGGTGTACATTAATGCATACTTACCATTGAAGAGAAAAAAAGGTCCTCTCACCCATTTTTCATGGATAAGTAAGGACAAAACCGAAACTGAGAGTAGTATAAATCACATCATAAGATTTACTTTATTAAAAATATATAATCCACTCATTCGAATTAATTGTGGCGTGGTATTGCCTTTCTATTGAATTTGAATTTTGGTTTTCTCAACTAGGATAAGTTTTTTAAAGAATGGTTCCTCGTGTTTATTGAGCTAGGACCTATCTCCTAAGGGGAAAATGCCTCGACCATCACGTGAGTTGTGTGGTTCAGTGGTTGGCTCCCAACCTGGAGATAACATGACTTAAATTTCAATGGTTATTATCTTAACCTGTCTTGCTGGAATCCACAGAGCTTGTAGGGATCGGTGCTGATACTTTCAGTTATTCTGAACTGAAGACTGCCACTGAAGAGTTTAGTCCCAGAAATAGATTGGGAGAGGGAGGATTTGGGCCTGTATATAAGGTGAGCCTCTCTCTCTCTCTCTCTCAGTTGCGATGAATAAAATTTATGTGCTTATCATATCATTTAATGAAGTAATTATGTGTAACCAAACTTACATGAACATGTGCATGCAAGAAAACAACCATTCACATATCCATTCATAAAGTGCTCTATTTTCTTCATCGGTCATTGTGTAATTGGTTAAGGTAGGACTGAAAGTGATACATACTTGTGAACTTGATCCCTAGACCTGCTTGACAAGAATGCTACTCACATTGTTGGCTATGAAATATTTATTTCTATTAACTTGTGGTATCTTATAGGGTGCACTTTCAGATGGGAGAGTAATCGCAGTAAAGAAACTCTCAGTAGCAACTCACCAAGGAAATAGTCAGTTTATGACAGAGATTGCTACTATATTAGCTGTTCAACATCGCAACCTTGTGAAGTTGTATGGATGCTGCATTGAGGGAGATAGGAGGCTCTTGGTTTATGAGTACCTTGAAAACAAGAGTCTTGATCAAGCACTATTCGGTGTGAGTCCATTCCTTTTCTTTTCCTAGTTTGAAACAACGTACTTTAATTTAACTACACTAGCCACCTGACATTCTAATACTCCCTTCTGAGAAGTAACTTGTTTGCTTTGGTGGTACCTGTAATCACAACCATATTGAATATTGGCAAAGAAGATTATTATCCTCCCTATTGTGCATCTTAAATGCATTGAAAATCTGAGTAAACAGAATTTGGTTTGCTTTCATTTTATCCATTCCTAACCCATAAGATTATTGGTACCAATCATCAATATTGATTTGCAAGGGAAAAATAGATGTGAGTAACTCATCTTATGTGATTTTAGATTCCCTTTTCACCTAAAAACTGAAGGGAAATGGATAACCAACCATTTGGTCAGATAGATTGCATTTCTTCAAATCTATTCTTGACTGTGACAGAACTTAGAATGGGAGAAGAAAAGTTTGGAAAATTGGATGGATCCCTTGGTCGATCCTTGCTCCATTTTATTATCTCTTTCAGCCTTAATCAAGGCAATTACAACCCAATACAATCTATGTATATGGAAAGTAAATATATTACAAGGCTATGATAATGGAAAGAGGATATGTTACAGTAAGATTGGTCAACCTAAATTATCCCACATGATGGGTCAGTGTGCACATGGAGTGGGCCTAGTGGGTTTTGTGGGCCAGCTGGTGTTAACAGCTACTTCCATCCATGTCCTCCATGGGCTACCCATCTTCCTTGGTTGGTCATCAACCTGTGTAGAATTTATTGAAAGAGGTACAGATTACGGGCAAGTGCAAGGTGCTTCCTTACATTGGGCATGTATGAGTAGGTAATGAATTCCCTTTGGCATTTCCTTTATTCTTTTCCAATATCAAAAAATTATTAGACCATGTTTGTGTTGGCTAGTTTCCTATGGATTTAAAAGCAAATAGATGCAAATGATATGGTTGGTTTGGTTGAAAATTTAGGAGTTATATTTCTCTACACTTGCACTGCTAAATATGATGAGATGGACGTACATAATTTATCCTCTATAGTATAGTAGTATAGTTCAGATTAGTAATACTCCTTATGCTTTCATCTCAAAATCTCCCCTTATTTTGCAATCTAATAGTTCATGCCCATTCCTATCAATATAGGAAAGAGAAGTTTACATCTCAACTGGCCGGCGCGCTATAACATATGCTTGGGAACAGCAAGAGGTCTGGCTTATCTTCACGAGGAGTCTAGGCTCCGAATAGTACATAGAGATGTTAAAGCTAGCAATATTCTACTTGATGCTGATCTGGTCCCTAAGATTTCAGATTTTGGTCTGGCCAAGCTATATGATGATAAGAAGACACACATCAGCACCAGGGTTGCAGGAACAATGTAAGAATCATCAACCTTTTTTTTTTTTTCATTTTACAAGAGACTCAAACTCACTTACCCATACACACTACACCATGTCTCTAGCCAGCTTAGCAACAGCTGGGGACATCATCAACCATCAGCCATTTTGATTTACCTCCTTTCTAAGGCTTTTTGAATACACAAATTTCGAAGCAGATAGAACATTATGGTGGAGGGAGGGTTTTATGTTTTGAGGTTTTAGGAATGTGTAGTAATCTGAAATCATATTCACCTGGATCATGGTTTAAAATTGTGGCTGCGAGTATAAGGGCATTATTTGGAAAACCTAGGAATTATTGAATGTCCTATAAAATAAAAGAAGCACAACAATTCAATATCCTCCTATATAGGCCCTGGCCAAATTCACTCTAATTGGAGATTGACCCACTTTTGGATTGATTAGTTTTATAAATATGATTAATCTAGAAGTGGGTGCCTACAATTAGAGTGAACTTTTCCCAGGGTCCATGGATGAATATTGTGGTCAAAGTCATTGGTGCGTTTGATCCAATATGGTGTGAATTTTTTCGACCCAAAATTCTTTTGTAAAAATATCAAAAAAATCTAGAATATTGAAAAATGTTAGAATTTTTTTCATTAGTACACACTATAAAATCAAAATATCGCAACCCTAAGTAGTTGTAGAGCCAGAATTTTCTTACAGGGGCTAGGCAATTGGTTTTCCATTAACAATGGAAAAAAAACTATTATTTATTTTTATAAGATTTCAATTGAATTTATTGAGAAAATGAATTAATAACCTTTAATAGATGAATATATACGAAATTATTAAAAGTTGTATGAATATAAATAGCTATACCTAACTTATCCATAGGAGAGGATTCCCACTTAAAGGTCATTTTTGTAAGATGCCATATACCATTCCAAAAGCTTAAACTGATAGGTGGAAGGCCTAAACAGGTATATGAAGGCATGCCACGCCTATTACTTGGGCGATGTGGGATAGGAGACTTTTCCAGCACTCCCCCTCACGTGCAGGCCCAACAGATTTCATGGATGGGCCTGTGTCACATGGGCTACACAAGAATGACAGGAACGGGACCTGCTCTGATACCATGTAAGATACTATATACCAACCCAAAAGCTTAAGCTCATAGGTGGAAGGCCCAAACAAGTTATGAAGACATGTCAAGCCCATTACTTGGGCAATGTGGGATGTAGGACTTTTCCAACAATTTTGACACTAATTTTATTATCACGATATTGTGTATCAAGCCCCATGTATCCAACTCCAACGTAAATTTTATTTGGATCTATAGACAAACGACTGCCCTATTCACACATCAAACAGCCTACCCGATGCACATTTGAGTCGATTGCCCCTCTTTGGCATTGCTTCAAGCTAATTCAGTTTCTAGCCACCCATAGTCTTTTGAGGTCATGGATCTAATTAATGGTTTGGAATTTGGATTTAGAGAATTCATTGAGTGGCCCATAATATCAAATGATGGACTAAGAGAGCTGAAAATGCCAACCTCCATTGGTTTGTCGTTGAGTATCAAGCCCCATGTATCCAACTCCAACGTAAATTTTATTTGGATCTATAGTCAAACGACTGCCCTATTCACACATCAAACAGCCTAGCCGATGCACATTTGAGTCGATTGCCCCTCTTTGGCATTGCTTCAAGCTAATTCAGTTTCTAGCCACCTATAGTCTTTCGAGGTCATGGATCTAATTAATGGTTTGGAATTTGGATTTGGAGAATTCATTGAGTGGCCCATAATATCAAATGATGGACTAAGAGAGCTGAAAATGTCGACCTCCATTAGTTTGTCGTTGCAACACTTGATGAAAAAACACAAAATTTCACCCCTCAAGACTTAAACGATTTTGATGATCAATGACTAGACAATAGACACCTCGTGATTAAGTTCAAACAATAATGGCATGATCCAATATCCATTGGTCGAAATTGTCCAAATATTGTTCACCTTATTTAAAAGGGGGGCCACTGTAAAGATAGCTTGATGAGGATTATCAATTTAGGGAAACAAAAAATGAAGAGCAGTCTTTTGATCTAAGGACTAGAAAAGTACATTCTACATGACACTTCCCTATAGGAGTTCCCTCTAGCGTCCAATTGTCAAGGAGTGTTTGGTGATGTGTAAGTCGTATGACTAACAAACCCATTTACCCTTTGCATGGAGGTTTTGTAAATACTATGGGACCTTTTTCTTGAAACTGCACTAAGCGGTACGCCCCTGCCCCTGTCCCTAAGGCACATCATCCTGTATCACTGTCTTGTCTGAAATTGTTTAAAGTTTGTTCAAAATTAAATAGATTTACTTGTATATATTAAAATAAGTAGAAATTTAACAAATTTTGTAGAATGCAACTATAATTATAATCTATCTATTCGTGGTAAGAAACAAGTACTCAATTAGAAAGCAAGTTGTGAATTTCAAATATGTTATAACTTTTTAATTTGAATAGTGCACTTACAAGAAGATTAAATAACATTAACATTAACATAAAGTAATGGACATTTACCTAAATTGGAGGAGGCTTGGATGTTTAAGAGGCAAAGTTCAATACCAGGTGCAGTGATACCCAGGCTCAACATCATTTTTTGGAGCTCATTAAATGGAAAGAAGCCTTGAGATGACGATGTCTCCATTGTAGATTGAGATGATTCGGGTTGTCATAATAATATCTGTGGGGGGCATACATAGTATAGTCAGATTGTAGCTGTACTCGGGCACCTCTCACAGCTGTGTTACTGGAACTATTGGCATTTATGGTGGCCAATCCAGGTAGTAGCCATACATGGCTTGTTTGTGGCCGACATCACCCCCATAAGTTCCTTTTCGTATTTCATAATTGCCACCACTAGTCTCTGCTTGAGGATTTGGCCTGTGAGAGACATGTCTTTCGTAGCCATGGCTTGAATCGATTTCAGTAACAGCAGGAAACTGTTCCACTAGCTTCATTTTTTGTTTTTTGGTTGGTTGGGGTGGGGTGTGTTGGGGGGGTTCAAAATTCTGATTTTCTTTAAACATCCATCCAATTCTGAAGTTTGAGTTGTGAGGGGTTCAATTCAATCAGTCATGTAAGATTGTTCAAATCGCATTAGAATATTTAAATCATACACCACATGACATGTTCATAAGCACAAGCATCAATTAACTTAAATTAAATAACTAATAATAATCCATAATTGTAATTGTCAACTAAAACGACCAACAATGGTCTTATTACAAATCCTCAAATAAAACTAAATCAAACTATTTAAGTAAATCTTTTGGGGAATTTATAATAGTCCAGAGCCTTATCCGTGTTCCAGTTAGCATCATCCCTTAGAAAATCTTCATGACTCCACCTGTTGCAGCGTCACTTGCAACCCTTTGAGTCTAGGGCACATAAGGAAATGAGAGAGATTGATCTCAGTTTTGAAACATTTCTCACATCCATTAATGTCCGAACTATTTTGTCAAACATCCTGATCTTTATTGTTCCCATTTCCATGTTCATCAATCCTGCATTGTTTCCCATAAGAATAGATCAACCAGCATAGGGTGTATAGAATCAAACATATCTCTACTCGCACTCTCGCGCACATAACTATACATGTGGTGACCGAAAGTGATTACTCGCCATCTAAGCCCGAGCTTTCTGACACACTTGATCGCTCCGGTTCTGATTCTTTTACTTTCTTCTCAAGTAATTCTGCTTCCTGCAATTCCTTTTAAGGTGACGATGTTTCTTGTAGTAATAGCACTAGAATTTGCCTTTTCCTTGCACTTTGGAGGATTACGTTTTTCAGATCCTTTAGTGCAGATCTTTTCTTTGCTCGACTCAAATCAGTTGTCATGTATAAGCTTTCAGGCTTTTGCCCAAAGTCCTAGAACAGTTTGTTGTTCATCTACTACATCAAGTAATACATCTTCCTGGAGGTTGTCATATGAAACTTGTCTTCCTCTGTTCCATATCTGTCCATTCATCAATGTCCTTTGTATGATTTCCTTCTTCCCAAACAAAGTTTTGACCAATCCTTACTGTCTCAAAAGGTCTTTACTCTTTGCTGCTATATCCTGAAGTTATTTTTTCTTGTTGAGTAACTCAAACTGGTACCTAATGTTTGAATCTATCAATGTCATTGTGAATCTAGTTATTTTTTTAATCTTCCCTTTCTTAATCTCCTAATTGCGAACTCCTTCCTATCACTGCGTAGTCTCACACTACTGTAGAGAAAAAATAGGTTTAAAATTGACTTCAGATACCTCCAGAAATTGCAAACAAATCTGGACCTCTGATTTGGTCAAACTACCTATGACCATATTGACATTATGAGCTGGGTTTATTGATGACGTCAGTAGTTCTAGTGTTTTCTGCCTTCCTGGATTAGGTTGTCTTGACTAGGATCTAGCCTGCTCCTTACCTAGGTTCAAGACCAGTTGCAAAACCCAGGGGTGGTGGCGGCCATTGTTGCATTGCTGCAACGTGCAGTTGCAATTACAGATGAAAAGTTGCTTGTGCCACCCATCCAAACCCTAGCCCAGCCTTGTTGTGTTGTGCCAGGCTGGCAGGGCCTTGGCCCAGCATGGCCTGCAATGACTGATCCAAGAATAGTCCAAGCATAACAGCCTAGCAGTGACCGAGTCCTTGCAAACTGCATGACCGAGTCCATGTCACGACCCTAAATCTGGGGCCCATGAATTTCGTGTCACTGCTATTTTGTATCTCAAAGCACATTCATAAGTAAAGTCAAATATGCCAAATAAGAATTCAGGGCATCCATTTAATAAATCTGAATCTGTACAATTAAGGTCTGAATAAAAATAAAAATACTAACAAAATCATCTAATATAAACGAATCAATAACTTAATAAATCTTGAAATGTATAAAGAAAACTAATGCAGGAAATGACAACCTATATTATACACAATAATCAAAACGTTACATATCTAGTTCTTCTATTTGTCACGCTGTCTTTTGTCCTCAACATGCTCATACCAAAAACCAACATCACCCTGTTCATCAAAAGCTCATTCTCTAGGTCTGGTTACCTGCTTCTCTTCTTAGTTTCTCTTCAATCTTCATTTAGCTCTGTATTCTCTAATTTAAAGAAATAGGTTTTTGGGGTTTCTAGTTAATATGAAGGCTATAGGACAGAGAGGTCTTGTGAAAAGGAATAAACCAAAGGACGTCTCTAAGGCTTTAAATAAACTAGTGGCAACTATTAGAATCGAAATAGGATTCGTGTACAGGGTCTTTGGGACCTCGGGATGTGCACACAAGTCAAATTCCTTTGGGATTTGTGTACATGGCCCTCTCTTTCCAATTCAGATTCTAATATTCCAGATATGGTTCCCAACACTCACATGTAAAGACTCAATCCTATTAGTTGATGACTATTTGATCCTACCAAGTTGAGGTGAAAACTAATCCTATTGGAGCATAAAGGTCCCACTAGGTTCCTACTTGGATTTAATAAATATGGGTTGAACCCACTGGGCCTACCCAAAACTCCGTTAGCCATCACCTAATTAAAACACCTGTGGCGTTTCTATGGTTTCTCTATCCAAATCTACAAAATATGGGCTAGGCCACAGGTCCCTATTCAAGGTGGTAGCCACTGAAATATATCGTATTCCCTTCAGTGGTCCAAATGGCTCCCATGGGCTTACCGAAGAGAACCAGGATACCAATTAATAAATATCAAGATCATTATTATCTTAATAATAATAATAATAATAATAATAATAATAATAATGGTAATATTCCACATCTAATATTCATATATTTCAACAAAAATAGGGTATTTATATATAGTATTCACGAGACGTATAATTCCCTCATTAATCCATGAAAATCATGGAAATTAAATTCATAAATATTCAAGAATATCCTAGCCCCTAAATCGGGGTGTGGGGTATTACAACAAGCCTGGCCAAAACGAAGTTGCACAGAAAAGCCGGCTAAAGTTAGTACTCAAAGCATCAAAGTAGTACCCAATGGCGTATAGATGACAAAGAAAAGATAGCCCCTTACCATAGGGGATCCGTGGCTGTGGCTAGACTTAATCAGCTGAGTGGTGCCTGACTCACAGAATCACAAAGGGACATTGTCTGGCTAGTCTTTTCTTGCATGAGCATGAATCCCATCAAAATAAAGGAACTCCTTCAACATCCAAGGCTACTCCCAAAATATCAAAATCCATCCAAATCAATCCAAAATAAAATCTATCAAACTCCAAATCCAATATCAAAAGTAGTACCTTCCAAATAGGCCATTGAATAGCCAACCTAACCCAAGACACGGGTAATCCACATCATCATAGACAAGTCCATCCTCTAGGTAAACCCTAGGTCCTTGTCATCATTTAATTAACAATTAAGGGAATCAAATACATAGACAATCCACAGTAAATGAGGTCAACAATAAACAAGTCAATGTAGATCATATTATCAATACCGATCAAGGAACGAGTAGAAGTAGCCAACCTAGCTCAATGTTGCCTTTCAGGTATTATTATTGATGGGCTATTCAACACAGTAGTCAAACGAGGGTTTCGGATGTCATACAATTGAATCTTGTTTCCCTGTCAAAGACATCCAAAGGCCCCACATTCACCACCTCATTGACCTAGCTTCGCCTCCGACAACCTACATTGTACAACTGATGAGTGAATGCTAAGCTCCAACATCCGCACATCATAAATCCTCTAATTATAGGCCGTTAGGTAGGTTAAACCAGGTCCAAGGGTCAAAAGAAACAAATTCTGCACTTTGGAAAACCCATGCTTATGGTTAGCCAAAGCCTTATCACAGCTAATTGTGAGTATCAGCGGTGCTTTACGGTTAGCCGTGGGTAGTCTCCGGTTAGTCGTGAGTTAACTGTAGAACAAAACCTTGAAAATACACAATTCTATAAAAGCGGTCATAGTACATTCACGGTTGCTTTTCTAGGAACCTACAGCAAGGGCCGGCTCGAGACAATTTGAATCCTAAAGTGACAATCCTAAATGGGGCCTTTTCTAATATTATTATAAATATTTTATTTAAAATATATTTTTCTTGCTTTTTGTGATATAAAATTACTAATTAAGTTTTTATATTCAAGTTTTGCTAATGTATCTTTTTCAATTGATAGTATGGCTAATCAACTCGGTCTTTGTTGTGACATTATTGATTTTAGAAAGGATTTTATCAATTTTAATTTTGAAAAACTTTTTTCTACAGCAGAAGTTATAGGTATTGTCGATAATATTCTATAAGCAATACATGCATTTGGAAAATAATCCAGTCTTTTATATAATTAAGTACGTCAATTGGAGTAAATCCAAACCATCAATATCAGACAATTTCCTTTCAAACTATCATTGTCTAGTGATTTTAAAA
The DNA here is from genome assembly GCA_038049695.1 of Cinnamomum chago. Taxonomy (NCBI): domain Eukaryota; kingdom Viridiplantae; phylum Streptophyta; class Magnoliopsida; order Laurales; family Lauraceae; genus Cinnamomum; species Cinnamomum chago. The sequence continues at coordinate 35,059,192 of CP142457.1, forward strand.
TTAAATAAAAAAATATTTTCACATATTTTAAAATTTTAAAAAGAAAACATACAGTAATCTGTAATGATCATGTTTACCTTCTATTTCTACAACATCAAAACGAAACAAGAAAAAAAAAAAAAGTTTTTTTCAATACCTATAAATTATAATAGCTGATGTAGAAGAGAAATGAATTGAGTGAAAAACCAAAGAAAATACAGAATGATCATAAGATTGACAAACAATACCATAGATATGTATGAATCAAATAAAACCCATAACTATAAATCTTTAAAAAAAGTCTAAAGTATAAAAAAAAAAAAACTATTTGAGTACCTTAGAAGAAGGTTCCTTCTACGAACCCAACAACTCCAACGCTCTCTTTCCACTCTCCAATTGTTACTGCACCACCTCAATACTAACTTAAACAAAACTACCCCAAAACAAAGACCAAAGCATCTCCTCCAACCAAACGGAAATGGCATGAAATCTAGAAAAAAAGTACCTCTAGAAGATGAGCTCTTGGACAATTTTTCAATCAATTTCAATCCACAGCCAAAACATGCAACATCTCCAAACCTGAATCTATGGGGAATGACGAGGAACCAGACACTTTCAGAATTCTCTCAGACTATGATGCCTAGATACAGCATAGACACGGCAAAGACACGCCATGGACACAGCAAGGAAACGGATTTTATGCATAAAAAATGAAGTATCGGATACGATACGACACGATACGTTGCCCATTTTGAAGTATCCGTGCATTATAGCTGTCAGAAGCTTGAATAAAATATGTTGACAAAAAGCTTCAAGTATTGGTACACCTTTTTTAAAGTCGAGAGAGGAAAAAAAAAAGAGAGAGAAAGAAGAGAGAAAGGGCCTGTGCAAAGTTGATACGGCAGTGGGTGATCCGGGGAATTGGTTGCTGGAAGGATGAAATGAAGATTTTGATCGTATGAAGATCTTGATCATATTTTCTCAAGAAAGAGTTATTATGGGGCCTAATATTTTGCGGAGAGAAAAGAGGATGGACGATGGAAAGTTGCTTCCCAAAAACTAAAGCTATTGTGTAGATCTCGATCTAAACCAATTGAATTGTCCTTCCATTCCATCGGATGTCAAAGATAAATCATTTACCACATTCCACACCATTCAACCATATCAAAACACCTAGATCAAAGGCCATTCATCATAAAAAGTGTTCCAAACACATACATAGGGTTTCAATTCATCCAAGAGCTTTGACATTTGTGGAATTATACATCAATCATCAAATCTAATTCAATTCAATGTAAGAATCATTGAAAATAGACATGCATGCAATGTAATTTTTATATTGTAACTTGCCTTGGTCTCTAAATTGGGGAAATCCTCTCAAAAGCCAAGATCTCTAACTCAAAACCCCAAAATCACTCTAAGTGCTCCAATCCTCAAAATCTAGAGATGCTACACTCAAATCCAAGGGAGAAGAAGGGATTAGGGCTGAATTCTACCATAGATTCATCAAGAAAGCTAGATAGAGAATTAGGGTTTAAAACTCACCTTAATTGAAACAGAAAGAGAGATCCAAGGAGAGATGAGGAGAAGGATGGTTAGGATCTTGTCTTTGATGTAGATCTTCAATGGATTCTTCAAAGAGATGGCTTGATCTTTGCCCTAGAAGCTTGTGCAGATCAGTGAAGGGGAGAGAGAGAGAGAGAGAGAGATGAGAGAATTTCGAAAGGAGTCTACAAATGTGGTGTTGGAGTTTGTTTTCTTGCTAAAAAAGGAAAGTCCAATGACTAAAATACCTCTAATATTAAAAAGGCTCAAAGAAGCAAATCAAGGGCATCTTTGGAAACTCAATGGAATTCTTCATTTTCTCCAAAGGATCCTACAACTAACACAACTACAACAAAGGGCCTTAACGTCCCAAACTCTCTAAAATTACAAATTCCCCCTTACGGTCTCTCCAAAGCCTCAAGTAACTCCCTAAAACTACCCAACTAGGTCCAAAATTCCTAGAAACTCCTAAAATTAGTAAACTAACCCACTAAACACCCTCTAAACCACACAAAACACAATTAAATAATATAATTATAGCTAATACAGGATGGGACCTCTCTCTCTCTCTCTCTCTGCGACAATGATTTGGCCCTCTCAGTCTATAGTGGTCAGAATGGCCATGAAGGGTTTCGATCTAACCCTTTTTTCTTTCTTCCACAGGCCTGTCAATCATGTTACTCAAAGATATTTGACGAATTTTTCAATTGCAAAACCGGAGAAATCTAAACCCGACACTAGTTGTTGTGGGATAACGTAAAAAGCTGCGATTGGACAAAATTAGGATACAATACACAAGCAATCACATACAAACACAACAACATTTTACGTTGTTCGGCAAGTGTGCCTACATCTATGGAAAGATCTCTCCTCTATCCATTTTTTCTTTTTTCTTGAGAGCTTGGGTTACAAGATACATCGGCATATATAACTTGGCACAAGGACCAAAATCCCCTTGGTCCCTAATCCATCCTAGCTAAACACAGTTGATCGATCCATTTAATATGGATGATCGTAACCCCAAATGCAAGGCCGCGATTGTAGTAATAACCGGTGAAACCGGGTCGATCCACGGAGGGTTATTTATCGTAAAACCTGTCCTATTGCAAAACTAGTTTTAGCCTAAAAAATTCTATACAAATCAATTGTCCTACTTAGATTAACAATTTATTACAACTCTGAAAAATTAATTACAATCAAACCAAACCAAACCAAACCAAACCAAGCCTTTTCCCACTAGGTGGGGCCGGCTCTATGGATTTGACGACGCCAATCAAATCTGTTTTGGGCCATGTCCTCCGTTAGATCCATTGAAAAATTAATTACAACCAAAGAAAATAAAATCCTAATCTAGAAATCTAATCTAACTACTGCATCCACCAAAAGATTTGTCGGCCCAACCAACTGCAATAATTGTTAAGATGAATAAAATAAAAATAAAATAAAATAAAATTAGAGAATAAAAAAATGGATTTTAATTCTAAAACTTTGCAATAGTTACTTTGCTTGATGCCATCAAGAAAAATCAAGACTACCGCACCAAGTGCGCACTGTCACAACACACAAAAATTTGATGTTGACCCATTGGTGAAGACCAAGACCCGATAAACTTGATTTATTAATGAAAGAACCATTACAAGCAAATAACCATTACAAAATTTTTTGTAACAAAATAAAGTGCATCCAACCTTACCCTAGACACATGAAACACTAAACGGAGGAGAGGAACTCGCGGTCTTAAACAGCGATCGAACCGGGTCTCGTTTCGCGATCTTAAATAAAAGCAAGAAAGGATGATGAATGGCTTGTCCAATGGTGGAGCGATGGTGGCAACAATAGCAGTGAATATGCCCAAAAAATTCATTTACCTAAAAGTAAAAGAAAGTCAACGGAAGGTTTTTCAAAAGGCGATTGAGTCAAATCGGATGCCTCGAATCCTCGAATAATCAAGATTTCAGACTTTTCAAAATCGGGTTCATGTTTTTGTTTTAAAAAATTATACCAAAACTTTGTGTGCCTTGTGCAAGTTTTTACTTCAAAACAAAAATTTTAAATGTTTTATGATAATGCCGTGAAAACATAATTGTCCCTCAGAATTTCCAACTTTCCTAGATTCGGGGAAAATACGAGTCTCCTCTTAAGGCGACTGTAGTGGCTTTCTCACTATTGTTTTTACAAAGGCCGCAAGATGCATCTCTCTTGTTCCTTTTTTTTAACACACACATGTGACTGTGCAATGCCTAAGTCCCTTAAGCTTTCTAATTAACCCATGTAACGAGCATTAGGCCAATGACTCCCAAAACAGATGTCTTTAGGGCACTAGATATATAAATACCCCTACGGACTTACTGGCTCGGGTTAAAGAGGTTACGAACCCAAACTAGTCACACAACTTTTTATTCTTTCCAAGACTTATAACTAAACAGTTTTTTTATTTTATTTTTATAAACGGTCCCCAACAATAGGCAGCCATTTTCAATTCGCCCGAATTAATTCACTGGTTTTGGTCGGCCTAACCTTACCAATGAACTAGGAGAACTCATATGGCCAAATATTAGAAAGTCGTCTCTTTTACTCTCTTGAAAGAACTCTGAAAATGACACTTAAATCTTTTTATCGTAGACTTTGGTATTGATGTACACATGTTACTGTGAAAAGCAAAGTTCGGTATTCTTTTTATCTTTCAGAAAATAGTGAACCTTCATTTTACTTCCTTCCAAAAATTTTGAAATTCCGAACTTTAAAATAGGTACCATTCGATGGATCAATGAGGGTCACTGCCCCATATGGAAATACTTCTTGAACAATGTAGGGACCTGTCCAACGAGATCTTAACTTTCCAGGGAAAAGATGAAGTCGGGAATTGTACAAGAGGACTTTTTGAGACGGATGGAATGACTTCCTTATATCCTTTTATCATGAAAGGCCTTAGTCTTGTCTTTGTAAATTCTTGAGTTCATATAAGGCTCATTTCTCAATTCTTCTAATTCATTTAGATCAAGGGCTTTTTTTCTCCCCAACCTTTTCTAAGTCAAAGTTCAGCTGTTTTATGGCTCAATAAGCTTTATGTTCTAGCTCCACCGGAAGGTGGGAAGCTTTCCCATATATAAGCCTGTATGGAGACATCCCAGTTGGGGTCTTATATGCAATACGATATGGCCACAAAGAATCATTTAATCGCATTGACCAATCCTTACGATTTGGTTTTACTGTGGTCTCCAAAATTCTTTTGATTTCCCTATTTGAGACCTCTACTTGCCCACTTGTTTGAGGGTGATAAGGGGTAGCTACTTTATGTGTAACACCGTAATTTTGAAACAAATTCTCAATGATGCGGTTACAAAAGTGAGTGCCCCCATCACTAATGATGGCACGCGGAGTTCCAAAACGGGTAAAGATATTGTCCAAGATAAACTTTTTGACCGTTTTAGCATCATTATTCCTACATGGGACTGCTTCAATCCATTTGGACACATAAATCGACTGCAACGACGATATAATGAAAACCAAAGCTCGGGGGAAAAGGTCCCATAAAGTCTATACCCCAGACATCGAATAACTCGATGACCAAAATTGGGTTTAAAGGCATCATATTCCTTTTGGAAATTGAACCCAATTTTTGCCACCACTCACATGCCTTACAGAAATCATGTGCATCTTTAAATAATATGGGCCAGTAAAATCCATATTGCAGAATTTTGTGAGCGGTCTTTTTAGTAGAAAAATGGCCACCACAAGCATGAGAGTGGCAAAATGATATTACACTATTCATTTTATGGTCAAGAATGCATCTCCTAATGATTTGGTTTGGGCAATATTTAAAAAGGTATGGTTCATCCTAGAAAAACTGTTTAACCTCAATGAAAAACTTGTTTTTATCTTGCTGCGTCCATTCTTTTGGAATTTCACCCGAAGCTATATAATTAGCAATGTTAGCATACGATGGAGAATAAGAAAATGTGGCAAACAATTGCTCATCAGGGAAAGTGTCCCGGATTGGCAAGGGTTCTAAAGTTTTGGAAAGGACAAGCCTAGAAAGATGATCAGCCACCACGTTTTCTACTCCTTTCTTATCCTTGATTTCAATATTGAACTCTTGGAGTAGAAGGATCCATCTGATCAGTCTGGGCTTGGCATCTTTCTTAGAAAGAAGGTACTTCAGTGCAGAATGGTTAGTAAATATCACAATTTTGGATCCAATTAAGTAGGAACGGAATTTATCTAGTGCATAGACCATAGCCAATAATTCTTTCTCTGTTGTAGAATAATTGATTTGTACACTACTTAAAGTCCTGCTAGCATAGTAAATCACATATGGCTTTTTGTCCCTACGTTGCCCAAGAACTGCCCTGACCGCATAATCACTAGCATCGCACATGATTTCAAAGGGCAGGCTCGAATCTGGAGGTTGCAAATTGGAGCAGTTGTCAACATGTCCTTAAGCTTCGTAAAAGCAAGTTCACATGCCTCCATCCACTCAAATTTTGCTTCCTTTAGCAGAAGGTTGCATAATGGTCTAGAAATTACACTGAAATCTTTTATGAACATTCTGTAGAATCTGGCATACCCTAAGAAAGATCTTATATCTTGCACGGTTTTTTGGGCGGGCAAATTGGAAATTAAGTCTATTTTGGCCTCGTCCACTTCCAATCCTCTAGATGATACAATATGGCCAAGGACAATCCCTTGTCGTACCATAAAATGGCATTTTTCCCAATTCAGTACCAAGTTCTTTTCTTCACATCTAGAGAGGACCTTAGTCAAGTTGCTCAAACAATCTTGGAAAGAATTTCCAAAAACGGAGAAATCGTCCATGAAGACCTCGAGAAAACGTTCCACCATATCACTAAAAATACTTAGCATCTATGATGCTCAGATACGGCACGGACACGGCATAGACACGGCAGGGACATGGATTTTACATGTAAAAAGGGAAGTATCGGATACGATACGTTGCCCATTATGAAGTATCCGTGCATCATAGCTTAGCATGTGCCTTTGAAACGTTGCGGGAGCATTACATAGCCCAAAGGGCATCTGTCAGTAAGCAAAGGAGCCAAAGGGGCATGTGAAAGTTGTTATCTCTTGGTCTTCCGGGGCGATCTCTATCTGATTGTATCCAGAATATCCATCTAAGAAACAATAATACTCTTGGCCAGCTACCCGTTCTAAAATTTGGTCCAAGAAGGGTAGGGGAAATGATCCTTTCGTGTGATAGCATTTAACTTTCTGTAGTCGATACAAACTCGCCAACCTGTGGGTACACGGGTTGGGACGAGCTCATCATTAGCATTACGGACTACAGTAACGCCGGTCTTTTTAGGTACAACTTGGGTAGGGCTGACCCATTGGCTATCCGAAATTGGATAAATGATACCCACATCTAGAAGTTTCAAAACTTCAGCCCTAACCACTTCCTACATGGTGGGGTTTAATCGGTGTTGCATCTGATGAGAGGGTTTTGCATTATCCTCCAAATAGATATGATGTGCACACACGAGGGGGTTAATTCCCTTAATGTCAGCCACAGTCCAAGCAATTGCACCTTTGTGCGGTTTGAGCACTTCTAAGAGTTGGACTTCTTGGTCCTTGTCAAGGTGTGCAGAAATGACTACAGGAAATGTTTCATTTTCTCCAAGGTATGCAAATTTCAGGCAAGAGGGCAAGGGTTTCAACTAAGGTTTAAGCAGCCTCATCTGAGATGGAAGAGACAGAGTATTAGTTGGTAATAGCTCTTCAAAAGAGGGTTTGCCTACAACGTTGACCATTTCAACAATGTTATCATGTGTTTCTTCACAGTGGGTCAGGTCCTTAATTGACTCAATGGAATCGGAGATCGATATTTTAAAAGTTTCTGCTGTAAGAACACCGATCAAATCTACTTCCTCAAGGTCAATGTTATCATCACGTGGTTGTTTGCGAAGGTCAAAAACATTTAGCTCTAATCTCATGTTACCAAAAGATAGCGTCATTTTTCCATTCCGGCAATTGATCAATGCATTGGATGTGGCTAAGAATGGTCTCCCAAAAATTATTGGAATCTGAGCATGAGGATCTGCCACAGGATTAGTGTCTAGCACAATGAAGTCTTGTCAACCTGCACAAGCACATCCTCTACTATCCCTTTCGGTCTTTTAACTGATCGATGTACGAGCTGTAGAGTAACCTAGGTGGGTTTGAGTTCTCCCAACCCCAATTTTACATAGACCGAGTAAGGTAGTAAGTTGACACTCGCCCCAAGATCAAGTAGCGCTTGTTCAATTTGATAATTTCCAATAATGCACGAAATTGTGGGGCATCCTGGATCTTTGAATTTAGGGGAGCATCGTGCTTTAGAATTGCTCTAGCTTGCTCAGTGAGGAACTCTTTCTTTTGTCACAACCCAAATTCCGGGGCCCCATCGGATATCCGGATCGTGATAACTTGGCCACATTTACTATACATTTATCAAATAGTTCTAGCAAGAAGGTAGGCATTTAAATCAAACCATAATTCCAATTAAATTATGAAAAGTCAGTAACACCAATAATCTATGCAAAATAAAAATCCTTATGTATACCGGTCACCATGACCCTATCTCATCTGATATGTCCACTAAGGACCAGCCATCATAATGGTCACTCACGTCCACTAAGGACTAGCCGCCAAAACGGCCCAGACACTAAGTCCAACATACCACGTCTGGGATCCAGTGCACAACATCTCATAATCATAACAACAACCATGATATGAGCAATAAAGAATATAATTGAACACATGTACAATGTGGGCCCCAATACTAACACCATCCAGATGCATCTTTGCCCCCTCATAATCGATAGTTAATAGTCAAATTGACTATTACACAGCTGCACATCAAATTTCAATTCAACAATACACATAATTATAATCCACATAATGCCTTGATTAATCTAATTAGGATGATTAGATTTCAATCACAATTAAAAATCTAGGACTATTCCTTTTATAGATTCCTCCTTGGGAACAATTACACACAGGATCTTAGAAATACAAGTATTTCACACCTGAACTTCTTGATGTAAAATCTAGTGGGCCCCACATAGCCAAATCAAGATCAGACCTCAAGCTCATGGTCGCCCAAGGGTGAACTTTCAAACTAATGGACTGGATCCACCGTCAGATATCTTTACTGGGCCCTGCAGTCTCAAGAATTCATAAATAAGCCTCACGGTTAACAAAATTGAAGTTCCTGGATAACTGGGCAGATGGAGACCAGGCCACATGGGACCACCACCATTCAGGTCGTCCCTGGCCCCCCTTCAATATGTGGGGTCCTAATCTATGATTAAATCAGATAGTGGGTCCCAGTGTGGATGTCAACCCAACTACCCTATTTTCCCAATAGACACCTCTGTTGCAACCAATCAAATTGATGGGGTCCATTCTCCATGGGACCAGTACCACAGGAGTCGCCATGGGTCCCCTGTAAGATATGTGGATCAGGACCACTGATGGGTCCCACAAGGCATAATCGACAGTCTGCCCTTTTTCTGCCTGTAATTCATTGAGTATGTTGGACAGTGGGACCCACTGATCCAAACTCAAGATGTCCTAGTCTCCTATGGTTGATCATGCCTCCTCTACATGATATGGGGTCCTGATCAGACCAATTAGTGGGTCCCAGTACCTATGTCGACCTTCTTCCCTGTTTCCATCCAATTCACGCTAGAACCTTGGAAATTAAATGGATGGTGGCCCAAACAAAATCCATTCCTTGTAAGACCAACACCTCCATGGTCGACCAGTAGTGCCCTACCAGATCTCTGGACCTGATCTGAGATCAGGTGGGCCATGGGGTCCCACAACACTTCCATATCAATTACAGCATTGCCGTCCAGTCTCTGTTTTCAACAGAATTCAAACCTATTCCCCTTTCTACATGTATGAATTCCATCTCCATGAACATGTGATCCCATAACCAAAATGGATATTTTTAATACAGAATTTACACGACATATGATTCCTCAACAAATCTTCTTAACAGAGAATCTAATTCACATCACATTATCAACCATCTAAATTAATCAACTACTTAATTAGGAAGATCTACTCACCTTTGATAAACGATCGTCGCCTTTGCAATATGTGGACGTGAATAAGACATCAATTGGCCTTCCTCTCCTTCCCCTAAATTGCAACCCACAAGACTTCTCTCAGAATTTCTCCAAAGAAGATGGATAGGATACCATTGTAGTGGACGTTGGTTAACTATATATATATATATATATATATAAAGGGTGGATGGAATTCTAGTCATCCCAAACTTCCTATTTAGAGTTGTTATACAACTCCATTCCTTTCCAAACCCAATCACGTGGAATACTACCAATTTAATAATAAGCAACACTTCTAATTCCATAATAAGTAACACTTTCAATTTCACAGTAAGAAATCAACTAAGATACTACCTGGCCCACACTAATCCTGGGGCCCAATAACTCAAGATATTACGTCTTTTGTACATGTATCTTATGCTTCAACGTACACAACTCCTTAAGAAACTTTGCGTAAGATGGGACTTGTTTGATAGCTTCTAACAACAGGATGTTAATTTTGACATCTTTAAGTACATCCAAGATTTCCTAGTTCTGTATAGATGGCTTGGCATGAGCTAATCGGTTGGGAAAAGGCGGTAAGCACTTGAATCCCGGAGGAACTGGGCTTCTCTCCTTGATAGGAGGGACTTCATTTTCTTTCCCTTCCTGATCTGAGGATGCAGGTTGTTTATGTTTTTTTTTTTTCAAGATCAAGCTTCTCAATCTCTTTACTACTATGTAGAGTAGTAACAACTTGAACCTGCTCCTATGAATTTGGCGGACCACCTTATTGAACCTCATATTGCCTTTTTGGATTGGGCTGTGGTTGGGCTAGGAAAGCCACCTTATTTTGTGCTTCAATCAATTTGTAGAGGTTCTGCATGGTGTTCTATCACGACCCGGAATCCGGGGCCCTTCGAATTCCATGCCGAGACTCATAAGCATCACACACATAGGTTAAATCAAAGATCACATAAAGATTTAGGCATTTACCAGTTTAAACCAACTTGTATTAAAAATGCAAATCTAATAAACAAATATAACATCTCCCAGTCATTGCGGTTTTCCTAAGTCGCTAAGTTCTGGTTACCTGGATTAGGGCAAATCCACAAAATATCAGTAGAACTGAGTGAATAGATATTTTAATCCATTTGTGCGTTTAAACATATACTTAGATAAGATTACACAACAAATTAAAGTAACATCCCAAAGTCTCATTCAAGCCAAGGTTGAAATCGGGTCAAACAAACGACAACCTCCTAGCCACCTGATAGCACCAGCCCAAATACAACCGACCACTAAGGTCCAATATAAAACCAACCACCAGGTCCAAAATAAATCCGACCACCAAGGCCCATAACCATCAACCACTAAGGTCCAAAATAAATCCGATCACACAGGTCCAAAACCATCGACCACTAAGGTCCAGAATAAATCCGACCACAAAGGTCCAAAACCATCGACCACTAAGGTCCAAAATAAATCCTACCACAAAGGTCCAAAACCATCGACCACTAAGGTCTAGAATAAATCCGACCACAAAGGTCCAAAACCATCGACCACTAAGGTCCAGAATAAATCCAACCACAAAGGTCCAGAATAAATCCAACCACAAAGGTCCAAAACCATCGACCACTAAGGTCCAGAATAAATCCGACCATAAAGGTCCATAACCAGTAAACTGGTACCACCAAAATCGACCTTTCCCAACAAGGTCCAACATCAACAATCCTCACAAAATCAGCCATGCATGCTCGTGGTCTAGGGGTGTCCAAAAACTTCCTCCAAACAAACAAAGTCACCATACCTCAGTTTTCTAATCAAAGAGCAAATATGTCTCATCAAAATTATGATATTTAGCATGTCGTCAATATTAGTAATGGGCAAATTCCATAATCAACCCCTTCTCAAATTATGTGGATTTAATCTGCCCCAGTTCGAATTAAAATTGGTGTACGAGATGAGAGAGGTCAATTGCATGACTCGCCCTTTTCAGTTGAGGGAAATATTCGATTACCAACTTAACCGCAACATATACATCTTTCAAGTCACCATATATTCAAATGACAGTGCCCAACATACATATTTGACCAATCAAGAACTAAAGGAAACCATTTAAAACGATTTGCAAATAATAACAATGATTAACAAGCCTTTGTTTGCTATTTCATAAAACTTAAGGATCCCATTACAATTTAAATAAGACAGTCGGGTATAATGGTAATTTCAGAAGAGTTACTAAGGTAAAACAAATGTCCGACAGATTCCCAACATGATCTAACGCTTCTCATATTGAAGGCAACTTGATAGTGGGTCCCACTCTATTGTATACACATGGGATTTGATCCTAAGAGGGTCTGGGTAAAAATACTAAACCAGCAGGCGTTGTTTGCAATCCTTGCAAGTTAAATCCAGGTCGAAAACATCTAAACGGAACTCAGCTTTTTGGAGAAAAAGGGGTTTACCTCTGAAACACTTGGGCTGGCTGGATAATGGACCCCACTGGTCCAAACCTAAGATGGACCTAATCACCATGGTCTCCCAGCAGTCCCTTAACATGTGAGTGGACCTGATCTCTGATCAGGTGGGCCAGGGGGTCCCAATAGGGCTTGTCGACTTTCAGCCAAAATCTATAAGTTACCGGCTCCCTTCCATCAAAGCTACTGGATGAGGGCCCAGATGGGACCCACTCCACATGGGTCCATCGGTCTAGAGGTCGCCCTGGGTCCCCTGTTGGATCCTTGGACCAGATTAATGAACAAGTGGGCCATGGGGTCCCACAACCTCCAAACGTCAACACTGATTGGGGCGTTCTGGATTTTGAAAACTTGAATTCAGAACTGTTTTCAGCCACTGTTGAGGGATTATTTGGTTGAGAAAGAGATCCTTTAACAATTCTATAATTCATGTACAGGGCCTATATAATCCTTTGATATAAACAAAATAGAATTTCCACTCAAACGATGGTTCCAGAGGGTGTCGATAGGTACTGTGGCGTCACAACAGTGAGAAAAACCCAGTTTTAAAAATCATGCGTGCATAAAATCTGAAACTAGATCAACCATTACAATCAAGTTATGAATTGAATACCAGAATATCATCCCAACATCACCTCCATTAAAAGTAGATGCAGAATCATGCTCACTAATCAATTAGCTATCCACGTGAACACAATATGCATAAGAAGAATTCTACTCACGATAAAATAGAGTAATCAAAATTACAAAAGAGCAAACCCATAAAGTCAGAACCATACAATTAGATCAGAATCTCTACTCACTTGATATGGCTGACTATAACTGGTTCTTCCTCCTCCTAATTTCTTCAAGGCTAATACTAAACTAGGCTTTGGGTTATCAGTATATATAGAAGCTAAGTTAGAATCCTTCCCAAAGTCCTCTTTCTAATTTTATTATTTCCTTCTCACATGCCAATCCTATTCCCAACATTACTAGGAGTCTATGGTATAACCAACTCAAGTCCAACTCAAATTCCTCCATCAAACTATGGGTCCCAATAATTTTAAGTAAAATCAAGAAAATTAAATATTAAATATCAGAAAATAATCTAGCCCTTATACTAGGCCCGGGTATTACATGTTCTGTATATTCTCAAAGTTCCGATCATGTTTCTTGTTGATGGACGCTTGATTCACCATAAACTTAGCCACAAGTTCATCCCAAGGTGTCGTTTGAGTTGTAGGGGGCACCATTTGTTGTGTGTTTTGAGCATATGTACAAGGAGTACCCCTATATTGATTTGACATTTGGTTGAAATTGGGCTAAGTAGCATTTGGGCCATTCCTCCAACTAAAGTTGATGTGATTCCTCCAATTAGGGTTGTACGTGTTACCCAAAGAATTGTTAAACTGCCAGTTGTATGTGTTGGTGGCATTTGCTTGCTCGTGAAACACTTCTTGGAAAGCAAGGAGAGTTGGACACTCCAAAGAAATGTGTTTCTCACTAGTGCAGATGCCACAAACTATAGCAGGTTACTTATTCTTCACAAATTTCAAGGACTCAACTTCTCTTGTAAGATAGGCAATTTTTGCTTGAAGATCATCATTTTCTTTTAATACATATAAACCCCACACCTTTGGCCTGATTCGATTGCTTTACGGGGTCTATACCTTCAGATGTGTCCCAATTTTGTGCACTATCTGCCAAAAACTTAAGGTAAGTCCATGCTTGATTTGGGTTCTTCGCCATGAACTCCCCATTGCATATCGTCTCCACAAATTGACGTGTTTCTGGACTAAGTCCATCATAAAAGTAACCAATTGTATTGTGCAATTCAAATCCGTGGTGGGGACATGCAAGGAGTGGTTCATTAAAGCATTCCCAACACCTATAATAAGATTCCTTGTCTTTTTGTTTAAAATTCATAATATTTCTCCGTAAGGTATTGGTCTTATGTAATGGGAACATTTTCTTTAAAAATTCCCGGACCATGTCGGACCATAAAGCAATCAAATTGCGCTGTAAGGATTGAAGCCATGCCTTGGCCTTATCTTTGAGGGAAAATGGAAATAAACGAAATTTGATAAAGTCTTCCCTCACATTATTGAAGTGTAGTGTTGCACACACTTCTTCAAACTCTTTTATGTGCAAATATGCACTTTACAATTCAAGTCTATGAAATTTGGGGAGAAGTTGGTTTACTCCCGGTTTGATATCAAATTGACCCGCACCTACGGGTATAACCATGCACGACGGTGTGGCTTGTCGTGTAGAGTGAAGGTAATCACATAGACACCTAAGAGGTTGATTCACGTCCCCATTGTTATTGGCTCCATTCCCATTTCCGTTCTCATTCCTAATTTCATCATTATCACTATGCTCATCAGCCATATTGGAAATCCTAAGAGAACCAGGAGATCTAGATTCGTAGAATTTAATCAAGCTCTTGACAGGTGAGTCCTTCCTTTCTAGCCAATTTGAGGTGTCCCTCTGCCAAAAAGATAGGGGTCTTTCCTTCTTTTTTGGAATTTTGAATTTTTTTTTAATTAAAAAAAACTAGAAAGAAAAACTACCTAAGGTTCGTTTTTAGATTTAAAAGAAGTTTCCCAACTTCTTGCAAAGTCTTAATCTTAGAGAGTTTGATACCTCTAAGGAAAGTTCTCAAACTCAAGTCTATGAAATTGACCCCCAGATCAGTGGTGGGGTCGCAATGCATTGCAAGGGTCCCACTTAAAAACCACCTTCTAGAACATGAGACTTGTCTCTCTTATCTAATGGGACAAGACTTGCCTAGACATCGAACCAATCAAGAAAGGCAGTTTGTTCGGCTTTCTAAAGAAATAACTAATCTTCTTAGAAAAAACTCCAGCAAGTTTTTAAGAGTCTTTTTAAATTTAAAAACGACTAAAACAATTGAGTTTCCAATGAAAGTTCTGAAATTTTCAGATTTTGGTAAGTTTGGTGGCCAAAAAGCCGAATTTGCGCGATCTACGACTTGCCTTTGTGAGGGAAAGTTCCAGAATTTTTTTGGAAAGTTTAAAAACCTAAAAATATGACAAATAACTGATTTCAACGCACCTTAATTAATCCTAACCAGCAACTAAAAAAATCAACCTAAACTAGTCCAAATTAGAACAAGTAAACTAGGAAATTTTCCGAAATTGATGTGATTTTTGAAAAATCAGTAAAATTAATTTTTCAGATCTGAAATAGTTCCAATGTTATAAAAAATCAGATATTAAAGATCCACTTTTTAATGCAATAGGGGTGGTCCAAACATTCCGTGCATGCTACCCTTAGATCTAGAATGATTGCGGAATAGTAAAGGCACACTCACAAAGCAATTAAAAAGATAGGTTGGAAAAAATTACCTCAAGCGAAGAAAAACTCCCCGGCACCGGCGCCAAAAACTTGATCGTAGCCCCAAGTGCAAGGCCGCGATTATAGTAATAATTGGTGAAATCGGGTCGATCCACGGAGGGTTATTTATCTCAAAACTTGTCCTATTGAAAAACTAGTTCTAGCCTAAAAACTTCTATACAAATCAATTGTCCTACTTAGATTAACAATTAATTACAACTCTGAAAAATTAATTACAACCAAAGAAAATAAAATCCTAATATAGAAATCTAATCTAACTATTGCATCCACCAAAAGATTTGTCAGTCCAACCAATTGCAATAATTGTTAAGATGCATAAAATAAAAATAAAATAAAATAAAATCAGAGAATAAAAAAATGGATTTTAATTCTGAAACTTTGCAATAGTTACTTTGCTTGATGCCATCAAGAAAAATCAAGACCACCGCACCAAGTGTGCACTGTCTTGTTGACCCATTGGTGAAGACCAAGACCCCATAAACTTGATTTATTAATGAAAGAACCATTACAAGCAAATAACCATTACAAATTTTTTTGTAACAAAATAAAGTGCATCCAACCTTACCCTAGACACATGAAACACTAAACAGAGAAGAGGGACTCGCGGTCTTAAACGGCGATCCAACCGGCTCTCGTTTTGCGATCTGAAATACAAGCAAGAAAGGATGATGAATGGCTGGTCCAATGGTGGAGCGATGGTGGCAACAACGGTGGCGCGACAGCATAGAAATCCAAGCGATGGTGTGCCTTAGGGAAGGCCTTGGATGAAATATTGATGGAAGGATGAGTGATGGAGAAAAATTAATGGAAAAGGGGGAGATTAATGTTGCAGGTCGTCCAAGGGAGTGGGGGAATGGTGTATGGAAGCCCATGCTCTTTTTTGGGTCTTTTTATATTTTTTTGATAACTTGGTTTGTAACGTTTTGATTTGGGTAAGGATTAGTAGTGTGGGGTCCAAGGTGGATTAGGATTAGGAGGGTTTCGAGAGAGTCTATCGGGGTTTTCCATCTTGTTAGCTTCTTGGATTTCTTGGCACATAATCCTATTAAAAATAGGATTCTTTATATCTCATGCAACTTTCCCACTTGGCCCCCACTTAGATTAAGAAAAATTGCCAAATCTGAAATTTTCAATTGTGAAACTCAAGTGGACACTTCTCTTGGACGTGTAATGTTCGGCTTGCCTCCCCTTGGAAGTGCACATCCCTTTGGATAATTCATGGGTTGCAAACTTTTTTATCTTGGAAGCATATCTTGATTGAAATCCAAATTGTAGAGTTCTTACTTGCTCTCCATTCAAGGAAACTTGGTCTCTTTGAGTTTGAATTTATCTTAAAAGTTCCTGGTTACCACCCTCTATATTTAGGACTCTTCATAGCTTTGAGAGAATCTCCTTGAATGGGCCCCACCTTGTTTGCAACAAAGCTTCGAAAATCTGAAAATTCAGATTTTGCTAAGATGGTGGGACCAATTGGATGTGTGAATTTCCCTTGGAATCTCCTCCATGTGGAACGTCCTATATCCTGTGGGATTCTTTGCAATTTATCTTCCTTATCTTCTTGTCTTTGCATGGTCCTCAAGACTTTCTAATTTCCTTCCCTTCTTTAACTCAAATTCAAATCAGAATTTGAGTTTCAATTAACCACGTAATGAAAGAAAATTGTGCAACAACTTGATGAGACCATGAGTATTGGACATTCAAGGCTTCTCTTGCAATTTTTTTGCCTTTTTTTTTTAATTTGTTCTTCTTCTCCACAAGACCTTCCTTCCCTTCCTTTCTTTGGCTTGATTTGAATTTTCAAATTTAGAATCTTCTAACAAAGGTGGTGTGGACCCCACATGGCTGGTAGGTGTATGTGACATCCCATACTCTCTTGGAAAATTCTCAAAGGCTAACTTTCATATTTGAGACTCAATTTTGGATGCATGGTGGACCCTATGGAGTTTCAATACCATAGTTTTCCCTCTTTGATTCTTCAATTGATTTATCTCTTCCATGGGCCCTAGGAATCTGAATTTCCCTACAAAGATAAAAGCAAAGATCAAAGAATAATCTAATCATAGAGGAAAGGAATGATGCAAGATGCAGGCCCCAATAAACACTAAATAGATGCATAAGATTTTACCATTTTATCAAGTTTTCTTTAATTAAAACAATGATGCAAAGAAAATTCATCATTTCATGTGTGAATAAAAAGTTATGAGAAATTCGTGACTTCCAATGCCAAAAATAGATAAATTCATGATTTTATGTGAAAATTCAATTTTTGGATGAATTTTTTGACTCGAATTCAGACTTTGATGCTCACTAACATAAAATCATGACTTTTTACTAAAATGGTGCATGATTTGAAGATTAAGTCCTTAATTACTCTAAAATGATGAGAAAATTATGCATTTTTAAGGACTTATCACTGGAATACAAGGCATTATCTAACAATAGAAACTACGTGCTAAGTAGGTACCAACTCCACTCCACTATAATTCTTGCTAAGTAGTATGTACGAACTCCACTGCACTATAATACTTGCTGAGATAGGAAATGACTCAACTGCAGTGAGACATTCATATATGCACGTTACCTCATTCACACTGCCACCTAAATTTCAAAAAATGACTCAGACAGATTTCATTAACCTGCTTTAGTGGGACCATGTTTGAATTAATATTGCCAGCAGATTCTGCATTGTGTCAATATGTGTATTCGTCATAGCCAATATGTTGCATGTCTGTAATATTTTAAACCATGGCTACAATACTATTTTCCTGACTTATCCCAAGTACATATAAGTGATCAGTGCTTGATGGTCAGTTGGCTAAAATTGGTTCCTGCTGAAATTATTCTACAGCTTAGAGTTTGTTTCAATTGATCACACTATTCTTATTTACCTATGAACTACTTCTTTACATAGTAGTGCATCACACTGCATTGTCAAATTCTTTGCAGTGGTTATCTTGCGCCGGAGTATGCAATGCGTGGACATTTGACGGAAAAGGTGGATGTGTTTGCATTTGGAGTTGTTGCTCTTGAAATTTTAAGTGGAAGACCAAATTCAGACTCAAGCTTGGAGCAAGAGAAAGTCTATCTCCTTGAATGGGTATGAAATCTGAACTACCTTTCACTTAAAGTCTTTTCCCTCTTGTATGAATCACCTGGACACATGCACTTCATGGCTAGAATGGGATGGAAAGGTCGTGGAATTTATATGGGGGCACAAAAATACTCTTTTTGAATGATCATGGGCATAGATTTCATGTGTCCCAAGTTTAATGGTTTTGAGCGTGGAGGAATTTTGATGATTTGCTGCAACGATGTACAACATTTTGGTCATAGATATATTTGGGAAAAACATTATATCAACATATATGTTGGATCGACCAGGCCTTACCTAAACATGTAATGGCCAAGCTTGTTAAAGGTATCCCCATTACCCAAATATGCTCAAAAGAATAGAATCATCAGAACTTGGGATGTACTCACCAAGATAAAAAAAAATAGGATGTACTGTATTTGAGGGCTTCAAAGTAGTTAAAGTCCTGGTTAGATAAAGGTCGGATGGGTGTTTATGCCTTAGTGTCAGCTGAGATTTTTTTATTTTGGCGGGGATCCTTCCTCCCATTGTCATATAATATCTAAGCCATAATGAGACCATCTTTTCACAAAATCTGTTTTCCTAGGATAAATCAATTATTCATTCATATTAATTACAAAACTGATCTCTCTTCTTCATTCATTCTCTTAGGCTTGGCATCTTCATGAAAACAAGAGAGCATTGGATCTAGTCGACACAACATTGGTTGAATTCAATGAAGCAGAAGCACTTAGAGTGATAGGAGTTGGTCTCCTGTGCACTCAGGCAACACCAATGCTAAGGCCACCAATGTCCCGCGTGGTGGGCATGCTGTCAGGGGACATTGAAGTGAGTAGTGTCACATCAAAGCCTGGTTACATAACTGATTGGCAACTCAATGAAATAACCAGTTTCATGAGCAAAGACACATCAGGACCATCAAGAGAATCGGCTAGTACCGGCCGGCAGAACACATCGGTGAATTCAAGCACAGCAGTTATTGGGCATACCTCAGAGTCACCCTGTCAACCCATTCTGCATGAGATCATTGGATGATAGTTAGATAGGTGAGGTATGGACATTTGTGACCTCACCTAGCCCAACATATTTAGCACAAAAACGTGTATGAATTGGCAAAAGGGCTAGATTCGATCTTCTCCCTAATCCTGCCCATTAATGCCCCAAATGCTATTGTATTGGAGCAAGTTGAAAGGCATTGATAGGAAAGTCTGAGCGACTATTTGGCGGACTCAATTTCACTCTTTAGACCATGAGTAGATTCAGCCAAGCTCGGCCTAGTTGAGTTTTCAAACTATGCTCAGGGACCAATGACCAACTAATCTTTTCCAAGTTTCTTCCTTACAAAAATCTAGAGAAATTATAGAATTGATTTTTATTTCTTATAGGAACCTCTTAATTCACACATGAACAGATTGGTTTTGTTAGATTCTGTGCTGGTTTTACATTCTAGTTTGTTCAATGCATCTTTCATTCAGTTACAGATAGGAGGACCTTAAAACCAGCAATATTGCTGATGTTAGAAAGAGAAGATAAGTCAATTACATACCTGATCAAGGCCGACTTTACCATAAAACCAAAAAGGCCCTTGTTTTAGGCCCAAAAAAGGAAAAATTAAGGTGCCATAATAGCAACTTACATCGTTTCAAATTCCATAAAAGCAACTTTCCAGCTTCCATTTTTTTCTCTCCCCAAAATATTAGGCCCTGTAATAACTCTTTCTTGAGAAAATGCAATCAAGATCTTCATATGATCAAAATCTTCATTTTATCCTTCCAACAACCAATTCCCCATATCACCCACTGCCGTATCACCTATTTTTTTTTTTTTTTTTGATAACATGGGAACCTGCCGACCCCCCTTTGAGGGATCATCGGTAAACCCACGGATACATAGAACCACCCACTCCTTTGCACAGGTCATTTCTCTTTTCTTTCGCTTTTTTTTTCTCTCTCTCTTGACTTTAAAAAGGGCTTACCAATGCTTGAAGCTTTTCATCATCATATTTGATTCAAGCTTCTGAGAGAATTCTTAAAATGTCTGGTTCCTCGCCATGCCCCATAGATTCAGGATTCAGGGTTAGAGATGTTGCATGTTTTGGCTGTGGATTGAAATAGATTGAAAATTTGTCCAAGAGCTCATCTTCTAGAGGTACTTTTTTCTAGATTTCATTCCATTTCCGTTTGGTTGGAGGAGATGCTTTAGTCCTTGTTTTGGAGTAATTTTGTTTAAGTTGGTATTGGGGTGGTGCAGTAACAACGGTGGAGGGTGGCAAGAGAGCATTGGATTTGTTTGGTTCAGAGAAGGAACCTTCTTCTAAGTTACTCAAACATTCTTTTAAAAAAAAAAAAAAAAAACTTAAAGACTTTTTTAAAGATTTTTATAGTTATGGGTTTTATTTGATTCATACATATCTTTGGTATTGTTTGTCAATCTTGTGATTTTTTTGTATTTTCTTTGGTTTTTCACTCAATTCATTTTTCTTTTACATCAGCCCATTTTGGGTATTGAAAAAAAAATTTCCTTTTTTGTTTAGATGTTGTAGAAATAGAAGGTAAATATGATCATTACATATTACTGTATGTTTTCTTATTAACAATTTCAAATATATGAAAATATTTTTTATTTTCTGTTTAATTTTAAAAGACAATGATAATTTGAAAAGAAACTGTTTGATATTGATGGTTTAGATTTACCCCAATTGACATACTTAATTATATAAAAGGACTGGATTCTTTTCCAAATGTATATATTGCTTATAGAATATTATTGACAATACCTGTAGCTTTTTCTGTAGAAAAAGGTTTTTCAAAATTAAAATTGATAAAATCCTATCTAACATGAATAATGTCACAACAAAGATCGAGTGGATTAACCATACTATCAACTGAAAAAGATGTGTTAGCAAAAAATTGAATATAAAAACTTAATTAGTAATTTTATATCACAAAAAGCAAGAAAAATATAGTTTAAATAAAGCATTTATAATTATATTAAAATAGAAAATGCCTCATTTATGATTGGTGCTTTCAAATTGTATCGAGCTGACCCTATTAACCTGATTCTTGTTTCTATCTTTCAATGCCACCATAAGTTCCAGGGCCTGTTTGGATAATGGAAAACATCCAAACAAATAAATTTTTACCGTAGATGTGTAGTTCGAGATTTGTACGGCAGACATTTTTCTTC
This sequence comes from Cinnamomum chago, assembly GCA_038049695.1. Classification (NCBI taxonomy): domain Eukaryota; kingdom Viridiplantae; phylum Streptophyta; class Magnoliopsida; order Laurales; family Lauraceae; genus Cinnamomum; species Cinnamomum chago. The sequence goes on from CP142457.1 coordinate 35,080,890, forward strand.
ACCTGTTTCTGCGCATACAAAGGAACCCTTCTTTCTAACAGAGGATAATTAAGGCATTGGTTGGTTTGGAATTTGCATTCGTTGTTTCTAACAGAGGATAAAAAGTATGCATTGATGTACATTATCTTTTCCTCTTGAGAAACTTGTGCTTTTCAGTTCCTTGGATTTTTGAAATGGGAATTATTGGTCCCTGAAACCTGATCTATCAGCACACAATATCTCAACATATTAATCCACTTGGTGGGGACCACTGTTATTTGATATGGGAAGTTGATCTGATGACCTTTCATCTGGAGTGTGGGTGGCTAGAAAGTGCTAATCCTTAAATTAATGGTCTAGAAATAGATTCTTGGTGGTTGGTGTTTGAAAACTTTCATGAGTTTTGGATGTATACTTTGAATTTAAATGCTTGCTGTATATACTTGATCTAAGTTGTGTTTTTTGCAGTGTGGAAAATGAGTGAGTTAATCATTTTTTCTTCTGTAACTGTGATTATTCGTGGATTCAGAGCCTTATATTTATAATAGTGGACCTACAAAGCATCCGAGAACCTATGTTGATGGACTAATTGATGCACATTCTTTGATAGATGCCCTGATAAAAGGAAACTTAATTTTCCAATATCAGAAAAGACCATTGTTACCGATCAAAGATAAATAAATAAATAAATAAAAACCACCATTGTTAAACTATTGATTACCAAGGGAAGCATTTTTGGTAAAAGATTACCAAGGAGGTTAATATCTGTCAAAACATGATTTTCTTTCATTGATATGTATTCTTGTGATATCCTTTAATCCCATTTATAAGAAACTATTTGAAAGAAAATCAGGAGGGGCTCTTGGCCTTTAGTTAAGAAAGGTGGTCTAATGGATTGATAGCCTTTGGTACTCTTATAGTAGGTTTAGTTTGGTAGCACCCAATCAGAAAAATAAGGCTATAAGTAGGCCGTTTGCTATTTATATGAAGACCATTTGGCTTTTGACCGCTTGTCCTCGCCATTTTATATAGTGGTCAGGTTTCAAAGTACTAATCCTATCATATTAGATAACCTACAGATATCCACAAGCAAGATGAGTAAACTAAGTTTCTTTGTAGACAGGGCTTGATCCATGCTCGACTTATGAGCTCATGTAGCAAAGCCTTGCTGTCTATTAAATGTGCATATGAGTAAATTCAATGAGCAAGGGAAACCTAAGTAATGGCACATTTTATAATGTTCTTTTTCTCTTCTAATGTTTGCACTTCTTAATCCCTTCTTGAAGAAACAGGTTATCAAGTTTTTGGGTATAGTTAAAAATTCTATAAAGGTAATGAAGGCATGATAATGAGCGAGGGCCATGAACACAGATGCCAAACAGACCGCTTTCGTCCAATTCATCTCTCTCTCTCTCTCTCTCTCTCTCTCTCTCTCTCTCTCTCTCTCTCTCTCTCTCTCTCTCTCTCTCTCTCTCGTTTTGGAAAATTCAACATATTTATCGTCTCTCTCTCTCGTTTTGGAAAATTCAACATATTTATCGGCATGGAAAGGCTTGTATTTATCACACTTCCATATTTGTTGTTGATACCTTATCCTCTCAAGAAGCCATATGTCTACCACTAGGATTTGCAGTCCATTCAGGTGTGGGAGTTCACAGATCCCTTATAGAGGTTGTGTTTGATTGGTAGAATTTGGGGAATTTGTTGAGATACTTTGTCTCTAAAATCTCCCAAATGCTCTCTTGCTGGTTTTGCTGCTTGAAAATTTCGGATTTTTAGGAATGTGGGTGCTTAGGCATTGCACACCACGAGTATTTGGATTTCTTCCAATCAAAATCTGAGAATTTGAGACAATATTCTGATGCCGTTGGAGGTTCCTGGCGGCGGCCTGGAATTAGTTTTTTTTTTTTTTTTTCAAAATTCTAGAATTATTTGACTTGAAGAAATTCTGAAATTTTCCTTATTGTCTCTTTGAGGGAGGGCCTGTTTGTTACATGTAAATAAATTCCTAGGAAGCGGAAATTGAATCAAGGCAAGCTAGGAAATGAATACCTAGCCATCAACAAGTAATTCAAATCTTAGGGAAGTCATTGTCAAATCTATGTCACTTCCAACGTTCACCTCTCATCTTATGGCCATGATGAGTTCCTATGTATTTCAAGCAAATAAACTGCCCTTGTAAGATCTAATTTCATGACTAAAATTGAAACTTTCTGTAAGTAAAGAGATAAAATTTGTCACTAACATGTTTACATTGGAACTTGAGGTGCTACGGAATTATTATGACTGTTAATGAGCTTGAGTAAACTTGGCTCGCAATGAAATTGCCAAGCTCAAGCTCATCAAATCAGCATTTAATATAAACTAAATGCTGTCCAAGCTCAAGTTTGATCACCTCAATTTCCCTTTCAATAAATAAACTAAATGCTGAAATTGTTATTATCAATGATTGACATCAAGCTTCGACAGTCCGAACCTATATGGAAGGTTTAAATACTAGGGTAAGAATCCAGTCCTTTTATTTTAGTTTTGTCGATAATATATGCTATGGGTCATCATCATCACACAAACATAGTCCGGACAAGGCTCTGATGGCGATGATGATTTAAACAAAAACATTTGGTAATATATATGATGCGTTCTAGGTTGAACCTGAGTCGAGATACTTAGTGGGCAACTGAGCCAAGTTTGATGGGTCCATAGATCACTAATCACTTTTAAAAGAGCATGTAAAGTAAGCCTTGCCCGAGTTCATAGTTCTGATGAAAAATGAGCTCGAGCTTGAGCCAAGCCAAAGTGAACCCAAAAAAAGAAAAAGACCTCATGAACTGTATTGAGTTGTTAACGACCAACCCTGTACGTAACAGTGTGAACGTATAAAATGTGGATTGCGCTTGGTCAGTTTTAGGTTTGTTTCAGGCCTGGCTCTTGAAACTCAATCGGATGGAATTCAGTCAGGTTTGGTCTTTAGGCTCGAGGTCCCGAATTAAACTTACCTATATGTAGGGTTGTCCCCAGGTTATCCAAGCCCTGCCCACAATATATGATACAGGGGGCAGACTCAGGGTAGGCCAAAGCCGTTGGACGGCTTGGACTATTTAGCCCCTTACCCGGCCTTTTCAGAACGGGTAGTGATAGGATTTGAGCCCATGGCCTAAAGAGAAAGCTAATTTATTTTTTCTATTCTACCATAGGGCAACGAGGGTCAACTCAAGCTTAACCCTCCTTTTTCTGAGCTTGATAGAATGCTTACATTTGAAATCACGTGAACTAAATAGCAAACAAAGAAATGGATTCTGTAAAAAAAAAAAAAATTGCCTCTTAATTTCCTCTACAACCTGCGATTGGATTTTTTGGCACTCTATTTTCAAGGTTGTGGCCCATTCAAGCATTGGGCCATTTGAGGCTAAACAATAGAGCCAATAAGTAGAGAGAAGTAAGCCCATGTTATTAAAAACCCAGATAAGAATCACATGAAAATATGCTGACATAAACCCCGCACAAATGCTTAAATAAACCCCACATATTACGCAACTATATGTAGATTAGCCATTGCAAGAAAAAAAAATGAGAAAAAAGAGGAAAGAATAAGATTCATGAATGGTGAATCAGATAACAATCATATTAGAAAAAAAAAAAGAATCATTCTTAAATTTGCCCACATAAATGCTCAAATAAACACACACAACACACACACACAATACATATATATAATATAAGAAAAACAAGAGGGCCAGACCAAGCCTAGCATTGTCCAAGCCCAACCGTTAAATTGGCAGGCTTACCAAGAAAATCCCCAAGCCGCTCGAACTTTTTAAGAACACTATCTATAAGAATCTATAGGGTCGTGCTTAGGTGCACACCTTGTGAAGACCCCTTGTAGTGCCCACCTAGGACCACACCAATCATGGCGGGGGTGGGGGGGATTAAAAGATCAGAATGGGTTATATATGTGTGCAAAATTTCAACTTCTTTAAATCACTCTGACCCCTTGACCTATGGCTCTTAAGTATAATGGTTCCAAAATGCATTTTATTCTAAAGTTTCAATTCTATGTGAACAACATTAAAAGTCATGGGATCCGTGAGACATTGGGATTGGATTGGTGAGAGAAACTAGGGATCCGTGAGACATTGCTGGATTGGTTTGGATTGGATGAGAGAAGCTTACTCTATTTTAAATAATTCCAGATCCTATGTTTAATATAAATTTTATAAAGAAAACCATGTCTACCCCTGTCTAACTATTATTATAGTGGAAGGTCTTCCATTAATTCTGACTGCTGCTTTTCAATTTGACTCTCATTGGACCTCAGGCTGACCTATCATTATAATGGGAGGTTTATAAGTCAACCTTTTAATTTTGACTCTCACGGAGCCCCCACAACATTATGTAATTATATATCACACTTGAAACTTTTTAATTCAATTTTCATGACTACTTTTCAATCCTGAGAATTCTGAAATCTACCTAACTAAATAGGGAAAAAGGAAAATATCTGCAAATTGTGATAGGTAGTGGGCTGGTCGATGGGCCAAAAATCACTTTTTTAAGATTAAAAGTAATTTTCAATAATACTTTTAAATACATTTTTTTTAAATGTATTACTTTTAAAATATTTTTTTAAATATACTTACATGTGGGCCCATGGAGCGAGCCCCATTTGCATCCCGGGATCTTATTACGGGACTTCTCTACCATTTGATGATTAAAACCATAATTGAAATTAGGTAAGATTTTAAAGTAGGACTTAAGTTTTGTCTAGTTAAAAAAAAAAAAATACAAAAAACTAGGGAGCTGCTATTTGCACATCCCTTATTCCTCCTGGCATATCCATCCATGGGACTCCTGATAGACCCCTCTAAATAATTAACTAAATAGTCCTCCCTCTCTACCTCTCTCTACTCCCCGCCCACCTCCGTCCGCTCCCTCTCCTTCTCCCTGTCTCTCTCCCTGTCCCTCTCCCCCCCTCTCCTTCTTTCTCTCTCCATCTCCTTCTCCCTCCTTGTCCCTGTCTCTCTCCCTCTCCCTCTCCCTGTCTCTCTCCCTCTCCCTGTCTCTCTCCCTCTCCTTTCTCTCTCCATCTCCTTCTCCTTGATCGTCAAATAGGAGAGGGGGAGAGGGAGAGAGAGGGATGGCGGTCAGGGAGAAGGAGAGGAAGAGAGGAGGAGGGAGAGGGAGAGGGAGAGAAAGGAAAAAGGAGAGGAAGAGAGGGAGAGGGAGAGGGCGCAGGCGGAGGTGGGCACCAGATAGAGTTCGGCGGCGAGTAGGGAGAGGGAGAGAGGAGGGAGAGAAAAAGAGAAGTAGAGTGAGAGATGGAAGAAAGGGAGGGGTATTTAGGTAATTTTCTAGAGGGGTCCCATGGATGGATGTGCAAGGAGCAATAAGGGATGTGCAAATTGTAGCTCCCAAAAACTAACTTTTCACTTTAGAATTTAAGTTTTCCACCCATCCTTCAATCAAGGATATTGGTCTAGTGTGCAAGCGAATTTTCTACCCAAGTTTTTGTAGGAATGGCTATGAATCTGCAAAAAGAACGAGCATCGAACTTCTCTATAAGGAGAAGTGTCTCTTAATTTCCTTTACCACCTGCGATTGGATTTTTTGGCACTCTATTTTCAAGGTTGTGGCCCATTCAAGAGTTAGGCCATTTGAGGCTAAACATTAGACCCAACAAGTAGAGAGAAGTAAGCCCATGCTATTGAAAACCCAGATAAGAATCACATAAAAATATGCTGATAAAAAAACCCATAAATACTTAAATAAATCCACATATTAAGCAACTTCATGTAGATAAGACATTGCCAGAAACAAAAAGACATAAAAAGGGGAAAGAATAAAAAATCTCATAAAATTCATGCATGGTTTGTTTACATAAAAACCACATAAGAATCAGATAGCAAGTATACAGAAAAAACAATCATTCTTAAATTGGCCCACATAAATGCTCAAATAAACACAGGAAGATGCTTCTATGAGAGTTACTCGCATGATACTATGAGAGTAAGGGGTGAGAGCCCTCACATACTCTCCTCTATATACATACATTTACATACACTCATATACACATGCGCGCGCACACACGGGACAAACACACACAGATATATATATATATATATATATATATATATATATATATAAAAGGGTCAGACTGAGGCTAGCGTTGTCCAAGCCCAACCTTAAAATTGGCAAGCTTACAAATTAAAAACAATCCCAAGCCTTCAGACTTTTGAAGAAAATAAGCTGCTCATTTTGTGGGCTTTCTGATGGTTGGGCTAGGTCCGGTATCCTTGTAGGAGGGTCAATTGACAGCACTATCTATAAGAATCTATAGCGTTGTGCTTAGGTGCACACCTTGTGAAGACCCCTTGTAGTGCTCACCTGGGACCACACCAACCATGAGGGAGGTGGGGGGATTGAAAAATCAGAATGGGCTTATACATGTGTGCAAAGTTTCAACTTCATTAAATCACTCTATGGCTCTCAATTATGACGGTTCTAAAATGTTTTTTTTTTCAAATATGACGGTTCTAAAATGCTTTTTTTTCTTTAAGTTTCAATTCAATAGACCAATCCATTTGAACAGTATAAAAGGCCATGGGATCCGTGAGACATTGGGGGATGGGATTGGATGAGAGAAACTCGGTTTAAATAATAATTCCAGATCCTATGTATAATATAAATTTTATAAATTAAAAAAAAAAAAAAAAACCAATACCTATTACCTACACATGTCTCCCTATTATTATAGTGGCAAGTTTACAATTAATTCTGACCACTACTTTTCAATTTGACTCTCACTGGACTTCAGGCTGGCCTATCATTATAGTGTAAGGTTTATAATTCAACCTTTTAGTTTTGACTCTCACGGAGCCCCACAACAATTTATAATTATATTCACAGAAGAAACTTTTTAATTCAATTTTCATTACTACTTTCAATCCTGACAAATTTGAAATCTACGTAACTACATAGGAAAAAAATAAAATACTTGCAAAATGTGATAGGCCAATGACAAGCCTACTTAATGATTCTTATGATGAGTAGGCCTGGTCCATGGGCCAAAAACCACTTTTTCAAAATTAAAAGTATTTTGGAATGATACTTTTAAATATATTTTTTTAAATATATTACTTTTATATTATATTTTTAAATATATTTACATGTGGGCCCATGGGCGGGGCCCATTTGCTTCCCAGGAGCTTATGACGGAACTTCTCTACTATTTGATGATTAAAACCATAATTGAAATTAGGTAAGATCTTAAAATAGGATCGACTTAATTTTTGTCTAATTTTTTTTTTAAAAAGAAGGGGATATAAAAAACTAACTTTTCACTATAGAGTTTAAGTTTTCCACCCATCTCTCAAAAAGGACATTGGTGGAGTGCCTCAATCAAATTTTCTACCGAACTTTTTGTAGGAATAACTATAAATCTTTAGCTAGAAGAACGAGCGTGGGACTTCTCCAACAATTGAAAATAAGTGAAATTTGGTCCAATTTCATTGGGGTTTTTTCTTAAAACATTTCAAGCCATAAATCTCAAATGCTTAAAAGTCCAATTTCGGCAAATTCCTGACTTCAATGAAACAAAGACGGTCCCCACATGTGTCAAATCTGATGGTCCACTGCAGGGGCGGACCCAAAAATTCTTCCTTGGGAGGGCCACTATATAGAAAAAAAAATTTGGGTCCCACATATGAAAAACACATGTAGGTTTTTTAAAACTTGTAGTAGTTTTTTTGAACATTTTGAGGGTCCATATGTAAAAAACTATAAAATGTTCTAAAGAAGAATGAGTTTTTAGAAAATCTAGAGGGGCCACATGTAAGAATTCATAAGGTTTTTTAAAGAATAAAGGGGTTTCCAGAAATTTTGGAGGGGCCATATATAAAAATTAATAAAATTTTCAAAATAGAGAACGGGGTTTTCAAAAACTATGGGGGGGCCATGGCCCCTGCCAGCCCCCCCTTGGTTCCGCCACTGGTCCACTGCTCCTACCACTATATTGATTGGAGGTCAAAAATTAAAGGTTGATGAGGATTAAAATACAGCTTAATGGTAATTTACTAGTACTGAAAAGTAAATATCCCACGGTACAAAAATAGACTTTAACGTTTTTGGCACCTCTACTAAGAGATAAAACGAAAACCAAGCCCACAGATGTACTTCTCCATGATAAAAAGGTCCCATGTGAAAAAAAACGATAGGGATCCCCCATTGCGCTATTACATGGACACGTGTAACACATGCCAACGTAGTTATTTGGAATTAGCAAATAGGTCTGGGACTTTATCATGGGGTCTGTTTAGATATATTCTAGACCGTTAAAAGATGAATCCCATTTCGTTCAATAATAAATGCCAAAAATTCATATAAATAGGAGTCATCTGCTATGTGTGGGACTCATCTGTTATGATAAATACCACATAATTGATTGTGCCTTTATGGTATCATATTAAAAATAAGTTTTTGAAAGAAATTTAACAGAGCAACGTTTTTCTTTACCACAATCATCATCACACGTATTTCATTTAAAGTCCTTCTACTTCATAAACAAATTTACTCCAATATGTCGGATGCATTGAACTAGTCTTCCAAGTGGTGGAAAGAAAACAAGAAAAGTTGGGCTGTTCCTGTCACTACACTAATATCTTCAACAAAGACATGTTTCAAATAATATGAAAAAAGTAACTTTTCGTGGACTTTTCTCTTGCCAAGATAACACTGTTTAGAGTCCTCACCAGACACATTTTACCTCAGTTGATTTGAAGGATGATCTTCTTAAATCTAAGCTGATGAAATAATCATGCCCTTCCACTGTTTTTTCACATTAGATTGGCTACATGTAAAATATATTTTTTTATCGATATCATATATAAAATATAATTAATTTTTCTATTCATTTTTTTCGTCTTTAATGACCTATGTTACACCAATCGGTCAATACTCTACCATGATCCAAATAAAATCTGTTTAGGCTTTAAACTAAGGAGAGAGCGGCGCACTACTTATTTGAATAGCTAGGTATGTTACCAAAATAAGGTTTGTGATAGCATATCAAACCATTGCATCGTAACCTATGCATTGTAGTTTGGTGTAGTGCCCTTTTGAAATGCAAGGTGGGGCCCACACGCCCTATGTAGCAATTGGCATATAAACATTTACTCAAATCAGTAAGGTAGCCACCATTGGATTGATTATATCTAATAGACTGAACCATGCGACGAGCTTACTTTACTATCTTATTTCGAGATAGAGATTGAGCGACTCTTCCTGTATGATCAATCTAATGATTGGCTCATTAAAATTGACTTAAAATCTTAGATACAATGAATAAAAAATGGGTGTAAATTGTGATAACCGGTCAAGCGAACCAAGTTTAATGGGTCCTAGCTTGAAATGATCTCGGATCACTGATCACTTTTAAAAGAGCGTGTAAAGTAAGCCTTCCCGATCAAAAAGGAGCTCTAGTTTGAATCAAACCGAATTGAACCAAAAAAGAAAAAAAGTCTACATGGACTGGCTTGAGTCATTAACAACCAACCCTGTCCACAACGGTGTGAACGTGCCCCACCTATCAAAAAGTAAAATTTGGATCGGGCTTAGTCAGTTTCAGTGCTGGCTCTTGAAACTCGGATGGAATTCCATTGGGTTTGGTCATTAGGCTCGAGGTGCCGAGCTAAACTTGCCAATAAGTAGGGTTGTTCCCGGGGTTGTCAAAGCCCTACCCTCAATATATGGTATATGGGGGCTGGACACAGGGTGGGCCAAAGCTATTGAAGGGCGTGGACTATTTAGTCCCTTACCCTGCCTTTGCAGGACGGACAGGGATAGGATTTGAGCCCATGGCCTAAAGAGAAGAAAGTTAATTTATTTTTTCTACTCTATCATAGGGCAACGAGTGTAAACTCAACCTTAACCCTCCTTTTTTTGAGCTTGATAGAATGCTTATATTTGAAATCGCATGAACTAAATAACAAACAAAGAAATGGATTCTGTAAAAAAACAAAAAAAAAGTCTCTTAATTTCCTCTACAACATGCTATTGGGATTTTGTGGCACTCTATTTTCAAGGTAGCGCGGCCCATTCAAGCGTTGGGCCATTTGAGGCTAAACAATAGACCCAATAAGTAGAGAGAAGTAAGCCCATGCTATTGAAAACCCAGATAAGAATCACATAGAAATATAAAAATATGCTTAAATAAGCCCCATAAATGCTTAAATAAATCCACATATTAAGCAACTGTATGTAGATTAGCCATTGCAATAAAACAAAAAGGAGAAAAAAGGGGAAAGAATAAAGAATCTCATAAGATTCATGCATGGTTTGTTTACCTAAAACCACATAAGAATTCAGATAACAGTTATATACAAAAAAGAATCATTCTTACACACAATAAATATTGTGTGGGACGTTTCCCTAATAGCAGGATTGAGCTAGTCTCTGTAACGGTACCGACTTGGCTTATCTCGATCTCGGTATCCAAGCTCAGCAATAATGCCAAGATATATCATGTTCGGCAACAATGTCAGCTAGCACCGAGCTTGAGCTAGCTTCGGTAAGAGTACCAGCTAGGCTCACCTCGGTCTCGGCATAAGGCACCTCGACAATAGTGTCAGGATGCGTCCGTATCTGTTCTCGGTACATCTTCAGCTCGGCACCAACAATTGAGGTGATTAATACTAAGACATGATTGCACTCCCATAAAAATACGGCTACGTTACAGAACGTACTGACAGACAAAATGGACGCTGGATTATGATAAGGGGGTTGTCCTTATTAGGTGATCACATCGACATTAATAATACATGAAGTCAGCGCATGATCTGATGGGACAGAACTTCCACCTACCCCCACTGAGGGAGCACCAAATGGAACTTCCCCCTATATATATACGAGGGTAAAATCCCCAAAAAAGGTACGCAACACAATAAAACATAACACAACCTAGACTTTCCCTTTCTTCTCCATCCTTTATTCGGTGACTACACTAACTCAAGCATCGGAGTGCCTTCGGTTGACTGCAGCCAGGGTCTCTGATCTTTGCTTCCCTTTCTCCTTTCAGGTCTCCGTCATCTAATCCTTCCCAAAGAAGCTTTACAACAATATTACGAGTTTCATACTCACCTAATCAAATCTGTAAGATTTAGGCACTTACAAATTTTTTTGTGTGTGTGTGTGTGATCTTCCTATGAGAGATATCTCTCACCTTAAATGAGAGATTGGGTGCGGGCCCTCACATTCATATCCAATGCCAAAAACTTAAATGTGAGGGCCCCTACCCCAATCTCTCATGTAAGGTGACGGATATCTCTCATAGGAGCATCTCCCGTATATATATGAAAAATAAGAAACATAAAATGGTCAGACCGAGCCTAGCATTGTCCATGCCCAGCCTTTAAATTGCCGGGCTTACCAAAAAAATTCCCAAGTCGCTCAGACATTTTAAGAAAATAAGAGTCCACATTTTGTGGGCTTTTTTATGGCAGGGCTAGGTCCAATATCCTTGTAGGAGGGCCAAGCGATAGCACAATCTATAAGAATCTATAGGGTCGTGCTTAGGTGCACACCTTGTAGTGCCGACCTAATTCCACACCAATCATGAGGGAAGTGAGGGGATTAAAAGATCAGAACCGGTTATACATGTGTGCAAAATTTAAGCTTCGTTAAATCACTCTAACCCCTTGATCTATGGCTATGTATAACGGTTCTAAAATGCATTCTTTTCTAAAGTTTCAATTCAATAGTCGAATCCATTTGAGCAGTATAAAAAGCCATGGGATCTGTGAGACATTGGGGGATTGGATTGGATGAGAGAAACTAGGGATTGTGTCAATACTCTATTTTAAATAATTCTAGATCCTATGTATAATATAAATATTATAAAAAATATAAAAAAAAAATGCCTACCCATGACTGCCTATTATTATAGTGGAAGATTTACAATTAATTTTGACCACTACTTTTCAATTTGACTCTCATCAGACCTCATGCTGACCTATCATTATAGTGGAAGGTTTATAATTCAATCTTTTAGTTTTAACTCTCACGGAGCCCGACAACAATATGTAATTATATATCACAGTGGAAACTTTTTAATCAATCTTCATTGCTGCTTTTCAATCCTGAGAATTCTGAAATATACCTAACTAAATAGGAAAAAAGGAAAATATCTGCAAATTGTGATAGGCCAATGACAAGCCTACTTAATGATTCTTTTGATGAGTGGGCCTGGTCGATGGGTCAAAAAACACTTTTTAAAAAAAAATTAAAAGTAATTTTAAATAATACTTTTAAAAATGTACATTTTTAAAATATATTAGTTTTAAATTAAAATTTTAAATATATTTACATATGGGCCAATGGGCGCCCCCCCCCCCCCCCCCTTTGCGTCCCGGGAGCTTATGACGGGACTTCTCTACTATTATAATATAGGGTAAATTAGCCACAAGTCCCTAAGCACGGTCTTCTAAGGCATCTGGTCCAACAACTTTTTCTCTAATGTCTATAGTCCATACAACTGGAGATATTTTGATGAGAGATCCCTAATATGCCACATCATATATTTTCATGACTAAATTGCCCCTTTCAACAGTTTGAGCATAAAACTTTGAATTTTAAAAGTTTAAACTTCAAATATTCCATTCTCCCACATTCCCAGGCCAAGTTCTCTCTCATTCTCTGTTGTCCCGGAGAACCCATTCCGTCTTCTTCTCTAGGAACGAGGGACTTCACTAGAGAGTTTTGCAAATCGAAGTCGGCCATTTCGGACTACACCAGCCACGACGGCGACAGCCCGGCAATGGAAACATGACCAGTCTCGGCCTTCTCCGGCGACGGGTTCTACATAACACAAAAACCCATTGCTGTGTTGCCTTTCCTTTCCTTTTTCCGTTTCGTGTAAGTCTATCTCTTGCAATCATAGCAACAAAAAATGGGGTCTCTGTCTCCTTGCAAGAAAACTGTTGCTATTTGAGTTTTGAAAATGTATCTGAGTTTTGAAAATAAATAGTTTGGAAGGAGATTTTTCTATTTCATTTTCTGGGTTATTTTGTTCTGCCTGCTAGCAGAAGCCTAGCACATAGCAACGGCCTTCTTCTTCTAAAAATTTATCTGAGTTTAGATAATTTATCAGAGTTTCTAAGAAATTCAGATAAACTTGCCAAGAACTCAGACAAATTTCATAGAAACTCTGATAAACTTGCCAAAAACTCAGATAAATTTGCCAAAACTCAGATTATAAATTTCCCAAAAACTCAGATAAATTATCTGAGTTTTTGGCAAATTTATCTTTATCTGAGTTTTGGCAAATGAATGGTGAGGATTGAGGGAAACCGGAAACTACCTTACTAGATTCAGCCAATGGTCTTGGCACAGAGTTCCATCACTACCAAATCCAAATCCCAAAATTAATAATGGGCCACAATTTGTAGATGAATTGAAGATGCTGGTTTAATCAGAACCATTAATTTTATTTTGGTTTTCTAATAACTGTCCTACTACCTCGTATGTCTGTGGGGCCATCTGATGATTAATGATCAGCTACATGCCCACCAAAAAGGTGAGGAATACCAAGTGGTAGGTGCAAAGTAGAAAGGAAAGTCTACATTTTTGTGATGAATTGTATACTAGAAATAAGCAACTAACTGCTAAGCCACCTAAAAGTTAAAAGTTCAGTGTGAAAGATAGACGAAGTCAAGCTACAATTTTATTCCTTCTTATTAAAATGTGTAAGAGATGAATAGATTTGGATTTGGATTGGATCCATGTCCCATTTCAGTCCCAGTCAAATGATCATAGCCTTTAATCTCATGACTCAAAATTCAATGGCTATTTATGAAGTAGATTTGTTGTGAAAAAAGCACAGTTAGTAATGTTCAGATGATTGTCCAAGAACTCAGATAAATTTGCCAAAAACTCAGATAAATAATTATCTGAGTTTTTGGCAAATTTATCTTTATCTGAGTTTTGACAAATTTATCTTTATCTGAGTTTCTGAAAAATTAATCTAAGTTTATAACAAATTTATCTCCATTTTGAAAATTTTAATTAAGTTTTTGAATAAATCTGTCAGAGTTGTTTGGCAAATTTCTTTGCGTTTTATGAAATCTATTTGTGTTTTTTTATATTATTTGGGTATTTATAAAATTTATTTGTGTCTATTCAAATTTATTTGCGTGTTTTGAAATAAATTTAACTGAATTATTTGTGAATTGAATGACGCTTTGTATGTTTTGAAGCGGTTTTGAACGTAGCTTTTGCCGATGTATAGAGGGGCATTTTTGTCTTTTTGTTTGTCTCAGTTTTAAATGAGAACTGCCACCGCTACGAGAAAGTATGATGGACCCTAGGCTATAAAACGCAATGTCGAGGGACTTGTCGCCAAATGCCCATATAATAATTTATTATAGACGTAAGCATCGATTTCGAAATTGGAGTCCAATTTGCTAATCGATTACAAAACTGGACTCTAATCTCAAATCAATTTGAGAAATTGGATCTCAAATCAATTTCAAGAGATAACCTCTATCAATCAATTCAGAGTCCACTTTTGTTAAACTTCTTTATGAAAATTCAAATTTTAACATATATATATATATATCTATTATGGATAGGTGATAAATACACCTTGCTCAATAATTCTATTCAATCAAGTTAAAATGAGTCTTATTTAAGTGGATTTAGAATTTTAATATATCTATTATGGTTAGAAAATCCTCAATGCTTGTGATTTTTAAAAGTGAATCCTTGATAGTGATTTATACAAATGGGCTCCACATACAATAAACTTTTTTAAAGTGAGCCTCATATTCTAATTCCTAAAGACGGGGCCACATGCAATTTTGCAAATGTTAATTTACATAAGACTTGAAGTTTCATACTCATTCATATAAAAAGTAATATTTACTTTATATAAATGTTGGGCTGGGCCATGCGTCGAACATTAATAAACGGTATATTTGTTTTTTTTATATTCATTTTCATATTTGTTTTTTTTATATATATATATTTTCTCATTAATTAATGTCTCATAAAATAGCCACAAATTGGACATGTTTTTATTTCAAGGCCCGGGCTTAGCACGGGCATGCTTTACTAGTTTGATGATTAAAACCATAATTGAAATTAGGTAAAATTTTAAGATATTTTCAAAAAAGGACACAAAAAACTAACTTTTCATTTTTAGAGTTTAAGTTTTCCACCATCTTTCAATCAAGGACATTGGTTCAGCTGCCGCAAGCGACTTTTCTACCCAAGTTTTTGTAGGAATAGCTATGAATCTTTCGTCAAAAGAACGACCCTCGGACTTTTCCAACACTTGAGAGTGAGATTTGGTCCAATTTCATTGTGATTTTTTTCTTAAAACATTTCAAGCCATAAATCTCAAATGCTTAGAGTGCAATTTGGTCAAATTCCTGACTTCGATGAAACAAAGATGGTCCCACACATGTCAAACCTGACGGTCCACTGCTCCTACCACTATATTGATGGGAAGATAAGTTTCCTTCACATGTAAAAAATCAAACATTGGTGAGAATTAAAATACAACTTAATGGTAATTTACTAGTACTGAAAACTAAATGTCCCACGGTCAAAAAATATACTTTAACGTTTTTGGTAGCTCTACTCAGAGATAAAATACTTCGCCCTGAGAAAAAGGTACCATGCGGAGACAGATTGGGATCCCCTATTGCATTATTACAATTAGAAAAAACAGAATCATTCTTAAATAAGCCCACATAAATGCTCAAACATGTGCAAGCACACACAGCACCCATACAAATATATAATATGGCCAGACCAAGCCTAGCATTGTCCAAGCCAAGCCTTTAAATTGGCAGGCTTACCAAAAAAACTTTCCGAAGCCGCTCGGACTTTTTAATAAGATAAGGGGGTCGGACCGAGCCTAGTATTTTGTGGGCTTTTTGATGGCCGGGCTAGGTCCGATATCCTTGTAGGAGCATCAATGGACATCACTGTCTATAAGAATCTATAGGGTCGTGCTTAGGTGCACACCTTGTGAAGACCCCTTGTAGTGCCCACCTAGGACCACACCAATCATGAGGGAGATGGGAGGATTAAAAGATCAAAATGGGTTATACATGTGTGCAAAGTTTCAGCTTCGTTAAATCACTCTTAATTCTATGGCTCTCAAGTATAACGGTTCTAAAATGTATTTTTTTAAAGTTTCAATTCAATAGTCCAATTCATTTGAACCGTATGAAAAGCCATGGGATATGTTAGACATTGCGGGAAGGGATTGGATGAGAGAAACTTAATTTAAATAATAATTCCAGATCCTCTATATAATATAAATTTTATAAATTAAAAAAAAAACCCATGCCTACCCATGTCTCCCTATTATCATAGTGGAAAGTTTACAATTAGTTTTGATCACTACTTTTCAATTTGACTCTCATTGGACCGCAGGCTAACCTATCATTATAGTGCAAGGTTTATAATTCAACCTTTTAGTTTTGACTCTCACGGAGCCCCACAACAATTAATATATATTATAGACGTAGGCATCGATTTTGAAATTGGAGTCCGATTTCACAATCATTGCAAAATTGGACTCTAATCTCAAATCAATTTCAAGAGATAAGCTCTATCAATCAATTTGATCTCAAATAAATCTCAAGAGATAACACTACAACAAGTTGCATCTTTAGGGACGTGTTTTGGCGATGTTTTTATAAAAACGTCGGTAAAAGTCAATTTTTACGACGTTTTACTATAAAACATCAGCAAAGTTCAATGTTGGAATTACCTTCCGTTAAAATGAGAGATTATTACCGACGAATAATAAAACGTAGCTAAAATCGAATTTTAGCGACGTTTTATTTGTTTTACCGACGAAACAAAACATCGGCAAAAGTATTTTATGATGTATTTATTTTTCTATTTAATTTTTGCCAACGAAAACAAAAACGTCGGTAAAAGTCTTTTTTATTTTTTTCTTTTTTTTCTTTTTTCATTTGCCGACGAAAAGAAAATGTCAGTAAAGTATTTTATTTTACTTTTGCCGACGAAAAATAAGCACCGGAAAAGTTCAATTTTATTATGAAGTGAAAAATAAATATTAAAATGAACGTTTAGCGACGTTTTGTATAAAATGTCGGTAAATATTAATTTTATTTTTAGGAAAATTTAAAATCAGAGACATTTACCGACGAATTATTATTTGTACCGACGAAACTTAGCGTCAGAAGAGTTATTACCGACGTTTTTTTATAAAACGTCGGTAAAAGCTGATTAACTTTTCAGTTGTTTTAATTAAAAAATATAATAATTTTTACCGACGAAAATAGGTTTTGGGCGTCGAAATGTAAACGTCGGTAAACCCTCTTTTCCTCTTTTCACTCACATGAAAGCCCAACCCTCTTTTCCCTTTTTCACTCTCTCGTCTGCTCAAAGCCCTTTTTTCACTCTCTCACCTGCTCACCTCTCTCTATCTCTCGATTGGCGCTCTCTCTCTCGATCGACTCTCTCTCTCGATCTGTTCTTCTCTCTCTCGATTGGCGCTCTCTCTCGATCGGCTCTCTGTGCTCTTTCCCTCATCTCCCTCACCATCTCCATCTCCATTCCCTCATCAGCATCATCTCCATCGCCACTCACGCAGACCTCACCTTCTCCATCAACGCAAACAGATCCCTCCCACCCTCTCCATCTCTGTTGATCTCAAAAAACCCATCTCTGTCGTTCTCCAAAACCCGATCTCTGTTATCAGGCGGAGACCCATCCCATTGAAGAAAACCCATCTCTGTCGTTCTCCAAAAACTCATCTCTGTTATCAGGCGCAAACCCATCTCCGGTCGTCTTCTCCAAAGCCAGCACGAGTTTGACCTCTTCTCCGGTCGTTTCTCCAAAGCCAGCACGAGTTTTCTGCCTCTGCATCTCTCCCCTCTCTGCAGGTAAACTCTCTTTCTCATCTCTTCTCTCTTCTTTTCATTTATTTATTGAAATCTGAATTATTTCCTTCTTTTTGTTTTGCAAAAATATATCGATGTGTTACAGTTTTATGATGTGGTTATAATGAGATGGAATGAATTGAATGTTAGGTTTATGTATGGCACTAAAATTGTTACATTTGTAAGGTTTTTTTTTTTTTTTTGTAAAGGTTACATTTGTCTCAGTTTTATATTCAAACAATAATTCAACATATTCATCTATTTGAATGGTGGAAAGTGAATGACGTATGACAGAGTACGTGAGTTGTGAGAAACGTTTTTCATATTTCCTTGCTTTCTGTAGTGAAGATTTTGGGTTACTTAGCCCCCGTAGTTGGAAACTTGTGATAAAAAAAAAAAAAAAGAAGACTATGCTCCTGTATATATAGTTCTGCCCTTCAGTCAACTGAAAAGTGAAAACATTTTGTTAAAATTTCTGATTTGTCAGCATCTCTCCAAGGCATGAGAGAGCTCTGACAAAATTGCTATGCAATTCTTTAGTTTTATTTTCTTTGTAATTGAAGGAGAGGGAAGTCTGAGCATGCAAGTGCAGGACATCTTGGGTAGGTCAGCTACCTGTAGTACTGGGGCACGCGAGCAGAGAGAACACCTGTAGGTCTCTCATTTTTATTAATCCCCTGCAAAACACCAATAGATATTCTCATTTATCTCCCTTTTCTTCTCTTGTAAACTTTATCTTTCTTTTGGTTTCTTCTCTTGTAAACACCAATAGATTACCCCTGATGGTTAAAATAATGATTTATAAACTAGGAACTGAGAAAAGGCACTTCATTTGAAGAAATTGCATGTGTCAGGGTCATTTTGAGAGGCCACCAAGTTTAAATGTTCTGTTTCTCTGTATCCTAGTATTATTTTACACACTTTCTCTACTTTGGGAGTTGCATTAACATTTCCTTAGATGTTTGCAATCCACAATCTGAGTGTGTTGTGATGTATGGACATACAATAGGCATATAACTGTACTTGCTAAACAAAAAAAAATGTCAAGGATAAAACCAAAACCCCAGCATCAAACAGACAGGAACATGCATTCCCACACCAACATGCTTGAAAAGTGTCTAGTCATGTGCCTTTTCTAGACTTTGGAGCCTAAAAAATGAAAAGATTCTACTCTCACAGTACTTGATAAATTAGCTTTTATAGTATCACAGAAATTAAGCATATATTGTATTTATGTTTGATATTCCCCCCAGAAGCTAATGATAATAGGATAATATTTTAAAAAGTTGTCAGATGTCTTATTAGCTTGTAGTTGTTGGATCAAAAGAAGGGGGCTTTCTCTTTGAATCCCTATAGCATCTCTTGCTGCCGTTATCGTATGAAATATTTGATCATTTTCATAGGCATATCTTCATATGCAAATATGGGCAAAGTGTTGCATATTTTTGTTGAAATCATTAGCATGCCCTTGTCTCTGTAATGTGTTATATGAGTTCTTTCAATTAGACATGGAACTGCCTATAGAAACTAAATTCATGTGTCATATTCTCATTCTCCCATTGTGTATTGAATATGTCCATTCACATAATGCAATGTGTGTGTGTGTGTGGTTAAGTAGAGCAAACGTATCACTATTAAAATAGGAACAGATCTGGGCCACCTGGTGTGAAATCTAATGATAAAATTATCACAACAGAGACTTTAATCTAATTTATTATGGATTAAGAGAAGGATGTTCTTGTACATCATTCCATTGGCAGTTCTGTTTGTATGCGTATATATGTTCGGATATGGATGTAGGTACCTCACTGGAAATTGAATCTTTACCATTATGGACCTTTTCTAATCATCCATATCTTTCATCATGTGCGCCCACCTGATCAGTGGTTTGGAAGCAACACATGGAATTAGCAAAGCTCTGTATTGACTGCTGACATAATCATATAGACAAGAATGGTCATGGATTTTGCATAAATATCTGCATGTAAGCTTCTATGCCAAGCTCTTCACAGAAACTGGAAGAGAGATGGAAGAAAGAATGAACCTGTGTATAATTTGAAAGCTGTAGGTATTGTCCTCTCACTTAAAGCCCAAATTATCTCTGATTTATTAAGACTGTAAAGTGCAGGGTCTATTTTAATTGGCTTTGCTCTTTTGTTCCTGAATTTTTTTTTGAAGAAATCAAGGCAAAACTTTATCTTTCATTAAACTTTATCCAGATGGCTTAATGAATTAATAAACAGCAATTATGTCTTTTAAGCATGAGGCAATTTCTTGAATAAGCCATTTTCATTGACTTTAGCCTAATGAAAACATGAGTTTGGAGCCAAACTTGGCGCAGTAAAATAGAAAGCCATGGCCTTTCGGAGGTGAAAAGGTCAAAATTCTCTCCCAACCCATTTTTTTCATATAAATGACTTCAGATGAGAAATTGTGAAAGGCACATAGAGAACCTTTGATTTTCAATTCTGAATCCATAGAGAGTTAGTGTCATTGTACCCCCAACTCTTTCATCAATAGAATCATAAATCCCCACTATGTTCAGAAAGAAATAATTAATATTCATGTTCACATGAATTGTACATTCATATAAAATATATGCTTGCTGCTAGTGAAGTGATTCATGATGCTTGGATAATGCAAAAAAGTATCATGTTTCTAGTATGAACCTACACATGTATGGCTTGTGTGATATCTTAGGCACTCAGTCTAACAAGAATTCTCTGCCCATAGACAGAAAAACACACACTCAAATGGGAATCTGCTGAATATGAAAGGAAAAAAAATACAAAATCTCAATTCCTCAAACAAGGCAACTATCTTAATTAAGCTAAAAAAAGGAGATTCACGTGCTCTTTAGGGTTTGTTTGGCAATTCTACTTGTAGAGTCAAGTAAGGTAAAGCCCTATTTCTAAAAATAAATAAATAAAATAAATAATAAATAAATAAATAAATAAAATCCCATCAAAAGCACTTTAATTGTGGTTTTTTCTTCAAAATGTCAACAATTAAATTGTTAGCTTTCTCCATTGTCTTCTTTAATTCATCTTCTGACATTTGATACTTGTTGCAAAAAGATGCAATATGAATCAACCTGCAAATACCACCATCCAAAAGAGAGGCAAGTTAATTCATTTAGTATAACATGTTAACTAGAAAAGCAAAAACTGCGTTTAGAGGAAAAGATTATCAACTGAACATAGCTATGACATTCATGCATAGATCCTTAACCAATGTTCAACATTGGGTCTCCAAACATGCATTTTCTACTGCTGGTTCATTTTGGTTAGATTAGGTAAGAAATGCATGAATAATAGCATGAATAATAAGAATACAAGGACTGACCCATTGTTTATAATTTCTAATTACTTGTGATTAGGTCAGTTATGGACAGGAGTTGGATATTACATTATTAGAACCGATTTAGTGCTGAGTACATAGCTGGTGTGAACTCATTTATTGGTTTTGCAAATGCGAATTCCCCCGGGGCAGTGTTGATTAACTGCCCGTGTAACGATTGATGTAACCATCGGAAGCAAGACTATGTAACCGTGAGAACTCATTTGCACATTCATGGAATGATGGTCTCATACCTACGGTGGATATTGCACGGGGAACCTATAGTTCAACCCGATGATTCGGATGAGAGCGAGGATGAATCAGAAGATAATCAGGATGACTATGATGAGTTGATAGAGGACCATCGTAGGGGAACTTACTTGGATGAAGATACTCAAGAGAGGGATGATGTGCAGGATTTTGAAAGTTTGTTGAAGGCTTCTCAGCGTGGCCTGTACCCATGATGCAAAAGCTCATATACTCTGCTATCGTTTGTCATCAAGATATTGCATGTGAAGGTAGAAAGTGGTTGCAGCAACAAGTCGTTCGACAAGGTTCTGCAGATTTTTAAGGACTTCTTACCCGAAGGTCATGTGGTGCCGGCCTCAGTTTACGAGGCGAAGAAATTATTTCGTGACTTCCGCATGGGATACAAGAACATAGATGCCTGCAAACACAATTGTGTGTTGTATTGGAAGGAGAATGCTCAATTGGATAAATGTCCAGAATGTGAAGAGCCTAGGTACAAGGTCAATGATGGCAAGCGAAAGAAGATCCCTCATAAGGTGCTCCGTTACTTCCCATTGATACCGAGGTTACGCAGATTGTATATGTCAAGGAAGACAGCCATAGAGATGAGATGGCACAGTGATAAGCGCGTTGATGATGCGGTAGCGCGGCATCCGGCTGATTCAGTGGAATGGAAAGAAATTGATAAGAAATATCCAGAGTTTGCCCAAGAGACACGTAATGTGAGGTTGGGGTTAGCCACCGATGGATTCAATCCTTTCGGTAACATGGGCACCTCTTATAGCATGTGGTCTGTCATACTTATGCCCTATAATTTGCCACCATGGATGTGCATGAAGAAGCCATTCTTGATGATGTCATTACTTATTCCAGGACCAAGCTCACTGGGAAACGATATCGATGTATATCTGAGGCCCTTGGTTGATGAGTTGAAGGAGTTGTGGGATCATGGTGTATCGACTTATGATGCCTCCACTAAACAGACATTTCAAATGCATGCGGCTGTGATGTGGACGATAATGACTTTCCTGCGTATGGTAACTTGTCTGGGTGGAGCACTAAAGGTTATAACGCTTGCCCCTCGTGTAACGACGGCTCATTAGGGGTGAAGTTGAAAGATAAGATTAGGTACATTGGCCATCGAAAATACTTGGAACTGAACCACCAATAGCGTAGAAGCAAGGCCTTCAACGGTCAGCCTGAGCGTGAAAAGAATTCTTTGGATTTACCGGGGCAAAAGGTACTAGACTAGCTAGAAGAACTAGCGCCGGTCAAGTTTGGCAAGAATAACAAAAGACCGCGTGACTCTGGAGAACTGAATTGGACAAAGAAAAGCATCCTATTTGAATGGCCCTACTGGAAGTGCAAAAAACTCCGACACAACCTTGATCCTATGCACATTGAGAAGAACTTCTGTGTATCTTTGGTTGAAACAATTTTGGGCACAAAGGGCAAAAACAAGGACACCGATAAAGCGCGTAAGGATTTGAAAAATATGGGCATCAGGCCAGAGTTGCATCTAGTGGAGAGGGGTGATGGATCCAGCTTGAAGCCGCGTGCCTCTTACACTCTGGAACCAAAACATAGAGATGGGTTTTATGAATTTTTGAAGTCGATCAAATACCCAGACGGCTATGCAGCGAACCTCTCGAGGTGTGTAACCTCGAAAAATGATAAATTAGCTGGTTTAAAGAGCCATGATTGCCACATCCTTATCCAACGCATCCTTCCTAATGGCATGTGCGGCTTTCTGAATAAGGATATCTATACAACATTATTTGAGTTAGGCAACTTTTTCCAAGACATCTGTTAAAAAACACAGAGACGATAATTTGAAAAAATTGGAGGAGCAGATAGTTTTAATATTGTGTAAGCTGGAGAGGATTTTTCCTCCTGCTTTCTTTGATGTGATGGTTCATCTATCGGTTCACTTGCCACGCGAGGCCATACTTGGTGGACCGGTGCAATTAGAAAGGTAATAGTTGTTGACCATTGATTAATTATTTATGTATTAGTGAAATTGCCTTGCATTGAAAAACGTAATTGTTATCACTGGTTGTTTAAAGGTTTCTGAAGACCCTAAAAGGGTACGTTTGCAACCGAGCTCGGCCTGAAGGTTCGATCGCCGAGGCTTACATTGTCAAAGAGTGCCTCACTTTTTGCTCAATGTATTTAAGGCAGACTGATCAAGTACAGCGTTATGATGATGGTGGCGAACGTGGCCCGAGGATGTCGGTCTTCACACAAACTATCTATCCCATCGAACTGCTGCCAAGGGCACATGACCATTCTCAAAGAGAGCGTGACATGGCTCATTGGTTTGTGCTGAATAATTGCCCTGAGGTGGAGCCATATCTACAGTATGTGCTTCAATCTAGCCATATTTATACATTGCTTGTTAATTCCTTTATTCAATCTCTACTCTTACTTATTCATTGGAAGCTATCTTGAGTAGGGAACACAAGAATTCAATGCAAGTTCAAAGAGGTGGAAATGTCAGACAGATACAACGAAAAGAATTTGCAAGATGGTTTAAACAACGTGTAAGACATATAAAATATTATTATTTTAATTGCTAGATATTATTGGATTACACTTCAAATAACATTAGTCTAATACATTTGTCTTAATCTTCTTATGTAGATGAATCAATTGCGAACTCTAGGGTCACCAGAAGCTTCTGATGAGATGTGGTCATTAGCAAATGGCCCTAGATCCCTGGTGAATCTTTATCAGGGGTGTAATTGCAATTGCGTCCGATACCACACTATAGACCGTGAGAAGTGCCGTAGGAGCCAGAGTAGCGGCTTGGTCGTGGAAGGGGAATACGAAGGGGGTGAAACATGACTACTATGGCTACATCTGCAAAGTCTGGGAATTGTCCTATCGGCACGGGGGTAAGGTGGTCATATTTGAATGTGAATGGTACAACACTAGTACCAAGCACAAGATAAACATCGAAGACCATGTTACAAGCATTGATATCATGGGTCGTTGGTGTACGGATCCATTTGTTCTACCAAGTCAGGTGACACAAGTCTTCTACGTCAATGACACCAGTAGAGGAAAAAATTGGAGAGTCGTAGAACGGGTCAAGCCTCGGGGAGTATGGGATGTACCCGCTAAGCGGGATGACGACGACGACGATGTGCCAAATGATGCATTTCAACAAGACGAAACGACGTTTGTTGTCCCAGTCCTCGTCGATGGTACTAGTATCCATACTCTAGGGATGATATAGATCCTGAGATCGTTCTTAGTGATGAGTCAGTAGATGAGGATGAAACATTGGCGGAGTACGAAGATGAAGAAGAAAATGATGTTCATAGTCAAGAAGATGATGACATGGAATATGACATGTAGTGTTTGTTTCAGTTTTTGCACATGTAACGAATAAGTAAATTAATAACGATCTTGTCTTACATAATGACATTGTGTTCAATTTCTTTTTCTCTTCTGATTTGTTCATATATAGATAAGGCATTTCTACATTTCACATTTTATTTTTATTTCTATATATAATAGTTGCAAATGATGCCAAACGGAGGAAGAAAATGGGTCAAACCAGGAGAGTTGTCCCGTCAAGTGCAAGCATCCAATTATTTATTGAAGAGAAAAAAAAAAACAATTAAGCAGAATGCAGGAAAACTTGCATCTCTAGGGCTCCCACCGACCGCACGAACTATATTTGGTTCGGCTCAAGGGACAAACGAGAAGGGAAAGAGGAATGCTAGTGGGAATGATAAGGATGAGAACTACATTCCCCCCAAAGATGATGATGTAAATGACGAGACATCTTGGTCTCAATCAGATGAGGTAATCTTTCTGTGAATGTCTATGACGTGTACTTGATAATTAGTTTTTATGGTGACACTCATGCTAAAATGATATTCATTTCCATTTAATGTAAATTGTTGACATTCACTTTATTAATATTATCGATTTTTGCTAATAATTAGTTATTTTCCTTATCAGATTGCAGAGATGCCTCGAGATAACAGGGTGAAACACGCTCGGAGGATTGCAGCTACACTCGGGTTAGCTTGTGTAGAGAGCCCACCTGAGGCCTCGACACAGCCTCCGTCGGCTGCTCTTCTAGTTACACGGTCTGGAGGAACAGGGAGCACCCCTGATTTGGCAGCCCCCCAGCCTCTGCCGATTCAGCCTCCGACCACACAGCCTCAGCCGTCCCAACCTCCGACGAGTCCTCATTCAGTCGGGAGTAGCGTAGGTGAGAAAATTATATTTTGTTATTATTCATAATGGTTCACCTCAATTTAATGATTTGTGTTCACTAACTCATTTAGCACTTTCATCTTAACAGCATCAGCCCCAGCCTCGGAGGTTCCGAGCCGTGTAAGGGGTGTTACGCGAGGGAAGAATGTGACAAAGCTGAGAAGACAGCTGGGTCATAACATCCCAGTCCCGATCCACATCTCCAGTCATAGGCCAGAAGGGGAACATGCCCCATCACTGGTTAACCATCTTGGGTTAGCCATTAGAGAGGTTGCCCCAGTCAGGCCCCATGGCTGGAAGAAGCTTGACAATGGGATCAAGCTTGTCGTCATTGCTACAGTTTAGGTAAACTGAAACGAGAAATATCAACGAAATTAATTATAATTGTGCTCCGCATTACAAAATCTGATTATATTTTGTTATTACTAATCTTTATATGGCTCTCCCCTAATTGCATCAAGTTTTTGATATCGGGGACTACGAGGGCGATATGCAGCTCATGGTGGACGTTGACCGCCAATGCGGGGTTTTGTATAAGAGTTGGAAGTACGAGCTGCATTGTCACTATTTGGAGCTGTTGGAGCAGGGGGTTCCTCGACCCCAGGACCACCCGGCAGAGGGTTGTGATCCATATGACTGGGAGTTGATGGTCTCGCAGTGTTGGGAGTCGCCAGCCTGGAAGGTAACTTTGTGATGTTATCTACAACAATTATTTATGTATTCCAACGTAATTCTATTAGTAATGATTTTATAAATGACTGCTATTGTATTATTGTTTTTCTATGTAGGTGAAGTCGAAAAAAGCTCAAGAGAGTCGAGCCAAGCTGCCATATAATCATACTAGTGGCTTCAGGTCATTTGCATCGAGACTGTCTCTGATGGTACTAATTATATTCATATAAAGAAACTAGATTAAGTTTATTAATTTATCAATATGTAGCTAGGTTCATATCTAATACAAAGCTATTTCAAATGACAGACGGCATAGAATGTCGGTCAAGCGCCGCCTATTACTCAATTCTTCTGTGACACCCACTACAGAGAAAAGAGTAATGAGTGGGTAAATGAGGTGGCCTATTACTCAATTCTTCTGTGACACCCACTACAGAGAAAAGAGTAATGAGTGGGTAAATGAGGTGGCTCAGCAAAGACATGTACGCTTGCTAATAAATCAATTTTGATAAATAATGCCATAAAAGCATTCTAAATCCATTTTTTATTTAAATGGTAGGAGGCCTTGGTGCAGCGGACTGAGGAGCAGTCGCAACCCTCTGTCACAGCTCCGATGACTGAGGAGCAAATTGTTGTTGATGTGCTTGGGCAGAGGTCGGGATACTTAAAAGGGTATGGCGTATATACGAGGACCTCTTCATCTTCCACACAGTCTCAGTCACCGGATCCTGAGGTGATCGCCCTGCGGGAGCAACTAGCTGAGCAGGGTCGGAGGGTGGCTGAGCAGGATAGGAAGGTGGCTGAGCAGGATAGGAGGGTAGCTGAGTAGAATAGGAGGCAACGAACACTTGAGGCCCACGTTTAACAGTTGGCAGCTGCGACAGGGATAGATCTGACCAGCTTTCAAGACATCACGAGAGGGACCTCTTCTGCTGGTGATGGCACATCTACTGGAGATCATGATGCGACCCTTTGGTTAGTAGATTATTCTATTGAAATTTTAACATAATAGCTAGTCAAAATTTATAAACACTAAAAATGTAGCATTTTCAACACCTCGGAAATGTGAATAAAGATTTGATTTTGGGAATTGGGGTGGATTCTTTTTTAGATTTTGAGATGGAAATGTGAAGATGAGTTCATTGATCTTTGGTTCTTTGTTTTTTGGATTAGACTCCCCTTATGTTGGTTGCAATGCATGGGAGGATCTCTTCTAAGTGGGGGTTTTTTCTTCCCCATGAGAAGTATAAAGACAAGGTTCGGTAAGATTGTTGCAATTAAGTTACTTTTGTACATCTGTCTGGCTCTTACCATTATAATTAAATTATTACATGGTTTAATTCATGGGGGCGGTCCATTCAATTAAGTGATTGTATGGTTGGTCTTTAGTACTGGTGGACCGCATAAGTCGAGGTAAACTTACATAAAGCCATTGAGCATGATGCTGATCGAGGTTAAGGAACTGGAAAGTGTGGTCCCACAACCTGATTTGCACGTGTTTCGGACCACAAGTATTAGGGTGTTTTTTTTTGTCCTTTTACTTTGCCCCATAATATCATCTTTTGCATATTTTGTGGTTTAGGTTCTATTTCCAGTTACCATGTTTCCTGCTGTTTTGGAGAGAACTGGCATTACTGCCTTTGATTTGAGCAAAGTGATAGAGAGTTTTGTTAGGCATGAAGAAACCCTTCCAAGAGAGTTGAAACAACATCTACATTCCTTGGAAGAGCGGCTGTTAGAGAGTATGTCATGGGAAAAGGGCTCCTCCTTGTACAATTCATTGATCATAGTGAGGCCAGCCCTTTCTGCTGAAATAAACTATTTATTGATGGGGCATGCTGGATGAGTGGTTCTGATTTTCAAGGGGTTGGTGGTTGGGTTCTTTAGGATGAGTTGCAATTAGGTAAGGCTGGTATGGTGGGGGCTGTGGGGTCAACCTGGGCTTGTAGAAACTCTTGCAAAGTAGACTAAGCTGGAGACAACGTTTATAGAGGGTGAGCAAAGATGATTCAGCCTCCTGTCAAAACAATTCAGGCATTGTTTAAAATACCCAGATCTTCTTTTTCTTTGTTTTTTTGTAATTTTTTACAGTATTGGCTTCTGTTGGTGTAGTAAGCTGATCTGTTCTTCTTGTTATTGAGGTAATGAGATGAATGTTTTTGGCTTTTGTATGCAGAGTCCAGATGGTGATATGATAGATTGTGTATTATCTCATCAGCAACCAGCATTTGATCATCCCAAATTGAAAGGACATAAACCAAGAAAGCGTCCATCCATGACAGAGGTGGTGGAAACATTAGAGCAGATTCAGGCCATAAAGCAAATGCCCGAAGAGACCAATCCTGTGCATCTCGCTGACCACAATTACTTTGACCACCATGCGCAAAACCGTTGGAACTGAAAAAAATGACCATTACAAGGATGGATGTCTCTGGTGAAAGCAATCACCAAAATTGAGGTAATCTATTCCAACATGAACAGTTATGACGACAGTGCTATGTGCATGTCCAATTGTTAGTGCTTACTGGACCGCTTGTGTAATATCATTGTTATTGTTATTTTACTTTCGTTAATTGTGAATTGTGGATGTGATGATTTTTATCAATTAACAATTGGATCATTGTATAAAATGATTATTTCTAATGTCTCAGGGAAGCTTGGTTGTTTCCACCTCAAATTGAGTTTAAATACTATTTGCGATTTGTATTTATTTGAAGTTTCTAACAGCTAACACAACCTTCTTTTGAGATGCAAGTGCAAATAACCTCTAGACAATCTTCATATCATCAATAAGATGAAACCCGTTCAATATTTTTGGGATTTACAATTTCTGCTGCCTCTTTTCAGAGAGAGGTTGGACCCTCTAGTATTGCAAGGTAGCCCACACCAAGTGCCAAAGTGAAATGTCTGGCCATAGAGCTTTAGGATTGTTCAGGAGGCAAAATGTGCTTTGCCATTGAATAAAATTAGTAAACCGCTTCCATTGACTTTTTCTTTCTTTTTAATTATACAAGTGAGTTTAAGAGACTAAAAGCTTCTTCTTTTCTCTGTTCTTTGTTTTGTAGGACCAGCAGTGAGAGCTATGAGACGCGATTCTACAAGCAGTGACCATGAGGTCAGTATGAATTTCATTAAAATAAAATGTACCCAGTACTTTTTCTTTCCCATTAGTCATATTGAAGCTGGGTAAAAAACTTCAGCTTCAGAATTGTCAGTTCCTTACAACTCCATTACATATTTAGATTCCCTCCTGTTAGGGTTCTGATGTTGGAACCAGGGCATGAATGCCATTGATTATTGAAGTTTCTTTCCATGAATAAGATTCCCGATCAACTGTTTGCGGCTAATTCTGCAAGTGTTAGGATTAAAAAAAAATGAATGTGGTTAGAATGTGAAGCATCTAAAGATGGGTTGAAACTATAGGTTTTTATTTCATGGATGAAGACATCTTCAACCATTAATGTAGTATTTCAACAAGAGCTTATATAGGTCAACAATGTGATGGATGCTTTAGCCAAAAAAGGGGTTGAGAGCATGTTTTTTTTTTTTAGGGGTTCAATATGTAGTATTGTAGTGTATGGGGTACAATGCTCTTGTAACTCTTGTCCGTTTTCTTTTCTTTTTCCTTATTTTTTTTTCTTTTAATGAAAGCTGCTTTTTTTTTTTTTTTTTTTTTGACTCGATCAATAAAAAAAACATGAATGCAGACTATGAAACTGTTAGATGCTAGGCACTTGCCATTGTTCTACATCCAGGAATAACACATCAACTCAACAACTTCCATTAAGGGCACAACCAGGGTAGCTCACTTGGTTCACCATTTCTCATCCTACTTTCCATTTCACTCTTCTTTCTTCCTGATATGAGGAATATGCAAGTTTCCTTCCTGTTAAAGGGGTGCCATTGTGCCAACCCCCTTGGCTGGATACCAAAAAAAAAAAAATAATAATAATAATAAACTAAACTTTTGTTTAAAAGAAAAGTTTCTCCCAAGCACATGGGGCCCTCTTTGATCTTGCCTATAAGTTAGGATAACGGGCAGCCAAAAAACAACCCGATCAATTTATCCTAACTCTTGATTTAACGATAAATTTAATTAATATACTATGCAATGGAGAGTGAACGTTCAATTAGTATAAGATTGAAGCCGGATGACAAGATCAAGCATTCATTTTAAAGATGTAAGATTGTCCACAAATGATCCACCTTGTCTTATTTTCTTTCTTTTGTTTTGGTCTTATTTGAGGGAGACTAAGGTCGATTCTTACCCATCAATGTGAGAAGCGGGTTGCTAATCAAATGAATCACCCCTTGTTCTCTTTTTCAAATCGAATTTGGCTTTAGATAAAGAACTCACATCCAATGATAAATCCCATTGGTAAATTCCATCATCTTAAGAATTTTCATTTCACCCTAGTTCTAGAATTCCTTAAAAAGGAAATAATTGATGACAACCAATAAACCCAAATGCAGAATCAACATTTAGATACCTGATGCCTTGAGGGTTTTCCGACCAGAAGCTCAAATTCCGGTCGTCCACAGGAAGGGCATTGACAAACATCATGTCACTCCATTGGAGCTTTTGACTGTAAATAAAGGGCTGACCATAACCTTCCAAGCTGCCTTCCTTATGTGAATAACGCAGTTTCTCTTCCAAGGGAAGATTGTAGAATTCTAGTGTTTGCTTCTTCATCTCTTATAACTCTACCAAGTGCTTAAGGGTTAGATGTTGGGGTTGACTAAACTTTTTTTCCCGTACGCCTTCAGATGAGGTATGCACGTCACAGTCAAATATCATAAGGAGATTCACACCCTGTTAATTGACTTATTCAATAAATATCCTATCATGTTTGGTTTTGTTTTTAGGTTTGCTATGTTTGGTGTCATTTTATCCAAGCAATGATCCTTTCAGCAACTCATGCTCAGATGCAATTGCATCATGGAAGCAGAACTGCAAACAAGAAGTGAAAAGCTCAGATAAGATATGCAACAAATAAATGGCATACACAGAGCAATGTGCATGATGCCAGATATCAATGCATAGGCAACCCAGTCTCAATACCCAAATTTAACAAAATTTCAACAACAATACCAAATCATTAAAAGTTCGAGCAAAAAGTTTCCGTCGCCAAATCATATGAGAACCCTTCTTTTATCTATTTTAGTGGATGACACAACTGCCTTTTTATCTTTACACAATCATACTTAAATTTCCTTAGTTTGGTGGTGTAAATCCATAATGCTGGATCTGAAATGCAGAAGCAAAAAACTAAATCTCTGTTTCCTTGACCACTTCAGCCACCACCATTTCAGAGCTGACTTTCCCATTTTCTCTAAGACACATTGCTCGGTACTTGGGTTTGGCCAATTTCTGAATCCTTGTAGGAGAAAACTGACCCATTTGATCATCTTTGCCATCAGTACTCTGTAATGAAGAGCAGCATAATGGTAGGGTGCAGGGGAACAAAGAAAGTTCTTTTTTAGTTTGGTTTTGTGCAAGGTCTGATGCCAACGTAGCAATATCCTAAGAAGGTAATAACCCCACCACACCATTGGTTCATCGAACTATAACTAGTACCAATAGTGGCTTGGTCGTGAAATTTTTGTACCATTTTTAGCAGTTGACATGCATGTTGTAATTTTAACAAGGAAAATTTAGGAAAATATTTATGTTGATACATGTTTATCTTTCATTTCTAATCTAATTCATTGAAAAGATTCTAATGTTGTTTTTGTTATTGCTGATTTATGGACGCTTTGGGGTCGGTCGCAGACTAGCTAAATGTGTTTTATTTTTTTAGTTTATTTGTATATGTATATTGGACATATATATGGGACTGTATCATTATTGATTGTAATATTTGTTTAATGAGATGAATGATTTGATGAAAAATGGAGATGGTTGTTTGTTTATTTAGCAACTTTTGTTTGCATGCATTTTTTTATATTGAACAGGTTTGATACAGGTGTACAAACAGGTTTAATGGAAAAAAGAAAATTATATTGGAAAAAAAATTATAAAAAAAATAAAACACTTTTACCGACGTTTTGTTTTCGTCGGTAAAAGTGTTTTAATTTTTAATTCGGTTTTGCCAACGAAAAAAACCGTCGGTAAACATCTTTTTTTTTTTTCTGTTTATTTTCCCTTTTATTTATCGACGAAACAAATACGTCGGTAAAATCGTTTTTATTTTTCGTTTTCTTTTGCCGACGAAAACAAACGTCGGTAAAGGTGTTTTTATTTTTTATAAAATTTTCCGTTTTCTTTTGCCGACGAAAACAAACGTCGGTAAAAGTCTTTATTTTTTTAATATTTTTCGTTTTCTTTTGCCGACGAAAAAAAACGTCGGTAAAAGTGTTTTCATTTTTTCTAAATTTTTACGTTTTCTTTTGCCGACGAAAAGAAACATCGGCAAAAGTGTTTTTATTTTTCTATTTTTGTTTTTTTTTACCGACGCAAAATAAACGTCGGCAAAAGTATTTATTAAATATTTAGAAATGTAAAATAGTTTTAACGACGTTTTGAAAACGTCGGTAAAGGCCAAATAATCGTCGGTAAAAATACAAAATTGTTACCGATGAAAACAAATTTCGTCGTTAAAAGGTTTTGTCCACCATTTGTTACCGACGTTTGGCCGACGAAAATATTTTCGTCGGTAAAAATTTTACCGATGTTTTTGTGACTTTTGGCGACGAAAAATTTCGTCGCTAAAAGTGTAGTTTGTTGTAGTGAAGCTCGATCAATTAAATCAATTCAAGTGACTTATCCAACTCAAACCCAAACTCTCAAGTTTATCTACCTCAAACTCAAACTCTTAAGAACTCTCCTACGTATCCACCTCAAACCCAAACTCTTATTCTTCTATGAGAGAAAAGCTAATTCTTCTTTTATCTAAACCGATTATATCCAAACTTTAAAAAATATTTATCAATAAAATCCAATCTCCTTAGGAGGATCTTCCCCAAAAATCCTCTCTTTAATTTCAAAGTCTCCAAGATGATACATTTGTTACTTATAGAATAATGAAATTCTAATTGAGGAACGAAGTAATATTTTGATGGAATAGATGGTGCGAGTAAATCCAAACATTGCAAGATATCTTTATTTGACTGAGTTCTCGCTTTGGGTATTGAGCAGCTTGGTTGGACTATTGTTGCAATTATCTCATTATGGGTAAGTGGTTTTTTACCTTTGTGGGTTTTTTTTTTTTCCTTCTTTTCATTGTTCTCATCTTTACTTTGCTCTCCATTCTTGTTTTAATCGTATTTCCTGTTGATTTGTCCTCTTCTTTTTTTTTTGCTTGACATGGGTACTCTTATTTTCCCGTCTTCTTCTTTTGAAATATAATTGATAGATTTCTCTTTTATTTTATTTTCTATTTTTTATCCTTTACGGTGTATTTGGCAAGTTCTTGCAGTGATACAAACAATTGTGGGCTTATTCTCATGATTTGCCGGACAAGATATTGATCAGGGCAGTATGAGAATCCTTACACGCACAACACCAAAAACAGGAAATTGGAACGGTACCGTTCATAATCATTCCGTTCCTAATCCGTTAATCCGTTCCAATTTCCTGTTTTTGGAACGGATTAACGGATTAGGAACGGTTACTACACCAAAAACAGTAAATTGGAACGGATTACCGTTCCTAATCAGTTAAACTGTTCCAATTTCCTGTTTTTGGTGTAGTGACGTATGGACTCTTCTTTTAACTTTTAGAAGTACCGGCCGATTACCTCACTACTAGGTAGTTTCTATTTATGATGTTTTATTTGAATGAATTGTTTGTTTGTGATTGTTTTCCCAATTTCAGGGTAATGTATAAAATTATCAACCTGACGATAAGAATTAAGACCATATAAATAACCGGATTTACTATGAGAT
This sequence comes from Cinnamomum chago, assembly GCA_038049695.1. Taxonomy (NCBI): domain Eukaryota; kingdom Viridiplantae; phylum Streptophyta; class Magnoliopsida; order Laurales; family Lauraceae; genus Cinnamomum; species Cinnamomum chago. Next base: position 35,115,167 of record CP142457.1, read on the forward strand.
GCTTGTGCTGATGTAGAGACTAGGTAAGGAGCAAAAAAGGAGGTGGAAAAAACATTTCTATAACAATTAACAATGGAAATTGTGGTACAACTTTGTAGATTGATATAAGGATTTTACACTTGATGGATTCTAATCCATGAACGGAAACGTGAAGTTAGTTTTCACTTTATATATAATGTTTCATATAATTGAGATGTTCTACTTGTGGTGGAATGAAATATATTTATATTATTAATCATTTCATAAAAATGATCTTACCTTTTCTTAATATTGTAGTAAATTCACTTTTAATGTGATTTTCTATATTTATTTAAATATTTAAATATTATCTATTTTAAAAAATATTAAAAATTACATAACATGATATTTTAACTCCTTATAATGAGCTACAGCCAAAAGGAAAATCTAGAAGAAGCTTACATGGCTCTTTTTTTTTTTTTTTTTACCGTTTTGATTGAAAATAAGCTGTTTTCAATGAGATTAATGTATATTTTTTTCAATTTTATATTTATATATATTTCTCATTATTGAAGTGACTATTCTCTATTTATTTTTCCAATTAGGCTTAAGACAGTTGTTTCTTTTCTTTTCTTTTTTCTTTAAGCACAGGCACATTTTGCTAGTGTGTAATTATATATCACAGAAGAAATCATGACTTGTTATAAGATATGTATTTTGGGTGGATGCCCACTTGAGATGAGTTAGGGTTACATTTAGATTTCCTCTCTTTTGCGGGATTATTTTGCCTATAAATAGGTATCTCTGTCTTTGTATTTGTAACACATAATGAGATAATAGAAAACTCTCTCTCTTCTCCCTCTAATATTCTCTCTTGGTCTCTCTCCTTTTTACAACATGATTGCTTTTCAATCCTGACAAATTTGAAATCTACGTAACTGTAAGTGCCTAAAAATTACGGACTTAGGTAATGGAGGATCAAGCTCCTGATTTGTGGTTTTAAAGGGAATAAAGGGAAAGGATCGAGTCTCCAGTGACCTGAAAGGAGGAAAACAACGATCAGAGACCCTGGCTATGGGTAGCCGAAGGCCCTCCGACGATCAAGTTAGTGTATGAACTGGGAGAGAATGGAGAAGGCGAGCTTTTTCAGGGGAGGATCGTGCGTACCTTGTAAGGCTTTCCTTCATGTAATATATAGACGTGAGGGTCATCATGGTACTGTCCACATGAAGGGATGGGAGTCCCATCAGCGTGTATTCGTACCTCTTGAGTGGGGGTAGGTGAAAAAAGGGGGTGTCCCATCGGATCATCATCTCATACCTATGGCCCTGAGATAAGGCGTGCTTCTTATCTGGGTTTGGCGCCCACTCCGTCTGTCAGCTTGCCGTCCGTCGTGGCAGTGCATTTATGGCCGCATTTATGACTGAGTGACAGGAGCCGAGGTCGGGCAGAGGCTGAGACCGAGATCGGAGCCTGTGACGTGGCCGCCGAGACTCGATCCATGGTTCCTCCGAGATGGCGCTACGGCCGACCTCATGTGGTTTCCGAGACCAAGGTTAAACCGAAACTGGGGATGGGCCCCCGTCCGATTTAGTGAGCATAAAACGACCCCACACAATTGCCCCCTATCTCTTGACCTCTTAGGGCTCGCCCGAGGTCGGGAGATAAGACTCGGAAATGATGGGGCTGTCTTTTCGTATCCTGCTCTTATGGGATCCTCATCATGATGCCCTTTCGCCTGCCCTAGGCAATGAATAGGGTGTCATAATTGCCCTGCTATGGTAGGCACGTGGGACGTCGTTTCGTATGACCGAGGTGATAGATATTGTACCAGAGGCGTGATGAGAGACGAACCGTCGCTGCCACGTGGAGCTGTTCGAATGGCTGCTCACCGGGATCGAAGTAATGCGCTGGCAAGGTAATTAAGTAGGTGCGTCGCTCTATAAAACGAAAACGCCCCTTACTCCTTCCTCTTTTACCCTAACTGTTTGTCTGAGAAGGAGACCTTGCTGAAGCGCTGGAGAACGTATTGCTGCATACCTCCCTGCAACTTCGCCCAAGCCAGAGGACCACCGAACCCGGAGATCTCCTCCTCTGCTTCCTACATCCTGTCTTCTTGTCTTCCGCAGTCCCTCTTGCCCTTTCTGTGAGTTCCTCTCTTTGTCTCTGCTACTCCTTCGCACCCCTCCTTTTCTTCGTTTTCAGAGGGTTTTGGCCTTTTAGGGTTTTTCCAGTTTTTCGCCTCTTTTTTCTTGCTCTTTAACCTTCTAGGAAAAATGGGGGTTTATAGCCATTGGCTAGAAGGTCCTGCGGCCCTGGAGGCTTTCAGGTCGTCGTTTAAGATTCCGGCCGACGTCTTGGTTAAACCTGACGATGTCGGGGACCTCCCATATGGCCTTTCTCGGTACAAGAACTGGATGCCTTTCCCCTTGGTGTCAGTGTGCGAAGGCGGGGTCAGATTTCCCATTCATCCGCTCCTCCGTTCTTGCCTCCATGCATGGCACATTTGTCCCTCCCAGTTAATGCCAAACGGCTTCAAGATTATAATGGGTGTGGCGGAGCTGAACTGGATTCTCGACATCGGTCTCGGGGTGCATGACATAGAGGATGTTTACGACATCTGCAGGGCTGCAGGGGGCGAAGACTTTTACTACCTCCGGGTGAAAGCCAGGCGCCATCCCTTGGTGAACGCCCTGGAGGATTCCAGCAAGTACGCTGGGGATGAACGCATTTTGGTCTCGGGGAACTTGGAGTTCACGGGGACCGAGACGGAGGAGGATCGGAGAATCCAGGTTCCGCGGAAGCATGGGACCCCCCCCAGTAAATGCCCATCCCTCTAGGTTTTGTTTGTACCGCCCTTGCTTGTCCTTATGCCGAGCTGACGTCCTTGCCTTTTTCTTGTGCAGGCATTCAGAAGAGAAGGAGAGAGGCCAGTTTTGATAAGTGGAAACGAAACGACGCGTGGTTAGAGAGGATCGATCGTTACCACGGCCACCACGACCGAGCTGCCTTCTCCTTGCTAGGGTACAAGCCTCGGTACCAGTCTTACACTAGGAAGACTGCAGAGATCCCCCTCGCGCCAATAGGGGAAGTCGGGCCTGAGCCCGCCGAGGCCAGCAGCCGAGCCACGGATCCTCAGGACCCGATAGTCATTCGCGACAGTCCTCCCCGAGACCAGGGAGAAAAAATGGACAGGCCGCGCCCCGCTTTGAAGGACCTGGGGGCCCTGATTTTTGCCGACCAAGCCCCGGCAGCCTTCAAGCACGTCCCTAGTGGGTCTGGTGCCGCTCAGGGGTCCGCCCCTGCCGCCTCTTCCAGTTCGTTGGGAGCAACGGGCGCTCCCTCGGCCAAATCTTCGAAGGGGAAGTCGGGGGAGCCCTCCGGGGTCATTCGGCCGCCGAAGGAGACTCGCCCGCTCCGGGACAGCAGGCCGCGGGTGGTGGAACCCGGGAAGGAGACTCCGCCTCCCCCGCCGCAGAAGGAAGCCCGGCCTCGGTCTGCGGCGGCCGGAAAGGAGGGGGAGAGGCCCCCTCCCGAGAAGAGACCTCGCCTGGAGGGCGCGGAGGGGAGGCCCCAAGGTGCGGAGGCGCAGGCCGAACCTTCCGTGCCGGCACCCTGGAGGCCCAACTTTGATCTCAACCCGAACGAGCCCATGACCATGGGAGAGCGGCTGGGGGCCAGCTGGGAGTCGGTCGTGGCCCTCGCCCGGGGATGCGCCCTCCCCCAGGACATGGAAAGGCATAGGAAAGCCGGGACTCCGGCTTTAATCCATCAGACGTTGAAGGCGTCGCTCGAGGTAGCTTTTCTTCCCTATTTCTAAAATTCTCGCTTCTTGGTTATCCGATCCGTCCTTCCCATCGTTTCTATCCTTTTAGCAGAACGCGCAGAGGCTCCAAGTACTGATGGAGAGGCATGCAGAAAGGGCTGCCCACATCGCCGGGCTAGAGAAGGAGAAGAAGAAGCTGGGGAGTGCGCTGGAGGCCAGCGCGGCCGAACTCAAGAAGGCGGAGGAGAAAATCGCCCAACACGCAACGGATCAGCAAGCGGCGAAGGCTGAAATCATCAAGTTGCGGGGCGAAAATAAGAATCTGAGGGGCGCCGCAGATGACAAGGCGAGGAAGGCGTCCCGACTGGAGGTTGAGCTCGCCGAGATGGAGGCCGAGCTCGTCAAGAAAGAGGCCGAGGTCGCCGAGAAGCAAGGCGAACTGGTTAAGAAAGAGGCTGAGCTCGAGGCCTCTAGGAAAGAGAGGGCCGATGCCGAATCCATCCTGCGAGATCAGGCTGCAAAGGCTTACCAGGACGGGGTGGATTGGGCGTCGGAGGAGTACGTGGCTCAGATCACAGATCTGAGCCCATTGCTGTTTGAGATGGGGTGCAAGGCGGCCCTTCTTAAGTATGGGGTCTCTGAGGACCATCCCATCTTCTCGGATCTTCCTCAGTTCCGACCTGCAGCAGTGGGCTCAGAGCCAGAGCCTGGCTCCAACCCTTCTGGGGCTCCGGCCGATGTCTCTGCCGCCCCTCCTCCGCCTCCGACCCCTGTCGAAGTCCAAGGCGTTCCTCCTCCTCCTTCGACTCCTGCCGAAGTCCAAGGCGCTCCTCCTCCTCCTCCGACTCCTGCCGAAGTTGAGGCGGCCCAGGCTCCTCCTGGATCTCCTCCATCTGCTCGTGATGCCCCCATTCCCTCTGCACTTCCAGAGCCGGAGACTATTAAGGCGGTGCCCAAGGAGTAGGCTTTTTAGGAATTTTCTCCTCTTTTTTCTTTTTCGATGTAATTTTTGCATAGGAACCTTGTAATCATACTTTTTGATCAATGAGAAGATCTTTTTCCACCTTGTTGCCTTCCTTCTTTGCTCTTTCTTGGCAATGGTATGTGGATGCTTCGATGCGAAAATTCACAAGTCCTGGAGGTCGGTAAAGCGTCCGAATTCCTATCCCATCATTGGGCTGCCCCCAGACCAATGGCTAGGTCTTAAAGATGTTTTTCTCGGGAGGAATCCCTTTTTAGGAAGGATTTTGTGATTAGTTTGGGTTCATACCCCGAGATATGGTCTTCTTGCTGAAGGGCTGGGGCTGTATCTTTATTTTTGGCGAGCATTCTTTGGTGACTCGAGAGGCGTGGGCCAAGCTGGGGTGTAGGTCGAACTCCGTGCCTTGCGGAGCTGGTCCTGCGACCGGGTTCAAAGAGGATGGCGCGAGGGCCGGACCCTTGCGGAGCTGGTCCTACGACCGAACTCAGAGAGGATGGCGCGAGGGCCGGATCCTTGCGGAGCTGGTCCTACGACCGAACTCAAAGAGGACGGCACGGGGGCCGGATCCTTGCGGAGCTGGTCCTACGACCGAGCTCAAAGAGGATGGCGCGAGGGCCGGATCCTTGCGGAGCTAGTCCTACGACCGAACTCAAAGAGGATGGCGCGGGGGCCGGATCCTTGCGGAGCTGGTCCTACGACCGAGCTCAAAGAGGATGGCGCGAGGGCCGGATCCTTGCGGAGCTGGTCCTACGACCGAGCTCAAAGAGGATGGCGCGAGGGCCGGATCCTTGCGGAGCTGGTCCTACGACCGAGCTCAAAGAGGATGGCGCGGGGGCCGGATCCTTGCGGAGCTGGTCCTACGACCGAGCTCAAAGAGGATGGCGCGGGGGCCGGATCCTTGCGGAGCTGGTCCTACGACCGAACTCAAAGAGGATGGCGCGAGGGCCGGATCCTTGCGGAGCTGGTCCTACGACCGAACTCAAAGAGGACGGCACGGGGGCCGGATCCTGAGAGGCGTAAGGCAGTTCTTTGTCAAAAGGTTCTTCTTTATTGATCAATCATTTTGAATACAACTAGAAGTAATATTTTTTTAGGTGGGCAACATTCCATGGTCGTGGCAACTCCTTGCCATCCATCCCTTCAAGCCTGTAGGCCGACCTTCCTGAGACGGAGACCACCTTATAAGGGCCGAGCGAGTTCGGCGCAAGTTTGCCTTCATTAGGATTTTTATCTGCTGGGAGTGCTTTTTTCAAGACCAACTCTCCAACCAAGAACCTTCTTTCTTTTACCCTCTGATTGTATCCTCGGGATAGCTGCCGCTGGTAGGCGGCCAGACGCACGGATGCTGCTTCCCTTCGTTCCTCGGCCAGGTCGAGCTCTCTGGCGAGGTTTGTTTCGTTCTGCCCTTGATCGAAGAGATTTGTTCTTAAGGTCGGGAGGCCGACCTCAAGAGGGATTACAGCTTCCATCCCGTAGGCTAATGAAAAAGGGGTTGCCGAGGTGGATCGTCTCGGGGTGGTTCTGTATGCCCAGAGGACACTCGGCAATTCTTCCGTCCATCTGCCTTTAGCTTTATCAAGTCTTTTCTTCAGCCCTTCCAGAACCACTTTGTTCGAGATCTCTGCTTGCCCATTGCTCTGCGGATAGGCCGGAGTCGCATAGAGGTTTCTGATGCCGAGTTCCTTACAGAAGCTTTTGAAGAATTTTGAATCGAATTGGGTTCCGTTGTCCGAGACCAGAACTCTGGGGATCCCGAACCGCGTGACGATGTTTTTCCACACAAAATTCTTTGTGTCAAGCTCGCTGATGGAGGATAAGGATTCTGCCTCAATCCACTTTGTGAAGTAATCGGTGCCCACCATTAGCCATCTTTTGTTTCCCGGAGTTCGGTGGAGAGGTCCGACGATGTCCAGCCCCCATTGAGCAAAGGGCCATGGACTGGAGAGAGGGCTCAGGTCCCGAGCTGGCTGGTGAAGGGAATGGGAGAACTTCTGGCATTTTTCGCATTTCCTTGCGTAGATCTGTGCATCTTTCTGCATGTAGGGCCACCAATAGCCCTGGCTAATAGCTCTGTATGCCAGGGACCTTCCTCCGATGTGGCTCCCGCAGATTCCTTCGTGGATTTCAAAAAGAAAATCTTCTACCTTGCTTGGATGAACGCATTGGAGATGTGGTCCGGAGTAGGACTTTCTGTAGAGTTTTTCATCTGGAGATAGCCAGAAGCGAGCCGCCTTCATCCTGACCTTGTAGGCTTCGCTCTTATCTTCAGGGAGCTTGTCCTCTCTGAGGAACGTCATGATTGGGTCCATCCAGCTCGGACCGAGGTCAGCGCACAGAACTGGCCGAACTGGGAGGAGCTCTATGCTGGGTTTCTCCAATGTCCCTACATCAACTGTCCTCCTTTTCCCAGCTTCTATGGCCGAGGCCAAGCTTGCCAGGGCGTCTGCATGGCGATTGGACTCCCTACCGACTTGCCTTACTTCAACTTTTTCAAACTGAGAGAGGAGCTGCCTGGTGTGGGCTAGATAGGCCACCATTCTTTCGTCTCTGGCTTGGTAGTCTCCGCTCAGCTGGCTCGTCACCAACTGGGAGTCACTGAAGACCGCCACCCGCCGTGCCCCCAGTACTTTCGCACTGCCGAGACCGGCGATCAGTGCTTCATATTCTGCTTCATTGTTTGATGCTTTGAAGTCGAGGGTTAGTGCCTGTTCTATGACTAATCCTTCTGGAGATTGAAGGACGATGCCGGCGCCTGCTCTCTTGGATGTCGACGATCCGTCAACGAAGACTCTCCAGGCCGACTCAAGGAATTTTTTCCAGGACTGGTCCTCTTCAGTTTCGGTGTTACCTTCATTTCGGCCCTCTGAGTCCCCCAGTTCGGTATCGAGCGAGGTCGGTACCGAACTAGGTGAGGTGAATTCGACGACGAAGTCCGCCAGGACCTGCGCCTTAATTGCTGTTCTGGGTTGATAATGGATGTCGAACTGTCCCAGCTCCACAGCCCACTTGGAAATTCGACCAGAGAAGTCTGCCCTTCTGAAAAGCGACTTAAGTGGGTACTCGATGACAACCACTACTGTGTGTGTCTGGAAGTAGTGGGAGAGCTTGCGGGAGGCACTGACCAGTGCTAGTGCTAGCTTTTCAAGTGGCAGATACCTGGTTTCGGCATCGAGTAGGGTTTTGCTGGTGTAATAGATGGGGTACTGTTGCTTGTCGCTTTCTCGAACCAGCACCGAGCTCACCGCATGGTCTGAGACTGCAAGGTAAAGATAGAGAAAATCGTCTTGCGACGGAGTGGACAATAGGGGTGGTGAGGAGAGGTACCTTTTAAGCGTCTCTAGTGCCAAGTCGCATTCTGGAGTCCATTGGAACTTAGAACTCTTCTTCAGGAGTTGAAAGAACGGACGACACTTGTCCGAGGCGCGGCTGATGAAGCGATTGAGTGCAGCAGCCATCCCTGTAAGTCTCTGGACCTGCTTGGCCGAGGTCGGGCTCTGGATAGATTGTATGGCTGCGATCTGCTCCGGATCGGCCTCGATCCCTCTCCGAGTCACCAAAGTCCCCAGGAATTTGCCGGAGCCGACACCAAATGCACACTTCGAGGCATTCAGTTTGAGCCAGAACTCTCGGAGGATGGCAAATGTTTGGCGTAGGTCCGTTAGGTGGTTCTGCGACTCCTTGGACTTGACTACCATGTCGTCAATATAGACCTCAATCGTCTTTCCGAGTTGGTCCCGAAACATCCTTGTGACCAGCCTCTGATATGTCGCTCCGGCGTTCTTGAGCCCGAAGGGCATCACTTTGTAACAATAGATGCCTTGAGGTGTGATAAACGCAGTTTTTTCCTCATCAGGTCTGTGCAGAGGGATCTGATGGTAACCTCGGTAGGCGTCTAAGAAGCTCATCCTGCCATGCCCCGAGGTGGCGTCGATCATCTGGTCGATCTTTGGGAGGGGGAAGTTGTCCTTGGGACAGGCTTTGTTGAGGTCGGTGAAGTCCACACAGACCCTCCACTTGCCGCTCTTCTTCTTTACTACCACCGTGTTTGCTAGCCACCTGGGGTAGTGTACTTCGCGGATTGCCCCGGCCTCGAGGAGCTTATCCACCTCTTCTACTATTGCTTCTGTCTGAGGGACCCCCGTTCTACGAGCCTTTTGCACGACGGGCTTGTGTCCGGGATCCACATTCAGCTTGTGACATATGACCTCGGGGTCAATTCCCGGCATCTCATATGGAGTCCATGCAAAGACATCTTTATTCAGAAGTAGGAAGTCTAGCAATTCGGCCCTCTCAGTGTCGGGGAGCTGGCTACCCAGCAGGAAGTATCGCTCCGGATCTCCAGGATCAATCCTGACCTCGGTGAGGTCCTCTATGCTTTTCTGTCCGGCTGTCCGCCCAACATTCTCAATTTCGGCTTCGAGCTCGGCCATGTGCACTTGCTGCGGCTCAACTTCCCCGGGGGTTACGGCCACGAGGCATTCTCTGGCCATTTGCTGGTTCCCCCACACTGTCACAATCTCGACCACCCCACCAGGCTTCTCTAATGGAAACTTGAGTTTTTGATGGAGGGTGGAGGGTATTGCTTCCATGGCGTGCAGCCAACTTCGTCCCATTATCACATTGTAGGGGGATGGCGCGTCTACAACCATGAAGTCCGCCATCTTTGTCGCGCCTCCTACTCGGACTTCAAGTGAGATCTTCCCCTTGGGGTACACTGGTTCAGCGCTGAACCCTATCAAAGGGATGTGGGCTTCCTGTAGATCAGATTCGGGTAAGCCGAGCTGCTTGAAGCAGCTGTAGTAAATGACTTCGGAGGAGCTCCCTGGATCTATGAGGACGCGCTTGGTGGTGTAATTGTTGAGCCGCAAGGTGAGGATGAGGGCATCATTATGGGGGAGCTGGACTCCCTTTAGGTCTTCATCTGAGAACCAAATCCTGGGCCTCTCCTTCTTAGCCCTCTTCGGGGCGCTCTCTAGCTCTGCCGACATCACTTGCTTGCCATGGGCAGCCCTTCTGGCCTCTGACCGAGCTCGGGTACTCTGCTTACCCGGGGCGGGGGCCAGGTGGATGACGTGGATGATACCTGCCGGTTCGTCACTGTCCTGGTCATCGCTGGGTTGGTTGCGCTGCTGAGCTCGGTTGACTCTTTCTTCTCCCTTGATGTACTCCTGGAGGTGCCCATCCTTGACGAGCTTTTCGAGATGGGACTTTAGTGCAAAGCAGTCTTCAGTCATGTGGCCGTGCTGCTTGTGATAGGAGCAGTGTTTTTGCCTGTCTCGGGTGGATGGGTCGCCCGGCATCGGCCTCGGCCATTGGAAGTATGGTTCCGCCTTGATCTTGCTCAGGATTCTGTAAATGGGCTCCTTGAATACAACACTGATGGCTCTGTAAGGATCGCTGGCAGGCTTGGCGGGCTGAGACCTCGGCCTCTTGCTATTGTCCGAGGAGATTGAGAGAGAGCGGGCAGGCTTTCTCTTATCCGACCTTGGCCTGGAGGACGTCCCCTCCCTGGTGGAGGCTTGGTGCTTCTTTGGGAGTCCAAACCGCTCCGTGCCATGGGCCTCGTCTTCCTCCTGTTCAATGTACTGCTTCACCCTTGCCATTAGTGCTTTCATCGTTGCCACAGGGTTTCGGACTAGGTCTCTGCGGAGTTCGTTTCCTGGGAGCAAGCCCTCCCTGAAGCACATGATGGCGATCTCGTCGTTGGCGTCGGTAATCTGACTGTATATTGTCCAGAATCTCCTGGCAAAGGCAGTGATACTCTCACCGTCTTTCATCCGGATCGCCATAAGATTGCTACCCGTCTTCGGGATGACGCGGTGTGCCTGAAACTTTTCAAAGAAAGAGCTCCGGAGCTGCCGCCAGCTCGAGACCGATCCGGGGGGGAGGGCGCAGAACCACCGGAGGGGGAGGTCTCCCAGACTGGATGAGAAAACCCTGCAATTCAGGAGATCGACGTCCCCCCAGACCGACATCCGCTGAGTGAAATGCCGCAGATGCGCCTCTGGGTCCGAGGCTCCGTCATAAAGGACGAACCTCGGGACGTTAAATCTCTCAGGGAGAGAAAAATTTTTGATTTCCTGCGAAAAGGGGGACATGCCCTGATTGCCCTCTTCATGCTCATCGGCTAGGTCTCGGGCGAATCCGATCTCGGCCAAGCGGGCCTGGACCTCCTGTTTGACGTAATGATCCAGCAACTCTTTGAAGTCCGCCCGGTCATCTGGTCTCTGTGGTTCTGGCTCGCGCCGCGATCCCCCGAGGCCACTGGGCAGATGACTGCTGCTCGAGCCCTCCTCCTCACAGTGATATCTTCTTCTGCCGTCGAGGACCTGCCTCAGGTCTCGGTTGTCCGGGTGGGCCCGCTGTCGCCGAGGAAGTGGACTACGAGACTTTCTCTCATTTATCTCGAGTCGTTCCTCGAGGCGACGAATCACCTCGTCTTTATCTTGGAGGGCCTGGTGCTGGGCATTGAGCTCTTTGAGCAGGGGGTCGTCGCTCCTGGCTCCATGGGTTTGATGGAAGGACTGGCCGTCGTTGAGGACGCGCCGGTGGGACTGCCGGGACCTCGCCCCGACGGGGGTTTTGCCTCGTCGTCGAAGACCCGCCGTGGAGGCGTTTTGTTGAGGACCCTCGTTTGGCCGCTCACCAGTGTGGCGAGGAGTCTCACGATGGCTATTTTGGCGCAGGCGCGTGGTTATGGGCCGAGACGAAGAAGCCGACTGGACGATGCCTTCTATGTGCGCGGCACTTGACTTTATCCCTGACCTCCTTTGACGCGAGGTCCCCGATGGCTCCTGCCTGACGGGGGGAATCCCGGTCGGCCCCGGAGGGGGAAGCAGCCCGGCCGGGCCCGGATGGGGAGGCAGAGCAGAGTGAAGGCCAGGGGGTGGTTCCGAAAATGGTGGAAATGCAGGTTGCTCCTGTAGCGGGAAGGACGATGCTTTTTGGGACTTCGAAGGCCCTCCACCACCGTGTCTGGTCTTTGGAGGCATGGCTTCAGTAGAGGTTTTGATACAGATCCTAGTCCCCACAGACGGCGCCAACTGTAAGTGCCTAAAAATTACGGACTTAGGTAATGGAGGATCAAGCTCCTGATTTGTGGTTTTAAAGGGAATAAAGGGAAAGGATCGAGTCTCCAGTGACCTGAAAGGAGGAAAACAACGGTCAGAGACCCTGGCTATGGGTAGCCGAAGGCCCTCCGACGATCAAGTTAGTGTATGAACTGGGAGAGAATGGAGAAGGCGAGCTTTTTCAGGGGAGGATCGTGCGTACCTTGTAAGGCTTTCCTTCATGTAATATATAGACGTGAGGGTCATCATGGTACTGTCCACATGAAGGGATGGGAGTCCCATCAGCGTGTATTCGTACCTCTTGAGTGGGGGTAGGTGAAAAAAGGGGGTGTCCCATCGGATCATCATCTCATACCTATGGCCCTGAGATAAGGCGTGCTTCTTATCTGGGTTTGGCGCCCACTCCGTCTGTCAGCTTGCCGTCCGTCGTGGCAGTGCATTTATGGCCGCATTTATGACTGAGTGACAGGAGCCGAGGTCGGGCAGAGGCTGAGACCGAGATCGGAGCCTGTGACGTGGCCGCCGAGACTCGATCCATGGTTCCTCCGAGATGGCGCTACGGCCGACCTCATGTGGTTTCCGAGACCAAGGTTAAACCGAAACTGGGGATGGGCCCCCGTCCGATTTAGTGAGCATAAAACGACCCCACACAGTAACTAAATAGGAAAAAATGAAATTACTTGCAAAATGTGATAGGCCAATGACAAGCCTACTTAATGATTCTTATGATGATTTTTTTCAAAATTAAAAGTAATTTGGAATAATTCTTTAAAATATATATTTTTAAATATGTTACTTTTGAATTATATTTTTAAATATATTTACATGTGGGCCCATGGGAGGGGCCCATTTGCTTCCCAGGAGCTTATGAGGGAACTTGATCTCTACTATTTGATGATTAAAATCATAATTGAAATTAGGTAAGATCTTAAAATAGGATCAACTTAAGTTTTGTCTAGTTTTTTTTTAACAAAGAGGGATACAAAAAACTAACTTTTCACTTTAGAGTTTAAGTTTTCCACCCATCTTTCAATCAAGGACATTGGTCCAATGCGGCAAGCGAATTTTCTACCCAAGTTTTTGTAGGAATAGCTATGAATCTTTCGCTAAAAGAATTGAGCGTGAGACTTTTCCAACAAATGAAAATGAGTGAGATTTGGTTCAATTTCATTGGGATTTTTTCTTAAAACATTTCGAGTCATCAATCTCAAATGCTTAAAAGTCCAATGTGGACAAATTCCTAACTTCGATGAAATAAAGACGGTCCCCCACATGTGTCAAATCTGATGGTCCACTGCTCCTACCACTATATTGATGGGAGGTGAAAAATTAAAGGTTGAGGAGAATTAAAATACAGCTTGATGGTAATTGACCAGTAATGAAAAGTAGATATCCCACGGTTAAAAAAAATACAAAAACGTTTTTGCCACCTCTACTAAGAGATAAAACAAAAATCCAGCCCCCAGATGCACTTCTCCATGAGAAAAAGGTCCCGTGTGAAAAAAAAAAGATTGGGATCCCCTATTACACAATTACATGGACACTTATGTATAACACATGCCAACATAGTTATCTGGAATGAGCGAATAAGTCCACAAATAGGTCCAGGACTCTATCATGGAGCCCATTTATTAATAATATAGACTGTTCAAGATGACCAATCTCATACCCTCTAATGATAAATGCCAAAAATTCAAATAACTAAGAGTCGGTTCACCATCTGATTGAGCACATAATCGATTGTGCCTGTATGGTATCATATTAAAAATGAGTTTTTGAATGAAATTTAACAAAGCTACGTTTTTTTCTTTACCACAATCATCATAACACGTATTTCATTTAAAGTCGTCCTACTTCATAAACAAATTTACTCCAATAAGTCGGATTCATTGTACTAGCTCCCAAGTGGTGGAAAGAAAACAAGAACAGTTGGGCTGTTCCTGTCGCTACACTAATACCTTCAACAAAGACATGTTTCCAATAATATGACAGAAGTAACTTTCGTAGGCTTTTCTCTTGCCACCAATCCCTTGAGATAACACTATTTAGAGTCCTCACCAGACACATTTTTCCTCAGTTGATTTGAAGGATGATCTTCTTAAATCTAAGCTGATGAAAATAATCAAGTCCTCCCACTGTTTTCTCACATTAGATTGACTACATGTATAATATATTTTTTATTGATATCACATGTAAAATATAATTAAATTTTCTATTCATTTTTCTCATCTTTAATGACCTATGTTACACTAATCGGTCAATACTCTACCATGATCCAAATAAAATCTGTTTAGGCTTTAAAATAAGGAGAGAGTGGCCCAGTACTTGGAACAAAATGAGGTTTGTGATAGCATATCAAACCATTGCACCATAACATATGCATTCAACAAAAATTATTATATTATATACAGTGCTCGGAATGCAGGCCGTGCTTAGTCCGGCCCAAAAGTAAAGATACATATATTTAATTTGAGGCGATCTTTTGAGATACTAAATGAAAAAAAAAATTAAAACAAAAAAATATATCATAAAGACTCTAGATTAAATCGATATATCCAGGAGGCAAGATCGATATATATGGACCTAGAGGATCTATGATACTACACATGATTGCATTGAAATAAATCGATAAATAGAGAAGATATACTTTGGATGTCCTTGACTATTGAAGATGCACCCCATTAAATGTAGCTTTGCCCGACAAAAGATCAAGCCCCTTCTTTTCCTTTACTTAAATCAAGAATTACCGGGGTTGTATCATTATCAAACTTTACTAGAAGAAAATTATAAAAAATACCAACTTAAACTTACATGTCAATTCAAAGTTTTTGGAACGTAATTATTGATGTGATGTGAAGGTTAAGGATTTTTATTTTAAGGAGATGTGATTGACATATCTCAACACAAGACTCATAAAATTTTATAGGTATCCTAATTAAGAAAAAAAAAAGGTTAGAGAGTACAGAGGCATTAAATCTTGACACCTACAAATGAAAAAAAAAAAAAAAGTGCATAGAATATATTTATTAAAAAAAGACAAATAAAGATTGGTTAAGTCTGGTGAAAAGAAACTGAATGATCAAGATTATCACAAAATTTGGGCTTCTCATTTGTCCATCTAGCAGCTAGGTTCAGGCTGTTTTGTGCATAAATGAAAGAAAGAAAAAGAAAGAAAAAATAGAAAGAGAAATATGGGCAAAATGTAACAAAAAAACCTAGGATAATCCCGAATTGCATAGTTGACATGGATAAGGGATACATTTAATTTTTAATCCCCGCATTAACAAAAAAAGCACTATATCAGCACTACACTAAGCCTAAAATGCCATTTGCAATATCATAGTCATTGTAACATAAAAGACACACACAACAAACATCTAATAGCATATTAAAAATGATGCCTACAAAAGAGTTGTAATGATCATGGCCAGGAGAGAGGTAGAGACAAATTTTCTCAACTGGACAGAATCCCAACTCCAACGACTTCATCAAATAACCAAGTGAAAGAAGAAAACAAAATAAAACTAAAAGAAAGAGAAGCTGAACAAGAAGAAGGAGAAGCAGCAGCATAAACGACATGAATTTTTTAAGGATGAGCAGGAAGAGAATGAGAGAAAGAGAAAGAAAGATGGAGAGGAAATGAAGATTTTTTTTCTTTTCTTTTTTTTTTGTGTAGAAAAAAGAATATGAGAGAAATACAGAAATTTTTTGAATTCTCTGGAAATTTCAGATACAGTGAAATTTATGGAATTTTAAAAATAGACTGATTTTACAGGCATGAAAATCAATTGGACAAGGTTCTAAATGACATCAAACCATGCTGGACGAAGAACAAATGTTTATCAGAATTTAACCAGTTTTCTAACAAACCTAAAATCACCAAATTATCCCAACCGCATTCATCTCTCGTAAAATCAAAATTACAAATAAGTCATTAAGAGTGAAGAAGTATCATTTCTGATCAAATGCCGTATCGAAACAACCGTGCCCAAGAACAAAAGATGTTCAACATAACGTCCTCGAACCAATGAAATAAAGAAAATATAATATAATATTTACTTACAGCCCTCTAGCCTTCTCTCAAATTACAAATAAGTCCCTATTGTGGTCAAATCCCACCAAAACTAACCTATTAATAATCTAACACACAAAAATAAATTATTAACTATTAATCAAAATTATTTACATAATAATCACACAAGAAATTCAGGGACCTCACAGTGAAGCCCCAAGTGGGCCCCATGAAGCTTTATGATGAGAGGTGCACACGAGGATTTCATTTTATACAAGTATATATAATTATTATTGGAGTTCCATTAAAGAAGAAAATAATATCTAAAACAAGTATCACATAAGAATGCCTTTATGCAACCCATTTCAAATCAATTAACTGATTAGAATCATGTATCAGCTCATGATAAACGCCAAAACGTCTCTATGAACAAATCTATTTGAAAGAAATTAAATGATTAATGTCATTTTTTTCTACGTTGGGCTACTGGTAGATGAGTGCCAAGGTGCTTACACCACTCAATCATGAGTGGGTTGGCGATTGATGCCTTCAAAAAAAGAGTAGATATTACATAGAAAAGTCTTAATGTAGATATGCTGTCTATCAGTCTTCCAAGTTCCAGGCCATCCAAAGAATTCTACCAAAAATAAGAAAAGTCTGACAAAGAAGAGAGAAAACGTGGGGGTGTTCCATGCACTTGTCCAGCAGTACCTTGATGGAGATATATATTTCAAATAAGGCGAAAATGATGTTGTAGACTTTTCTATTGTCGACATTTTACCTCTATTAATGTGGAGGATTGATCTTCTTAAAATGTAAGCTGCAGGTAAATCTCACGAGAAGAAAAATTATATGGGTTTTGATATATTATTGCTTCTTAAATTGGATTTTACCAATTTGATAACCCAAATATAGATGATATCACTAGAGTAGCTTGACTGAATGAGGGAGATAGAAATACTGCTTTCTTTCATGCCTCTGCCAAATCCAGAGGGGTTGTTAACCGCATCGACAAAATCCAATCAGATGGTATCTGGATCGAGGACCCAATAGAAGTCCAATCCCTTACAGTGGACCATTTTGCCTCTATAGCTAATTCCTATCATCATGTCCCCTCTGACTTCCTTTTTGGGGTAGGCAGCAACAAAGTCAATGAAGATATGAACATCCTCCTCTCCAGAACCCCTGATGCTGAAGAGATCAGAAATGCTGATTTTGCTCTTAAAAAAGACAGTTCCCCAGGTCCGGATGGCTTCTCTGGCCACTTCTTCACTGCTGCCTGGCACATTATTGGCTCCTCGGTGGTTAAAGCATTGCAACAATTCTTCACCTCAGGCAAGATATACAGAGCTTTCAATACTTATTTCCTATCTCTGATTACCAAATCCACCTCCCCTACCACCTTTGCTGACTACAGACCTATTAGCCTCCTCATCTTTACTTACAAAATCATTGCCAAAATTATGGCTTCCAGACTTTCTAAAATCATTCCCTATCTTGTTTCCCCTAACCAGACAGCTTTTGTCCAAGGCAGATCCATTCACCAACATATAGCCTTAGCCCATGAATTGTTTCAAAAACTTCATACCAAGCTGAAAGGTGGCTCTATATGTATGCAATTGGATATCTCCAAGGCCTTTGATAAACTTAGCTGGCCGTTCCTCTTCAAATGCCTTCAATTCTTTGGCTTCTCCTCCAAATGGATTAGGCTCATCAGAGAATGTGTCTGTACAGCTAAAGGGTCTGTCCTCATCAATAGAACTCCCTATGGCTTCTTCAACTCCTCCTGTGGCTTAAGGCAAGGGAATCCTTTATCCCCTTATCTCTTTATCCTTGCTGAAGAAATTCTTAGCCTCAACATCCATAGCCTGGCCTCTAATAACACCATCTCTCCCCTCTCATCTACTCTAAATACTCCCTGCCACCTTATGTATGCGGATGATATCCTTCTATTCCTCAAAAGTCACAAAAGAAGCCTCTTAGCCTTAAATGAGGTAATTTCTAATTACCAATCCAGTACTGGCCAATCTATTAACTTGGACAAGAGCAAACTCTTCATTGGCAAATGCAACTCCAGTAAGAGAAGACAAATTCTGAACATCACTAATATTCAGGATAGGCCTCTCCACTCTTTCTACCTTGGAGCTCCTCTCATTATTGGCACCCCCAGAAGACATCACTTCACCTCCCTGCTTGACAGATTCCTGTGCAAACTTTCTGGCTGGAAATCAAAGTTTCTCTCTCTTGCTGGTCGCAGGACTCTAGTGAGGCACGTGCTCAGCAGTTTGCCAATCCATATTGCCTTGGTTCTTCCCATTCCAAAGTCAGTGTCCAACAATATGGAGTCTATCATGAGGAATTTCCTTTGGTCTGGGGGAGCAACCAAGCAGAAAAGAAGCCAAATAAGCTGGGACATGGTCACTCTCCCCATCAAAAAAGGAGGTCTGTGAGCAAAATGTTGCCTCTTTCATCAAGCTGGGCTGGACAGCCATGTCCTCAAATTCGCTATGGGCCAACTGGATGAAAGGCAGATACTTTCCAAATTCCTCAATCTGGCATTCCTCCACCTCCAAATCTGGATCTTGTATTTGGCGCAAAATTAGAAGTTTAGCTCATCACATCCATTCAGGCAGTAATTGGCAGGTAGGAGATGGTAAGAAAATTGATCTCTGGTATGACAATTGGACACCAGAAGGTAGCATGGCCTCCCAATTCCCTTCTATCAATTTTCCTGCGAACCAGAAGCTTCACTCTCTCTGGGATGGCTCTCAATGGACGATCCCCCCTGACCTCCCAATTACAACAGTTGCCTCCTTGCGGCAGGCTACCCAGCTCCTCTCCTTGGATCCCTCCTCTACAGACACTCTGCAATGGAGTTCCCACCAGGCCAAAGGCCTCTCTCTCCAGGAAGCCTGGAAAATCATCAGAACCAGCAACCTCTCTCCTTACTGGCTAAACTGGGCTCCTCTGGTTTGGAATTCCTTTCAGCAACCCAGGGTCTCTATGTTTGCCTGGCGGCTGCTGCATGGCAAGACCCCTTCCCAAGCTTGGGCTCAGCACTCTGGTATCAGCCTGGCTTCAAGGTGTAGCCTGTGCCTCGAAGAGCAGGAATCTACCTTGCATCTCCTCTTCCTCTGTCCTTTCTCCTCTGACATATGGAAGCGGATTCTCTCCAAGGCTGGCTTGGCTGTTGATGGCCCCTTTCTTCCATCAAAGATTTGGCAAGCTCTCTCCCTCCACAGTGACTCTTTGGCCTACAGAGGAGCAGCCACCATTTTCTTCTCAACTACTTATGCTTTATAGAACTGTAGGAATGACGCTATTTTTTTGAACTATAGAGCCTCCCAGACGAAGGTTGATCTACACCTGACTGAGCTTCTCTCCGTCTCTCTCAAGCATATCAACAAGCCTTTTTCTGGTAGACCTCTGAAGCTCCTCTGTAATTTTTTGTTCCCTATTAATTAATTCTAGTTTGTAGTTTTCTTGGTTATGTTTTCTTTTGGCCTCCTCCCACTATGTTGTAGCTCTCTGAGCTTTCTCTTTGTGGGCTTTTTGGCCCTGTTTCCTCTCTCTCTCTTATAATACAATTGCCTTTTAGCAAAAAAAAAAAAACTAGAGTAGCTTGACTATGGTCAATAATTTTTTTTTAAACTTCTTTTCCCCAAATCCCATGATATCATGGAAATAGTGCATGTCATAGAAACTAACAAGTCTCTTGATATCATAGGATTGTCCCATGATGTCAAGGCTCTTATGCAATAATTTATGATTTTTTTTTTCAAATGATAGAACTTGAGAAATGGTGGTCGGATGTGTATTTACTTTTCACAAAATATCATTTTTTGTATTCTATAAAAAATGAATTTACTTGCTGGTGGCAAAGACTATATGATACGGAAGCCAATAAATCCCATGATATCATATGACATGAAATATGATGCAAAAAAGTTTTTAAAAAAATGTTGATGATAAACACATGACTCTAGTGACATTATGTGGATGTCGGTCATGAAATTGGCAAAACCAAATTTAAAGTGGACTAATATATATGTCAAAACTACGATATATATAAGCCAATGAAAATAATGTCCTCCCACTATTTTACCAGCCGGAGAAATGTCTCCTAGATTGAAGTTAATCCTCCCATTATATTGATCAAATGTAAAATACAACTTTTTTTCTTTTAAATGTGGACATTTCCTATTGTCATTAATAACTTACTAGTAACCACTGCTATTTTTACGCATTGCAAGCTAAATATTTATACACAATTAAAAAGATTATGAGCTTATGAAAAATAAAGAGATTATGAGTACCTTTTTTTTCTTTTTTGTGATCCGAAAGAGAAATGGATGAGAATAGAAAATCTGGTGTAGAATGGGAATACAAGAGGTGAGATGAAAAAGGGTTTACGCAGAAAGGTAGAAGAGTACTTCAAAAAATAGAGAGTGGATGTGAGTACGTAGTTTGGTGAGATAAAAAGATAAGTGGTAGTTGCATGAGATAAGTAATGGGGAGAGGCAGTGGGACTTCTAAAAGAAACAAAAAGAATAACTTACGGTCAAAATTATAACTCATAGTCAAAATTAAAGCGAATATCCTTGACTTTAATATATTATAATATTACACCAATCAAACAGGAGGATCTACTTCGACCAAGTAAAAAATTTGCTTGAGATACCATTTACTTGTACAAATAGGTATGAAGTTGACAAAATAAAGTTTGTGCAGCATATCAAACCATTGCATTTTGATTTATGCATCAAGAAAATAAAATCAAAGATTTAGATGACATATCTTGAGAATTTACGAGATAAGTGGATTGGATTTGACCTCTGTGTGCATCCTGCCTTTGATCAACTGTCTTGGTCGTTCGAGGCTTGGTACAATGCTCTCCTACTGATCACATTCTCATATGCGTGATCATTATGGGTCAGGGCTTCCAATTGTATAACTATGTCATTTTATATTAATTAAACAAGAATCCATATTTGATGGATTCCTAAAATAGATTTTCAAAATGTAAAGGGTGCTGCACCATATTACAATGTAGCTAGGTTTCATCTATAGCTCAGCACCTCCACCAAATGCATGTGAACAGCTGCCTCTGTAATTAGAAAGTTCTTACACTTTTTTCCTTCTCCATCATGAATTTATGATTTTTATCAAGTTTTACTAAACCCTCCTTATTAGTCAAGTAGAAATCCTATTATACTTGGATACATTACTTTGGTTTGAGCTAATTTTAGGAAAGCTAAAATAGGGAGTCATTAAATGTATAGTAAATATTAAATTATATAGTTGGTTTATGTTCGGCCCGCTGTCGTCGGATGTTTGGTCTTGTGAACCACGTGACGCCCAACCTACAAAAATTCATGGCAAATTAGTGCCCATTTGTTTTCTTGGAATTGAGTTCTTAAGAATTGATGGTAAAATAGGTTCTAAAGAGTATTATTATAGAGGTGGGGGTGAGGAGAAGCGTGAGATGCATCAATGGTAAAAGGTATTGCTTTTCACCGGCAATGCCAGGCCGGGCCGTACTCATGTGTGGAGAATATGCAGGTGGAGCAGGTAGTGCATGGAAAACCCAGAGCTAATCCCTAGATTGATAGATTAGGCTAGTTTAGGAATATGATAGTTTACCCTTCTCTCCCATGTAAGGCAAGAAAAGGGTGTGGGAGTGAGAAGAATGACTTTGGACATCTCCCTCCATTTTGTCCACATTTACTCTTTATCTAAAAAACCTTTTATATATTCTAAATATTTTAGGGCACAATTTTGTATAAGAGGAATAGAGAAAGTTGGAGAGGTTTTCACTCCCCCATCTTCTTTTCCCACATTTAGTACAATTGATGTGGTGTGGGTTGAACTGTGGTAGAATGTGCTCGAGTCTCTCTAGTTAAGCCATGAGACCGATGAAAAGCCGAAGGATCAATTAACAATAAAGGCCTCAAATATCCAAAATCCTCTAAAAGACGCCTACAAATCAGGAAACCACTAAAGTGGTCGTCTCACAGTTTTTTTCCATATGCATGCACACACAAGTATCCGGTGTACAAGTTGCACGCACATAAACCATAATCATAATATATTTTGACATGTCACGCACGTGCGTCTTATATATGAAATATTTGCACACGTATGAGTACACAAATAAAGGAAAAAAGAAAAAAAGTTGTAAAAAGGGCCACTTGGGAGGTTTTGGGTTTTGTTGGCCTCTTTTGGAGATTTCAAGATATTTTAGACCTTTTTACGTAATTGCCCTAAGTTGAAAGCCATTCTCTCATACCCGAAAATCCAAAATGCAAATAAGATTCTAGTTCACTGTCAGTGACATGGCAGAGAAGTAGACTCGCAAGCATTGGAATGTTTAATTAGGGATGAAAAGGAAGCTCGTTGTAGTTAGACTCCACCCTTTTCTTCCTTTTGGTTTTTTTTATCAGCCCTTTAACATGAAGATTCAGATACCTAGGCATGTATGTGGAAGTAAGTGCCGCCACACCTCGATGCATTTGTACCTTTTTATTAAAAGAAAACCCATGAGCGCGATGGCTCCTCCAACATTTTGGTTGCTTACCAGAAGATTTTGGTACATATTTCAAGTGGCACGCATGTTCCTTATTAAATCCATGTATCTTTCCCAAGCAGTACTCCTAATTTAACCTTTAAATACTCATGAAAGTTGACCAAGAAAATCAAACTCATAAAGGTAATTATTTGTCGGTACACAAAGCAAGTTGGTATGTGTACTTAGTTTATGTAATTATTAAAATTGGAGAAGGGAATAATAATAAAGTCAAATGTTTGTTTATTATACAACTATGATTTTTTTTTTTTTTTTTTTTAACTCAAACGGCTAGATTGAAATTAAAACCACCATCCACTAAAATCGCTGTTGTGAAAACATACTCACGATTAAGGGTGTTGGAATCTTAGTTTCACACGCATGTTTAAGAATCAATCATTGGATCTCACAATTATTTATGTATTTTTTTTTTTTTTATATTAGGCTATTGGTAGGGAGTGATACTTAAAACTTGAAAATCTAGGGATTGATATGCGAGCATGCGAGTAATATTAAAGTGTCAACACCACTCATCCATGAGTGTGTTAACCTAGGTATCTCAATTTCAACCCAAAAAATGGATTTTGACCATACAAGTGTTCATAAATGTTAGTCTTACCTCATAGGGGTTGGCATTTAGGGGTGCGTTTGTGGAGAGTTGTGGAAGTGCAACTTATCTGAAGATCTAACTCAATATAAATTAGGAGAGAAAAATAAAATTTATATAACCAACACCAACATAATTGGGACAATGCTTTTGATTATGATGACAATGATGTGCAAAGTCGTGGAAGATGAAACTTTGTTTCCTCTTTTGCGGCATTACAAGTCCGAACTCGTCAGGTCACACTTTCGGATCCCTTTAGTACGGAAACCAAAGGCAAAAATGGTAGGTTTCCAATTTTTCGTCACTGTGCCAAATGACGTCAAGGAAGGCACTGAATCTCCTCCCCTTTCCGCGGCGAGTTCGTTTGCACAATCACGACCTGAAAGAATTGGTGCAAAATAGCTTCTACAATACAGGATGGTGCAAAAAATAATAATTTTTCCCTTAATATTATATGATACCCTACGAGGATATCTTACAAAATCCTATTTACTTGACGATGAAGGAGACAAAACTTTCTCGAGTTAGGGGAAAAAGTGAGCATGCGTGATATGTAGAATGTCTTATTGGAGAATATTGGACAATATGAGGGTGAAATTGTAATCTTCACACTACTTTTTTAGAGAGCTACTAATGCTACAACCAAAACTTCTCTTTCAACATTCCTTCTCTCTACACACACCACTTAAGTACAATAATTACCAAAATTTCTCTATACACACCCACTAATTTCCCAAGTTACCCTTCCTCTCTCCCTCTCCTTCTCTCTACACTCCCCTTCTTCCCCTCACTCTCATGTCCTTCTCCTTCTCCCTCTCCCTCCCACCCTCTCCCTCTTCATGCCCACCGCTCGATCGCCCTCTCCCCTTTTCCCCGTCTCTCTCTCTCTTTGCGTGCCTCTCGCCCCGCCACCCTGCAATCTCCCTCTCTCCCTCCCCCTCTGGCGATGGTACCTGCCAGAGGGGGGCGGTAGTGGTTGGGATGGGGGTGGGGGTGTGTACAAAGAAATTGAGTGAGCTACGAAACTATAAATGGTGTCCTGTTTGGTAATTTCACACATGGATATATTATTATTAAAAAGGAGATTCTACTGGCACATATAATTTTTCTTTTCCGACACAAATTCTCTTTACACACATCACTATAATTTAAAAATTATGTTACTTCTTTCCACCCACATCAAAAATCCCCAAATTACCCATCATTCCATTTCCCTCTTTCTTTCCACACACATCATCTTCCCTTTCTTCCCACACACAAATCACAACCGGACCTCTCCACATCTCCGGCATCTTGGTCTTTCCGGCATTCCTCCGATGTTCCTCTAGCGTTCCTAGTCCTCTACACCATCTCAACTTCCAAAGGTAAATGTTTCTCTCCACCATTACCATTTCATTCTTCTTCCCCATTTATTCTTTACCATTTCATCCACCTTAGATTACATTTTTTTCATGAAAACTTCTTATGGGGGATAGATTCGCATTCAATGTAAGCTTTTACAAACAATGGTAGTATTTTTTCAAGTATTTGGGCTGATTTTAATGTCTCACCGCAGCAGAAATCATAATTGTTTGGTATTGTACTTCCAAACATACAATATATGTTCGGTTCTGTACTTTTGAGCATACAATAAATGTTCGATTCTGTACTTTCGAGCATATGCATTCAGTTTAGACCTGAAAGACCGTACATATCGGGACCTGCAACTCGTTCCAAGTAAGAAAAAATAAAAAAAAGTGGCAAAAATATGAAAAAAAAAATAACAATGAAATGGAGGAAGATGGAATGAAAAAAGGTATCATTTGATAGTTGATTTCTTCTTTTATTGCACTAGAAAGCCTTAGAGATGAAATGAAAAAAGATCAAGTATAAGAAGAAAGAAAGATGAAGGAGATGGAGGAAGATGAATTGCCCAGGAGCAGAAAATGAAAGAAAATGAGTTGCCCAAATACGTTGTGCGAAGGAAGTAGAGAGTGAGAAGTGAAGGGTGAGATGGGTGAGAGAATGAGATATGAATGAAGAAGAGCTTGTGTGTGAAAAGAGAAAATATGTTATGTGTTTTTGTAGGATAATAGATATTTTGGTCATTACATAAAAGGGTAAAAATGTAATAAAAAAAAGACAAATTCCTTGTATTGAAAATGTACCCTATTAAATTAAGGAATGTGTAAAGAGTAGTTTTGGCGCAGCTCTCTTTCTTTTATTACATAAGTGCAATGATTTCTAAAATGCCAAGTAAAAACTCTTTTTAAGTATCCGTGTATCACTCCAAGCTTCAAAGCAGGACCCGGACAAATCCAAGTACAAATCATCCGTACCGCATCCACTCTCTGCTTCAACCCAAAAGAGTTTAAATAACCCAACTCATCTTTTGAGGATTTGGCTTCGTTTCCAATCTATTTGCTTATCAATCTCATGTACTGAGATAGCTGTTCAAAGTCCTTTGTTCTTAGAAAGATGAAGAAGCTCTTGTCAACATCTCCATCTCCTTCACTGCTTGCAGTCTGTACTTGGTACATGTGCCTCCTCTTGTGCCTGGTGCGAGGATCACAAGCTCAAAATACAACTAATGCTACAACAGACCCATCTGAAGGTATGCATGCATCCATCCTTATGCAACTTGGTTTATGGAGTTTTTGGGCTGAACAGGTCAAAACCCAGACGAAATTTCATGGTTTTCTGCCTTCTGTTTGGTTCTAAGAAGAAGAAAATCATCTGGGGTGGTCTGCAAATAGTTTATTAGCTATTAATGCTTTTACAGATCATGGGTTGTTTGATTAGTTGGGATGGTCATTAGATTGCTCACTCTCTCTTTCTAGAGCAGGAGTTTTCTTGCCAGAAAAAGATGCTTTAACTCGCATACACCGAACATTTGCAAGAAAATATTAATCATCACTGAAATAGGTCATACAGCGCCAGCCGTTGGATCTCGGCGTTTGGTGGGCCTAAATATCATTTTGATTGTACTGATATAAACCGTTGGATTGGACGTGGGCTCGAGGGGCTTGATTCAATCCCTGTGGAAGTGAATCATGCCTCCTATGATTTGATCTATAGAACATAATGGTTCGACCATAAGTCCGGATAGGCTCAGAGCAGGGATAAATTGTGTGAGTGGTCACAGTGGGACCTACCTATTAGAATGCCGCCTCCAATTGAGTAGGATCCGGCCAAATCATCCTCATACGGTTCTTATGGTGTTAACTCCATCAATTCTTTTGTGTTTTTACCAAAAAAATCTTTTGTGGGGGGCTCAAAGGAGAAAAGAGATGTATTCATTTTCTAAATTTTTATTTATACTTACATAAGGTAGAAGTAGAACTAGATGAGCTGAGAAAACAATTTGGACCGTTATCTGGGCCATTTCACACCAGTTTTGGCAGTTGCTTTTACCAATCATCAAACCTGAAAAGGTGAAAAATGGGAAGAAGAGAATCATTCTGCTCTACTTTATGACCTTAAAATATAAGAGAACACAAACAGTAGCTCTTTCAATTTATAAATATTAAAGATTTGTAAGTTATCACTGAATCCTAGTTTCATAATGACATCATCTCTGTAACTAACAAATTTTGGACCTATAGTAAGAAGCTAAAACGCAGAACGTCAATTCTGGGGACCACCTAATGGATGCGTCAATGCCCAAATAATTGAAAAATTCCGTGTTTCTGGCCATTCAAGAAGTACTGGCATTTTTTTTGGGGTCTTTAAGATATTTCCAAAGATGGGTTCCCATGAGCAGGTAGGATGTCTATATCTATTGAACATTTGACCAATATTCCCTTCAATAGTGACCATTGATATTTTCTAAGATGTTTTACTCAAAGCTTAATATATTGCATTAAAAGCCAAGTTCAAACAAAATCAATAATATTTACTTATTTAGAGTGTTGGTTTGATTTTTATAATGGGGTGATGTCATCATGCTGCAATTGCTGACCATGTGAAGCAGGTTCCAAAAGCTTATCTTCTTCTTATAAAAAGGCATTAAATTTCTAGTGTCCATGTCATGTGAAATTTGTCAAAATGCCCTTGTGATTTCCAACCTAGTCAAAACAGATCTATGAGATAGGAAAAGGATATGGTCCATATGGATCCTTTCATGCCAGGCCTCAAGCATATAATCTTTGTGTGGGTGGATACTTCTCAGTCTAGAGTAAAATCTGGCTCAAGGCTAATACATAGGAAGAACAGTATCAAAATTATTATACTAATTTCCTAAAAAAAAAAACTAACAACAAAAAAGAGTACCAGTATTTTGAAAAGAAGAAAATATTGTGGTTGTTATGAGGATTCTAAGAAAATGAATTATTATAAAAATATTGATTTTTTAAAACTATCATCAATTTGTGGCAATTGAGGAAGAATTAACTGAAAATCTCACATGATTTACAGAGACCCTCCAATATTTCCCAAGAATTCTTTTGTCAACACTCCCTTCCCTCTTAATATTTCTCCTCATATTTGTAAGAAACATCATGAGTCCTGCTTTCAGCAAGGGCAGCGAATGGGTTGGGTTCGGGCTGAGTTCTGCTGGTTCCTGTCTTTATCATATTTAATCGGTTTCCTGATTGGGTCTGGCCATCGTCTAAAAGTGATTGGACCTGCCAATAGCCAATGGGGATGGATTGGTTGCACAATTGCAATTTATTTGAACTATTGTTTATAAAGAACTTTTGTAACATAGTGGGCCCCCATTGATAGAGAATGTCTTTATGTTACCATTCAAAAAAAAAAAAAAAAATCTCTCTATGTTTCCTTTGACATGTTTATTTGATATGTTGTGTAACAGTGAGTGCTTTGAACTCTATCTTCCAAAAGTGGGGTGTTTCTTCATTTTCTACATGGAATACAACTGGTGACCCATGCACTGGCAGTGCAATTGATGATTCTATAACGATCGATCTGAAAAGCATCAATCCATCCATCAAATGTCAGTGTAATCTCAACAATGGGACGACCACTTGCCACATTACTGAGATGTATGTATTTTTATTTTCTTCTCTTAACCTGATACACTTTCAGACATTTCTTATCTGGTCCAAATGATCTGGACCATGGATCTCTTGGGCCTCCGCCATATGAGTAATTCTAACTATTAGCCTATCGGCTGGTGGCCTGCCCCAATTGTAAGTTGGATTTGGATTCCACCCAATGGGTTAAGCCAACAAAACCTTGGTGAGACTCGGTAACACTGGCTGAGTTACTTGAATTGATAGGAAAACCAAGGACTTGGTCCGGAACGAGTTTCAGTCAGACTTGGTATGACTTGGTCAAGGATTCGTTGACTAGTATAAAACTTGGCAAAGACATGGACCGCGTGGTCAAGACTTGGTCAAAATTAGAGAAAAAGGATTATAAATTATTTCTGTTCTTATTTTTAGATTTATCAGACCAAGTTTAGATATTTTTTCTTGGACAGGATTCGAAGGTTTTTTTTTTTTTTTTTTTTATTTTAATTTTTTGCTTTTACATGGGAGTAATGGTAAACTATTTTGGTCCTAATGTAGTGGGGCCCGTGTTCACTCTGGCTTCCATTCTCTACCAATGCCCAAGGGATGATCCCTGGCACTTACGGTGAGAGGTGGATGCCCTTATTACTACTGGGCTATCTTGCTTTTCTCTTGAAGGTGCTTTCGCGAGCCAAGCCATGTTGGTGCGATGTGTGAAAATTAAACCCCATGAGAAAATTGTATATTATAAATAGTTGATTTCTGAAGGGCCCAGGTTACAAGGCTATTTCCATTGATTGGGAGTGGTTTTCATCAATCTCAATTCATTTGGGGCCCTACAATCCAATCTATGCAATGCATGGTCAGGCTCCCTGCTGGACCTGACCATTGCTCTTGGCCATATGGACCATTTAAAAAATGGTTCCTGATAATTAAAATAGGAATCATAATCTATGTCTAATTCATTTTGACTGTGATTTCAATTGTTTCATGCTCCATGGATTATGAAGATAGGTGTAGACTTTATTCTGATTAGCCATTAATAATTTCAGGAAAGTATATGCACTGGATGCAATAGGAACAATTCCAGAAGAGCTTGGGAACCTTACCAAACTCTTTTATCTGTATGTATTTCTCTACTTAACTAATGTCTTCAATTGGGTTGTTTAGACAATTAGACTTTGGAGAATGTTAAGTAGTATTATCAATAGGCCAGGCCTGGGCTTTGATGGGTTGGGATTTCAATTAAGACTGGCCCAAATCAGCCAGACCCAATTTTAGAATGGCTAGTTCCAAGCTCATTTTAGGAGAGCATGTATATCAACTTAGTCCACTGAGACCCTACGAGTCAGACTTGGCTGATCTAAATTGTGCATAATTTGATCTGTTTTTAAAGGCCTGTGAGATCTGGGCTTATTCTTTGGCTCAATATCTAACATCATGGGTTGGTGCCTACATGTATCCTTACAAGCCTGAAAGTAAGATCTGCCTAGACTATAGTCCTAAAACTCAGGTTGAATCATCCAAGTGATGGCAAGAGTCATCAGTTTGGCGGTGAGTTGAATGAGCCTGAGTAAACCAAGTAATTGGTCGAACTCACCAGAGCTGCTCGTTTCAGTGGACCCGTCGAATTTCTAACACAATGGATAAAAGTTTGCAACTGCTCTGCGCCTAAGCCTAAGTTTTAGACCCCATGGACTGGATATGGGCCTAACTATTATGCCCAATGACCAATGAGCTGGCTTTACAAGCTTTGCGCTGCCTGGACCAGCTCGATGACCCATACGTATGAGTTCCAATATGCCTTCAAATACAATTTTTTTGATCTCTTATCATTTTCTATTTTTGCAGGAACTTGGGTCAAAATTACTTGACAGGTCCCTTGCCTGCATTCATCGGCAATCTAACAGACATGCAGTACTTGTAAGCATTTACTGAACTACTATGTGTAGATATAAATAAATTTGACGAGATATTATGATTTTCTCTTATTTTCATCTTGTAGGACCTTCGGTATCAATGCACTATCCGGGCCCATTCCAAAGGAAATCGGAAACCTACGAAAGCTAATCTCACTGTAAGATTCCCTGTTTCTTTATCAGTCTATAATAATTATGGCTCAATACCCCATTATTGACTGTTTAGCGAACGGTCGTGAATGAATGATTGCTATGTGTTGGACTTATCTGCTTTCCTATCTTTAGACCATCTCCAACCCAGCTGAATCTATTTGTCCATGAACATTTGTTACATGTATTGTTAAGTACTTGAGTAATGGGTGAGGTTCAGTTCTGACTATCGGGTCTGAGGTTAAGACCAGTGCATGAATATGAGGCCCAAAAATAAATTACAGCATATGATTAAGAGCATATGTAGTCTCTGGCGTGGATCACCAAACCGTTGGCCCCACATGCATAGTCTTCAGGCTCAGTGTTTACTGCAAAGAATCATACAACTCCTCGGTGGCCCTACCCATGTAATTGAAAATGTCCTTGCAGAGCATGAGACAAAACATACAGTATGGCGGGGCCACCAGTGATCAATCCAAGCCCTCTATCACATACCTACCATTGTGAATTGGCACTCATCCCATTTTAATGCTGATCCAACGATTATCTACAGTTGGATTGAGTCACAATCATTCATAAAATCATTTAACTTAGAGTCCCTAATTTCATGAGTTAGGGTGAACTAATTGGAGCTAGATTTGTCCAACCTCTACTCCACACCATACCTTTCTTATTCCCCCTTCTCTTTGACTGAGGTGCTTTCAGTTTGGCCCATACTAATTAGGATGTCTTTTAATGATAGATCTGAATCTTCTGTTGCTTCAGCGACTTGTTGCAGAGTCTGCGGGGCCCACCTAGACCTACTAGATGCAAAAAAAAAAAAACTTTAAGACCTATCTGTCTACGAAAAATGGGTCAATTAGACATTTCCCGCTCTCCAAGGCCAAAAATATATATGGACGAAAATTGAAACTTTGCCCTTGTATGTCCATTTCATGACCTTTATATTGTAGAGGTAGACGTGTCTCAGAAACCTATTTTCTAGCAACGGCAGGATCCTAAACCCTTCCTATTTCTAATATTAGACCCCACAAACTCTGTTATTTTTTCAATTTTAAAATGTATATAAATATAAGCATCCTACTGAAAAGCAGTAAAAGATTCAGATATTATTTCATCTGTACGGAAAGTAGAGGGACATTTAGCCATACCGATTGCATGGTAATAAAAAAATATATTTATGTACATAAAATTGAAAGGACGATCCTTTTGAAGTATAGCTACTTCTTTTTATTTTAAATTTTATTTATTTATTGTGCGTATGTATATGTGC
This sequence comes from Cinnamomum chago, assembly GCA_038049695.1. Classification (NCBI taxonomy): domain Eukaryota; kingdom Viridiplantae; phylum Streptophyta; class Magnoliopsida; order Laurales; family Lauraceae; genus Cinnamomum; species Cinnamomum chago. The sequence goes on from CP142457.1 coordinate 35,146,421, forward strand.
AGTGGTCTTGGCACAAATAGCTTCAGTGGGTCGCTCCCCCCTGAGCTTGGGAATTTGGTAACTCTGCAACAGCTGTAAGTTCTAACCTTCTTATTTAGGTCTTTTATGCTTGAGAAATACCAGCATTGCTTGCCCCTGTTCCTTTCCCTTGTTGCTCATCTAGTATGTCAAACCACAGATGGCCTTCTAGGTATAACAAAATGCCACACATGACACATGGCCATGTTAGTTCTGAAACAACACCGAATGTGACAGATAATGTGACATTGCATTGATTGAACAACCAGACCATTTGTGTTTTTAATGACTAGGAAAAGAAGTTAACCAAATTTATATTGGCTGTCCATTTATTTCTAAAATGTGTCCTGGATGATTTGTTAGATTGCCCAATTAGTCTGAGGTTTCAGTTATTGTCCATCCATGTTATCTCCCTCAAGATGAATGATTAAAGGCTATCACACACATGCCACATAAACATGGGAACTAACAGAAAAGAATAGGTATAGTCTGCCTCTTATACAAAACATATAATTTTTCTCATAGAGAATTAAAATGTGAGAATTGTTTGAGAAGCAAAACACCTACTAGTGGACCCATGATTGGATTGATACAGTGTGAGACAAGCAACTTGGTGTGGTTAATTTTGGTTGGTTGTCTAGAGGCCACCTGTGAGTGCAGTTACATTTGGCATACATGTGACAGACACTTGAACTGAATTCTACTATATTATGGGTATCAGGTTCATAATTTTCTGATGCTATTGAAGTGTCCAAATCAAATCATAGAAATCTTTTTCTTTTTCATGAGTCATGAGTCATGAGTCGCCACTATTTATTATAGTACTTGTACCTTTTCAGATGAGATGCACAGTCTCATCACTAGTTATGAAAATACTTCAAGTATAAGAGTTATGATCCATGTTTCCTGCATGGATTACATTTAATATACTTGTGGGCTCCGGTTTATCTCTGGAACCATCATGTCATTCTGTATTGGTTATGTACAATCATAGAATAAAGTACCATTCATCACATGAATAAAGCATGAAATTATAAATTAATTAAGATAATAGATGAATTTATTTACATCATCCACTGGATTTGAGGACATATAATCTAACAATTGAAGCGTCCAAATCAAATCATAGAAATCTTTTTCTTTTTCATGAGTCATGAGTCGCCACTATTTAGTACAAAACTTGTACCTGTCTCTGCAAACTCCGAGATCATATATGAACTCACAGTATTGAAATGCTACACTACATATAGAGTTCGATTATGGAGATAATCAACGAAAGAAACAGTAAGATCTTCTCTAATGCATTCAATCTTATCTAAGCAACCTATATATTCTTATCATAAGTATCCTGACTATCCTTATGTAATTTATACATTAGAGGACAGTTTGTTTGTAGAGGAATTCATGCAATTTGAATATATAGGGATTCATGGTCAAATGAACTCAACCCAAGGACTATTTAAAAGGTGAGGGGTAAAGGATATGAGATTCGGGTGAAGGATATAAGGTAGCAATGCCCATGGGACCTTGACTTTCCTAGGATTTGAGTTACTAGGGTGATGGATGGTCAGTGGCGGACCCAGGATTCTTGTTTGAGTGGGGCGGACAATGATCAATTGAAAAGGTCTATCATTCTTTTGTTGTACTCTCTTCACATTAACAATGACAAAAGAGGAAATGTATTGTGATTTTTATAGGAAATTTACAGTGGTAGATTATTTGATTGTAGTAAAATATAAATTCATAGAAAACTTACATCAATGTGAAAAAGTTCCTTGTTTAAACAGTCTCGCATAACTCTAACGAGTCCATGACATTTGTTCTTTCTTGGTTGTTGATCAAATTTTTTGCCTAATTTTTGTCGCCCAAAGAAAATCCCCTAACCGAGAATCCCCCAAAAATCTAATCCTTCTTCCGTTTCCTATAAGAAATATGAAGATCTTCCTTAAACTTATGCCCAACCCAAAGAGGATCAATAATCAGTCTGATATTGCTTTGTGTTTACCATGAAAAGTTCATCACTAACTTATTAAATGAATTTTCAAAAAACAAAAAATAATTTTTGTTCGCATTGTTCCAATAATCCCCCCATCCACGACCATGCACTAAATATCACATCCATGCAATGAAATCAAAAGGAAACTAAGAGGATTCTCTATGGGATTTTAACAGACAACTAATGTGCACATAAAATCATTCATACTCAAACCCAAATTTGTTAGATTGTATGGTCTCAATCCATCAGTTGATGTAATAAATTGATTAATTTCTTTATTTACCAATAAAATCATGATTTCCTTTTATGAGATGAATGGTGTTTTATTACTTAATGCAAATGATCAATACATATGACATGATGGTTCATGAGATGAACTTGGTCCCATTAGCATATTAGATGTGATATATGTATATGGATGAGATCCACATATGGGAGACATGTGTCACAAATCTTATACTTAAATATCTTCGCAACTAGTGATGAGACTGGGCATCTCATCTGATAAGATTGCAGCACTTTGATCACTGTGAGATAGTGTGATTTATCTCAATCATCAGAATGTAAGATTCTGGATCACGGTGCTAGTACATTGGATGTATTGAAGGACCATGAGAAGCACCTTATGGAATACTGTCTCGTTTTTAAAGTCCGCTCTCATAATTCCCTAGCAATAGGCTCTCAATCGTGAGACGTTGATGAAATCAAGTTTCTATCTATTCATTTACTTTGATTCACCAATGAGTGAGGGTCAACTGTAGGTCAGCACTTCGGTGTCTTGGGTACGTGGTAGTAGGACTGTCAGAACATCCAATGATCAAGATGGAATCTATCTATATTATCCCCTTGTGCCAATTAATGGGTTTGTCATTAGTAAGTGCGCACTCATCACGATTAAGAGTTAATTGGATGGTACTGATGATCACTATGATTAATTGGGGCTCAAAGATATAAAATGTGGATCTAAGATTGGATGGGATAGATTTATTCCAATTGATCTATGAATATTGATAGAGGGGCCTACTTGTGGTAATTGGGAAGTTTAGGGTTTTCTTTGTAATTTATTCCTAAGACTGAAGTGCAATTGCATTTATTTAGTGGTGTTATTTGCAATTAACTGTGGGCCCGGATTGCACATGAGATGTGGGGTCGCGGTGTCCCAGTTGGAACTAGCTTTCTATGGAATCCCTAGTGTTCCCCATGCTAGCCCAAGTTATTAGAAAGATACTAATCCTACTTGAACTCTAAAAAGGAAGGAATTAGAAAGTCACTATTTCTATTTGAAGTGGGACTTCTAATAGTGGTAATAGCAAGTTACTAATTGTTGTGGAAGTGAGACTTCTATGATAATTAGAAAGGAGAATGTTACTAATTATTTTAGGAAGTAGGACTTCTAGTTAATTAGTAACAAGAGGAGGTTTGAAAGCTATATAAAGAGGAGGAGAAAGGGTTGGACATCCACAATCTTGGAGTCCACGCCCAACCCTCTCAAGTGCAAGTGTTGCGCAACTCTTCTTCTTATCTTCTCTCTTCTAGTTCCTTGGAGTTTCTAGTAGGGTTTTCTCTTGAAGTCTTCACCAATCTTCTTGAGAAAAAAGATCTGATACGGGTCATAGCGTGGAAGGCTAAGAGGTCTTGGAGATCCTAAGTTGCTTAAAAGAAAGAGTTTCTTCATCAAGCAAGTCTTCTTCTCGATTAGAGCACTACCGGGCTCCAAAAGTATAATCTACTTCTCTAATTGTTGTGGATTATTTTTGTAGCATGGTGTTGGTGATTTCTATCTTTTAGATAGGTTATATTCCTATACATGATTGATAAGACGGAGGGATTGTATCCTGGATATGGTTTATGGCCTTATGGGTACTTGATCCCTGAGTCAAGTGGGTCAAAAGTTTTGAAAATCTATCCACGAGGCCCACCTACTTCCAACAAAATTCACATCCACAACCATGATGAAATCGAAACTATAAAATCAAACAATGAAGCTTATGAAATGTCAACAGCATTGAGATATCTTAGAAACACAACTTTAGCACCCTGTAAAAAAAAAAATGAAGTAATTCAACTAGTTTAGCATCTCTCCGGAGAATTTCATCGAACAGCTAGTTCTCAAAACACTACAAATGTATAGAACCAACTTGGAAAGCAAGAGAAAGGTTACGATATTGAAACCCTAACTCTAGTCCCGCTAAGAGAGAGAGATAGAGAGAGAGCACAGGGATCAAGGACGATGAGAAGCTCGAGCTGAAGAGGATCTCGTGCAGGTCGGTTGTAGAGGTCGAAAGAAGCTCGAGAGGTTTTTTTTTTGTTTTAAGGTGGGACGACCTTTTTTTTATAAGTGGGGCAATGGACTAGGATTCTGGGTTCAATCCGGGGCGACCGCCCGATGGACATAACGTGGGTCCGCCCCTAATGGGCAGTCATTTAATCATTTCCAATCTTCCATTGATTCCATTTCCTTTAAAGGGAAGGTTATTTGATGGTATTTTTGGATAATTCTACTTTGATTCTTCATTTTTAACCAATTTTAGAAATACCGAGTCTTAGAATTCCTAAGAATTCAATTGTGAATGGTTGTTGAATGTTCTATGAAAGATGATCAGATCTTGTTTTTGAACTGATGAATATTGTGCACACTTACAGTTACATGGACAGTTCTGGAGTGGGTGGTGAAATTCCCTCGACATTTGCCAACCTAGTTAACTTGCAGACAGTGTAAAGTTTCTCCTTTTCTTTTCTTTTTGAAGTTCAATCATTTGGTTCTTTACAATGAACGGAGTTCTGACACATGCATGAATTCACCATGCCAAAAATTTCTTGTGATCTCAGGTGGGCATCTGACAATGCTTTTAATGGCACGATACCTGACTTCATAGGGACCTGGACTAACCTTACTTCGCTGTAAGCTCATTCAATTGTTCTTTCTTCATTTATCTTCTTCTCTTGTTGGAGCAGTGTATTGCTTCTTTATCTAGTGGGTGCAACATAGGATAGTCTCAGAGCTCATCAAGATGACTGAAAATATATATAATTGACTGATTTCAATCAGATTTCTTGCCAAATTGACATGAAACTTGATTTTAACATCCTTTTATTTGGAAATTGAAAAATCAGTACTATAAAGTATAGTTTTCAACCACACAAAGTCAACTCCGAAGATCTTAGACTGTTGGTTTTAACTACTTTTTATTTCAAAGTTGAAAAATCAGTACTGTATAGTAAAGATTTAACCACATTAACTCGACTCACAAGAGGATAAACTTTATCGGATGTTTTGAAAAAGAAGGGAGATTATAAGTTATTCTTTTTTTTTTTTTTTCTGTCATAACAATTTGAAGACAATTATATCCTTCTGAGTAATGGCGTCTTTTTCCTATGTTTGAGAAAGAAGAATGACTAAAAGTTATCTTTCTAAAGCTCCTTTCATTTTGAATGAAAGTATATCCCTTGGGGTACTCTTTTTGTTAGCAGAACTCCACAAGGATTTGACTGAGTTTTTAAGTGTTGCTGAGTTTTTGAACCGGGACGTCTATTGTAGGATATTCTTTTTTCCTACAGCTCAGGGTGCTACTTACAATACTGTTTTGAGTACTAATCTTACTTTCAATGATGGTGTAATTGATTTCTTATTCTTTAAGTAAGGCAAATATCTCATTTTCATTCAAACCTCATTTAATCCGTTTTTACGGAACATACTAAATTGCAAAATGTTGTTGTAGAAGGCTTCAGGGCAACTCTTACCAAGGTTCAATTCCTTCAAGTTTTTCTAATTTAACTTTATTGACAGATTTGTGAGTTATTCTTCTTCTTAGTCCTTTCTCTCTTTCTTGTCTATTTCTTTTTTCTTTTTTTGTATCTAATTTCAATTTCATTTATATCCAATGATTACATAGGCGAATTAGCGATATATCAAATGGGAGCTCGTCATTGACATTTATTAGCAATATGACATCCTTAAGCAACTTGTAAGTCAAAATGGTTTCAATCTGTGTTGTCATTTGCTTATCTCCTTCTTCTTTTTCTTTCTTTCTAATAGAAGCTGAGTTCCATCTTATGTGCAGAATCTTGAGAAATAATATGATTTCTGGGACCATTCCATCGAACATTGGAGACTACCAGTCACTACAGCAATTGTAAGCTGTTCAAAGAACCATCACCTAGTCTAATCATTATTTATGTCCATATAATCTTTCATCGATAGTCTTAAACTTATTTTAAGCAACTCTTTCACTGATATTTGATTAAAAGAAGCACTATATCAATGTGCTTCTTATTATTGTTTAACTCTATTCATATAGGTTATTTTTATTGTTGCAGAGATTTGAGCTTCAACAATTTAACTGGGCAAATACCAAACTCTCTCTTCAATTTGAGTTCACTGTCTACATTGTAAGAAACAAACATACATCTAGTCCTTTGGGGTGCATTTGAATGTACCTGAATCTTTCCCAGTTCGAATACATTTTGTTTTATTGCTTTTTTACTTTTTTTCCTAATTATTTTAACTATGTTTTTAGTCTGATGAAATCAGAAAGAAAATGGATGGGATACATTTGTAGCAACCATTTTCTTCTGAAGTCAACATTGATCATCAGTGCTGATAATTATTTCCTGCAGAAAGTGTGGAAAACTAGTGTCCCCATCTAGTATGCATATTTCAAATTGGTCATTAGTGCTGATAATTATTTTCAGCAGAATGGGTGGAAAAGTGGTGTCCCCATCTAGTAATATTTCATATTTCAAATTACCAACTTTAGAAGGGAGTACTTGATCTTTGATTCAACAATGTTTTTTTGAATTGATTCTCATGTGTCATTCTTTAACGCATACCCTAAGTGCAGGTTCTAATTTAGGCTCTTTACATAGTATCACTTCCTGTATGAACTTCCTTTTACATTGTACTTTCTCAATGAGCAGGTTTCTTGGAAACAATAGCTTGTCAGGTACATTGCCGTCCAATAAAAGTTCGTCTCTTCTTATTATGTATGTCCATCGTACTTATCTTTATCAATTTCAGTCTTATAGGTATTGAAAATGTAACATAAAATGCTATTAATTTTGAAATGCTATTAATTTTGAATAATCTGACATAATGAATGTTATGCTATTCTTCTTTGTGATTGATGCACAAAAAATTAAGAAATCATTTTGGATCGAAGATTTTTATTCCATCTTTCTGCTCCAAATCAACAATGAGAAATACTACGGGTAATTATTTAGGACAAAGGTGGCAGACAAACACCATCCAACCTGATTTGGTTTCTAATTTTTGTGGCAACCCAACCACATTATAGTGATCATCCATTCTGCCTCAATATTCTATTAGGTTGCATTTCTGGGTAATTCAGACAGAAACATTAGATGTATTTATTTCTTCACACTTTTGACAACTTTTCCATTGGCATTTGATTGATCCAATCGAAGACAGAAACATCCACTCACACACCTTCATGAGCACAAACATGCGTGACACCTACTCATGCCTGCTCCCCTTGCACAAGTTGATCATCATACATTCTTTCTTGAAATATGATTAAGATTATACAATACCTAACCTTTTTTTTCTGGGTTTGTAAATGGACAAAAAAATATGCTAACTCTGTCCTCAAATGTTGTGCCTACAGAGACTTGTCATACAATCAGTTATCAGGGAGCTTTCCATCTTGGGTTACGCAGTCACGCTTACAGTTGTATGTACAAAAAAAATGCATGAAGCTTCCACTTTTTACTTCCTTCTATCTATAGAACCATGATCCCAGTAATTGAGTGATTCAGATTTACCATAGATTCAGAATTACCATAGCTCTATGTCCAAAGTAGTTTTAGATCCTCTGCATTGGACTCTAGCATTTGAAGCTGTGTTATTTTACTGTGAGTCTAAATTTATAGGTAGTGTCTCAATATACCAATAACAGGAAACAATCAATACATAGCCCCATCCTCTCCAAATGAAAGAAGAATTGAGTATTTTGTTAGAATGGATAGCTTTTCACTTATGTCTTTGTAAAATTCAGAATCAACTTTTGATGAAACTGTTTCTTCCATTTCCTATTAAAATCAATAACCATTATTATCATCAAATAATGATTTATGGTGGAATGTAAACAGTCTCCTACCTATTGTGAATTTTGATGTTCAAGTAACAGCCTAAATTTGAATCAATTCTGTAAAAGTCGAACCACTTGCGATCTGGGTACATCCAAAGATATCCTTAATTTGTTTCTAATGGTTTCCACAACACTGACTTTTAGCTTCTTTCTTCTGAACATACAGGAACTTGATGGCTAACAACTTCGTCTTTGATGACTCCAATAGTAGGTGCGTATCAATGGCCTATGTTTGCACCTTTACCTTGTTAACAAAGAAAATGAGTCCAAGAAACAGCATTGCAATTACCCATCGAAGCATATCTCCAGTTTTTACCTTGAGCATACTTGAAGTGCATAAATCGACTGTATTTAGTTTCACCAGCAAAACATCTATATTTATAAAGCAGAACCGAATTAGATAAAGTCGGAAACTTAATATAATCATAACTTATTCAAACCTATTTTAAATTCTAATTCAAATCTATGAAATATATCTTAACATATCTAACAATACCCATGTCAAGTTGAATCCTACAATGTACACGATAAATTTCATTATTTGACTTGTGATGTTCTTGTGTATTCAGTACTTTGCCAAAGTTGAATTGTTTACAACGGAACTTTCCATGCAATCGTGGTTCTCCAATCTGTAAGCCATCTTTATTTTTTCCCCTTTTAACAATCAATGTTCTTTGATTTCCCCTTTTTATGTATCATGTTTGAAGTGTTCTAATACATACCCTCAGCTATCTACATTTTAATAGTGTCTATGACAAACTCTCATTCTACAAAGCCAAAAAAATGGAAGTCAGCATCACACGAAGTCATCTTATAACATGTCTTGATTTTCATTGCATGCTTTTCCGGAATGGATTACCGTAGTCACCACGGCTAGTGATGGTGTGGGAAAATACGAACATTTAAAAATTTTCCCAGTAGCCTCGTGTTTCTCACAGTTTTCCGCGATGTGAGCTCATGTCGGGTTCGGAAGAACCATCAAACCAAAAGCGGAAGCTTGCGTAAACATTTCAACTAGACATAAGTATATAAAATGAGACAAATAGCAGAGTAAAGCACAACATTTCTAAGATAAGCATTAAACCATTAAAGTTAAATATTTACATGAGTCTTAATTAAATTCCCCAAAGGCCATAAAACAAAGGTCTTAACAAAAAGGTCCAAAAGATGGAAAAACCCAAAAGAGAGGTGTGATAACCCCATAAGAAAATGTGACGTTCCCTCTCGCCAACTCGATACCTCATTCGACATCGTCAGCGTTCCACTTTACAAACCCCCCCTGTGGTTCTTCTTGGAACTGCCTCAATTTCTTGCTCAAGAGCAGCGCGATCGTCATCTACAGCACTAAAGTGTAGAATTAGCCTACCAATAAACTAAGCAAGAGATCAATATAAATGACATCATTATTTTTCTTTAAAGTAGAGTATAAGTCAGTAGATCAAAAGAAAGCATGTAAAGACTCATCTAAGCATGAATATGCCTGAGTAACGGAAAACATACTAAATCATCTTACAAACGAAACCTTACATTTACTTCTAAGCAAATTGGCAAACCACACTGCTAAAGTCTCCGGTGCTGTTTGGTTGCCCCGGCATGACTGTAGCAACAGAGGTAGGTACCAAGGTACCGAGGTGAGCTCTAGGACATCTCAGTCACGATATAATGTTGCAACGGATAATGCAAATATATAGATATATGACATACTAGCTTGAGTGGTGCCGACTTGGATTTCACGGACTACATGGTCCAACAGAACGAAGACTGCCCGAATGGTAAACAAATCCTCAAACGATACCTTCAGACTAACTTTCAGAATAGCAACCCTTCTAATACCTCAAAATTGGCTAAATGTGCAAAATGGACTAAACAAGCATACGGATGGTCGAAACGTGTAACTAAGTGTTGACATGACGTATATCGGACAAAACGTAGACTGCATGGCCATCAGATTCCATGTCACACTCACAAACCTCTGATACCTACGGCTCCACAGCCGTCTCCCCGCACTCCAGCTTTTGCAAAGGTCCTGCTACCTGAGCCCCAAAAGTAGTAAGTCAGACATGACGTCATGGCAGTTGATTAATAACAAAATGTAATACGTTAGCAGCAAAACAGAATGTAAACAAACTAATAAATAACAAGATATGAAGATAGTACAACTAGGTAAGTCATCCCTGACCAGATACTCAAAAGCATGTGGGTCAAGATACAGGTGCATGTATACTATCCAACCTAAGAAAATCAGATGGCAACCCACATAAGCTAATTCTCCGTCACGGTTGCGTGCTGCGTGACCGTGACAGAGCATAATCCAAATACAAAGCAGAGCAAGGCACACCCTCTGCTACGTCTGGCGTGGCTGGGGTGGCAACTAACTCACAGTTGTGTCAGACATGATCGGAGAGCTAACAAAGAAACCAACTGCAGCGGCATGATAACAAATATAACCCAAACCCAGGCTTAGGTTGGCCTAGCCAAGTAAGGGGTCGAAGCTTAGCGGTGCTGATTCGAGAATCCAAGGCAAACAGACTAACCGGGCATTACGTCAGAGGCGGTAGCTAGGGTAGATGAAACTACTCTCAGACATGACAAATCTAACTAAACAGGTTGAGTAATCCCCCGGGAATCCAAAACTAGCTAAACAAAGGTTAACAAGGCCAAATCTAGCAAATCGGGTATTTTTGAACAAAATAAGTAAAACAATTTAGTTAAATTCAAAATAGTTTTAAAATCAAGCTTAGGGTCTGAAAACCGTTGACAATATTCTGGCAGGGAATGAGGTGTCCCAAAGGGATAGAAAGAATAGATTTCGGATCAGGCGCACGAGGATGGACACAGCGCATGATCGCACCCTTGTCGAGCTCATGACATCCTAAACCTAGGATCTTGTCACCCTGGGGGTTCAGAAATGGTAGTGAATGCTCATTCGCCCCCAAGAACGACTTTCCAAACCTAATCATCCATTCTAAGTCCGAGTATGGAATCGGGTACGATGGGTAGCTAACGTACAAGATAGACGAGCATACACGTGCATGCGATGAGATAAATACAAGTAATGCGGAGATTGAGGTCGATTGCCAAACAAGTATGGAACACCACCTACAAATCCAATTCAGGTCCGGAAACTGCCATTGACATGCTAAGACATTTACGAAACGCTCTTATGCATATTTAAGGTCCAGATGTCAAGTATATGATACTTTAGTGCTCTACATTATTTGGACATCCTTAGGCCTTAAATATGCATACATTCGGTTCATTAATGTCCTGCAAATGCCTCCGGACAATTCCAAGGGAGTCACACAACTCAAACTACTCAATCTCGTAATCCGAGGATCAAGTCGAAGTGAGTTTGGGTCAAAGTCCCAAAATTCTAATCCTAAGGTTCAAGGTTCTACTTTCGAGAACCATGATTAACTTTCTTCTAATTGGTCCATTAGAGGGGGCAAAATTTGGCCGTTAATATGGTGTACAAGTCCAGGGAGGAATCGTGGTTCAAACAGTCCTTTTGGACATGCCCCTGAGGCTGTCAGACATGGTCCACGGCTAGCAGTGCCATGTCAGGTGCCTCTCAGACATGTCACTTCTTCCTCTTCTCTTGGCCAACTTTTGAGGATTTTTACACTACATTTAGAAGAGTAATTAGACATCATATTAACACTAAATCAAGCTACTAATTGCTACAATTAATTAACCAATTCATGACTGAAAACATGGTACAAAACTAGGACATTCATTGAGGTAGAACATGAGATAAATGTAGGACAAGCAAATACATCAAGATTTCTAAATTAATCACTTGCCTTGGCCTCTAGCAATACCAAACAAGCTTCTAATCACAACCAAATCCAAAGAAATCAACTATGCACAAAACCCCTAAATTTCTAACCTTCAAACAAAAAAATTTGGAACACAAGGAAAGGTACCAAATCAAGGCTTGCATGTCGGAATGGGAGACCCCTAGGGCCTACCCTAGCACATACTAGAAGGTGGTACAAAGCTCTTACCTCTAAGATGGCTGACGGAGAAGATTTAGCCCAAGTCAGGGGCTGCCGGACATGAACTTCTGCGAAAGAGGCATCAATGGAGAGGGAAGATCAAGAGAAGATGATGGCGGCCTTCACTTTCGTCGTGGCTACGAGTTGAGGCAGGAGCGGAGGAGGCAGAGGAGAGGGTTGTAGCAGGTCTGGTACGTGGCTGGAACGGGATACGGGAGAAGAGAGAAAGGGAACAGGTGGGGTCTATATATATTAATAGAGGTGGGGCCCACAACTTAAATACAAAGATGGGGTAATATCTGGAGTTCTGGCCCTCGGGATGACCTCGATGCAGAAGAAAAAAGCTCATGAGATTAAATTCTCTTTCCAGCGAGGACAAATATGACATGTTTCAAGAATTTTGGAAGGTGCTTACTATTGGCACAACGAATTTAGTTTTTCTCATACAAGGAAATTTATTTATTTTTTATTACATTCATGCCCCTTCATGAAATGACCAAAATAGACATAGTCCAATAAAAACTCAAAACCTATTTTCTTTTCACACACAAGCTTCTTCCTCTCTCACTCATCTCATTCTTCACTTCCTCCACCTTCCTAGGCAACTTATCTTCACTCACATTCCTCCATTTTCATCTCTTATTCAAGCCATTTACTTTCTACTTCTCACTCTCTACTTCCTCCATCCACTTTTCTACTAATCTTCACTTACATTCCTTTACTTTCTAGTGCAATGAAGGAAGAAAACAACAATCAAATTATAACTTTAAACCAAAGTAGTATTGGAAAGGTCAGTTCCTTTGTTTGTTTGTGTTTTTTTATTTATTTTACCTCTTTTTTTAATTTTTTACACACCTGGAACGAGTTGCAGGTTCTCGATATGTACGGACTTTCAGGTCCGAACATATGGCTTTTGTTCGGACATTAAAGTCCGAACAAATGGATTTTGTTCGGCCATTAAAGTCCGAACAAATGGCTTTTGTTCAGACTTTAATGTCCGAACAAATGCCTTTTGTTCAGTCCTGAAATTCCGAACACTTCATATGTTCGGATGTTTCATACCGAACATTGACATATTATTATGTATTTTTTGTAGGCCTCTACGCAGGAAAGTCAGGTTGGATCGGAGTTTGTCATGGATTATACCAGTGAGTTTATAACTCAAGAGGTGTGACGCCCCGGAGTCCCACATCGACTATAGAGAGGAAAGTGAATGGGGTTATATGTAAAGTTTACACCCTTCGCATGAGGCCTTTTAAAACCGTGCGGCCCCGGACAAACGTAAAAACTCCGAGGTTAAGCGTGCTCAGGCGGGAGCAGTACTAGGATGAGTGACCTCCTGGGAAGTCCTCGCACTTGCACGCGGGCCAAAGCGGACAATATCATGCATGTGTGAAGGGTGGGGTGTTACAAATGGTATCAGAGCCGACTCTCGACTAGTTTGAGTGTGGGACCCCTGCCGTGGTCTGGTGTAAGTGGGCGGGTCTCCATGTGGGCGGGCCAAGAGGGCTGGCAGGCTACTGCACAGGGACTGGCAGGCTACTGCACAGGGACGTGCAGCCCTAAGGGGGGTGGAATGTGACGCCCCGGAGTCCCACATCGACTATAGAGAGGAAAGTGAATGGGGTTATATGTAAAGTTTACACCCTTACTTCGCATGAGGCCTTTTAAAACCGTGCGGCCCCGGAAAAACGTAAAAACTCCGAGGTTAAGCGTGCTCAGGCGGGAGCAGTACTAGGATGGGTGACCTCCTGGGAAGTCCTCGCACTTGCACGCGGGCCAAAGCGGACAATATCATGCATGTGTGAAGGGTGGGGCGTTACAAATGATGTGAGGCCCCACCCTTGGTGGGCCCTCTAAATGCTATTTTATAGACTAATCTATGCTAATTTATACTAATTATGGTTAATTGTTGCTAATTATTGCTAATCATGGCTAATTACTATTTAATTGGGCTAATTAGGGGTTGATATGAGAGATTAGTTGATTTCCTAAGTTAGAGTTAGATTAGCTTAGTGAGTTGGTATTTTAATTAGTAAGGGGTTTTGGTTAAACCTAGGCTATTAGTGTGGGTTAGGCCTAGTTAGTGGTCCTAATTAATTAGTAAGGGTTAGTGTTAAGAAAGTGCTTTTCTAGAAGCTTCCAGCCAAAGGACCAGCCTACCCCTAACCCTAACCCTAATCCCATGATAACCCAAAGGCTAATCTAGTCATTAATCACCCTCCACTAAGCTATAAATCATCTCTTATCCCAATGCAAAACCCTAAGCCTAAACAGCCCCTTTCCCAAGAAAACTACCAGCCCCCAACTGTTTCCTTCCCATTCCTCTCTTCTTCTCCTTCAGCTCTCAATTCTTCCTACGTTTGAGTTGTTATTGACTGTGCTGGGAGACTATTGCAAGAGCCACAGTTGCTGCCCCATCTTTCCTCTTCCTTTCTCATTCCATTCATTCCCGCTGCTGTTGTGGTTCTGTGCTGGAACACCTTCTCTGTGACAGCTGCTACTACTCCTCCTTCTTCCCTGTTTGTGCTGGAAGAGCCATCTCTTAGAGCTGCAGCCACTGTTCTTCATTTCCTCTCTTCATTCTCTTGCTGGATTTGTGCTGGGATTTCCCTGGGAGCTGTCACTGCTACTATTTCTCCTTCTTTTCCACTGGGTTGCTGCTACTGTTACTACTGTGCTTCTTCTTCCTATTCTTCTTCTTCACTGCTGAGTGGGGACTGTTGTGCTGGAGAAATTTCTGGGATTTTTCCCTAACAGCAGCAGCTTCTACTTCATCTTCTTTCTCTCCTTTTTTCTTCACCTGGGAGGTTCTATTGCTGCTGGGACTTACATTAAGGAGCTGTAGCTGCTGTTATTGTGCTGGAAACAAGTATTAGGAGCTGCTGCTGTGTTCTTCTTCTTCTTCCCCTGCTCTGTCCAGCTGGGCTCTGGTTCCTTCTTCTAGTTCTCTCTCTCTCTTTACAACCTTCTCTCAATACCAAGAGGCAAGTGCACTTACTCTAGCTTAGAATGTGTATTTGTTCTCTTGATTGCTGTAGTTTCATTACATGATTCATGATGAATTCAGTCTTAGAATTTCCTGAGCTCTGTATTTGTGTTTTGAATGGAATTGGGCATTGATGGAAGGACTACCACCCCCCCCATTTGGTAGATCAATGGGCCATGATGTTGTATTTGAGGGGAGGTGATTAAAATTCTTTTAGTTAGAAATTGGATGGAAGAAGAGTGACCATTACAGTCACTGTAATGGAAACAGAGAAAGACATTGGTTTTTTTTGTGTTGCGATCAGTGGGCCCAGGTGGGCCACCCTTGGAGATCCGGACCCCACATCATGTAGGGCCTCCTTGGGCGGCCCAGGTGATGAGGGCTGATCGTGGGCCCTTGATCAGTGGGGCCCACGATCGTGGCTCTCTCCATGCAGAGGCGAGCTCGGTTCTGCAGAACATGTTTGCAACGTTCTGTTACAGTTGCAGAACTTGGTATGTTGTTATGTTGAGTGAGGAAAGAGATGAGTGGGGCCCATGGGTGCATGTGGGGGATGAGTGAGGTGATGATTGCCATGTGGCATGGAGAGATAAAGTAAAGGGGCATTTTGTGAGACATGTGTCATCATGTAAGAAGTTGGAATGGGTGGGTGTTGTGTAGTCCATGGGAGCTTGGGAAAAGGGGTGATGCGAAGGAGTTTGGGAAAGTGTGATCCACTGAAATTGTGGGGCCCAGGTGGGTCCCTGATTTCAGATCAGGTCCGGACTTTGGGTCAGGGGCTGCTTAGTGACCAGGATGATGAGGACTGATCTAGGACTGGGCCCAGTGGGGCCCACTAATCCTTAACCCATTAGTTTTATTAATTAAATAAAGCACTTAGTTTCTAATGGGTTTATTGGAACCCTATTAATTTTAGAAAATTGGAAATAAAGACCCCTTAGTCTTTAATTAATTTAAATTAGTTTGGACCCTTTAGATTTATACTTTTAGAAACTTCATTAGAGTTTAAAATTTGTTTAAGCCCTGAGTATTTTACGAACTCAATTCGATTAGTTTGTGTATGACTTGGATTTTTCCATCAGACCCAGACTTTAGTGCAAAAGTTGAGATTTGGCCTGGAGTCTGTTGACTCAGGTACACCTGTGTACCAGATCGACCGGCTGGCCACCTGGTCAATCGGGTACATTGGAAATTCCAGAATCCAAACCAAGTCCCAACTTTGATTCCAGTGGAGCAGATAGACCCGACCCTTGCCAGGTCGACCTGCCACACTGTGAACACTAAGATGTGAGTTTAGCACTTATTTTATGATTGATCGATTGTGGGGCCCATTAACCATCCAAATGAACTTCCATCAATGTGCCAAGCACGAGTCAATGGCGTGGCTCGACCTTGACTCGTGGGGACCACCGATTAGGGTTTTGGTCATTTAATCTAAGATGATTTGACCCCTAAAAGTTGTCAATGATGCCCGTAACCTCCTAAGCACCAAACACAGTATCATATGGCATCAGTGACTTCGTTTAGAGATCAAATTACCGGAGATAGACCTGAACCTAAACGTGGCCCATTACCTAGGATTGGACCGTTGTATTTCCCTATTGATTCTCATGTTGAAGTTCTCACTTCACCTTATTTAATGCTGTCATTCTTAGATCTTTAGAGTAGCTGTTAACTGTTAATTAATGGAAATTGGAGGACCTAAACCTAGGATATCTTAGAGGTGACCCGTTAGTATGATTTGCAGATCACTGACCCGTGTCTGTGTCTAGGCGGGCCCTTATTGGGCCTAAGTGTGGAGATGTGAACCCTTTAGCTGGAAGAGGTAGTTTTTATTGGACTGTTAAGTTGTTATGGATTATGATGAAACGTTTATCAGTAGTAGATGGATTAGTTGCCTCGTTTGGACAGATTTAGACCAGGCCATGTGCTGATGGGCCTTGGTATGGATCCAACGAGTGGGCTTGGACCCTGAATGAGATCCATAGATTGAAATGGATATTTGTAGACCTCTTAGAGACATTGATAGGACCTTGTTCACGCAAGGCAAAGCCTAGACAGACACAGACCCTTAGAGTTATTCTCGAGTCGGCATGAACATTCACTCGGTTGATTTAAGCTCAGCCTGTGGACTGATCATCCCCGGTATGAGCTAGTTGAGTGTTGTAGAGCTATCATGATGAGCTGCGTGGCTAAGACGGACGGTGTGATACCGTGTCCGGTCTTGAGTGTTGAGATGATGAGTTGATGAGTGATTTGCGGGATTAGTAATTCCCAGCACTGGTGAGATTTCCCCGCCGCAACTGTGTTCAGTATGGGAGGGCCGCGGCATAATACCCCGCGGTATTCCAGCTCGTGTGAATGTGCCAGTTTGTTGTAGTAGTTTAGATGTTTATCTTTATACTGATTCTTTATGATTTAAATGCACAACTGCCTAGTTCATTTCCCTTGCTATTCATTTAATTTAGTTTACCTGTCTTTACTTCCTTTGATATATATGTTCTATGTTAGTAGTATGCTGTAACTTGTCAGATCTTTTAGATCTGACCCATTCATTGGTGCTTAGGCCTTGATCCCGAGATCCCAGACGATGCATTAGCTCTAGTGGAGGCGCTTGTCGCAGGAGAGTACGCGTGGGGCCCGGCCGACACGGACGTCGAGCCGGAGGGCGAGGAGTACTTACCAGGGTTTTGAGGGTCTCTTATGATTTTGGGTTTTGAGAGAACAATTTTGTAGTGAGTTGGGTAGCATAAAAAAATGTATAAACTTTGAGTAACACTGAATCTTTTAATTAGACTATTGTTCGGCTCACACTTAATATATATATCGATACCTATTGCTTCCGCTTAATTCTTATGTTTCCGCAATTTAAATGTTATTATTATATGGTTCAAAAAGTTTTAAATTGGACCTCACTGCGGCCTGCGATCTTGGAAGTTCTCGGATTTTTCCGGGAAGTAGCGCGCCAACTTCGGGTATTCGAACGATTATATCGGTATCCGGAATTGGGGCGTTACAAGAGGTATGTCCGATTGTGAATTTATTACTCAAATTATAAATATTTGTTACTAAATTCATATTAAAATTGTTTACTGTAGATATTTCACAGTCGCGATTCGTTGATCAGTTGGGCTCGTGGTGTAGGACGGGAAAACGGGTTTGTCATTGTGATAAAGGTTTCAAATGCTGCTCGGATATGTGTCAAACCTAGAGTACTCCTTGCATGCGAGAGAAGTGGACAATATAAGCATGAAGAGGGCCAAAAGCGAAAAAGGGTCAAACAAACCGGTTCAAAAAAATGTGGATGCCCTTTCGCATTAAAGGGCATAAAGTTAGACTCAAATGATGATTGGATGTTGGAGGTCACATGTGGCGTGCACAATCATTCGGCAGCAGAACATTTAGAGGGGCATTCTTTTGCAGGCAGATTATCAAAGGAGGAAACTCAGTTGCTGGTTGATATGTCCAAGAGCATGGTTAGACCAAAATAAATTTTGGTTACGTTGAAACAAAGAAGTGAATTAAACGTAACCACAATGAAGACAATATACAATGCACGCTACAGATATAAAGTTAATGATCGGGGTGGAAGAAGTCAGATGCAACAACTGCTTGGGAAGCTAACAGAGCATAATTACATTGAATGGCATAAGACTTGTGAGGACAGCGATACTGTAACTGACTTGATTTGGACGCACCCAAGCAGTTTAGATTTATTACGTGCATTTCCACATGTTTTGATAATGGACTGTACTTACAAGACCAATCGTTATCGCATGCCTCTATTGGAGGTTGTTGGAGTCACATCCACAGACATGACTTTTTCTGTATGCTTTGCATACCTTCATGCAGAACGCGAAGATAATTATGCATGGGCATTGGGTGTATTGCGGGAAATTATTGGTGATGGTATTCTTCCCGATGTCATTGTGACGGACAGAGAACTGTCACTCATGAACGCCATTAACAGAGTATTCCCGAGTGCAACTCATTTATTATGCAAATGACATATTAATAGAAACGTATTGGCGAGATGCAAAAAGTTGTTTGAAACTAAAGAGAAATGGGACAGGTTTATTATGAGCTGGAATATGTTAGTGTCTTCATCAACAGAAGAGGAGTTTGGTGAACAACTACGTAAGCTAAATCAAGAATTCAGTACGTATCCTGATGCATTCAATTACGTGAAGGGTAATTGGTTAGATCATTACAAGGAGAGATTTGTTTCTGCATGGACAGACAATAGTATCCATTTTGGAAATACTACTTCGAACAGGTACTTTTAAAAAAATACCTTCTATTTGATTTATGCCTATTAATTGCTATGTCTCACCTCTTAACAATCATATGCAGGGCTGAGAGTTCACACGCACAGCTTAAGAGGCAGCTGGGATCAAGTCAAGGAAATTTTGAAGCGGTTTGGACTAAAATCCACAACTTGCTAGAGTTGCAGCATACCGGTATCAAAGCTTCATTTGAGAAAAGTAAGACAATTGTGCAACATAATTTCAAGCCGGCCGAATACAAAGAGCTTCGCGGTAATGTCTCTAAGAATGCACTTGAGAAAATCTTAACAGAAACCAAGAGAGCCAACGTAGTTGGAATTGACGCCAGTGTTTGTGGTTGTGTTATTCGACGCACACATGGATTACCTTGTGCGCATGAGATTGCTGAATATAAGTCAAGGGCGGCCTATTCCTCTAAGTTGCATACATCCGCATTGGTGTAAGCTTGATATGTTGCCTACTGCCCCGTCAACAAGTTCTTCTATGGGCCTGGATTGTAAGGCAGATTTGCAGTTACTGGAAAAACGGTTCAATGAATATGATTCCACAAGAAAACTGCAACTTCTAAAGAAGATACGAGAACTATCAAAACCAGAAAGTACTCATTTGATAGAACCTGAAGTAAAATCAAGAACAAGAGGTAGACCAAGTGTGAAAGTTGACACCTCAACCCGACGAGATCCAAGCGCATTTGAGTTGGAATCGTCTGTACAGGATAGCTACTCTCCTAATTCAGGACGGTTAGAATGCAAACAAAAGAGAAGAGAAAAGATTAGTGCGATTCGTACGAGGTCAAGGAGCATTAATAATTATGTTCTCTCATTTTCCGTGGGGTTGAGGCCTTACATTCGACATGTAAAGGACGTCGCAGCTGATGGTAACTGTGGATTCAGAGCCATCGCTGGTTTGGTTGGACTAGCCGAGGATGAATGGAGACAAGTTAGGAGAGATTTATTACAAGAGTTGCTTGCACATGTAGACCACTACAAACAATTATATGCGGTGGAGAACAGAGTTGAGGAATTGGTGGAAGCATTATCATACTATGATGACAACCCATCGATGGACAATTGGATGACTATGCCTGACATGGGGCACCTCATAGCGTCTCGTTATAATTTGGTGTTATACCACTTGAGCATAGAATAGTGTTTGACTTTCCTCCCATTGCGGTCTGTGCCAGTGCCGACACCTTCTCGGAACGAGCGAACAATAGGTTTTGTTAATCAGAATCATTTTGTTCAATTATTCTTAGTACCTGGTCATCCAATTCCTCCCATTGCAAATAAGTGGAGACAATTTCATCACTCTTGTGCGAATGGTTGGGAGACTCCATACAGGGATCGGATTGTACAATTCAAAGAGCTTGTAACTCCAGATGTATCAACATGTGAGACAATTGATTTGGATTGAATAGAACTACATGGTGTATGTGAGAGAATATGTTGCATGTAATAACTATTTTTAAACATTTGATGGAGTTTGGAATGTGTTTTAGTAATGTCTTTTTATTGTATTTAATGAATGCTTTGATGTATGAAGAAATTTTAAAACTACTAGGATGCATTGGTTTTGCCGGCCGAATACAGACAGGTTTTTAAATGCGAACAGAATGGTTACAGTTACTGTTCGGAAACACAGTGCCGAACATAATGGTTTTGTTCGGTTCTGTGTTTCCGAACAGAATGGGTTGGTTCGGACCTTTGTTTCCGAACAAACTGGTTTCGTTCGGCACTGTGTTTCCGAACAGACTGGTTTGGTTCGGCACTGTGTTTCCGAACATTAACTGTAACTCCCAAAACATGTTCAGTTCGTCCCTTTCGAAGATTTTCATTGAAGATATATGGTTCTACATCTGTAACAATTCAAGCATATTCCAAACATAAAATCAAAGGTAAAGTAAACAAAATACCATTTGAATTAATTAATAAATTACAACCACTTTCCAAATAAAAGACAACTTAAAAGAGGTTCCAAGTCTTATAACAACCATCCAAATTACAAAAATAATAAAAAAAATGACTACAACCATTGGTTTTTGTTAGTTAAACTTCTTCATCATTTCAGTTGTTCCTTCCCCTTGTTGACCTGTTACGGGTGTAACTCTGTGAACTCATGTGGGGATGTCGAATGGTTCGTTGAGCATCGGCAATGGACATTCCCCGTAAAACGTGGGCAACCTGATTCACATGGGTATATAGTCCCCGTGGATCTTCAACCCAATGGTCCTCACCCCTTTTCATGACTTCATCAAGAATGAATAGTGCATCCGAATTACGATGCTCATAGTTCACCGCATTGCTTGACTGTGTTTCGTCGGGTCCGGGCGCAAAATTAGAGTGATGATTTGGGTTTTGTAATATCCTCCATGAGACTCGTCTGTACTAATCCATATACCCGGGAACACAATCTGCAGGACGCCTTACCGGTTGACTACGGTTCAATGCAGACAGTAGGTGATTAGACCATCCCTCCCAAATTTGATTCATGTATTGATACGCGATATGGTACTCACGGGCAGACGGACCTCGCGTAGCGCGAATGGGGGCTAATGGCGGTGGAGGAATAGTTTGTACTCTCCCAAACTGTCTGAGCACCCTATCCGGATGATAAGGCTCAACAACATCCATGCACTTGATGCATCCACAGTAGTATGCAACCTCGTTGAATGGGTGAAAGCGCCTAACATCACGATATGGGTCCCAAGTGACCTGAAAATAGTGAATCCAAGTATAAGATATGAAAATACATAATACAGAATAATAACATCATGTGATAGAAAATGAGTAAGAAACTTTGCGTAATTACCAAGTCAGTGCTCATGGAATCAAGTCTCTCTCGTAATGCCTGTAAAGGCGCAGACTCCCTACGAGAGACCCATCGATGGACCCGGAGGTGGGAGGGCTGATAGTGAATGTTTGGAGTTGGAGCCAAACATTCGAAGTGCTCGTACACCCAAGCTTCAAATAGAGTCAGGTAACCGGCCATTTGTTTAACTTCACGCCGGGTTGCTAACCCCAACTGCCTGTATAAATATGTCAGTGCAGCAGTACCCCATGCATATGAACGTACGTTATCCAAATCCACCAGATGTGTAAGATATATGATCGGCACCCTTGTGCCACTCTTGTCTGTGAACAACATACATCCCAGTAAGTACAGAATGTAAGCTCTGACTGCACAGTCAACCATCTCCTCTCCATCATCGTCAGACATTCCACCAAACCTTTCCCGTAGCCACTCCAATCTAACAGATTGACCCCGCACCTGGATCAGCTCATCATGTGCCTCTATGGCTTCTACTCCTAGTGCATCAACAAGGAGTGCTTGAGCTTCCTCATATGACATTCTATCATTGTACGAGACAGTCCGCCCCGTCACTGGGATGCCTATGATGGATGCAACATCATCTAAAGTGATGGTCATCTCACCAAATGGCATGTGAAAGGTGTTAGTCTCAGGTTGCCACCTTTCCGCAAAACCCGATACAATAATCTTATTGACACTGCGGTATGATGCAGTCACTAAGGGAGCCAAACTGGACCTGGACATCCATCGCCTGAACCTATCAGACCCATTCAATTGCCATTGCCACAATGGCACTTTTTGACCATGGCTTAGACACTTCAATGCTCCTCGATCCTACAGTCAACAATTGATACATCATTATCGAATAAATTCACAACTTAATCAATCAATGAAAGTTCATATGAAACAAACGAAACACACCTCTCCACTCCAAATATGCCCAGCTATATGTGTATCAAAGCTGGTCAGTAACGACCTATCTGGTGGCCCATGAGATGGTTGCTCTTCCATCTCTGGTTGTTCTTCAACGTCCTCCTCATGAAGAACAGGTTCTTCTACAACTGGGTGGCGACGCCTTCTGTTAGAAGCAGTAGGTCGCACCCTAGAAGAGCTCGGTTGGTCCATATCTGAAATAAAAATACAAACATTGTAGGATTATGGTTTTTGCATCAAACTGTTCGGATGTTCAGGTCTGAACAAAGTCCATTTGTTCGGACCTGAAAGTCCGAACAAAATCATTTTGTTCGGACCTAAACATCCGAACAAATCCAATTTGTTCGGACTTTCAGGTCCGAATAAACCGTGCTTTCTGTTAAGAAAAATAATGGCGATGATGGTGTACAAACCAGCCCAAATGCAAGGAAAATCATCACCATTGTTTGTAAAAACTTACATTCAATGAGAATCTATCCCTATAATAAGTTTTCATGAAAAAAAAGGTAATCTAAGATGAATAAAATGGTAAAGAATGAATGGTGAAGAAAAATGAAATGACAATTGTGGAGATAGAGATTTACCTTTGAAAGAGGAGATGGTGTAGAGGATTGTGAATGCCGGAGTAATGCCGGAGAGATAAAAGACGCCGGAGACAGAGAGTGGAAGCAAGGTGGATCGGCCGGATGAAAAACCCAAACTGCTGTGGATGAAAAACGTGTGTGTGTGGGAAGAAAGAGGGAAATGGAGAGAGGGCTATAATGGGGATTTCTGCTGTGTGTGGAAAGAAAAGATGCTATTTTAAATTTTTTGTTATGTGTGTGGAGAGAAATTGTGTGGGAAAAGCTAAATTCGTTGTGCGAATAGCACCCCCCATTTTGGAATTTAATTCATATTTTTTAGAAATGACGACAATACCCCTTTAAACTGAAAAATCACAAAACGATGGGTTGTAGGTGTCGGATGGGACCGGAACAAACATGAAAGTCGGAGGTGATAATTTTATCTATCAAATCAGGCCAAAAAATGAATTTTCATAAATTACAAATAACCCCTTAAACTTTCACGAAGTCTACACTTAGGCCGTTATAGTCATCGGACTTGGCCAAAGCGTTCTCAAAACTTCCCAAAGCTTTTCAAAACATTTTCTTACCCTCTAACTAAGTTGGTCCATTACTAAAATACTAAGGAAAACCAATAACGCAAATAATTATTATAAAGTAACATAAATTAGTACTAATACATGCAGTTAGAGGGTTGGGGTCTTCCAGCAGCGCAATTGAATGCTCACGCGCCAGAACCAAACACTCCAACATGGATCTAGTCAGTAGGGAGAAGCAAGGCAAAGAATGTGTGCTAACTCCCAGACGTGGCCTAAATATGTCAAATTACTAAAGCTGGGTAGAGTTGGTTCACATGATTAGTATTAATAATATGAGTGAAAGTGCACGCTCCATGCATGCTTGTAAAAGAAACAAATCAACCTTAATAGTCCATCGACGTTCACGAAAGCCATTACATAACCGGCCTAGGTCTTGGATCGCCTTTCGCATACCAACACAATGCTATTCGACCCTATGCATCCCAATGATCACAACATCATGGTATCTAGTATCTTGGTGTTTCCAATGGTGGGGTGACATTCATGATCATTGGTTGCATACGCTCAACTAGGATTGCCAGTACGTGTTTCCAGACAATGCTTGGGGTGTTTGACAACTCAAACAAACACCAACATGGCTTAGAACAAGTTTTCAAGTGAGTCCAAGTTAAAAGGAAAGGGTCCCTCCTAAGTTCTAAGGTTCATGCATGACAACCAAGGATTTTTGGTACACCAATTGTTCAATTAGTATGGCATTCAATGGCCTAAAAGTGTTTAAAAAGGTTTTGAAACCCATTGGTGGAAGTTGGAAAAGATTTGAAACCCTAGTTGTGAATAGGGCCAGCCAGGTGGGGATTAGGGCATAGCCGAGAAAAATTCCCATTTGTCTTGGGTGCCTTTGGTTGACTCCGGAGACAGTGTCCACGGTCTACCCCAAACATTGCGATAATAGACCACAGCGTATGTTCAGTAGTGCCCTGCAAGTGGCTTCTAAGGCAGTATTTAGGGCAATTTTCCACGGATTTTCAAGGGGAAATCATGCCGACTTTTGGGAAAACATTTTACATGGAATCTAACATCATTTTAAGACACAAGTGAGGTGATTACATGGGACAATTCTAACATCATATACATGAAGCAAATAAACACTACGTGCATGGATATTTAAATGAGCTTGCTTCCTTTGGTCTCCAAGAACTTCAACCCACTTCTAAACTTCCAAAAGTAACTTCTAAACACCCCCATAGTGGCTTGAACTCTTCCAATCCAAAACCCCCAAAAGTCCTACACAAAAAAGCCCCAAAAATCACAAACAAGGAAAGACTTGGAATTACCCTTCCCATGTTGGAATAATGGGACTAGAGAGGGTCCTAAACATCATACTAAGAGATGGGATCATGGGCTGACCTGTAGGACCTCTGATTGAGGTGATTTTGATGAAGAGAGGGGCTGTCCACGCAGCAATTCCACAAAATTAGGGGTCTTTGAGGAGCACTCAGTGAGTTGAACGAGATGACGTCGACGGTGTTTGATATTCAATTGGCCAGAGTTTTGTCTAGAGTTTGGAGGAAGAAGACAAGGCTCGTTTCTGGTTGCACATAAAGGAAATGTAGGAGGAAGAGAACGTGGGGCGATGAGGTAGGTTTCATTAAGGTGAGTGGAAAGTGGGTCCCACAACTTAAATTGATGTCCGGGCTCAGAACTTGGACATCGGAACCTTATATGGAAAAACCCATAGAAGGAAACCTACTTCAAATTAAATCCTCTTTGTAAAGGGCACAAGTTTGACATGTTTTGTGGTTTTGGGAAAAGGGTCAACCATTTGGTCAAACTGTCCCGATTTATGACGAATTTGGGATTTGAAGGGTTTGAGGCCTCCAAATGGTTACAAGTTGAAAACGAAAGTTGTCCGGAATGATGATCCCAATCAAAAGATCTCAAAATCACAATTTTACAAAATTTTTGAATAACCCCCAAACTTTTCTGAAATTACAAATAAGTTCTCTATGGTAGCAAACTATGTTCAAAGGCTTTCAAAACTTTCCAAAGCTACTCAAGATCCATTATCACCCTTAAAACAAGACAATTAACTTCTAATCTCACTTAGTGAACTAACCCACACTTAATTAACACTAATCTCAAGAAATTTGGGGTCAGGGTCCTACACTCTCAATGGTAAAACAGTGGGTTTGATAATCACTTGTCTTACAGCTCTTCCAACTGTACTTTCATCTCTTGTAGCTCTGCCAGAGCCATCCGATATGGTGCTTTTGATATTGTTGCGGTCCTTGGCATCAAGTCGATGGTGAAGTCTATCTCTTAAACAGGTGGTAAACAAGGGTGGAAATATATCGGGAAATTCACATACCACTAGTATCTCCTCCACCACTTGGGATCGTTTATTCTCCGTCCGTGATAAATGCTCATTAATCGTTCTGCCTTCAATACGAAGATAATGTGTGTTACATAAAGCTTCTTTGTACCCTCGAAACTGACAATCACACCTCCTTCAGTCAACTTAAATGTGATCTTCCTATAAAAACAATCCATGTTTGCATGATATCTTGCCACCAATCCATTCCCAAAATAATTAGTGAATAAAGATCATAAATCTACCTAGGACCTACACATGTGGCTTGAGGTCTATCTGCATTATTCTCCCCAGCTTGGAAAGAACTCTACCTCGAGTTCGGTAAATGTTATCCTAGGTCTAAAATCAATCGGACGAACTTCCGATCCATTTGTTGATTTGTAGCTTTTGTGTGCCTTGAAAATTGTAATCAATCTTCTCCTCCAATTCAATGTAGGTTTGACAGATTGCTTCTTTTGATGCTCGGATTTTCTTTGGTCGTGCAACCGAGACTTTGGATACTTCATGTGTAGAAATTGCACCATAAAATTGCAATTCCTAAGCTTCCATTGTTGATCCCCAAAGATAAAGTTATATATGGGGGTTGACAATGGATAAAATTTCTTGTGAAAGCACTAACCAAGTGTTAGATCCATTTTTTCAATGTCTACTTTTCCTTCCTCTTCCATTATAGCTTCCATCGTTTCATTGATGTCATCCTTGTGTAACGGTGGGTGCATCAAATTTTACCTTGAACTTTTCTATTTCTTGACCCATTTCCATTATTGAAAGAGTTGCTTAGAGCTGATTGATTTTAGTGGATAACTGAGCATCAATCCTACTTAATTTCGCAATATTTGCAGAAAATCACTCCATGGATTTATACATGATGTGTAGATCTCTTCACCACGAGCGAGATGGAGAAAACAAATCTGAAATCTGAGTTCATATTGCTCCAAAATTGTGAAAATAACTCTTGGTCCTTGATCAGTTAGATATGTGCCTTTGAATGATCTTGCTGATGTCAGCACGGTCCAATGGATTGATGTTGCTACTTCTGCAAATGGGTGCACCTGACCCAGATTTAATAAAGGCCCACGATGGGCTTGTCAGGCACGTGTGATCTTCTCAACTGAGGCGCTACCTCGTACTGTGAGCAAGAGAAAAATAGAAGTCGTTGATACCAACTTGATTTCAACCCAGCCCAAGTTTTTTTTCTTTTCTTTTGTAACAGTCTTTGGCTTTTCGTGTCGAAGGAGAGAAAAAAGTTGGAAGCCTCTGTTCTCTTTTACTTCGTTTGCTCAGAGAAACCCTGGATTCCGTTGCGTGCTGCTTGGTCGACGATGACGACCACAATGAAACTCCTGTTCAACGATGGCACAGACGATGGAGTAGTCTGGTGATGGCTCCTCTCTCGGCTTTTCTCTAGAGATGCTAGTGACGATGATGCTGACCTTCAATGATGTTGGTGACAATGTGGTAGATTAGAGCTCAAATTCGGTGGGTTTGTGGTTCAGGTACGACCGTGAGAGATGAAATTTTTTTTTTAATTTTTTTTTGTCTAGTATTTGAGATTACAGTGGGGTGGAGTTGGGGGCTGAACATGGGCTGGACATGGGCTTTCGATGCGATGGGAGATTGGATGGTGGTTGACGGGATTGGGTGCTGATGGCTAGGGCAGGTTTGAGATTTTATGGGATTAGATACTGCTGCGGTTTAGGTGGGTTAGTTTTCGACTGTCGTTAGGGATTGGGAGTAGAGACTCGGCTAGGGTTGAATGGGAGTAGGTTGTGGAACTTGGATGATCAATGGATAGATGCTGGCGATCGTTTGGCTTTAATACCAACTAATGCAGGCCCTAGGGATGGGAATAGGTTGTGGGACTTAGATGGATGATCAATGGATAAATGCTGATGATCATTTGGCTTTAATACCAACTGGTGCAGGCCCTAGGGTTGGGCTTGGACACTATCGAGGATGCACCTTAATGGAAAAACCCAATTTCAATTAATCAAACTCAATCCTATTTAAATAGGAAACATAACTTGGGCCTAAGAAATCTAATTAAACTAGAAAACTAGAATCCTATCCTAGTTACAATTCCCTAAATAAAATTAGAAACTAATGACATATAATTAGTGAATAAAAATCCTAAATCTACTTGGGCCCTGTACATGTGCCTTAAGTTCTCTCTATCTCACGAAAGGAGATGTAATGGGGTTCAAAGTAACTTGAGAGAGAAGAAAGATAGAAGTGCTGGGATCTTTGTGCTCATATAGGCTTATTTTATGGGAATTACAAGTTTGCTATCAGTTTGTGTGGTGTGAACACGATTACTTCGACCTTTAATCTGACTTTCGAGCCATTGAAGCAAGGCACGTTCTCCATGAAAGTTCCACGAAATAATTTCTCCTTTCCAACGAACCCTTGTATGATGAATTCTGAGGTCTTAGCCAAAAAGTCAACTCTTTCGAAAGGGGTACTTTGACCATGTCTTAAGTGAAAAGCAAATGACCTAATCAAAGGCTTTCCGGACATCGGAAGGATACGGAGTGTTAACAAAAGTTTCTCCAAATTAGATTATCTTTCCAACAAGCTTGCAATCACAATTTCTTAAGACTTGTAGGGCAAATTCCTCGTCTACCCAAAAGACTATACCCTTCATCAAACGAAAAGTCGTGAAACGAAGGGTTTTGGGACATCGAACGGTCACGAGTTAGACACGAAAGTTCCTTGGCATAACTCTAACTACCTATTGAACTCAACCCGGTATTTTTCTGAAATACCCAAAATACCCTAGGTGTTGGGCAAGTGTACTAAAGTACCCTTTCTAAGCGGGAACTTAATCGAAATGCACTCAAACGAGCTCGAGGGTTACTCAACAATTAAAACTCACTTAATTAATACTAAACATGCTTGGTTGATATTTAAGCTTTAGAATTATGATCAGGGTCTTACACATTTTATACTAGATTAGTCTAAGTAATAGATAAGAAGGAGATCTTTGTTTCACTCTTAATTGGCTACTAACCAAAATAATCGTATGTTTCCCATATTGGATAGTCCTTTCTTGTGAAAGGAAATGGATTTAATTCTTTCATGACATAACTTTAGTTAGTTTAAGAATGACATCAGATCTGAAGGGAAATTAGATCCACATCTATTTTAAAATGTGCTCATATATCACAAACTGGAGTCATTCCCAACCTTGCTCTTGGAGACAATGAAATGAAGATCAGAATTCACCTGACATTTGTACATGTAGGGTACTAATACCATAACTACTCAAGGGCCATCTATTAGAAGTAGGTGGGCCTTGTGGATAAGTATTCAAAAACTTTTGACCCACTTGAAGCAGGGATCAAATATCCATAAGGCCAAGAACGCAAGGCCAAGATCTAAAACCCTAGTCTCATGCATTGAGATCAAAGATCCATGAAGGAGACATATTAAGAAATAAACAACACAAGCATAGAACATCTATTGAAACCAACTAGAAGTAGATCTATACCCGATGAGCTTGGCTATGCTCTAATCGAAACTTGAAAAACTTGATCTCGACGAAAAGTCTTTTCACAGATTTTAATCTCCTTCGCTTTAGTGCTCTTCCACGCTATGACCCTTTTAGAGAACTTCTCAATGAGAATGGTAGGATCTCCAAGTAGAAGAAAACCCTAGTACTCTAGTAGGAAACCAGAGGAGAGAGAGGAGCTTGAGAGATTATTGTGTAGAGATCTCTGACCCTCACCTCTTATTTATAGTTTGTGGAACACCTCCCCTTAGACCAAGATTAGAAGTCTCACTTCTATTCTTAGTATGTGTCCTACTACTCCTTTCCTTAAGGGCGTGTTTGTGTAATACTTTTCTGCAGTAAAGTGGACGGTTTTTCACGGAAAACCCATTTTTCAAGCGTTTGGTGCGGAACAATTCCACGAAAACGCTGTCCTGCCTCATCAGCAGTTTCCTTGATAATGGTGGGAATGGGTTTCCTATGGGGGCTATGGGTAGGGTTGTAAACGAGTCAGTTCCAGCCCGAGTCCATAATGGACTCGAAACTAGAACCGTTAAGGAGAAGGTGGAACCGGATCCAGACCCAAAACTATTCAGAACCGATTTCTTAGCTCCGGAACCGGAACCATATATGAGACGGGTCTAGATTTGGGTCCTGGTCTAAGTAGAGAATGATATAAAAAAAACATGATTTTTAGTTGAAATTTCCAAAAATTGAGGTAATATGTTGGGTCTTAGGTCCAAGGGTCCGAACCAAGGTGGAATGGGACCCGGAACCATTTATTTATCGGGGCCTAAGTAAGGATCCAAACCAGTTTTTTAGCAGGTCGTAACCTCCGGGTAATCGAAGAATCCGGGACCCATTTGCATCCCTAGCTATGGGAAATGGATTTCCTCGGAAAACTTCTCCCTCTTGTCCATTTCAACCCAAAACCCTACAAATTTTCATTTTTTGTTTCGTTAAATAAATTATTATTTGATGTTGAATAAATAATAAAAATGTCATGTTATTTTTCTTCAAAAAATTATTTCACCAAATAAGAAAATTTGATTTTCTATAAGGAATCCATAGCTGCACCAAACAACATTAGCACCAATTCAACGAGTAAATTTTTTTTGCACCAAACATGAATTTCTAAATTCTATAAAAATCATTTTCTAAGGTTTTTATTTCTGTGAAATTTGCTGACGTGGCAATTTCCTCTTTCTAATGAAAGGGTGTGTACACAAACGTGCCATAAGAGAGTTCCAAATAGGATTAGTAACCTTCTCTTATTTGGGCTAGCATAGGGACTGATTGTGAGCTCCAAGTGTAAAGCTTCGATTGCAGTAATAACTAGTAAGACCGGGTCGATCAACAGGGAGCTTTAGAAATAAGGCTTTCTAACTTTATCACATGCCTTAAATAAAATCTAATTTTGGCCTAAAATCTAGAAAAGTACATTCATCATTCCTACTTTAAATTAAAATTAAATACATTTCCAAGAATAAAAAAATTCCTAAATCTAAAATCCTAATCTAAAATGAATCACAAGTTGCTACAAAAGAACACACAAATTAGAACATCAAATTAGAAACAATCCAAAAATAAAACTTACAAAAAAATAAAACTAAGAAGATAAATTAGAAAAAAAAATAAATAAACCTAAGTTAGAAACCAAATCAATCAAAACATGCTCAACGAAGATTAGTAACAAATCAAATCACTTGAAAAAGAAAACTACCTACTTACTAAAATTAGCATGAAAACCTTACTAAATTAGTTTCCTAAATTATAAACTAGGTTAGTCAATAAGGGTTGATATATTTCCTAAGTTAGTGAATTGAGTTAATCAACTCCCTAAAGTTAAGGACTTTCCAAATAAATAAAGATTTTCAAATCATAACAAATTTAGAAAGCATTAAGTCAATCTTAATTACCTTATGTTAGAATTTCCAAATCTTAAGAAACTTCCTAAGTTAAAATCTTCAATTAACAAAAATTAGGAAGATCTTTTATTTCTGGAAATTATCTAAATAATCTAAAAAATAAATAAATAGAAACTAATCATAAAGTTAGTAATGCAATGTATGCCATGAGATGTTAGAAAATTCTAAGTCTAGAAAACTAGTATGCAAGGCTGTTTTTATGCATGATTGTTCCTAATCTAATGCAATCTAAAACTGAGTTTAATGGCTGGGTTTTGAACTACAATGATGCATGAATCAACTAAAAAAAACGGAAGTGAAAAATGTTTTAAAACAAAGAAGATATAAATGCGTAAATATGACCTTAAAAACTAAAACTGTGCAGAAATTCTGCACGCAGACAGCCTAACATGCCATATTCAAGCCACTGGTTCACAAACCTCCTGAAATCGTTTGGATCTGAAATTTTGGGATATGATAGACCACATGCTGAACTTTAATTTCTCCAAATTTCACAGAAAAACATCATGGTTTGACTAGTCTACCCACTTCAAACTTTTTGCAAAAAAAAAAAACTGTTTCTGCAGTTTTTCTGAAACGGTGCAGAAAGTGGGCTGTTTGGTTGTCCAACATAGGTTCATCAAAACTGATTTTTAATTTCTGTCTTAAAGATCTGAAGGCTTCAATTTCCAGCCACTTAAACATGCACTAGCCATATGATATGAAGATATATGCAATGAACTCTAATCCCAACCCTAAACTATGCATAAAATTCACATAATTGCATAAGAAGCATAAGAAGCATAAGAAGAAAAGAAAACAACGAGTGTTTGAATTTAAATGTATGTAGTGCAAAAACATTAAATGTGTGGATTGCAATAAAATTAAATGTGTGCCATTGACAAGAAATTAAATGTGTGGATTTTTCAATAAATATAAATGTGTGGGAATTGCAATAAAAATAAATGTGTGATAAGTGTGCTCTTCTTTTTTTTTATTCTCAAATCGGGTTCATAAGTACTTATTTCATGTCCTTAGGATCTTGGGTTGTCAATCCAAGAACAACAAGAAGGAAAACACAATTCAAGCATTAATTACCTAAGAAAAAGAACGAAAAAAATCACACTTTTACTAATATGCAATGTTTTTACATAAAAGATGGAGAAATAAAATTCTAAAAAAAACAACTACATACTAGGATGAAAGGAACCTCTCTAGTTGAAGCTTCAAGTTGGGACAAGCCTTCTTGAAGAGAGATGAGCTATGATAGAGAAAGGAGATGGGTAGAATGATGGAGGAATTACACTAGTGAGGGGGTCTTTTCTTTCATGAAAAGGAGTGGACGTCCATGGCCTCTTTAAATAGGGCATGGGCTGCCTATTCTTTCTCCCTAGTCCCTACTTTGTTGCAAGAATCTTCTTCACTTGGTAAATCTTCTCCTTTCTTTTCTCCACTCTATCTTCATGCACTTGTCATATTTCCTTCTTTAGCATATCTTCCTTTAACTTGACATTTATAAGAGATACATGAGATGGCAAACTCTAGATTGGAATCAGGAGAAAATTAAATGCCCAATATGTATAGATTCTTTCCACTTTTGTCTCTTTGGAAATCTTCTTTCTTGATTTAGCTCTTCATGGATTTTCTTTGCTTATTTAAATTATCTTCAAAAATAAACTTGGGCTTTTGTGCAAAGAAAGTGGACCCCCCTGCACATGTGTGACCTACACATGTGCATGTGTGGGACCCTTTTTCTCATTTCCTGCAAGCCAAAAAAATTTATGAATTTTATGTGAGAAGACAAATTTACCCTTTATTCATGAATGCATGACTGTGGGCCCATCTCCCATGAAAAGATGAATGAAAACACATTTAAAAAATAAAATTACAAAAATGGCAGGTTTCATGATTTGATGCAAAAATGCTGATTTTTGAGCAAATTATGCATGAATGCATTACAATGGATCAAAAATGCTTAAAATCATGATATGATACTAAATGAGGCTCTCTTGGCTTGATAAGTCCTTAAACTTACCAAAAATAGCCATAAAAATATGCATTTTTAAGGACTTATCAGGGACGACTAGGGATTCCTTGGAATCTGGCTCCAACTAGGAATCTGGACCCCTCATCTCATGTGAGCTCCGGACCCATAATTAATTGCAAATAAGTCCATTAAATAAATGCAATTGCACTCTAGTCCTAAGAATAATTACCCTAAACTTCCCAATTACTACAAATATGCTGCTCTATCAATTATATCCATGGATCAATTGGATTAAATCTATCCAACCAAATTGGACCCATCTCTTATTATCCTTATGACCCAATTAATTACAGTAATCATCAGTACCATCCAATTAACTCTTAATAGAGATGGGTGCGCACTTACCAATGATAAAATCCATTAATTGACGCAGGGGGATATTTAAGGGGATAGATTCCATCTTGAGAATTCGATGTTCTCACAACTGCACTACCACGTACCCAAGACATCGAGGTATTGACCTACAATTGGCCTCATTCATTGATGACTCAAAGTAAATGTATAGTAGAAACTTGAGTCCATTAATCTCTCAGGATTAAAAGCTTATTGCTTAGGAATTATGAGAGCGGTCCTTAAATCAAAGACAGATTTACATAAGGTGCTACTCATGGTCCTTCAGTACATCCAATGTACCAGCACAATAATCCAGAGTCTTACACTCTGATGATCGAGACATATTACACTATCTCATAGTGGTCACAGTGTTGCAACCTTATTAGATAAGATGCTCAATCTCAGCACTGGTTGTGAATCAATTTGAGTATAAAATTTGTGATCTATGTCTCATGTATGTGGATCTTATCTACAAACATGGATCACATCTAATATACTTGTGGGCTCCGGTTCATCTCGTGAACCATCATGTCATTTTGTATTGATTATGTGCATACGTAGAATAAAATACCATTCATCACATGAATAAAGCATGAAAATAGAAATTAATTAATGAAACAAATCAATTTATTCGGATCATCCACTGGATTGAGGCCATACAATCTAACACCATCTTCATATGTGTACACTAGGAACAATATGTCATATTGTAATAATTGTAGATTATGACAGTGATGACAATAATCACTAATTAGAAATCATTGTATTTTTTTTCCTAATTAGGTTGTAATATCCTTGACTATAGCATACTTAGGATAAAGAAGATGACATAAAAATCCTTTTCACATCATATGTTCGAGATATGAGCCATTCATTAGGCACGGCAAGAAACATTCCCCATCAGGCAAAAGAAGGTTGATTTGCATAAGTGGGCTACTTGTCCATGATAAAAATGGATCTTTGAAATAACTTGAATCCATGCTTATGTTCATCTATTCCATCTTACATACAACACGAACCTTCTAGCTGAAGCACCCATCCTGCTTTCCTGAACTCACATTTTGAATTCAGATCCCTGTTCTTGGCGCTAACACTTATTGAGATTTGATAACCTCCCTTCTTCCTTGCTTCCTCTCTTGATCTCTTGCACCCTGCTGGTTTGTGCAACAAAAGAAGTAGACTGACGTGACTTTTGGACCAGGGAATGTTTAGTTGATAAAAACTCTCTTGGACATGTGCACATTCATATTTTTACTTCGTCATGCAAATATCCTATTGCACTCCTCCCAAATACGTTTTTCTCATAAGAAATGTTTAGTTTAAACTAAAAACTATATTTGATAATAGATGTTATTTTATTGGTTTACAGATTCTTCATTTGCAATTAATTGTGGTGGTCCAAGTATCACGTCTTCTTCAACTGGGACAGTGTATGAGGAGGATGAGGCAACTCTTGGTCCAGCATCGTATAATGTGACTAACACAATCAGGTGGGCTGTTGGCAACTTAGGGATTTTTGGTGAAAACA
This sequence comes from Cinnamomum chago, assembly GCA_038049695.1. NCBI lineage: Eukaryota > Viridiplantae > Streptophyta > Magnoliopsida > Laurales > Lauraceae > Cinnamomum > Cinnamomum chago. The sequence continues at coordinate 35,182,334 of CP142457.1, forward strand.
ACAACGCCACATACATCTCAAACTCTCAATCCCAATTTACAAATACTTTAGACTCCGAGCTATTCCAGTCTGCAAGGTTATCACCAGGTTCACTAAGATACTATGGTCTAGGACTTGAGAACGGAAACTATACCATAAGCTTGAATTTTGCAGAGACAGCTTTTGAATATGCACGAACATGGAGAAGTGTTGGAAGGCGTGTTTTCAGTATTTATGTACAGGTGTGCATGTTAAATTAGAATGTCCTTCTGATTTCCTAATATAAAAGTACTACAATTACATCACCTAGTAGAGTACATCCAAAAGTATGCATAGTCACATAGCATACATGTACATAGAATGAAATCATCCAAATCTTGTCGCAAATGTGGGTTGATTTAATGCAAAACTGTAATTGAGCTACTAATAATTGGTGGCTGTCAATGGATGTTCAAAATGAAAATAGTCAAGTCTCAAACTCAACAAACATCCATATGTCAGAAGTTGAGGCTGTTGTCAGATGAATCCTATCAAACAGGATAGAACATATTTTAACATATACACACCTAAAAACTCTATTTGAACAGGAGTATTCATATAGTACTTGCGAATGTAATGAATGCTACATTTTTATTCTATTCTTACTTTTTTTTAGTAATATTTAATACTGTCACATATATTTATTAATGACATGAATGAAAGGATCACCATTCATTTACCAATGGTCCTGTTTATGGTCTCTTTTACAGGTTGGATCCAATTGATGGTCTAACTTAGTCCCTGATAAGATTGGCCTATTCTACTAGCAAAAATCTGTGGACATTTTGTTGGTGTAGAAAATATCATTATTTTAGTGACTTATTGGCATACTTGTATAAAACTCCAGAGTTCTCTATGTAATGCTGAAAAGTTAAGTTAGAAAAAAGGATCTGTCACCTAACCTAATGAGTTACTCACGATGCTTTTTCACTCCTCTTTTTCAACCTTCTTATCTTCTCTCTTCTTTTCCTTCTAATCTTTTATAAATCCTTCTAATCTATAACTTCTTGATATTTTCCATTTAGATTTACAACTATGGCACATTGTATACCTTGTGGTATTGACCCATTCAATAGTCAACTGTAGGAGTACTCTCCACCTGATGGTAAGTAGAGGGTTGGCATCAGTTTAGAGCCATCCATAAAAATTGCCGAACCAAACTGTCCTACATATTTCTATAGGTAGTACTCTACCTGCCCCACATTTTCTAGTACTGGTGTGATGGAATGATGATGATGATGATACGTATCTGTTATTTTTATGTATATTTTTCACAAAAGTGATTTCAATACACTTCTTATCAATGATTTTTATTATGTTATTATATTGTATGGAGTTGTTAAGAGTGTAGAGCTTCTTAAAGTTTCTGTTTAGGACCACTCATATCCTATCTCTAATGTGTGTCTGCAGCCAAGTTAAATTTGTTTTTGGGCCCCATCTATCTGAAAGCCCATGATTTTTCTTGTTTGTTATGATGTTGCATGTGTCTGAATCTTCATATTCTGGAAGATGTCAACATTCTTTTCCATTTTATTTTTTTATAGTGTTACATAGTTCTTTCATAAATTGCATATATCAGTACCCTTCAGATTTTAACCTTTAGCTCTAGTTGAGTGTCACCCTTCATCTCAAATGTTTCTATCCAGAGAAAGAAAAGAAAACTTATGATGTCCCTAATGCAATAATTCTAAAAATTAGAGGCCGTTTAAAGAAAATTTGAGAATAATTACGATATATATATATATATATATAACATCAAACAAGAACTGAGGTCTGATAGTATTCTGAACTGTCAATTGAAAATAGTTCAAATGTTATGGAGAATGCTTTGGGTGGCAGGAGATCAGAAACTGCATTATGAGGGATATTTTTCTTTCATAATCCAACCCAACTTGTTATTTGTAACAAACATCATCTTAGGAAGAAATTAAAAAAATAAAATAATTGCACCTAATGTGTTTTGGAATTTATGTTCCTCCAGACATCCAGAGGCAATACATTTTACCAAAATATACAAATGCATTACCTTTTGGGGTGCAGGGGTGCATCCAAAGGCAGATGGGGAATATTTTTCTCTGGAAGGGTGGGGCATCATGTAAAAAGAATAATATTTTTCATCCTATTTAGTTTTTTAGCAGATGTTGTTCAAACACTCCAAGTTTTTTTGCGAGTCCTCAACTCACATCTGCTAAAAAACTAAATGGGATGAAGAAATAACAGTTTAAGTGAATAATGACGGAAGGAACTACTAAGCCGTGAACATAAAAGGTTTCATGATGTTAAATGATGAGACAAATTTATTTCTGTAACTAACTATATTTGGAAGCATGGGTGTCAAACTACCCCCAATCAGAAAGAATTTCTTCTGATGCAGCTAAGAAATTTACTATGACAGTAATTTCTATTTGTTTTGACACAAATTAATTAATCTCCAGGGAAATTTAGTACTGAAGGACTTTGATATACGAGAGGCAGCAGGAGGGGTCCAATTTAGAGCTGTTGAGAGAGAATTCAATGCGCTAGTATCTGAAAACTACCTGGAAATTCATCTGTTTTGGGCTGGAAAAGGGACTTGTTGTGTACCTTCTCAAGGTACTTATGGACCATCCATTTCAGCCATTAGTGTCACTCCAGGTAATATTCTAAACAATGATATAAATGAATACCAATTGGATATATGCAATAGTCAAATCCAATAGGTTTTTTATGTCTTGATAATGGTAATTGATTATTGTGTTCCTCTTCAGATTTCACCCCAACTGTTAGTAACCGTCCACCAACAACCACTTCCTCAAAGAAGAACAAGGCTGGTTTGATAGTTGGAATTGCAGTTCCTATTGGAATTGTTTGCTTACTATCTGTTTTTGGAATTTTAATTTTGAGACAAAGAAGAAGACTGAGGAAAAGCCAAGAGGAAGGTAATATTACGTCTTAAAAAATTATATTTTCATGTATACAACACCCATAGATTGTGGGACAACATACTCAAATGATTAGACAGTGGCACCTGTTGCACAAATTTTTTCTCCCTTCTTTTTCTTTTATTGATGGTAGCTACAAATGTATGATCATGTTAGGCCTTAATCATCCAATTTATCAAATGGAGTTGAGAAAGTGTTTTGAAAACCCAGAAATACTAGTGGAAACATTATGTCATTAAACTCTATAGTGGCTGATCATTTTATTTAAGAATGAAATAGCTCTCTCATTCATGAGCGGCTAGATAAAAAGATAATCTTTAGAAGGTCCTGTCACCCATTATTCATGAATAAGTAGCAGCAAGACTGAAAGTTAGCCTAGTATAAACCACATTGTATGATTTGTTGCGCTCAAAATATACAATCCACTCATTCTAATTAATAGCAGTATGAACATGGTATTTTTTTGCCATTGAGTTTCAGTTTTCTCAACGAGGATGCTTTCCCCTTTTTATAAGATACTGGCCTTCATGTATGCTAATCTAGAACCTTCCCCCAGTGGGACAATGTCATGACCATTTGGCTCCCAACTGGGAGACAAATGGTTTGAATTTCAATGGTTCTTATCTTAACATGCCTTCCTACTTGAACTCACAGAACTCCTAGGGATGAGCGCTGACACTTTCAGTTATTCTGAACTGAAGACTGCCACCCAAGACTTTAATCCCACAAACAAATTAGGAGAGGGTGGATTTGGACCTGTTTACAAGGTGAGTCTCTCTCTCTCTCTCTCTCTCTCTCTCTCTCTCTCTCTCATAGTTGGGGCGTGTGGAAAAGACAGGCTTACCATACACTAATCAAGTGATAATGAGAAAACATACTTATATGCTTATGTGCTCACAAGCAAACAAGCATTTACATATTTATTCATAATAGAGCTCTTTTCTTTATGTTGGTCATTTTATAATTCTTCAAGGCAAGACCGAAACTAATACATACTCAGTGAACTCGAACCCTAGACCTACTCCTAATGGGAGCTTCCCAACAAACATGCTACTCACTTGGCTTTGAGATATTTATTTCTATTAACTTGTGGTGTCTTATAGGGTACACTTTCTGATGGGAGGGTAATCGCTGTTAAGCAACTCTTGGTAGCATCTCACCAAGGAAAAAGTCAGTTTGTGACTGAGATTGCTACCATATCGGCTGTTCAACATCGTAACCTTGTGAAGTTGTATGGATGTTGCATTGAGGGAGATAGGAGACTCTTGGTTTATGAGTACCTTGAAAACAAGAGCCTTGATCAAGCACTATTCGGTATGAGTTGATTCCTTCTCTTTTCCTAATTTGAAACAATATACTTTAACAACACTAGCCCTATCACATTCTAATTCTCCCTTTAGAGCAGTAATTTTGTTTTTGCTTTGGTGAACATGAAATCATGAACAAGTTAGATATTGTCAAAACAGATGGTTATCCTCCCTATTGTGCATCTAGAATTCCTTGAAAAATTGGGTACCACAGAAATTTTTATGTTGTAATTTTGTCCTTTCCTAGCCCATAGATTATTGGTACTAATTGTCGATATTGATTGTCGAAGAAAAATAGAAAATCATTTACTCATCATATGTGATTTATATTCCTTATCACCTAACATGTGAATGCAAATTTATGGCAAAAAAATACCACGACCACGTGACAGGATATTCTCCCGGTGGACTGCCACAACCACGGCCGCCACCCCTACCACCACCACCACGACCTCTACCACGGCCACCATCACCTCTACCTGCATGATTTGCTATAGTAAGTGCAGACCTTTCTTGACTAGTCACTAGAGGAATAGAGTCTAACATGGCATGATGTCTGCCTTCCTCACTCTGTAATAAGGCAAACACTGCCCCTATTAATGGAAGTGGATCCTGACTTAATATTTGGGCTCTTAAAGTTTCATATTTGGGATCCAGACCCCACAAGAAGATCGTAGATATGCTGAACCTCAAGGTATTTTTCTTGTTCCTTTTCACAACAGGAGTTAATGTTAACTAGGCCCAAAGCCCATCTGAAAAGCCCATCTGAAAAGAGCCCATTGTTATAACTCACGTGGGATTGAATGGGAGACAGAAGGACTCTTCTTTACTTAGAATACTATGGCTGTAATTATCTGTAATTAGTTTCCTTCTTAACTTAGAATCCTGATTGATGTAAATTAGAGAGTTTTCCTTTCTTAGAGCCTAGATTAAAGGTATGTAAAGATATATATATGTATGTATAATCTTAAGAAAAAGGACAGAAGAATATAGTTTCAAGAGTATTCAAAACTCTTTTCAATCGTGAGTTTGTCATGGTATCAGAGAAAGGTTCTGATCTTCAGCATTAAAATTCGTTCAAGGAATCAATCAAAGAGAAATCTCTCTCTTGAAGAAAATAAACAGATAAAGGATCTGTTTTCAAGAGATCGGCATCCATTCTGTTCTTGCGATAGGCTCAGATCAACTGTGGCCCACCTGCGATCATCACAGCATCATCAAGGATCCTTCCAGTCAAGATCGCCCAAGTCTTCTCAGTATTTTGGTGATTTTTTCAGAATTTTTTCGAGTAAGGTACTTTTTTGATTGTTCTCGTGATTTCTCAAAACTGGTACAAGTTTTGATCAAGACCGTACAGATTTTTGGATCTTCAGCAGATTGAGTTCAAACCTCTTCCAATCTGAGCGAATATTGTGTGTCTACACAGATCAAGTCCTTGATCAGTGTCTAGGATCATCTGTGGGTCCCACGTACAGTTTTTTTAGCAAAAATCAAGGACGTCAGGGCCTTTTTTTTCCTGTTTTTTGTTCTCTGCTTGGCCTGAGTTTTTTTTTGTGTTTGGATCTGTCCAGTACCTTCTCCAGCACTCACACAACTAAAGTTCAGATACTTTGCTGAGTTTATCACTTGTTGTTTCACTGTTTCATACTTTACAGTTGAGATGGAAAAATATGAGATCACTTTGATCAAATTTACTGGAAAGAATTATCCTGCCTGGTCTTTCCAATTTCAAACATATCTCGAAGCAAAGGAATTATGGGGCTTTGTTTCTGGCACGGACCCGAAACCCACTGAGGATGAGAAAAAAATCTCCTCTTGGTATACTAAAGATGCCAAAATCAAATCCTGGATTCTGGGATCCGTTGAGCCTCATCTGATAATGAATCTCAAGCCTTACCCCACTTCGAAAGCCATGTGGGGGTATTTGAAGAAAATATACCATCAAGATAACTCTGCCAGACAATTCCATCTTGAATGTGCAATTGCTGAATATACACAAGGGAATTTGTCTGTACAAGACTACTATTCCGGTTTCCGTACGCTTTGGTCGGAATACGATAGTATTAAGTATGCGGATGTGGCTGACAATGTGTTGACCGTTATTCAAGACCTTCAGGCCTCTAGTCAGCGCGATCAGTTTTTGATGAAACTGCGGAATGAATTTGAAAGTGTCCGGTCTGCTCTGATGAATCGGACGCCACTACCTTCATTGGATGTCTGCTTGAATGAGCTCTTACGCGAAGAACAGCGTCTTATGACCTCGGCTCATATTGCTCAACAGAAGACTGATACCTATTCAGTCGCGTTCTCGGCCAATAAAACTTCTCAGCCTCCGCCTCGAGACTTGAGCAAAACCCAATGCTACAGTTGTCAGAAATTTGGGCACCTTGCCTCTCAGTGTAAACAGAAAGTCTGCAGTTACTGTAAAAAGTCGGGACATATCATCTCTGAATGTCGCCGCCGTCCACCACGTCCGTCAACACAGTATCAGACTCCACAATATCCGGCTCAGCAGTATCAGATTTCACAGTCTCCGCCTACACACGCATATGTGGCTTCCTCAGTTATGCCTGCTCCTTCACCTACCTCACAGTCTGGGCCCTCATCATCTCTCACTCCTGAATTAGTTCAACAAATGATTATTAATGCCCTCTCTGCCTTTGGTCTCTCAGGTAAGTCCCCTTCATCTTCTACTTGGTTCATTGATTCTGGGGCATCTAACCATATGACAAATTCCCCCACCCCCTTCTCCACTATGACAAGTTACAATGGCCATCTTCAAATTCAAACTGCTGCCGGTGAACATGTTCCTATTACTGCTGTCGGTGATATCCCTGGTCCCATCCCATTGAGAAATGTTTATCTTTGCCCTAATTTAACTTCTAACTTATTGTCCGTAGGACAACTTGTTGAAAATAATTGTAATATCTCTTTCTCTTCTTCTGGTTGTGTTGTGCAGGACCAGATGTCCGGGAAGGAGATAGCGAGGGGGCCTAAGTGTGGACGATTGTTTCCGCTGGATCTTTCTCAAATTTCTAGGAATAAATTTGACAATAATGTGTTTTGCTTTTCTCTTAGAGATAATTGCCGATTGTGGCATAATCGTCTCGGACATCCAAATTCAAAGGCTCTGTCCCTTATGTTAAATTCTGGTTTATTAAATAAATCTCTTGGTTTCTCTTCTTGTGTGCCTTTTGACTGTGCTACTTGTAAAATGGGGAAGAGCAAAACTCTTCCGTTTCCTCATTCAACTTCACACACTTCTAAGTGTTTTGATTTAGTTCATAGTGATGTATGGGGAATTGCTCCAGCTCTTTCCCACGCCCACTACAAATATTTTGTGACTTTTATTGATGACTTCAGTCGGTTTACATGGGTCTACTTTCTACATTCAAAATCTGATGTTTTCATTGTTTTTAAAAAAATTTTGGCTTATGTTGAAAATCAATTTTCCACTTGCATTCAAATCTTGCGCTCTGATTCTGGCGGGGAATACATGTCCTCTGATTTTCAACGGTTTTTGCAACAAAAAGGCATTATCTCTCAAAAATCTTGTCCTTATACTCCCCAGCAGAATGGAATCGCTGAAAGGAAAAATCGACATCTCCTGGATGTCACGCGTTCCCTTCTTCTAGAATCATCCGTTCCTACTCGTTTTTGGGTTGAGGCACTGGCTACAGCCGCTCATCTTATCAATCGTATGCCATCACCCTCCATTGAGAATCAAAACCCATATTTCCGTTTGTACAAAACCGCTCCATCCTATGCGGATCTTCATGTTTTTGGCTCCACTTGTTTTGTGCACTTGCCTCCCTCTGAGAGGACAAAACTCACGGCACAATCAGCTCGGTGTGTGTTTTTAGGTTATGCACCCTTCCAGAAAGGGTTCCTTTGTTATGATCCTCAAATTCGTCGTGTCCGTACCTCTAGGAATGTCGTTTTCTTTGAACATCAATATTTTTTTCAAAAACACATTGATCCTCCTGACTCCTCTTTTGTGTCCTTACCTGGTTTTTCTGATGACCCGTCAATTGTTCGTTTTCATCCCAACTTTGTGTATCACAGACGGAACAGCACAGCGCCTACCAGGGATCCCCCTCCTGCTCTTCCTCCGACATCTGATCCGACACCGGCAGTTGCTCCATCCGGCCATCCTTCATTGCGTCGCTCCACTCGGATTTCCGTACCACCATCCCGTTATGGGTTCTCCCATACTTCCTTAATGGCCACTTTATCTTCCTCTTCCATTCCCCAATCCTATTCTCAGGCTGGACCCATGTTGGAACAAGGCTATGCAAGAGGAATTGGAGGCGTTAGCGCAAAATCATACGTGGGATATTGTCCCATCTCCTGTGGGTGTCAACCCTATTGGTTGTAAGTGGGTATTTTCTCTCAAGTTAAAATCTGATGGATCTTTAGATCGATATAAGGCGCGTCTTGTCGCTCTTGGAAATCGGCAGGAATATGGCATTGATTATGATGAGACTTTTGCTCCCGTTGCCAAGATGACCACCGTCCGCACTATTCTTGCTATTGCTGCCTCTCAGTCCTGGCCTCTCTATCAAATGGATGTCAAAAATGCGTTTCTCCATGGTGATCTCAAAGAAGACGTTTATATGCGACTACCTCCGGGCTGCTCATCCGGGACTGGTATGGTTGCCAAACTTCGTCGCTCCCTCTATGGCCTGAAACAAGCTCCCCGCGCATGGTTTGAGAAATTTCAGGCTGCTCTTCTCCGCTTGGATTTTCATCCAAGCCCATATGATCCTTCTATGTTTTTACATCGTGCTCCATCTGGGATCACTGTACTCCTTGTCTATGTGGATGACATCCTCATTACTGGTCCAAATGCAACCATGATTCAGACGATCCAAGCATCTCTTCGTGAAACATTTCACATGAAGGATCTCGGCCCCCTACATTATTTCCTTGGTCTGGAAGTTCATCAATCGCCTAAAGGAATAGTTCTCAATCAGCACAAATACACTATTGATCTCATTGCCTTGGCAGGCCTTACTGCTTCTGCTCCTGTGGATACGCCGGTTGAACTGAATGTCAAACTTAGTCGCGAGGAAGGTGATCTTCTCTCCGATCCTACTACTTATCGCCAGTTAGTTGGCAGCTTGATCTACCTCACGATCACTCGCCCTGATATATCTTATGCGGTCAATCTGATGAGTCAATTCATGACTGCTCCTCGTCACCTTCATCTCGCTGCTGTTCGCCGCATCATTCGGTACCTTATTGGTACACCGACTCGTGGGTTGTTTTTTCCATCCACCAATCCTCTATCTCTCAAAGCTTATTCGGATGCTGATTGGGCGGGTTGTCCAGATACTCGCAGATCGACGACTGGCTGGTGCATGTTTTTAGGTGATAGTCTCATTTCTTGGAAATGCAAGAAACATGACAAAGTTTCAAAATCCTCTACCGAGGCAGAGTACCGCGCCATGTCTGCTGCATGCTCCGAAATTCTTTGGCTCCGTGGTTTGCTTTCTGACATTGGTTTTCCCGCCGTAGGAGCTATTCCACTCCATGCAGATAATACCAGTGCAATTCGGATTACTGAAAATCCAATTTTTCATGAACGCACTAAACATATCGAGGTTGATTGTCACTTCATACGGGATGAGCTTAAACGTAATGTCATCAGTCTCCCACATGTCTCCACTGAACTCCAAATTGCTGATATTCTCACCAAAGGGCTTCCTCGACCACGTCATCAGTTCTTGGTTGCCAAATTGATGCTTGTTGATTCTCCCGCATCAATTTGAGGGGGAGTGTTAACTAGGCCCAAAGCCCATCTGAAAAGCCCATCTGAAAAGAGCCCATTGTTATAACTCACGTGGGATTGAATGGGAGACAGAAGGACTCTTCTTTACTTAGAATACTATGGCTGTAATTATCTGTAATTAGTTTCCTTCTTAACTTAGAATCCTGATTGATGTAAATTAGAGAGTTTTCCTTTCTTAGAGCCTAGATTAAAGGTATGTAAAGATATATATATGTATGTATAATCTTAAGAAAAAGGACAAAAGAATATAGTTTCAAGAGTATTCAAAACTCTTTTCAATCGTGAGTTTGTCAGTTAAGAGGTCGATACAGACTGAGTTCATGCCACATCCCTCTTACTATTGCATAATAGTGGCCCAAAGACTTATCTCCTTGTTTAAACTGAGCCAACTTTCCAGTCAACTGAGACATCTGACATGATTCTTTCTCAAAGCCGTCTCAATAGCAGCCCATAACTCATACGGAGCTTTGCAATCAAAAACTTTTTGAAATTAGAGGGTCTATAGAATTCAAAACCCAATTCATCACTAGCAAACTTTCAGTCCCTCAGTCCTTATATTGTGAATCCTCTTTTTGGGGTTCTTTAATCCAACCATTAACGTATTCCAGTCAAGGTTGGAAAACTCGTGACTCGGACTCCTCCAATGCAAAAAAATTGACTCGGATAGAGTCAATACAAAAGCTCGATAGAGTCATGTTTCTTGTAAAATAATTTTGAAAATATTTAGAAATGAATCTGTTACATATAAAACACAAATATACATTTATTTACATTCATTCATGATAAACAATGTAAATTAATAAATTTATTTATGCAAGAAAAGTACTATAATAAGGAAAACAAAAGAAAAAATATTTAGTCCAAATATTGATTGTAAAAGAACAAATAAAGTTTCAAATTACATTCCAGACATCTTTTTTTAAGTTAATGACTTCAAATCTCGTGCATAATTACTTAAAAATGAACATTAATTGTTCAAAATTAGATATCAAATGGTTCAGACAACTTATTGAAATGAGATGACTCGGCCGAGTCTTCCCTATATTTAACTCGGTTTTTCGTCAAAATGAAGTGACTCGGGAGAATCAAGAGTCAAGAGTCGACTCGAAGAGTTTTCCAACCATGATTTCAGTCATTTAGCCCCACCAATGGCCATTCTCGTAGAGTACGACCACTCTTTATAGTTCTTCCCATCGAACAAATCCATAGTAATGTGAGCATCGGGATTAACGGTTCCAACGGGGTTCAGTACATTTTGTGTTCCACCGTAACTTTTCCTTCTAGAGTTGGAATCGGTACTTCCTTCTTTACCCTCCATACAAACTTATCTAGAAGACAGAACCTATGGCAGTAGCTTGTAGACAATTGACAATGACTATACTTACATCATTGGGCTAAGCAAGCGACCACAAATCTTCTTGTCAATCACATACACATTGTTTGATAGCAGTGAAACTTTGTCACGGGGTTGTGGAACACTCCACAACAGTACCCACTCCAAAACAAACCACTATTGAACAACAACAACACAAACAAACCACTGCTGAACAAACCTGCAGCGCAAACAGGACACCACCAGAACAATAACGATGCCAAATAGGTTCGGTCGTCACTCATACTGGTTAGCCAAACATGCTGTAATACTTGGGAAGCCCAGCTGATCCTACTTTGATGACTAAGAGGCCCTGTCAAACCTGCTATGACGACCAGAAGGCCCAGCCGAACTGATGGCGTATTCCCGCAAGTATATATGGTTGTCTCAAGTAATATAGACTGTAGAAGTCCAAATATCATTCCCATGAGGATCGTTATAAGGAAAATAACAATGATCAATGAAAAGGAGTATTAGCTCAAATATAGCTAACAAATGCAAATAGAGACAACAAAAATAATGGAAACATGAAAGAAGATAATAACAAGGGGAAAAAAAAAATGCAAACTAAAAGAAAACATGAAACTAGATAACAAGGAGATGTTAGTAAAAATGGAAAAACTTAAGTGAGAACAAACCAAGAACAAGGTAAGTAACAAGTTAGTAACAAAGTTAATGACAAAAGAAAAATAACAAGGTTAATACAAGAACAATGGAGAAATGTTAGATAGATCAAATTAATAAGTGTGTGAAAATAACACGTGAAAGATAGAAAATGAGTGGATGGAGATAAAGAAATGTGCTAAAGTAGTGTAAATCAAATGTGGAATTGATGGTGTGAATAGAGAAATGGTGTGTGAGAATTAAAACATGTGAATAAGTGTGTGGGAATGTGAATAGAATCAAACAAAAGTAAGTAAAATAAGAAACAAGCAATACAAATGGATAGATTGAACCATCTATAATCCACTAAATGACACTAATCCATCACTAATGATCTTCTCTTTTCCCAAAGAAACACTCAAATCTAATGACAAATCAATGCTTAGATTTGGAAAATATAACTTTAAAGTTCTAAGATAGAAATTAACAATCTAATAGCCAAGATTTTCTTCCCTTCATAAAAGAAAAGATTCTTAATGACTATCTGTCAAAAGTAAGCATAAACCATAAAAAAATATTAACTTCTAAGCATGATTTATCAAACCTAAGCATAGACAGTAAAAAGAATGCTAACATAGAAAATAAGCATCGAAGGTTGTACAATTCAATGAAGACAAATCTATTCTAACATATTAAGCACGTAAACAAGGGAATTAAAATAAAGAGCATAACCAAAAGGAATAGGATCAACTTAGCTTCATCTAGAAGATCCAATCAAAGGGATTAGCCACCCATTGGAGAAAATAAAGCTTTCATTTCCATTCCAAATCTTTAATTTTTACAAAGCTTTCCTCACTTTCTCTCTACAATTGTTCTCAATTATATGAATAGCTTAAGTGAAGAGGAGGAGGCTCTCCTTGCTTGTGTCCCTAATGCCTAGAGCTCCCTTCCTTATATAGAAACATTTGCCTTACTCTCTTTTTGTTTCTTTCCAATGTAGGACTTCACAAGAACGGAAATATGAACATATGAATGTGATTCCCATATTAGAAAACAGTCCCTAGATTGATGTGCGATTTTTACCCCCGAAACATCCGAATTGGAAAAAATATTATGAAATATGATTTGTAGATATTTGAACAAGCTTTCCAATGCTTCTAAGATCACCTCAATCGGACACCCGAGCAAAAGGATATGGTCAAAATACCAACCCAGGTCTATTTTTTTTTTTCTTATTATTGACCTAACTTTGTCATTTCTTCATCCAATTTCCTTCCAAATTTATCCTTAGTCTCTTTAACTCTTGAATCTCAAGTTTAGTCTTCAAATTAATCTTCAATTAACACCAAGAAAGAGAAATTAACATAATTGAGAGTATTTTTGAACATATTTTGTATGGAAGTCATTGGAACTCATATAAATGCATACAAATGAAAAGATATGAGCAAAGATGATGGGGAGGAAATTTATGATTTTTATGCTAAAAATAGTGTTTTGAGTTATTTTATCTTTGAAAACTCATAAAATAATGCTATAAAAGTGTATCTTTTGTAAACTCATCACGAACCCATATAAAGGTTCAGCTTGGGTAGATGATCCTTAAAATCTACCCCTCTTTAGATCCTTGCTGATTTTTTGTTGGTGATCTACAGATAGCTCCTGCTCTGAAAACAAGTTGAGTTTCTTAATGTGATTAGTTGAGTGGATTTGGGTTTGGAAGAAGAAGCAACAAGAAGAGAGGAAAGAAAAGATATCGTTGTACCTTGGCTAGGTTGACTATATCCCTTTTTTATGTTATTAAAATACTTGGTCGATATTACACATAGGACCCTTCATATTAATGAAATAATATATTGGCCTAAGAATGATATAAAAGATCATACAAACCCATAGATTTTACTACAGTAATTAGGTGCAAGTGCAATCTGCTTCCTTACATTTGGTATACATGAGTAGATAATGAGTTCTTGTTCAAATTTCCTTTATTCTTTTTTTAATGTCATTCACGTCTTGTAGAAAATTACATGGTTCACTTGCTTGGAAACCAAGAATTTTGTATTTCTCTACTTGCACTTGTGAATATGAAAAGATGGATATACATGAATTTGTTGCTTGGTATAATATAATAATCAAGTCCAAATTAGAAATATTCTATATGCCATCCTCTCAAAATCTCCTCTAATAGTTTCATGCTAATAGTTTTTGTCTATTCTTATCATTACAGGAAAAAATAGTTTGCATCTCAACTGGCCAACCCGCTATGACATATGCTTGGGAATGGCAAGAGCCCTTGCTTATCTTCACGAGGAGTCTAGGATTCGAATAGTGCATAGAGACATCAAAGCCAGTAATATTCTACTTGATGCTGATCTCATCCCCAAGATTTCAGATTTTGGTTTGGCCAAGCTATATGATGATACAAAGACACACATCAGCACCAGGGTGGCAGGAACAATGTGAGAATCATTAAACTTTCTCTCTTTTATTTTGCTTTACAAGAGACGAACTCACACACACATGCACAATAAACCATGTCTCTACCCAGCTAAGCAGTAGTGGGACATCATCGACCATTTTGATTTGCCTCCTTTCTAAGGTGTATCTAAATATAAACATAATTTCAAGAAGCAAGAACACTTTGGTAGAAGGAAGAGTTACTTATTCTTCTGAGGGTTTAGGAATGTGTAGTAATCTGAAAACGTATTATCTCAGATCATGGTTTAAAATCTTGATCGGGGGTATTATGGTAACTTGGAAAAGTAATGTCATTCCAATCTGCAATGCTTGTGGTCTTCATGGTCCATTGTAGCACAAGTTTTAATTACCCAAAATCTGAAAAATATTTAAATAAAGTCATAATATTAGAAAATTTAGATTCTTTTATTTTATTTTCCCCATTATGACGAAGTATAAGGATATGTGGCGGAGTCCCAAAGTCATATAAGTCCAACATCACTATCTTATCTGAAGTTTTTGAAATCTGTTCAAGTTTAGTGATTGAACCAAAAGTGTTTTGACAACTTTATTGCAATTCTAAGCTTCTGCCTTTTTATCTGATATGATAGCCATGTATGCACGAGCCTTTTATGTAGTTCTGATTTTTGATATGTTGTTCCTATGTTTTCTTTAATCCATAATGAATCCCTCTGACTCCATGTCTTTCTGTAATTAGTTATAGTCTCAAGCTATGGTACTAGGATATTTCAAAATGTATTGTGTTGTATCCTATTGGATACTTCACCCTTTTTTTTATGACGAGGAACCCGCCGACCCCCCTTACGGTTGATCATTGGTAAAACCCCGGATACATAAGTGTAAAATCCATGTCCTCTCCATATCCGTGGTATGTCCCTGCTGTATCCATGTTGTATCTGAGGTCTCAAGTAGTCCCTACAAAGTAAACCCATAAAAGACTCGCACTACTTAGTACTATATTACATTAAGAGCACTTTTCCTGCCTGATTTTGAATCCTCTTGTGAAGGAGGTTTTGTAAAAAGAGTATCAAAGAGGTGAAGAGTGAAGGGTCTAAGGTGTAGACTTAGATGGGAGCATTAATTCCCTATAATTTAATAAACTAAGCTGATGGTTAGGTGATCATTTCACATCAAGTGATGGTCCCTCATGGATTTTCACCTTTTATCCTTCACTTTTAGCCTCTAAGGGAATTGCTTGGAAATTCTCAGAATTCAAATCTTATAAAATAAAAAGAGCACAAAAATCTGGAGTAAGAAAAAAAAAAGCAATTTTGCAGATCTAGCATCTGTCATGGATGTTATTGGGAATAAATGCTGATTCCACAATGTATCAAAATAGTGGATTCGTCGGTGGCCAATACAGCATATTGGCCGAAATTTTGAACCAAGGCTCAGATACGATTTTCCTAACCTCCTGTCCTATGTTCGTATAAGCAATCAGCAGTTGATGGTCAACTGTGTTTTCTGATTCTGACATGTTAGATGATTGGCTGACATTCATTCCTACTAAAAATATTCTAACTGCTTACAATTTGTTTCATTCGAACACACTAGTTTTATTTACCTATGAACTACTTCTTTACATCACATTGCATTTTCAAACTCTTTGAAGTGGTTATCTTGCGCCGGAGTATGCAATGCGAGGACATTTGACGGAAAAGGCGGATGTGTTTGCATTTGGAGTTGTTGCTCTTGAAATTTTAAGTGGAAGACCAAATTCGGACTCAAACTTGGAGCAAGAGAAGATATATCTCCTTGAATGGGTATGAAATCTGAACTACCTTATGATAATTGGAATAACCAGGCTAGCGACTTTAGTATTTTTCCTCGTGTATGGCTTGCCTGGACACACTTCATCGTGTAGATGGGATGGAAACGTCACAGCATTTATATGGGATACAAAAATACCCCTTTTGAATGATCATTCATGGTCTTGAGCATGGATAATTTCTTATGATTTAATGCAATGGGGAACATATCTTCATTCACACTTATATTTGGGAAAAACATTATATCATACATAAATGCAAGATCAACAGGGCCCTTCCAAAGCATGGAATGGCCTAGCCTGTTAAAGGTCTTCCCATTACATACTTATGGCATCTAATCATGCAATGTACTCTTTTTGAGGGCCTCAGAAGTGTTCAAATTCTAGTAGATAAAGTCAGATCGATGTCAGATTTGCATGACCAATCCAATTCCAATATCCTACAAAACTTGGATGGGTGTCAAATTTGGGTGAGTGAATTCATCGGTGGTGGTGATTGTAAGGGATTTAGATTGATCATCTGGTTGGTTAGTGAGCCCTATAGGTTAGGCTGTTCCATGCTTTGGTGAACTCCATAGCTCATGATCTTATTATGAGTGACAGACTATGTGGAGGGCAGCTTTCATCCCATCTCCCTCCTAACACTTTTTGCATGTGTGATGCATTTGTATGTATGTCTTAGGTGAGATTTTTTTGTGGGGTCCATATCTGATAAATCCAAACCCTTCCTTGTGAACTGGCACCTCACTTTATATTGCATCTAATCCATGATGAGACATTCCTTTCGCACAATCTCTTTGTTTATAATTATTAGGTCATATTAATCATAAAACTGTTGTCTCTTCATTCATTCTTCTAGGCTTGGAATCTTCATGAAAACAACAGAGCATTGGAACTAGTCGACCCAACATTGGTCGAATTCAACGAATCGGAAGCATTGAGAGTGATAGGAGTTAGTCTCCTGTGCACACAGGCAACACCAATGCTAAGGCCGCCGATGTCCCGCGTGGTGGCCATGCTGTCCGGTGACATTGAAGTGAGCAGTGTTACATCAAAGCCTGGTTACATAACTGATTGGCAACTCAATGAAATAACCAGTTTCATGAGCGAAGACACATCGGGAGTGTCAACAGAGAGGACAAGCAACAGCCAGCAAAACACATCGTCGAATGCGAGCACAGTATTTATGGGGCAGTCCTCACCATTGCCTGGTCAACCCATTCTGCATGAGAATTGAGATCATTGGAGAAGGACGTTAATGATCACCTACTTGACAACCCATTCTGATGAGTACACGGGTGTGTGTGTGTGTGTGTGTGTGTGTGTGTGGGTGGGTGTGGGTGTGGGTGTGGGTGGGTGTGTGTGTGTGTGTGTGTGTGTGTGTGTGTGTGGGTGGGTGGGGGGGTGGGGTGGGGTGGGGTGGGTTGTGTGTTTTTTTCATATATGCAACGTGCAAAATGCTTGGTGGATGGTGCTTCAGACTTTTCATTCGTTTTTGGATGTATATTTGTAGTTTAAATGCTTGCCCTGTGTTTACTTGATCTGAGGTGTGTTATTTACGGATTGAAAAATGAGTTTGTCAGTTACTTTTCATCAGTCACTAACTATTCTTGGACTAAGTTGATGGATTACTTGACCCACATTCTTCCATAGACGCCCTGATAAAAGAAAACTTCATTCTCTAAGATTCTAGAAGACAATCAGGGCATTGGTGATTACCAAGGAGGTTAAGATCTGTCAAAACAAGATTTTACTGGACAATTTATATTTCTTTCTTTCAATGATGTGTATTGTTATGTGATTCTTCAGTCCCATTTATACGGACAGTTTGAAAGCAAAACAGGGGGTGTGTGGGATCTCCTTTGGTACTCTTCTTCTAGTTAAGTTAGTTCAGTAGCACCTAAACAAGTAAGATAGCGAAGTAAGTAGGCAGTATGATCTTTCTGTGAAAACAGGCTTTTGATGGCTTGGCCTTGCAAGTACTTCTATGCAGTTGTCGGGCTTCAAAGTGATATTCCTAGCACACCAGAATACGTACAGATATCATCAAGCAAGTCAAGTAAGCTAAAATTGTTTCATAGACAAGTCTCTGATCCATGCTCCACTATATCTATTAAATAAGAGTAATCGAATTGAGCGAGGGATGCCTTCATTTTGTGGCATTTGATAATTTTCTTTTTCTAAAGATTGTTTTCCTTAATCGCTCCTCGAAGTAGCAATTAACCAGTTTTTGGGTATGGTTGTGTAGGCTTTAGATGTTGGCTTAGCACGGATCTGATTGGGGTCCATGAGAGATCAATTACCTGCGATTCCCGAAGGAGTTTTTCGGTGTTTCTCTCACTAGTACTTGTTATACCTGTTTCTCTCACTAGTACTTAGTATGAGTGTTAGATTATCATCAATCACTCTCTCTCATACCTTTTGGCTTATTGGGCGATATGCTGTTCATTTGAATTTAAACCTGAATTTGAATTTAAATGGAAAGATGATAAGATAGAGAGTTGGATCAAATATAAATGCCAATAGGTTGAAGATGCTATAAATCTCTCTCTCTCAAGTTTTGCTTTTATCTAACTGGCAGTAACCTCTTCAAATTTCATCTTCAGACAATTTCAACATTTTATACCCAACAGCATCGGTCTAAATCTTATAAGGGAAAGTCCACATGGACCGACTCGGGCCCCAGTTGGTCCAGATAGCACCGCTGATCCTATAAAGGCTTGTGTCTAGCACAACTACTTATTTGTAGTACAAACGGCAGTTCTTTGGCTTTTTAGTGTCTGTACCGTGGCCACCCTCCCTCACCTAAGGGCTAACTTACCTCATCCAAGGTCTTCTTTCCTCACCCAAGGCTCCCTCATCTCACCGGAGGTCTCATTCCTTATCCGAGGGCTGGGTGCCGACCCCCCTAACCTGGGTATCCAAAACGAAAAAACGTACTTACTACTTATTTGTGGTTCAACCCATATCCTCTTAAGAAGCCATATATCTACAACTAGGCCTTGGGAATTTACGGATCCCTTTTAAGGGCCTAACTAGCCCAATAACCCGTGCTCAACATGATATCTCCCTAATAAATAATCACATAAAAAAAAACTACATCTTTCCATAGGACAAGTTTTATAAAATAAAAATAAATAGTATAGTTACATAGGAACAACTGAAACAAAAGTGGTTTGATGGAAACATGATAAGTAGTTACATAACTGTCAGTCAAAATTGAAAATCAAAACCTCTCAGCTTAATATATTACAATTGTTTGCATATAATAAATATGAATCTATTACGTGGGAATTCAAGGTATTTGGCACTCTAGAAGACCAAATAGATATTAGTGGTGATGATACATACAACTCAAGATGCTTCAGGTGTGGAGTGATGTTTTATATTTTGTATTTGTTGTAGGGTTGGGTTTATTTTGTACCAATTTATTTTGTAAGGCTTTGTAATGAATGTTGTCTTATTTAATAAAGTTTACTCTTAAGGAAAAAATAAAAAAACATATAGTATTTACGAATTTTTATGTAGATTGTTGATTGTGAAAGATGAAAATTTACTATTGATGATGATTGTTTAATATGAATGTTTATTAATGTATATGGATGATTAGAGGCACTACTTAAAATCTAAAAATAGAAACTTGCGGTCTTTGAGATATTCTTATTATGTTATTTTTGTGCTTTATAGATCAAGTTGATTTATTAAAGATTATGGAAGGAATGAATGTTTGTATGAAGTGATTATATAATGTTTCATTTTACAGATACCTAAACTAGTCGTAAGAAAAAAGCCCTCCTGTTAAGAGGAGATTCTATAAAAAAAAAATTAAGTTATTTCATGTGTACAAAATGGTTTTTTAGGATGCATTAGAGGATATGTAATATTTTTTGGATTATGTTGAATGAGTTTGAGATGAAGATAATCGGATTTTTTTTTCTTTTTTTATAAGATTCCTCTCTCGTTACCAAACTTGGATCTGAATGAATCATCGTTAATTCCTCTGTGCTAGCCAAACGTGCAATGCCATGAATCATCTCCCTCATAAATCTTCAAATAAGAAATTCTTATTCCGCGGATGCAAAGATTCCTTCGAATAAAGGATTCCTCTCTTGTTACCAAATGTACCCTAAAAGAAAAGATTAATTACGTTTTTATACTATTTCTCTTTTTCAAGAAAAAGCTACTTTCAGTGATTTTTTAAATCGTAGATGGTTGGATGTAAGAGACTGCATTGGGAGCTCACTAATAAAACTAAATTGTTGAATTCTACTAAATGATAACGAAATGCTACAAATCCATTAGTGGGCCTGCCGAAAAAAAATAAAAAAAAATAAACAGTGAGCCTACAGATAAATTAGCGGACTCTTCTAATATCTAAACCATATGATCTATGAGAAAGCCCACCACCTGATTCTATGAGAGAGCCGCACTCAAATATTCTTGCTATTTTATTTTAAGATGGGATGTTTTCTTTTTAAGGAGAAGAAAAATATGTAACCGCTTGTTAGTTATAATCTTGATAAATTTACGGGAAAAAACCCCGTAACGCCATAGAACAGATGAGGACGCACTAGGACTTTGGAGACTGGAGTGGTCCTTTTTAATCTCTCGTGAAGGCTTTCATCACTTGTATTACCCACATATTACACAACTTTGGGTTTAATTAGTTAGGCACATGGTTGTTTTATCTTTGCTTGCTGACATGATTCAAGAGTCCATTTTTTCCCATTTTAAGATTTACTCCATCGTGGTTGTGGAGTGGTTCTGCTTGAACGATGGCCTTTTTAAGTCCCACTTGACGGGGATAGGAATTTTTTTTTTTTTTGTAGAGTCATTATGTTCAGTTTTAGTAGGGGATAAAAAGGTAAAATCGATAGCCAACAACTGCAACAATTGACCGTTGCAGTTACTTCGGTTGTATTGCTGGTGACCAAATTATCTACTAAGCTACATATCAAGGTAACAACTGGATGGCCCACTATCACGTTGATCGGATTAATGACATTCACTGTTGATCGGAGTCATCTTATTCACAAGGTGATGTCACAGTTTATGTCATATTGTGATTACGAAAGTCAAAATGGTGGCAGTCACTTTCATTTTGATCAAGGGTCAACCTATTAGAGATAATTATCTTCTAGGATTAGGTTGATTTGATTATTAGAGATAAAATAAAGATTTGTTAAGAGATTTTAGGATTGAGTTTGAAATTGAATAATCTTGTTATTTCTGTGTATAAATTGAGAGTATTTCCTCTCTTCATGTTTACGGTGGAATCATGGAAATGTGTTAATTCTTCAAAATTTATTTGATGAGAAGCTGTTCCACACTGCTCTTTTGCTTTCATTTTTCTCAACTTACAATTTTCTCAACTCACAATATTCATGTGCATCCATCCTATGGTGAGGGATAATATCGTATGGCCGACTTTATTATACATTCAAACCATTTACATACATGGGACCTCCTTAAGTAATACTAGACTCATCAAGTTTTCACCTATCCAAATCGATTGGACCGTTGGATCGAATGTCAAACTTTTTTCTTTAATATAAAGTTGTTAAATTTGTGTGTCAGGAATGAAGGGATTAGAAGTATGAGATTGACCCAAAACTTGATATATGAGCCCATCCAAGAAGGCTCTCTCCATCCTCCCCAAGTCTCATTATCAGTAGGGTCCTACATGGGCCCCATTAAGTTTGTCCCTACATGAATATCCCCCGTATAGTCATTGATGATTCATTGTTAGTGTTTTGAAGGATGATGCATTTTATGATTAGAAATCCTGATCTTTGTTTATTAGAAGCATGCAGAAGTGTTGGTAGGTGCTCATGTTGCAACTATGACATTTTTAGGTTATTGTTTACACAAAAAAGAAAACAACGTAGGTTTTTATCATGTTACCATAAAATAACAGATCATGATTTTTCTTTAATTTGATCTTTGTCAATAATAAATAATTTGATCTTTTGTCAATAATAATTATTTTTTTGCCATTTGTTTATGACCCAATGAAAACCAAAGTGGGATTTTGTTGGTGGATTTGTTCTATGAATTAGAATCTGAAATGCTAGATCTTTATGCCTTTTTTTTATTTGGTAGATGAGGGACTTGACCTCATGGCTTAAAATCAGGAATACCTAAAGAAATTTTGTGGATGTTACACACAGACACGTGTAGATTGTTTTTGCAAGGTTAATAACTCTCTGTGTCATGTGTTGTTTAATCTTTGAGGGATATGCTTGCGTTAGTGTCAATAAAGCAAGAAATTACATCAATGTCCTACAAGCTTGTTCCACTTAAAGGAATTACAGCAATGTTTTCATGAAGCTATTACAATCCTTGCACAATATGGCCCACAAAAGAAATAACAAACTCTAATGTGAAAACCTCTCAATTCATCCACTACATATCTCTCCAATACCCAGCGGCATGGGAAAAACCGCCATGCCCTCACACAAGCAAAGGAAATAGGGTAGGCACCTACAGGCACCAAGATTTGGGTTAGGCTCATGGAACCAAGCAAATAAGCATGTATAAATAACATCACATGTAATAATAAATAATAATTAAAGTCATACTCCCATCTATACATGTGTAGTTAGTATCTCAATAATATGAATGAGAATCCCAAGTGTAATGTATGATAGTGTAGTGTGATGTGTACAATGATCCATGGATATTAAGAAACATAGCACAATATGAATAATTGGTAATTATAGCATATGATACGAAATGAGAATGAAGTCATTAGTATCGTCACCATGTTACAATCAGGATAGAAAAGATAACTACCCAAGTACTATGATCTAAGTACATCATCATCAATATGCCAGAGGTGCTACACATCGATCCTATAGCTAATAATGATACACGTAGTAATATGAGAAACATCCTATCACGTCCATATCCATCTAAGTCCATATACATATAATAAACAACTGATGGACACCAACAATGGGGAGTCATGGCCACCCCATGGTCTCTATACCACCGTATGTAAATAGAAAAATAAGGAAAACTAAAAGTGCAAGTGAGGAAAAAAAATAAAAAAGAAGATAGTGTGTGCATGGCAGTTTTATTGAATAACCAAAGACTCTGGATAAACACTAAGCTTCTGGTCTATCAACTATGGTGACTACCAACTCTCCTTCTTACAAAGAGATCATGGACAATGGCAGCTAGTCTCAGCGTTGAGGAGGAAGACTAGGTGCGATCCCAAGGGGATTCATCTAGGTCCTTCATCAAGGTTCATACTAGCATTAGAGGGTGTTTCTCCCAAGAATAGTTCGAAGGGATCTGAGGTATTCCCCATCCTTCATCTTTCCCAGGAGAATTATTTATTTTCTCTCTAACCTATTCTCTCAGTCCTTTTTCTATTCCCTTGCTCGGGACTAGCGCCTTTCTTTTATAGGTCTTTTTGCACGTGCGAGCCCTACTTTAGGTAAGTTCATTATGCCTTCATCTTAGATGCCTCCGCCGGTTCTGCTTTTGTTGGTCTCTTGCATAGGGAAACCTTGTTTCATAAGATAAGTGTCCTGCCTCTTTCCCTAAACGGGTCGGTTTTGACTTTTGTTCTACGGCTGGCCTGCCTAGGCCTCGCCTTTTGTTCTTGCTTCTGAAATCTTGACCTATTGTTTGTGCCTACATATTCTTGCTTGAGGTCGATGTTTTCTTCCATGGTTATGGGTTTAATATTGTCATCAGGTGAGCTTTCTTTTTCTTATCATTTTACCTCCCTTCAGAGTCTTTTTCTCCCATTGTAGGCTACTATGTGCCTTTATGGTGTTTGATGAAATACCTTGTAGGTCCCTTTCCCGATGAGGTCCCTCTGCCCAACAGAGATGCTACTCTTCACGTTAGCCACGGTTCCTCAGTGTCATGTGATCCCATGTCTATTGTCTCTAACCGCCTATTGCAGGTGATACGGGTCCAGCCTTGTCTTATTACGGGGATATGATGACGGAGACGTCTCTTTTTTATTGTGACTCCCCAGTGGAGTCGCCAAAATATGTAAACAGAAAATAAGGAAAACTAAACATGCCAGTGAGAAAAAAATAGAAGACAGTGTATGCATGAAATTTTTATTGAATAACCAAAGACTCTGGACAAACACTAAGCTTCTGGTCTGTCAAGTATGGTGACTACCAGTGCTCCTTCTTACAAAGAGATCGTGGACGATGGCGGCCGATCTCAACATCGAGGAGGAATGGTGGTGCGATCCCAATGGGACTTATTCAAGTCCTTCTTCAAGGTTCATACTAAGCACTAGAGGGTGTTTCTCCCAAGAATAGTTTGAAGGGATCCAGGGCATTCCTCGTCCTTCGTCTTTCCCAGGAGAAGTACTCATTTTCTCTCTAACATATTCTCTCCTTTCTTTTTCTCTGCCCTTTCTCGGGACGAGCGCCTTTTTTTTAATAGGCCTTTCCGCACATATGAGCCCTGCTTTTGGTAAGTTCATTCTACCTTCATCTTAGATTTCTCCAGCGGTTCTACCATCGTTGGTCCTTGTATAGGCAGACCTTGTTTCATAAGAGAGGCGTTCCTCCTCTTTCCGTAAACGGGTCGGTTTGGACTTTTACTCTACAACGGGCCTACCTAGGCCTAACCCATTGTTCTTGCCTCCAGGAGCCTGACCCATTGTTTGTGTCTACACCATATAACCATATCAATCATAGAACCATCTATATCCATATATCAATCATCCATATCCATATCCATCATATCTGCACCCAAGTCCCACGTTTGGTTGTCTCGATATCCATTGATACCTACAATGCTACCCGTCATAACTATCGAATCATCAAAGTGTACCCAGTCTGCATGCTGGCTTTCTCAGTATCCGAAGATACCTACAGTACTTGTATTTCATCATCATATACCATATGTAGTGTACCAAGTGGGGGTACTTGGACCGGATCACCTTGTTGTCCTCATGTGGGATGAGATTAGCCAAGTATATGATCCATAGAGTTTCGGTTGTCGATGTTTACTCTCTTATTGCCATCAATGGTTTTCGCCGCGTATATACCAGTTCTACATACACTTAATTAGCATTATCCCATTCCACGGTCCATTTGTCATTTCGGCCATCATTACATTCCAATGATTATTAGTCAAAGCCTCCAGTTCCATACTATGACCTTACAACCCAAGTCTAGACCGTGATTCCAAATGTCATTAAAATCAAAGCTTTAAGTGCCATGCTTTAATCAATGGGTTGAGTGTCACTCTAAGGCCTTACTATCTCAGTCTGGACTATACCAACCATCCATGGCTTTCATCCATACCATCAATCCATAAAATAAATATAAACATATAAAAGATTTCTCATCTGCATTAGACAATGAATATGGCCATGTACGATAATCCAAGGTAAGTCTTTGCCCCTCTTCAAGTGTAGGGTTACACTTCACCAAAACAGTAGCCAAAGGATCCTTAGATGCTTACTTAAGACGTTCTTGGTGCTTTTGATGGTAAATGCCATCCAACGTCATCCGGTAACACCAGATTGGGTTCCATGTTATGAACCTAGACCCTACTTTAGGTGGCTACATGGGTCAAGGTTAAGCCCGGCCCTTGACTCACGTGTGACATGTCCGTCATAGTCCAAATGGAAGGTCAATGAGGCCTAATTAAAATCAGATCACAAAAAAGTTAGTTTCTTGAAAATATTGTCTCGATGTCATGAGAGAGCTAAAGTGAAGGGAGATTTGGTCCAAAAAGAAAATAAAGTTTACAATATAAGATGTTTTTTTGGCATTACATGTATTTGAGGATGTTTTTGAAGGTGTAGGGGTATTTGAGGCTTTTTTCATAAAACCCCTTTTTATTTTTGCATGTTGTTTGTTAAAATTCTTGGGATGAAGATACAACTCTAAGTTGTGTGTTTGGATATTGTTTTGAAGAAAAAACTTTGAAACTGCTATGACCATAAAATATAGAGGAAGAGAAAGAGAAACAGAGGGGTGAGCCAACCCCCACAATTCCAAAACTCTAACCCTCAAAACCGCCAACTCCATAATCCTAATGCTAAAAAATCCTAAATAACAAAATCTCCATTTTTGAAAATGGGAAAATGATAATAAAAAAAATCTAAAGAAGAAAAATCTTGGAAATTCTATGGTCAAGAGAGGGGTTGGGATAGAGAGAGATCCAAGTCCGAAAATCTGCTAAAACCACCAATTCTAGAAACTTAATCCCAAGAAATTTTGGATTTACAAATTCCCCAATTTCAAAAATGGAAGAATGAAAAAACAATCGAGGACAAATCTCTTGAAATATAGTAGCTAAGGGGTTGGAGGAGAGAGATAAAGACCCAATTCCAAAACTTTAATCCCAAAAACCATGAATTCAAAAACTCTAATCCTATGAAACCCCAAAATTAAAAACTCCTCAATTTTGTGAGGGCAAAATGAAAAAAGAAGCAAAAGAAAAAAACAATCTTGAAATGGCATTGGCAGAGAGAGAGAGAGAGAGAGAGAGAGAGAGAGAGAGAGAGGTTGTGGTTAAGAAAGAGACTAGTAAAACAAAAGGCAATGAAAGGGAGAGAGACAAGAGTGGCTCGAGAGATGGTCATGGAGATAGAGCTTTGATGAGGGATTGAGAGGGTTGTGGAGACAATAACTTCAATAAGAGAGGAGGGGATGTGAAGGAGCAGAGAGCTAAATTTTCATTCTCATACGCCATAATGAGTTTCTATGAAGGGAAACAAGAAAATAAATGGGAAAAAAAAGATAGAAACTTGTTTCGGCAAGAGTTTGGGATTGTTTGTGCAGAGCAAATTTCAGCGGAAATCGAGTGCTGACAAGGCACCAAAATTTCTGGCGCCTCCTTCTCACGGAAAGGATGCCTTTTCCAACTTTTTGTGCTGATTTTCCACGTAGGGAGTGGATTACCGGATCCCACCTATGAAGGTCGGAAAGGTCTTCCATGGAAGAGGAAACATGCGCACACACCCGACCTTAGATGACCCTACATGCATGCATGATATTGTCCGCTTTGGCCCACTGCACGTCCCTGTCCTTTAGCCTGCCAGCCCTCTTGGCCCGCCCACTGCAGGGGACCCACACTCGAACTAGTCGAGAGTCAGCTCTAATACCATTTGTAATGCCTCACCCTACACGCATGCATAATATTGTCCACTTTGGTTCACGGGCCTCGCGGTTTTGCTTCTGATCGGCCTCAACCCATCAAAAGGCCTTATACAAGGTAAGGGTGTAAGATCTATATATAACCCCATTCAATTTCCTCTCTATAGTCGATGTGTGACTCTAGGGCGTCACAACTTCCCTCGGAGAAAATGTGAAATCCCTGATTCTATTATGTGATTATTAATTAAATTAATCTACTTATAAGTTAATTAACCTAGTTTTGTATGATATATTAATTTTGGAATAGTATTGGTGGGATTTCAACCCTACAATAACCTATTTGTAATTTGAGAGAAGGCTGGGGGTTATTTATGAGTAATATAGTTTTGATTTCTTTGTTTTGTTGGTTCGGGGATGTTACTTTGAGCAACTTATGTTCTTGGACTCATTTGATCAGAAATGATGCATCTTCATAGAAGTGGACTTATTTATGATTTTAGTATATTCCTCCAAATACTCAGTTTTCTAGAGAACTCTGTAATTCTTTGTATTTTCTCTTTGTTTCTCTTTTTTGTTCTGGAATTCCTCTTCTACTTGCAACTCTTCCACCTCTCTCACTCTTTCTCTCATTTTTTTTTCCTATTTTACTTCTTTTTCATATGATGTGATGCTACTGATACTTCTTTTGTTTCTTTTTTTTTTCTCCTTCGTCTTGTTGTTTTCCTATTTTCCCTTTATGGTTCCCACTGTATTGAGCTTGGAGTGAAAGGAATTGATGAGAATTTCCTTAGGAACTTGAATTAAGGAAAGTAAATGAGTATTATAAACATGTTATAAGAGTTTAATTCAAAAGATTTCATAAATTTTAGTTTATTCTAGTTACGTTTCAAGTTTCAGCTGATTTTACTGTACAATCCATGAATTTCCAAGTTTTCTCTACTAAATGATGTTTTGGAAGTGTTTCTAAGTAGTGGAATTGTTACTTCAAATGTAGGAATGAAAAGAAATTGAATTAGCTGAGTTTCAGAACCTGAAACAAAGGAGAATAGGAATTGAGTAGCAGATTTTGCGACTCATCGATTGACCGTGACAAGTATTATGGTTGACCGTAGAAGTCAACCGTGGATAATACACGACTAACCGTAAGCTAATCATTGATCCTAATTTTTTATTATTTATTTCTCAAACTTGATTTTCTACCTTGGAAGGTACCCTATCATACCCTTGATGTCCCGAATTTTCTGGGAAATCATTGTGGAGAATGTCTAGAGCAGACATTAATCTATAATTTGCCTTAAATTCAATCATATTATCATCCAATAACAATGTGATATTTAGGGGTCTTGCTTATCAAATTACCTTCGGTAACGCCAATAATTATAATCTTGAAGATACACATTATTGGGAAATGGTAAATTAAGGCAATCCAGACCTTATAGTAGTAGCCCTTTCGGTGAAAAGTTGTGAGCATGCATTATCATATTGACATCAAACCTTCTAAGATCAGCTATGCTCTTATATTTTATTTATAAGATGCATTTATTCAATTTATATGGTACAAATGGTAATCATATAGCACATTATTTATTACGACATGCTCAATAAATCAGATTTCTAGAAATCAGTCACAAGTGTGTTCGGTTTACTGTTGAGTCAGTAACACCAACTAGCTCCAGTATTATCAGTTAGATTGGTTGTAGCTTAGTCCCCATATATTTAGGGAGTATGTATACTTCACGTACCCCAGTTCAGTAAAAGATGGCCACACTCAGATTCGAGATGGTACTCTACGTACCCTTGTTCTGGAAAAAATAGTCACACTCAGATAATAGATGGTACCCTTTGCTTTTCAGTTATAATTTATCAAGTAGCTAATGTGGTTAAGCTCAAGGTTGTTAGGATTCCTGTTAGATGTACCTAGGTTCTCATGATGATACGTTCATGCATTTAATTTATTTATCAACTTCATTATGATTATCAATTTTATTCAGATTCTTATTCATGTTTGTGTTTATCATGCTAATTTACTTGCTCAGTTCTGATGTGGCGTTTGGCGTTACAGGAGACTCCGCCCTTACCCATACCCAGAAGGTTGAAGCAGACTGCAAAGGGAGTAGGCGAGTAGGCGAGTGGATTCTCGATGATGTCATCTGATCATCAGGATAAGAAAGCTCATCACAAGAAGAGTCATCCGTGGTGGATGTATCAGGGAGAGTTTTGGTGGCGGTGTGATGAGTTTTATTTTAAGACTATGTAAATAAAATACTTCTTTGTAAACTTAAAGACGTTTGGGTTGTAAATATTTTGAAACTACGTATGCTCTCTGTTATCTCATAATAAATAAATATATATATATAATTTGTTATTGTTAATTATGCTTCAGCATGAAGTTTTTTGAAAATAAGTAGGTTAATCTGACCTGTGATATCCTGTGGGGATAAAAATTCTATTAAAGTCAAAATGACTTGGATCCTATACTAGTTGCATCATGAAATTGACGGTGACATTTATATATCCAATTTTGGACGGGAGAGAAAATGAAGTTGATGCCCACATAGAGTTGTACGATGACATTTATTTCCTATCTCTGTCCCCCATTAAATGACTTGAGCCACTTTCTATTTTCCTCCTTTAAACTACGTGATTAGAACTAACTAATGATTTGTATCTTCTCTACCGGTCCTCATATCAAAGTACATAGATATTTAGACCTATGGGTGGGGCTCGTTCTTTACATTGGTTGATGGGCCTACTTTGTTTGAAGTAAAATTTGGGTTGAAACTAATCCAAATAAAGACTTTAATTTTGGAGTAAATTAGCGAAAGGTCCCTCATAGAGGTCTTGTAAGGCTTCCAGTCCATCAACTTTTTCTTTAAGGCTTGTAGTTCATACAGCTGGACATATTTCGGCGAGAGGTCCCTAGATACGCCACATCATACATTATTATGACTAATTTACCCTTTGAACTGTTTAGGTATGAAATTTTGAATTTAAAATTTTCGAATCTTCCATTCTCCCTCCTTCATAGGACAAGGTTCAACAGAACCAGAATCATTCCTGCATCTTCTTCCTCTTTGGCGATGGAACAGTGGCATCAACGATGAGACCGACAGATCATCCTTCTCCGGCAACGAGCGCAGAAAACAGGCGAGGTCGACTTGAACTGCAAACAAAGACGGGATTGTCTCTTTCTGCGATAAAACATCCGGCAGTAGTTGTTGTCGAGGGATGGCTCCTTCCTCTCCTCTTCTTGTCAGTCCAAACACTGTCTTCTTTGTTTTCTCCTCCCTTTTTTCCGTTCCATCAAGTTTGGCCCTTTCTCTCACTACAACAATTTGCACTTTTACCTACGTTTTTTAGCGACGTTTTTATAAATTCGTCGGTAAAAATTAAGTTTTCCCGACGTTCTAATAAAACGTCGGTAAAAATATGACTTTTACCGACGTTATAATTAAAAACGTCGTTGAAAGTTCAATCATGAAAATAAAAAGAAAAGTAAAACCAATTTTTAGCGACGTTTTTTGGTTTTTACCGACTTTTTTATTTCGTCGGTAAAAGTCTTTTATTTTTTATTTATTTTTCTCTTTTTATTTTACCGACGAAAAAAAACGTCGGTAAAAGTATTTTATTTTTGATTTATTTTTCATTTATATTTTGCCGACGAAAAAACATCGTCGGCAAAGGTCAATTTTATTATTTATTTCATTTTCGGAAAAATAAATATTAAAATGCACTTTTAGCGACGATGGTTTTTACCGACGTTTTTATTTCGTCGGTAAAAGTATTTTTTTTTTCTTTTACCGACGAAAAAAAGTGTCGGTAAAAGTCATTTTATTTTTATTTATTTTTTATTTTTACTTTTACCGACGAAAAAAAAGCGTCGGAAAAAGTCATTTTATTTTTATTTATTTTTTATTTTTACTTTTACCGACGAAAACAAAACGTTGGTAAAATTATTTTGATTTTGATTTCTTTTTCTTTTTTATTTTACCGACGAAAAAAAAACGTCGGTAAAAAATAAAAAAGCGTCGGTGAAAATATAATTTTACCGACGAAAAATTAATTCGTCGGTAAGATATTTTCTTGACATTTTTTTGCCGACGACTGCCCAACGGAAAAAAAAAACGTCGGTAAAACTTTTACCGACGTTTTTTGGACTTTTAGCGACGAAAAAAAACGTCGCTTAAGGTGTAATCTGTTGTAGTGTCTCTCTGCACACAAAATCCAAGGAAAAAGGAGAAACCCCATCTTTAGATTCTCAGCCGAGAAAAACAAAAAATCCCATATTTGTTTGATTTTCGTAGTGGGTAATTCCAGTTCTCACCTTTGATGAATCTGAATATGCTTACATGGGCTGAGTGACGTCATCTTTGGTATGTACATATTTGATGGCCACATACCAGAGTTTCTCAGGCAAGATGGTTTTGACTTGTTGAAGCTCCAGACGCGCATACCAAAAATCTCATCTTTGGCATGTATGAATTTGATGGCCACATACCAGAGATTCCTTAGCGAGATGGCGTTGACATGTTGAAGCTCCAGACGTGGAGGGATCAGGAGATCATGGCCATCCACATCGCAAATCCGATGGCAACTGCAAAAGATTTCACATACCAAAAATATCTCATCTTCTGGGTCCTTAGTTTTATTTTGATGCTTTATTTCATAGTAAGATCATTGTAGTTGTAGTTGTTTGTTATTTTCATGTTCATTGAGTTTTTTGTAAATTTATCTGAGTTTCTAACAAATTTATCTGAGTTTTTGAAAAAATTAGCTAAGTTTTTGATAAATTTATCTGATTTTTTGTCAAATTTATCTGTGTTTTTTGTAAATTTATCTGTGTTTTTGAAGAATTTATCTGGGTTTTTTTTTAAATTTATCTGAGTTTTTGGAATATCTATTTGAGTTTTTGGCAAATTTATTTGCGTTTTTTTAAATTTATTTGTGTTTTTGAATTTTATTTACGTCTTTTGAAATTTATTTACTTTTTTTTTAATTTTGCTTGGATCTTTTAAAACTTATTTGCATCTTTTGAAATTTCTTTTCCATTTTTTGAAATTTATTTGGATCTTTTGATATTTTCTTGTGTCTTTTTAAATTTATCTTCGTTCTTTTGAAATTTATTGCGTTTTTCTCTTCTAGGTCCTTAGTTTTCTTTTGATGCTTTATTTCATAGTAAGATCATTGTAGTTGTAGTTGTTTGTTATTTTCATGTTCAATGAGTTTTTTGTAAATTTATGTGAGTTTCTAACAAATTTATCTGAGTTTTTGATAAATTTATCTGATTTTTTGTCAAATTTATCTGTGTTTTTGGTAAATATATCTGTGTTTTTGAAAAATTTATCTGAGTTTTTGGAATATCTATTTGAGTTTTTGGAAAATTTATTTGTGTTTTTGAATTTTATTTACGTCTTTTGAAATTTATTTACTTTTTTTTTAATTTTTCTTGGATCTTTTAAAACTTATTTGCATCTTTTGAAATTTCTTTTCCATTTTTTTAAATTTATTTGGATCTTTTGAGTTTTTTTTGTGTCTTTTTAAATTTATCTTCGTTCTTTTGAAATTTATTTCGTTTTTTGAAATTATTGCATTTTTTAAAATTTTATTTAAGTCTTTTGAAATTTATTTACATTTTTTTAATTTTATTTGGATCTTTTGAAATTTATTTGCGACTTTTGAAATTTATTTACATTTTTTAAATTTATTTGGATCTTTTGAGATTTATTTTCACCTTTTTAAATTTATTTGTGTTCTTTTGAAATTTATTGCGATTTTTGAAATTTATTTCGTTTTTTGAAATTTATTTGCTTTCTTTTGAAATTTATTTGTGTTTTTTAAATTTTATTTGCGTTTTTTAAATTTATTTCATTTTTAGAAATTTATTTGAATTTTTTTTCCTATTTTTTGAAACTTATTTGTGTTTTTTTTAAATTGATTTGAAAATCTCATTAGTGGAATTTTATTAATCATGAATAATTTAGTGGTAGTTGACCATTATTAATGGCTTATCCCACTAATCATGGGATATGATTTGTAAGAAGGGTAAATTAGACATTTTAGGTTTCCAAATTTGAAAAAAGGACCTATCCCACTATAGGAAAAGATTATGGACCTAAGGCAATAAAGTGAAATGTTCAGGGACCTGTCGCCGAATCCCCCTTAATTTTGAGTGGTTTAAATTTAATATGGGCTCTATACAATTGTTCTAATTTTATATTTTATAAGGGTTTACTAATTTATTAGTAGGCCCATTAATGGACTTTTTTTTTCTTTTTGCGATAGGCCTGCTAATAGATTTATAGCATTTCTTTAATCAAACCTAATAAATAAATGGTTTAGATTTTATAAGTGGGTCCATTTTTATATCTAACTACTTTGGGATTTTGAAAAGCCTTGAGAGAAAAAGTAGCTTATTTTTAAAGTAGAGAAAGGGTGGGGGAAGATAATTAATCTGAATCATTGCTTTTAGGGCAAGTTTGTGAAGGCTTTACCTATAAACAATTACATTATTTCTGCCCTGTACATCTCCACAATATTTCGTGGGACATGTTTCTTCATGAAAAACCGACAGAAGATGAAGTCCAACTCATCCCCCTGCACTTACACTACCAAGAACAAGGAAATCCGATTTTCCTCTTTCAATGATGTACGCAAACAAGACCTCATAAAAGGAAAATCTTAAGTCTCATGTCAACTCTTCGTTCATATGACGTTAGATAGGAGAAAAAATGCTCAGATTAGAAAATATGTAAATTTCTTCACACACACATGCATTTACAAACCTGCACTCATCCACTCATCCACTAACATGATGAAATGCTTGCGGGCCCATCTAATACCCCCATCTTATGATGGGACCAAAGGTTCGATAGATCCCCCTCCCCATACACCTACTTGTGTATAGTGGCAAAGGCTTCGATGATGATCCTAACAGCTTGATCAATAGCTGATAAGTTTCCACGGTCCAAAACGAGTCAACAGTTGATCCAATGGTCCAATCCATTTGGTTGGATCCCAAACTTAGAATCAATAACTATATGAGGAGATCTATTTTATGGTTCACTCGAATAGGACACCGTCAGTATGAGTCCCACTATGCATTTCCACATGTGAGCTAGTGAGTGCATCGGCTTTGGAGAGGACTCTATATGTATGTGTGTGTGTGTATATATATATATATATATATATATATATATATATATATATTCATGTGCCTCAATCCCTCACAATGTTATGGTGAGGGACAACATAGTAGGGTTGACTTTATAACACATACGAATCATCACACACATCGAACCCCGTTAAGTACAATAGACCCATTGAATTTTCACATATCCAAATGGATTGTACCATTGGATCGATGGTCAAATTTTTTCCTTTAATATAAAGTCATTAAATTTGTGGGTCTCGGATGAAGGGGTTAGAGGCATGTGATTGATCCCAAATTTGATATATGATCTTATTCAAGGTGTCTCTTCCCATCCCCCATAAATTCCATAATTAGTGGGTCCATAGTCCCATTAAGTTTGTCCCTCACCATATAGTGTATGGTGAGGGAAGGATGCACAGGTCTCAAAACTGCCCCTTTTTTTTTTTTTTTTGAAAGAGTTATTTATGCCCCTTTTGATTTGTCCAATTAAATGATGCCACCTCACTCCATCGCTGTAGAAATAATGTTTAAGATATTGGAGGGAATATAGGAAAAACAGAGAAGATAAGAGATTGCAGAGAGAAACCGAGAGAATAGGGAGCCATGTTATGGAGATCGGAGAAAAACTTTGTTTGAATGCACCTATTATTTAAGAGATTGGATAGAAGGTAGGAAAGCATAACAAAGAGAAACTCATGAAAATTGCGAACTGGTGTTATGGAGATTTTTTTTTATCCACATTGGACCCACCTCAGATAATGAAAGTATAAAAAAAATATCAATCAATCCTAACCGGATTCACTCCAAATTGGGCCCACTGTGAAATTATAAAAATATCAAGTTTCTTATATTCATCAATCTTAGGTTGGGTTGTTTGTGGACCCCACTAAGAACAATCATGAATTTCTCACCTCGGTAAAATTAATTTTTTTTAGCTTTTTTAGTGATCATTTAATATTGGGCCACCTATGAAAAATGCAAACTAATCTCATATGGTAGGCATGCCTCCTACTAGACTGAAATGCAATTTGGAAATATGGTAGGCCTCACGAAGTCTCCCTAAGTTCTCTCTGCGCGCCAATTAATATGGTAGTATAGTCGGAGTTAATTATCATTCTTCGTTGAGCTATTTTAAAGTCTAAAATTTTGGTAATTAGTTATGAAGGAGTTAACTACTTTAAATTTAGGGTAAATTGGTGGGAGATCCATGGGTAATGTGTTATAAAGTCTCTAGTACACCGCATTATTGTTTAAGGCCTAGAGTCCCAATATTAAATTCAGGCAGTGGTCCCTTGTTTAAGGCCTGATTTGCCCTTCTAATCGTTTGAATGAGTGTCATGCAATTTAATCCTGGCTTTTAACTTCAACTCATCGTCTTTTCCAGATTATTTTCCAATTTAAATGTAGTAAGATGAGTTTTTCGATCAAATTTTAAAATTTAAATCGGAGGGAACAACGATTGATGGAATTTTGCATAGTGTGGCTTGCTTGGTGCTGCTTTTTTGTATCATATTTTTTTCTTTTGTGTGCTTTTGGTTGTCCTGATACATATACAATTCAGATAAATTGATATCAAACTCATCCCAGTCCAAACCAAAGTCAAATAAAATCATAACAAAGTCAGATAAAATCAAAACAAATTCATTTAAATTCACTTCGGACACAAATAATTTTATATTAGATTCAAATAATTTTTTATCAAAGCTAGATAAATTCAAACCAAATCTAGTCAAAGCAAACAAAATCTAGTCAGATAATTTTATATCAAATACAGATAAATTCATATCGAAGTGACATAACTTGTTTTCAAACTGGTTATGATTTCAAACACAGATAAATTCATATAAACTCATGTCAAAGTCAAATAAGTTCACATCAAAGTCAGATAAATTCAAAGCAAACTCAGATAAATTCATTTCAAATTCAGATAAATTCAATTCAATCGAGTTTAATTCATATCAGACTCAAATTAATTCAAAGAAAAACACAGATAAATTCATATCAAACTTAGATAAATTCATACCAAACACGAATAAATATATGTCAAAGTCAGATAACTCATACAAAACTCAGATAAATTGACAGCAAACTCAGAAAAACTCATTTAAAGCCAAGTTGAATGCAGTTCAAAGTCAAATAAAATCATGCGAAATCCAGTTAATTTCATACCAAGATCATATTATTTCATAAGCAACTAAGATAAATTCAGAAAAAACTCAGATAAAATTGTGTCGAAGTCAGATAAATTTTGTTGTGTTGCAATAACAAAAGAGAGAAAAAATTAATCTTGATAGCAGGCACGAAAAGCATTCTTCACTGAGCTCTTTTCTTTCTTCTACCCATATCTTATTTGCCCCATTTCAATAAAGAGAGCTGGGTTTGGTATTTCAATCTTTGTAGTTTTCTGATTCTGATCATAAAAATAATGCTGAATTTCAACAAAGAAAATCACTAATTCAATTTTAAAAAAAACCACTAATTCAAACATCAGGATGTAACCAAAAGCCCCACATAAAGCCCAGTCAAATTTGAAGTTCCCAAACCCCCGAAAGAAATAAAATGTACCCTGCTTCTAAATCCCTATGCCCTCAAAATAAAATGAACCAAATTGGCCCCAAATAGAAATGGGTGTGGATTGAGAGAGAGAGATGGAGAAATGGGCATTGGTTTGGGCCACAAAGAGAGGGAGGTCTGATGGGTGTGGATTTAGGCGATGGATAAAGACGGCTCCACTAAGGCTCGGTTCGGAGAGGGAGATATTTGGGCTAACGCTTGGGTTTGGAGAAAAGGAGATCACCGATGAGTTGATTTTGATTCTTTCCGCGGTTTCTTTCGTCTTCACTTTCGGAATCTTGATTTTGCTTAGGTTTTGGAGTGTATGACGGTCTCAATGTTTTTAAGCGGCGCGTGTTTGGTGGCGTATAAAGTATATAAAGAGAGAGCCTTTTTGTCTTTTTGACTCACTCAGTGTTAAAAGAGGACCACTGCCTGCTTGGACCCCAGGCTATGAAACGTAA
Source organism: Cinnamomum chago (assembly GCA_038049695.1). Taxonomy (NCBI): domain Eukaryota; kingdom Viridiplantae; phylum Streptophyta; class Magnoliopsida; order Laurales; family Lauraceae; genus Cinnamomum; species Cinnamomum chago. The sequence continues at coordinate 35,219,852 of CP142457.1, forward strand.
TGTTGAGGGCCCTGCCGCCAAACGCCCCTTAAATTTAAGATAGTAGATAAAATTGATTTGATTGGATGAAAAGATGGAGAGTAGAGATGAAAAAGGCCTAAGGTGTTTGCTATGTATATGTATATATATGCATGCATCCATATATATATATATATATATATATATATATATATATATGGGCGTTTGGTCGGAGGTCCCTCGATGACCGTCCACCATCTAAACTCATGCAATCAAAGCTCCCTCCCACACATTATCGTACCTGAAATGTCTACTTTACCCTTTCTTTAAATCATATCCCATGATTGGTGGGATATCCCATTAATAATGGTCAACTACCCTTTAATTGGCCACGATTAATGGAATCCCACTAATGAGATTTTCAGATAAATTCTACAAATACACAAATAAATTTCAAAATAACACAAATAAATTTAAAAAAAAACGCAATAATTTCAAAAAATGGAATAAATTTAAAAAACGCAATAAATTTCAAAATAATGCCGATAAATTTCAAAAGATGCAAATAAATTTCAAAATATCCAAATAAATTTCAGAAAATGTAAATAAATCTCAAAATACTCAAATAAATTTCAAAAGATCCAAAGAAAATTAAAAAAATGCAAATAAATTTCAAAAGGCGCAAATTAATTTCAAAAGATGCAAATAAAAATTCAAAAACGCAAACACATTTGCCAAAATTAAGATAAATCAATTTTCCAAATTTCTAAAAAAATTGCCAAAAACTCAAGTATTTTTGCCAAAACTCGGTTAAATTTATTTCAAAAAATACAAATAAATTTTAAAAAGTCACAAATAAAATCCAAATACACAAATAGATCTAAAAAAATGCAAATAAATTTGCCAAAAACTCAGAAAGATTCGTTCAAAAACTCAGTTAAAATTTTCAAACTGGAGATAAATTTGTCAGAAACTCAACTATATTTTTTAAAAAATCAAATAAATTTGCCTAAAACTCGGATAGATTTGTTTAAAACTAAGATAAATTTATTCCAGAACTTAGATAAATTAGCCCTAAACTCAGATAGATTTTTCCAGAACTCATATAAATGTGTTTCAAAACTCAAATAAATTTGTACAAAACTCAGATAAATTTGACAGAAACTCATATAAGTTTTTCAAAAACTCAGATAAATTTAACAAAAACTCAAATAAATTTCATAAACCAGAATATCAGCGTGTTACTGGTGGGCTTTCTGCTTCACGGGTCAGGCTGAACTGACCCGAACCTAAACCTTGCCTAGCCTGGCAACTAGACATCTTCTTCCTCTTTGTTTATGGTTTCTATAACAGAAATAGGCAGGCAGAGGCAGGGATTGATCTGGTGTTTTCAAATTGAATTTCAGACAGAAAAGAAGGTTCCGTTACGATCTTAATAAGTGGCACCAAACTATTATGCCCATCATTGCCGGAACCGGAGAAAGGAATCGCCGCAGGTTTTGTACTGCCATCGTGCAACGCTGCAAGTCGCCGGAGACTCTCTTCGCCATCGTTGTCGCCACTTGTCGGAAGTGCTTTAGCGTTGTTGGAGAAGACAATCGTAGGAAAAGCAGAGACAAGGAAATCTGGATCGTTGCAGCGAAACAGACTTAGGTTCTTGGGATCGCACAGTCCCGGAGAAGAAGACCGGAGCCGTCCCACCGCGGTCAGAACTAGTTGCCGCTGCAGTCTTCCGCCGCCTGTCGCTTGCGTCGGAGAAGGAGAGGAGAAGAAGTCCTGTAGTAGAGTCTCTATTCTGTAGCAGAGATCAGAAACCGAGTCGGAGAAGAGGATGTCCTCTCCGATAACCCGATCTGGTTGTTGAGTTCTATGCATAAAAATATGAGAAGGATAATACAAGATTTGAAATTTGAAATTTCAAAATTTTGTGCCTAAAATGGTTGAAAGGGTAAATTAGTCCTAAAATATGTGATTGTGTGGACGCAGGGACCTCTGGCTGCAAATTGTCTAGCTGAGTGAACCAAAGCCCTTAAATAGAATTTGCATGGACTAAAGGCTAAATACATTCCACTTTAGGGACCTTTCGCTAATTATGTCATAGATGTATGTATGTATGCATATATGTATGTATATACATATATGTGTGTATATATATATATATATATATATATATATATATATGGAAAACTCTAAAAAACGGCCCACTTTAAAAACAACCCTTTTTGCGACCCTTTTTTTTCTCTCTTTTTTTTTTTGTCATAGGGCTCATGTTGTATCAATCAAGTCTTTTCACACACACTACCCCCCCTAATGAATAGTCACAAATCCAAGTTTGACATTCATCCAACTTTTCCTCACCATTGGATTGAAGTCATAATAAAATGATGCCTCTAAACCATTAGTTTTTAGGGCCATAGATCAAAAGGTTAGTATGATCTTATGGGCTCAAGATTTTTCATGTAGGTAGGCCTCATATGAATCTTTTCATCCAATGGACTTCCATGATCATCATGTATCCCAATAGGCCAAACTAGGAGGGGCTTTTTTTTTTTTCTAAAAAACTCCCCGGCGCCGTGTAGCGCTCCCCTATACACACACACAAGTGTCTATGTGGACAGTCCTGTGGGGCCTGCCTAGGGTACCGTGAGTCATGGGGGAGGTGGGGGATCAAAACATCTAGATGTCCTACCTATGTGCAAAATTATAACTAATCACGAGATTAGGGGGAGGGGATAGGCATGTTTTGTGTGTGTGGATGGTTTAGATAGGTGATAGGTGGGCCCAACATGCTACCTCATTTAGTATTATGTACCTCATTTAGTATTATGTTACGAGATGTATGTACAATATCATTTACCATATATTCTACTAAGATGTACCTCTCAGGGATTTGCAAAAGAGGTAATCTTTTTACCACGACGTGGGATACCCCATGAAAAATCAAACCCCTTCACACTCAGTAATCCCCAATGAATTAACACTTACCTTAATTTGGCACTAATATGAATAATAATTACCTTCAAATTAAATATTATGAAAAATATATATATTTATTGCAATATTCTACTAGGAGGTACCTTCACTTGCATGAGAAGTAACCTTTTTACCACTATGCCGGCTATTCCATGGCAAATCCAGCCCCCCCCACACCCACTAATTCCCCCTAGAATTAGCCGCTATGGTCAAATCCCACCAAAACTGACCTATTAATAATCTAACACACATAAACCAATTATTAACTATTAATCAAAATTGTTTAAATAATAATCATACCGGAAAATCAGGGACATCACCGTGGAGGCAGGTGGGCCCCATGAAGCCTTATGATCAGAGGTGCACATGAGGATTTCTTTTTATATATATAAGCATATATAATTATTATTGGAGCTCCATTAAAGAAGAAAATAATATCTAAAACAAACACCACAAAAGAATGCTTTTCTGCAACCCATTTCAAATCAATCAACATATTATAATCATGTATGATCAGCACTTGTCAAACGCCAAAACATCTCTATGAAAAAAATCTATCCGAAAGAAATTAAATGATTAATATCCTTTTTTCTCATTGTGTTGGGCTACTGGTTGATGAGTGTGCACAACATCACTCAACAATGAATGCGTTGGAAGTACAGATTTCAGAAAATTCTTGATGTGGATATCTGTCTACCCGTCTTCAAAGTTCCAAAGTCTTGATGTGGATATCTGTCTACCAGTCTTCAAAGTTCCAAGTCATCCAAATAATTCTACCCAAAGAAAAACAGTCATGCAAAGAAGACAAAAAGGTCAAAAAAAAAAACGTGGGATGTTCCCAGCACTAGTTCAGCAGTACCTAATTTGATGAAGATATCTCTTCAAATAAGACGAAAATGTTGTCGTAGACTTTTCTCACGCCGCCTTGCATCACGTGAAATACTACTGTTCACCGTCCTCACTAGTCACCTGACATTTTACCTCCACTGATGTGGAGGATCGACCTTCTTAAATATAAGCCGATAAACCTTACCAGAAAAAAATTAACGGATGATGAAAATAATGTACTACTGTTTTCTCAGTAGGAGAAATGTCGCCTAGATCCAAGTATATCCTCCTCTCTTTATATTATTCACATGTTAAAAAAAAACATTTTTTTTCTTTTAAATGTGGACATTTCGCCGTTGTCATTAATAACTTACTTAGTAACCACTACTGTTTACATGCATAGCAAACTAAATATTTATACATAATTAAAAAGGTAGTTATAAGTTTATGAAAAATAAAGAGGTTATTGGAGTACTTTCTTTTTGTGATCCAAGAACAAAATGACTTAAAATGAGAATTGAAAATCTGAGGTAAAAAGGAATTACAAGAGGTGTGATGAAAAATAATTTTTGCAAAAAGAAAGAAGTAGAATTTGCAAAAATGGATAGTGGACTTGGTAGTTTGATGAGATAAAAAGATAAGATGCGGTTGTATGAGATTAGTAATGGGGAGAGAAAGTGGGACTTTTGGGAAAAAAAAAAAAAAAAGAAGAGCTTACAGTCAAAATTATAACTCATAGTCAAAATTAAAGCGATTACCATTAACTTTAACATATTATAATATTACACCAATTCAGACAGTAGGCTCTACTCTGACCAAGGAAAATTTGCTTAGGCAACCATTTAATTGAATAGATAGGTTGAAGTTGACAAACTAAAGTTTGTGTAGCATATATCAAACCATTGCATTGCGACTTATTATTCAACAAAATAAGATCAAAGAATTAGATGACATAACTTGTGAATTTACGTGGATTGGATTTGACCTCTCAGGCATCCTGCCTTTGATCAACTGTCTTGGTCGTTCCGGGCTTGGTACAATGGTCTCCTACTCATTTTCTTATATGTGTGATCATGATGGGTCAGGACTTTCTATAGTATAACTCTAATTATGATAGTTTTCTTAATTTCATTTTATATTAATTAAACACGAGCCGTAATTGGATGGACTCCTAAAATAGAGTTCAAGTATATCAAGAAAACTAAAATAATAGAAACAATGGGATTTACATGGCTGTACAAATGGTGTGGAGCCCGTCAGCCAAATGCGTGGTCATGCCATGCCACTTATATCTAATAATGCCTCTTTTTTCCAGCTAATGGGGCTGAGATGCATGATACCCAAATATGGGAATAAGAACCCTGCTCTCACTGAAAGAATATATAGCATATATTATACAAAGAAATATAAACAGTTGTTCAAAATTCAGTTTATTTGAGAAGATAAAACTTTTAAATATATGACTTTACTTTTAAAATAAAGTGGAGTGAAGTGAAATGAAAAGAATGAATAAAATATAAGTGAGTTATGATGGTATTTTGTTTTTAGTTGTTTGGAATGGAATATTTTTTACCTTTTGTATGGAGAAATGAAGATTTTTTATCTTTTAGTGAGTAAATGTAGTTGCTTTTTGACTTTTTTTGTAAAAGATGAAAGGAATTTTTGTAAAAAGTGTTTTTGATGGGATATTTAACTTAACTTGACTTTACTTGACTATATTAGTAAAATTATCAAACGGGCCCTAAAGTAAACTACTTCCTTCTGTTATAAAAGCATGGCGTGCTTACACAAATTTGTTATATAATTAAGGTAAATACATTTTCTTATTAAGAAAATTAGTTATTAATAAATATGATATCTATCGCTGGCATTGAATGTGAATTTGGCCTTTTAGCTTAAAAACCTTTCCACTGTAGTCATCATTAGCAGAATTTAAAATGTGAATGCGACTTTTTAGTATAAGTATCTTTATACTGTAGCTTTCATTAGCTGAACTTTGCATATATTGTTAAAAAGTTAAGGTAAATGCCGCATTTGAAATATGGAAAATGCTCTTATGAGAGTAACTCTCGCACTACTATAAAAATAAGGGAGGACTCATTGGATTCATATCCAATACCAACAATCTAAATATGAGGGTCCCACCTGCTCTCTTAGTAATATGAGATTTACTCTCATAGGAGCATTTCCCATGAAATATATGATTAGTAGCATCACATCTCATGCTGAGCACGATCGCGTAGTTATTTATAACTGCAAAGCGCAAACTAACCAATCATTTAATAAAATATAAACCAAATACTTAAAATGTTCATAAATAATAAAAAATAAAATAATATCATCTAGAATTTGTAATGGTCTAAGTTTTTATGCTAAAAATTTATTGTACTACTTGAACAAGAGGAATCAGTGATAGTATACGTTTTTATTTAGTGGCATAGTACTTGGCCCAACCCGTCTAAAAATGATAAATTCGGGGCCCAGGTGGGTAATGTTTATATAAAACAAAAATGTCTCCAATATCAGCTCCAAGCAGTAGCTCAGCATGTTAGAACATGTATGCATGTCAGAAAGTGCATGTGTTTGAGTCTCCATCCCTTTAAGAAAGATGTTTTATATTAAATTGTGTATCTTATTTGGGTCGACCATAGCTTTAAGCTCTATGCCATTGAGTTCAAGCCCAGACCATATCTTAAAACTATATAGATTTTAGGTCCAAGTCTGGACCGTGTACCAAAACCTAAGGCTAAAGCCTGGACAAAAGCAAGTTGTTCCCTGATTGTGCTATAGCTAGCTCGGTCCAAGAGCACCTCTATCTGGATCAATCAATACGTCCATGCCCAGGACGGTCAAAGAATCCATAAAATAAAAAACTATCATTTAGTTTTTATAATAAGATTAAAAAATTAATTTGATCTCATATGTGTAAACTATCCAAGATCTAAACCACAACATTATTTCTTAAAAAAAAATTCTATATAGGCTTAAATATAGTCATCAATAGGGAAGATGCTATCACCATGTGCAACAATCACAAAATATAGTTTCTATTAATTTTTAGCTAGAAAATAGATTTACCAATGTGCCAGATTTTATCATTCTTTAAATATAATTTTAAATCAAAATTTACAATAAAAAGGTATAGAAGAAAATCACATATTTCTACTTTACATTAATTTTTAGATAGAAAAGAGATGAAGAATGTACTAAATTATATCATTTTTAAAATAAATCCAACATTACCAATTGAAAAACCCTATTTCCAATGACAAAAAACACTAACTATAGATTTGATATCCCTAGTCCGAGTTTTAGAAACTCCTAACCTGAAAACAAAAATATTCCTAATTCCATAAATCCCTAACCTCAAATTGAAATTCCTAATCATAATTGAAAAACATTTATTCCCAATTTCAGAAATTACTAACCCTAGATTTGAAATCCGGAACCCCAAAAGCAAAATATTTCCAATTCTAAAAATCCCTAGCCCCAAATTGAAATCCCTAATTAGAAATCCAGGAATTTCTAATCCCAAATTTGAAATGCCTATTTAAAAATCTATAAAAAGTTGGAACTCTTAAAAAAAATGCTAATCCTAATAAAAACCCTAATTTGTATGGGCAAAGCTGTCATTTATGTAAAAATCCAACACGTATCTCATGGTGGCTACCCATTTTTCTTAGGAATATTTATTTTGGGGACATGAAAGGTATTAAAAAGAAAAGGCAGGGACCTATTTATAAATACTAGAACCTAAAAGGCCTATTTACAAATTCTACAAACCTTAGGGGGTATATAAAAAAAACTTAAAAAATATAATAAAATAATAATTTGGCATATGGGGTGGAGTTCTTTATTTTAGGAGATAACAAATTCCAAACCTTTAAATTGCTACATAATCCTTCAACTGGAATTTGATATCTCCAAATTAACATATCTATTGGTGATGCTGGAGTCTACCAAAAAATCATTTTCTAGAAGAGGTTTCTTTTCTTTTTTCTTTTTTGTTTTTGTTTTTTTCTTTTTTTTGAGGTTTTCCCCTATAGCTTACCTTTAGAGATGTGTTTGTCCTCCACCTCCCCAAAAACTCTAATTTTCCCTACACCTTTTCAATGCCAAGGGAAATGTCAAAACTATTCAGACCTTTTATTGAGGCTTCCTCATTCCTTGGTTTTTACATTTTTTCCCTCTTGGTATGATTTCTATTTTCCTCTTTCTTTATCAAACATTTGGTCATTGCACCATGTGTGGCCCACCTCTATGTGTACAATCCACCTTTACCTATTAACAGAGGCGGACCGAGTATATGATGACCTGGGGCGACCGCCCCAGGTCAAATTCCACATTCCTTTTGAAATAGTGTTGGGCCTTGGCCCATGCCCCACATCAATAGGATCCACGCCCCAGGTCAAATTCCACATTCCTCTTGAAATGGTGTAGGGCCTTGGCCCATGCCCCCACATCAAAAGGATCCACGCCCGAGGTGAAGAAGGGAGAACGAAATAAATAAATAAAAAAAACCCCAGGTCAAGAAGGGAGAACGAAAGGAAAAAAAACTCAGCTCTGCTCTTCTGCTCTTCCCCCTTCCCTCTTTCCTCTTCCGCTCTTCCGAGTTCCGACCTACCCTCTTCCTTTGAGACTTGACGGTTCAGGTAAATCTCTCTCCCTCTCTCTGTAGCTTCTCCCTCCCTCCCTCTCTGGCTAGGGTTTGTGCAGTTTCTTTTCTTCTTTTCATTCCTCTCTTCTTCCTTTGCACATTAGGGTTTATGTTTTAGTTTTCTTTTTTCATTTGAAGTGATGATCTCAGATTCTCAATGCCCTCTTTTCTATTAAAAATAAAAAAAGGGTGATTGAGATTTGAGAAGAATATGTTCTTTCTCTGTCTCTCTTTCTCTGATTGGAAGGGTTGGGAGTTGAGGGAGCCAAGGAGGGAGAGGAAATTTAATTTATAGAGGGTGAAGAAGGAGTCTAGTTTGTAATCTGTTGCTTTTATTGAGTTTTGGAGAAATGCGTTTGTTTGAGCTTTTGATGTTTATTGGATTGAAATGTGTAATTGTTTTGCGGGTTTCAGTTAAATGTAGGTGATGTGGATTTGTGCTTTTAAAATGCTGGAACATGTTGTGTACTTGTTGGAATTCATAGATGTGATTGTTTCAGTCTTTCAGCATGGAAATTCATATTCTCATCTACAGGAGAAAACACATTTTTGGAAACAATTAACCCACAAATGGGGTGGAAGAAATATTCCAATATGTCTGGGTTTTCATTAACCTACTAATAGAAGTGTTTTTTTAATTCAATTCAAGTTCCATGGAAACCACTGACCAGAAATCTAAAATTCATTTTTTGGGAGACTTTTTTGTTTTCAGTATACTTCTCTTATACTGTAAATTTTGGATAAATGAATAGCCCTCATTTCAAACAAGAAATATATCAAGTTGGTATAGTTAAATATCTTGTGTCTATTTACATGGAATGCATTTTTTTCTTTTGTTATTATTGATATGAAAAATTTTAGTAAAAGTTTAGCCCCACCTAAACAAAAATCCTGGGTCCGCCTCTGCCTATTAAAGTGAAATACGATATAATGAATACATTTGGAGTGGTTGTTCAAATGATCAAAACTTTAAACAATGAAAGATGGGGCTCAAATAGGATAAATTAATTATATATCCATTTCTTCTTTTTATACAAACTGATCAGTACATTTTCTGGGTCCTAACACCAAAAATCACATTGATTGATAGATAGTAAGGATGGAAAGCTCATGAAACTTTAGTTGCTTGTGTTGATTAGGGTCGATTTTATTGTATGAAAATGATTATTAGAAATCATATGGAACCACTTTACCACTAATATCTTGGCCCAAACATATAACATGACTTACTTATTTGCATGGAATTGAATTATCAAATATTTTAAAGAAATAAATTCATTATTGTTAAATTATAATCTATTAGTATGGATCTGAATTTCTAAGAATTCAAAAGAACCATTCTGCCATGAAATATAGGATCTATTTGTTCACATGAAACTAAACTCCTACCATAAAATCCCTTCTCTTGAGAATTTATAGCATGTTTGTTTGCATGAATATAATTTTGAGACAATCAAAGAAACCCATTTTATAAATCGTGGATTCCTTATCGTAAAAATATAATTGGAGATTTCTTATTTTCATTTAATTGAATTCCTAGAAAAATATTGAAAAAAATGATAAAGTTATTGATCATTTTCTTCATTTGAAAATTAAGGTCAATCTTGAATTTAGCGTATATTATAATATGGGATAATTGTCAAACTGCTTAGTTCAAAGTCTATTGAATGTTTTGGAAATTTCCAAACAACAACAATATTAAAATAAATTTTCTAGCGTTTAAATTTAGAAATATTTTATTCTGTACATATCCATCCAAACATTCTCTAAGATCCAAAAGAATATAAAAAAAATGCATATTAGATCACCGCTTTTCAATTATAGAATAATGCTATATATTTCATCCAAACCCATTTATGCCATTGCATTTTCAACCAACAAATGTAATAATACAAGTTTAAGTGCTTTCATTGACCAAATCCCAACATATTTACAAGAATACATTTTTATTATGTTATAGCCTACACTACGAGTATTTTAATCCTAAATTAATTTAATTGTAGCTAGGGGAAAATTTTCATACTTAGGTAAAGTGGAAGAAAAAGTCATCTATAAAGGTACGTTATATGAAAAAAAAATGTCTTTATATTGTTATATAAAAAGAAGAGAGACCAAGAGAGAATATTAGAAAAAGAACAGAGAGAGTTTTCTATTATCTTCAATATATGTGTACAAATACAATAGGGAGATGCTTATTTATAGTCTAAGTAGTCTCATAATAGAGAAACCCTAAACTTAACCCTAACTCATCTTAAGTGGGCATCCACCCAAGATCCATATCTTATAACACTCTCCCTTGGATGACCATCATTCAATGACAGTTGCCTCATTAAAAACCTTGCTAATGAAAACCCAGTGGGAAAAAACCAAAGCGAAGGGAAAAAGAATACAACATTCTTCAAGATCATTGAACTGGTGTTGGATGTGCATAATGTTGCCTCGTTAAAACCTTAACTAGGAAAATCCAGTGGGATAAAACCTAGAGAAGGAAAAAGAGTACAGCGCACAAATGTCCATAGGTAGCATACTTTAGGATGCTCCCTGATAAACCACTCCCCCTGATGATAATAACCATTTTACATAGTTTGATTATGAACTCTGCGCATGCCAATCTCATATACAAACTTCCGGAATACTGATTTTGGCAAAGATTTTGTAAACAGGCCAGCCAGATTGGTACTCGAACGAATTTGCTTGTCTTCAATTTCATTGTTTTTCTGAAGTTCATGAGTGAAGAAGAACTTTGGTGCTATATGTTTAGTCTTGTCTCCTTTAATGAAACCTTCTCGAATCTGTCTTATGCATGCTTCATTATCTTCATAGATAATGTTTGGAATACCTGCAATAGAAGGCAATTGACAAGAACTACGAACATGCTGAATCAAATATTTTAGCCATACACATTCCCTACTAGCTTCATAAAGAGCCAAAATCTCAGCATGGTTGGAGGAAGTAGCTACCAAAGTCTGTTTAGTAGAACGCCAAGAAATAACGGCATTACAATTTAAAAACACATAACCTATCTGTGATCGACCCTTATGAGGATCAGAGAGATAACCTGAATCTGCATATCCTACTAAACTAGAATCTTTATGATCGTAAGCATAAAATATTCCCAAATCAGTTGTTCCATGCAGATATCGTAGGATGTGTTTAATACCAATCCAGTGCATTTGAGTTGGTGCGGAGCTATACTTGGCAAGTAGATTTACAGAAAATGGAATATCTGGTCTAGTGCATTGTGCCAAGTACATCAAGGCTCCAATAGCACTTAGGTATGGTACTTCGGGACCCAATACCTTTTCATTTTCCTTGATGGGACGATATGGATCTTTCTTTATATCAAGAGACCGGACAACCATCGGGGTACTTAATGGATGTGCCTTGTCCATACCAAATCGTTTTAAAACCTTCTCGGTATAATTAGATTGATGGACTAACATTCCATTAGAATTTCTCTCGATTTGCAATTCAAGATGGAATCTCGTTTTACCAAGGTCTTTCATTTCAAATTATTTCCTTAAATAATTAGCAGTTTCTTCGAGCTTTTCTGGAGTCCCTATCAAATTTATATCATCAACATAAACTGTTAATATTGCAAATCCCTTCAAGAATTTCTTTATAAATAGACACGGGCAAATGAGATCGTTTTCATACCCCCTTTTAGACAAGTATTCACTAAGGCGATTGTACCACATTCTTCCGGATTGCTTCAGGTCGTACAATGATCGCCTTAATTGGATTGAGTACGTACTCCTTGGCTTTGCTTCAGGCAAAGGAAATCCTTCCGAGATTTTCATGTGAATTTATGTGTCTAAGTCCCCATATAAGTAAGCAATTACAACATCTATGAGTCTCATTTCTAGATTTTGAGAAACTGCTAAACTTATCAAATATCTAAATGTCGGTATATCCATAACAGGGGAGTATGTTTCCTCATAATCAATCCCAGGTTTCTGCAGGAAACCTTGCGCCACTAATCGTGCCTTATATCTGGTAATTCCATTTAACTCATTCCTTTTTCTTACAAATACCTACTTGTAACTTACAGGGTTAACATCTTTTGGGGTTTGTACTATAGGTCCGAACACACCACGTTTGTTGAGAGACTATAACTCTGTTTTGATGGCACTTTCCCATTGTGGTCAATCCTTTCTTTGTCGACATTCATTTATAGAACGTGGTTCTGTGTCCCAGTCATCATCACCATTTTCCTTTGATATTTGTGTAGCTACTGCATATGCAAATGCGTCATCGATGATAATCTCATTTCCATTCCATTTCTCTTTTGAATAATTGTAAAGTATAGAGATCTCTTTATTTTCCGGTACCGGTGCCTCTTCAGGGGCTTCCAAAGTCTCACCAGGGACTTCCATTATTCTAGAGAGAACGGATTTTGCCATAACCTCTTTAGGAGCATTATGTGCCTCTTCGGGAGGAACCTCTTCAGGAGCGTTACATGCCTCTTCGAGAGAATATGATGATGATTGCTCATTTTTCATTTTCCGCGGAGTTGAGTCCTTTGAACCTATAGGTCTGCCACGCTTCTGGTGTATCGCAGATTCTTTTGCTGTCGTATTTTGATTTCGTCTTACAGGGACATTAATCTTGGAAAGTGCATTCATAGCTGGCACATGTGATTTTGTCACTTTTGTTGCATCGTTAAATGCATTAGGTAATTTGTTTGCAATTTCTTGCAAGTGCACAATTCTTCGTACTTCATTCTCACCTTGTGAAGTGCAGGGATCCAGATGAGACAAAGTGGAAGTATTACATGTTAATTCTCGCCGTTCTTCAGGAATGGGTTGTTCTACAAGAACAACACGTTCTTCAGGAACTATCTTATCTCACCCTAACGGCGGGAAGATTGTCTCATCGAATTGACAATCGATAAAATGAGCAGTGAAGACATCTCTAATCCTTGGTTTTAGATATCGAATAATCGAAGGAGAGTCATAACCTACATATATTCCCAATCTACGTTGTGGTCCCATCTTAGTACTCTTAGGAGGTGGTATTGGGACTTGAACTGCACAACCAAACTTGCGCAAGTGAGAAATATTGGGTTGATGTCCTGATATAAGCTGTACAGGGGAATATTGATGATAGGCCGTGGGCCGAAGTCGAATTAATATTGATGCATGCAACACAGCATGTCCCCAATCACTAACTGGTAATTTGGATTGCATCAGCAGAGTCCTAGAAATAAGTTGATCATGGATTCAGCTAAGCCATTTTGGGTGTGGACATGGGGGACAGGATGTTCGACTACAATGCCAATAGACGAACAAAAATCATCAAAAACCTGTGATGTAAATTCACCTGCATTATCAAGTCTTATGGACTTAATGGGATAATCAAGGAAGTAGGCCCTCAGTTTAATTATTTGAGTTAATAGGCGGGCAAATGCTACGTTCCTAGTTGAAAGTAGACAAACATCCGACCAACGGGTGGAGGCATCGATCAAAACCATAAAATACTTAAAAGGTCCACTAGGTGGATTGATGGGTCCACAAATATCACCTTGTATCCTTTGTAGAAAGGATGAGGATTCGGATGCAACTTTTGTATGAGAGGGTTGGGTGATCAGTTTCCTTTGTGAACATGTGGTACATAAGTACCCACTAGGTATGGTCAATTGATGGTTATCTAAGGAATGCCCAAAAGAGTAATCGATGATTTTTTTCAACATAGTAGCCCCAGGGTGACCTATCATGCCAAAGCTGTAAAGCCTTAGGATTACTGAGCTTCGGGCTCGACTTTGTTGTTTTGCTCATAACAGAATGTGATTCAACATTGGAGATTGTCGTATAATATAATCCTGAGGAGAGTGCACTTAGTTTTTCTAGTATTTGCTTCTGGCTTCCAATACTAGTAACGATGCATAAGTATTCTTTGTTACCTCCACTTACAGTTTCAATGTGGTACCTATTCATTCAGATGTCTTTGAAACTAATCAAGTTTCTTCGAGAACTTTTTGAGAACAAAGCATCTTTAATAAATAGATGGGTACCATTAGGTAACATCATATGGGCTCTTCCGGAGCCTTCAATATCTGCACAGGTCTAGCTATGGTGGATACCTATTGTGGAATGAACATCAATTCTGAGAAAAAATTCTGATTTTTCAGAATGGTGTGTGTTGTAGCACTATCTATCAAACAAAGATTGTCCTCAGTTTCATGATCCATACCTTAAACAAAATAATAATAAAACATCATAACTATGCAATTTCATGATTAAAATTGAAATAATTAAAACCATTCACCATAAATTAGGCATTAATAAAGTTTTCTATCAAGACTTCAGGTTTTAATTTAGAATTTTAGGTTCATATCATTGAGAATCAGAACTGTTGGTTCTGTCAAGACTTCAGGCTTGATTTAGAACTTCAGGTTCATAACATTGAGAATCAGAACTGCTGGTTCTGTCAAGACTTCAGGCTTGATTTAGAACTTCAGGTTCATAACACATGAGATTAGAATTGCAAGTTCTGTCAAATTTTCAGGTTTGAAGTAGAACTTCTGGTTCTAATAATTGATCAGAACTTCTGGTTCTACAAAAACTTCAGGTTTGAAGTAGAACTTCTGGTTCTAATAATTGATCAGAACTTCTGGTTCTATCAAAGCCTCAGGTTTGATTACATGGCTTTATAATTTTATGGATATGAATATGCAGGTTCATATCATTATTCCAACTTTTAGGACTTCTGGTCCATAGATAAGTGAACTTCAGGTTCAGATTTAGAACTTCTGGTTCTATTTATAAATTCATAAACTTAAAATTAAAAAAAAGAATAAAATATGCAAGAGGATAAACAGTAAATAAAATACTATCAACAAGCATTATAAATCGATTTTATGCATTTTAATAAATTTTGTCTATGATTTAGATACCACTCATTGTAATCGGAGTCCAAATTTTTTTTCTCACCGTTAGAATTCTCTGGCTGGGCCCAATAATAAAATGGACTTCTCTTGCACGCTTCCCGATACGAGTGGAAGGAAGAAAGTCTCACCCGAAGCATCGTCGCAGGAAAACAAAACCAAAGTGGAAGAAAAATAATAATAATAAACAAAAGGATGTAGCAATCTAATTGTATCTTCTTGTTGTTAGAAGGAGGCAGCCTTTTGGTTTTCTTTTTGTTGTACGAACACCAAGATACACTGGATGGAAACAAATAAAAAAAAACAAACAAAGACGTGGCTGGCTCTTGGTTTTCTTTTCAACGTGGAAACTGATTGGTTGTACCTAGGTCGAGGCAAGGTGATGTAGCAAAGGCCATGCAGCGGATCAATTTTCGTTTCTTTCCTTCTGTTCAAAATGCATGCAAGTCGAAGAAGGCTTTGCTTGGTTGTTTTTTTCGTGCTAATAACGTGTTATATGAAAAGGAGAGAGACCAAGAGAGAATATTAGAGAGAGAAGAAAGAGAGTTTTCTATTTTCTTCAATATATGTGTACAAATACAATAGGAAGATGCTTATTTATAGGCAAGGTAGTCTCATAATAGAGAAACCATAAACTTAACCCTAACTCATCTTAAATGGGCATCCACCCAAGATCCATATCTTATAATATATATTTTTTACGGCCGACCTATCGCTGTTGAATTTCAACACCCACAAATGTGTCTTGACTCTTGAGCAAACATTAAAAACTTCCTTCTTTTGGCCCCAAGAGACCCTGGTACATTTTTTTTTGAACGGTCATAGACCTTGGTACTTCCCCCAAACTGTAGAGACGCTACTACTGATGCAGCAGAAGAAGCGCATTCTCCCGTGTACAAAGGGAGCATCTAAACACAGATGAAATTCTACTTGATGCAGATGCACGGTTTTTCACGTTTGTCAGTTGAATTTTTTTTATTTGATTTTATGGTATCATTCATGGAATCATGAGTCTTGTCATGTTATCAATCAATTCATGAGATCCTTTCAATCAATTACTGTGTAGCATGATGCACCCCATAATCATTAATCTCTTTTACTTCCCTGTCGATCACAGCACACACAATCGCACGCCTCTTTCAAGCTTTCAAGTGCTTGATGTGATTATATCAAACTTGACACAATCATCTAACCGTTGAAGTGGACTGATTGTTTATCTTGTGTGGTCCACCAGGCAGTTACATTTATTATGGATATGTGTACCAGATGACCCACTTTTGCTTTTTTTTTTTTCAGGAGGCCTACCTGACTGCTTTGTGTGAACCGTGAAGACTGTGGGGCCCAGCTGAGTGCTTAGTACGAAGGGATGAAATTAAAATGACGAGACAGGGATATGCTTATTATATCCAAGATTTGTACCTAAGATTTAATTTTTGATAAGTCCCCATAAAGATTCATGCAATCCTAGAACGTCTTTCTCCAGCTAAAAGAACGTATCCCCCTTTTCAACTCACTCAATAGATGAGACTCTCTCCAATCCATCAAACACGGCATTTGAAATTGGTCAGTGGGACCCACTTTCATATAGCCGACCCCACTTAATGGGAAAAAAGCTTGGTAAGGTTTGGTTTGATTTTTTTATTTGAAAAAAAATAAAAAAGATACTTTCTCATATCATGACAAAAGGCATTTTCTTTTTATCAAAAGAAATAAAAACAAAAATACCTTAATAACCTCTTGCCACTTTTTATTATTTAACACATTTTAACTTGACTGACTCTTCTTTTATTCTCTCATGATTTTGCCTTTAATATCCATCCGTTTTAAGATATTTTTGGGCCATATTTTAAAATAAATTTTTTTATACCAAATTTTTCTTGGCCAATAAATTAAAATTTATTATTATTATTATTATTTTTTTTTCAAAGGCACGAAATTAACAATGAGAATACTTGATTGGCCTAACTGTACTTGCCCTCTCTCCTATAAGACGCGTGGCATTGACGTTTCACTGACATTGTCTGCTCGCTACGACTTCTGACCTCCCTTGTTCCACTGTTTTTTTCTCCACATGTGATGACATGTTCACAGTGTCCAAAAGTCAAGCCCACACAAATTTGAGGCGTTTCACATCCCCCATTTGGAAATCCTGGACTCACGCAGCGTTTAATGCAAAAGTAGAGGACATCACAATCACATCATCTGCATTCAGCAAATTCCCATTTGTGTTTAGAATTATTCGCGTACAAAATACATCTCTTCACAGAGTCGGATCCCCTGTTTCGTTGAAACACGGGGAGCCTGTGTCGACCCCTAAATCTGAGTCTCTCCTCCAGCCCTCTCCTCACACAGTAAATCGGAGAAGAGGAGGTCGGTGCAGATCTCCATTGGGCTACACAGATCGGAAGACATCAGTGACTCCTGTTCACAGATCTCTTTGTTAAAGATGAAGAAGCGCTTTTCAGGATCTCCATTTGCTTCCCTACTTCCAATTCGCTTTTGGTGTGTAGTACACCTTCTGTACCTGGTAGAAATATCACAAGTAACTAATGCAAGAACAGACCCATCTCAAGGTGTGCCTTCTATTACTCTCCTTGCCAATGTCATACTTGTCTAATTACTGATACTGGTGTAGATGGGATATTCTGCATCGATTTCTTGAAAAACCAATACGGGTTTGTCCAAATTAAAAATCATGATTTTCAGTCATTTTTGAAACCACCCACGATAAGATTTTAATGTTGTTATTGGTTTCCAAAAGCAAGTCAATCGATAATGTATAAGCCTTCCCATTCAGGGTTTTTTTATTTTTTTTTATTTTTATGCTTAGAAATTTAAAAGTGATATTTGGTTCTTTATTTTTAATAAAAGAGTGAATGGATTTGTTTTTAATGATCTGGATATTAACAGCTTTTTTTTTTAATCCATAATCTGGATGTCAACAGCTTGTGCAACTAGAATCTCTCTGCTGAAATTCTAAACAGGACATGTGGGAGTCTAAGGAAGGATATTGGCCTTCCTCTACAAAAGAGCTTTGGGTCAAGCCATCTCTAAAGTTCATTGGATGTTTCAATCTGTTCGGTCTAAAATTCATCAAACAGAATCTCTAAGAGCCTGTTTGTTTGCATTAGATTATATTGGAATTGAATGCATAGAATCTCACTCTAAAATAAGCTCCACTGAGGATTATTAGAGAGGTGAGGTGTGTATGATATGATTAGATGGTTGAAGGCCATATAAGTGGAGATGTAGATGGGACTTTGACTTTTCTGGGATTTGAATTAATAGGGTGATGGCCAAGTATTCATTTTCCATATTCTCTTGATTCAATTTCAATTACATGGGGCATTATTTGATTGTCATTTTTCATTTTGACCTTTGATCTTCATTTTAACCACTTAGGATATATGTAATACCCTCCCATGTATTCAATTCCTATGTGTTCTATGCAAATAAACAGGCCCTATAGTTCATTGGATGTTTCAATTTGTTCATACTAAAGCTCATGAACCAGACAGTAAGCAAAATGTCTATTTTGACATTCTTTTTCATAGCCTCAAAAGTCGCACACCCGATTACATCTAATGAATTTGTTCATCTTCTATATGGTCAGACCCCAAAGCCCTCTTGGATAAGTTGATGATTCACCAATTGCTACATGTTCTATTTCTCGAAGCAAATGGATTGAAATGCCTTTCTTTTATTAGATTCTTTCAAAGGATCATTTTTACAAATACTCCCTCTATTTATTAGCAGTAACAATGACCCCCTATAATTGGTATTTTCAAAGACACCCCTTCATTTTCTTTGACATTCAAATTTTTTTTCTTTGCTTGACTTAAAATCCAAATATGCCTTTCTCACTTATCTTACACGAATATCCTATTAAATAATGTAATCAGAGGAGTCCACCTAATTGATGAAATTAAGGTGGTTCCACCTAAATAACATAATTACGGTGAGATCATGAGATCATGTATTGTTCAATCAAATCCATCCTCATATCTATGTCAAACCCACATGAGACCTAGTAAATCTAACTATCATATCCATCCAAATGGAATCCACTAAATGAAATACCTGATCATCTAATGTCCGGTGGTTCTAGTAGGCCGGTCAATTGAGCATGTTAAAATGGGTATCTGGCCCAAGCCTGAAAATACAAGTCTTTTAAAAAAATTTGAGCCAGGCCAAAATGGGACTTGTGATTGGCAGAACAGGCCAGCCCGTCCAGGCCACCCCCCCGGAAGCACATTTCACTCATTTTTTTAATAAATTTACCTAAAGTATGTACAATACATGTTGGTACAAAAATTAGGTGATTTTGATTTTGTTTCTGCTAGAATGGCTAAAGTGATGATGGAAATTTTTTAAGAAATATTGGAAGAATTATAATAAACTATTTGAGACAACCATATTGCTTGATCCTTCCTCTAAGATAGTGTGTTTGAAATGGGTTTTTTATGATATTATATGAAACAGAGGAATTTATGATAGATCGGAATGAAGAAACAGAATTCGTGTAGCTGACCCCAACATAGTTGGGACGAAGCTTTGACAATGATATGAAACAGAGGAATATAGAAGTTATCGTATGGCGGCAACTTGTAATCTATTTAAAAAGCTTTATGAAGAGTATCGTGTGAGATTTGTTGCTAAAGATAGTGCTCAGACGGTAGATAAAACTGATGCAACTAGTAGGCAATCTAAAAGAAAGGCGGGTGATGGTGAACATGAGAATGCTTATTCTCTTTTTTTAAGGTATCGAAAAGGAATTACCAATCAGGCAATTGTAGAAGAAAAAATAGAATTACATTGTTATTTTGATGACAAGTCTGTAGAAGAAGATGACATAGTATATATATTACAATGGTGGAAATTGAATTCAGCTACGTATCCTATTTTATCTCATATGACTTGCGATATTTTAGCTATTTCTGTTTCCACAATTGCTTTAGAGTTAGCATTTAGCACGGGAGGGAGGGTACATGACCCACAAAGGACTTCGTTGAAACCGGATATGGTAGAAGCATTAGTTTGTGCCCGAGATTGGTTTAGTCATGACCTATGATGCACGGATGCGGCATGGATACGACAAGGACACGCCATAGACACGGCAAGGACGATGATTTTACACATAAAAGGTGAAGTATCGGATACGATACGACATGATACGTTGCCCGTTTTGAAGTATCCGTGCATCATAGGTCATGACTCGACTGGTGATGATGATTCATACAATGATGGGAATGCACTGAATGATCTTGTAGACATATTAAAAGAAAGATGATTTATGTTGATTTCTGCTGAGTTCTTTTAGAGATTTCTTGACCCACATTGGATACTTAGCTGATTTTTGTTAATTTATGTCGATTTTCTGATTTTGTTTGTCGCCGACAAAAAAAAAAAAAAAAACTTCGTCATGTTGCTTGTTGCACTGCATTGCCGGTCTCAAGCCCAGAAAAAAAGGAGGAGGGTTTAAAGTCCGGTTCACTCATGGTGTGTAGTGGCAGTATAGGAATAATAAGAGAATGTTTCGCTTATATTCAAGATAGTGCTAAGCCTGGGCCTGCAAGGGACAAGACTTGACGTAAGCCCGTTCAATTTAGGGCTGGGATTGGACGACTCCCACCAAGCCCGCCCAATATTTGGGGCGGGATTGGACAGTCCAAGCCTAGGCCCGGCCCGGCCCATTGACAGACCTAGGTTCTGGCATAGAAGCGTGGATGGAGAGGTTGTGGTAGGCTGATGTAGATGGGCACAAAAAAAAGTTTGAGAAAATGAGTTGGATTTATTCTTAATGAAAAGCCCAATAATATATCGGTATAAAATTTTCGGCTCATTCTAAAAAAAGTACAGAATATTTCAAAAAAGTAGTTTTCCTCATTTCTTTCAGTCAAATCATCTCAATTTTTTTTTTAAATAATAAAAATACCCTTACGACAAGTTTTTGTCGTTTCTTATCCTTCTTTCATCTCCAAAACTAACTTGAAAATCACTTTATGGGCCTCACTGATCAAATGTTGATCGTAGCATGCCTTCTTTTGATGGTTCAATCACCTAGGAGAATGCTAGAATTAGTCTTGGGATTCTTTTCTCTAGATTCTCATATGATCCAAGTTTTCACTTGATTTTGATGATCATAACCATTTAATGAAGCTAGTTTTTCCATCATTTAAAATCCACATAAACCCTTTTTTCTAACCATCTATGCATAAATGTAGCTAATGGGGGCCCCATTAGGTCGCTTGGGCCAGACTTGATCATTTCTCTTACATGATTTATTAAAAAAAGTTTGAAAAATGACAAAAGGGTGTTTTTGTCCTTTTTCCAAATTTTTTTTATGGCAAGGATTTGATTGAAAGAAATATGGAAAACTATCATGCTCTTTTGTAATATTCAAATCTTCGTGTACTGTTTTTAGAATGAACTAAAAGTTTCATGCTATTTTGAAAATTTTCCTAATTTTTGTTGGCTGCATAGAAATCTTCATATTGGCTTCTGTCAGTCAATTCATGTTGCCTTTGACATGGGATGTGTATGTGTAACAGTGCGTGCTTTGAACTCTATCTTCCAAAAGTGGGGTGTATCTTCTCCATGGAATACAGCTGATGATGACCCATGCACTGGCAATGCAACTTTGAACACCATTAATCCATCCATTAAATGTCAGTGTAATTTCAACAGTGGGACCACTTGCCACATTACCCAGCTGTACGCTTTTTTTCTCCTCTCAACTTGTTACATACACTTCAGTCATCTGTTCCAAATGATTTGGTTGCTATTCTTGGGCCTCTTCCATACGAGTAATTCTAACTATTGGCCTATGGGCTGGTTGGCCCGACCCAGTTTTGAGTTTGTATTTGGATTCCACTGAATGGATGAAGGAGATAGGTGTACATTTTTATTCTGATTGGTATTGAACTCTATTTTCAGGAAGGTGTATGGACTAGAAGCAACAGGGACAATTCCGGAAGAGCTTGGGAACCTGACTAAACTCTCTTATCTGTATGTATTCTCCACATACCTTGTTTCTTCAAAGGGGTGTCTTTAGACATAGACTTTGGAGATTTGTTTAGTACTGTCAATGGCCTGACCTGGGCTTGGATAGGTTGGGATCCATAGTAGGACTTACCTGAATAGATGAAAGGCAGCCTGAACAAATTTAAGCGTGACCCATCATCACCATCTGACTGTTTTAAGGGAGTTTTTATATTGAGAACTAATGTGGATGAGCTGAGTTGTACTGGTGGGCTTTTAAACTAGGTTTTTCACAGGTTAGAGAGAGCCAAATTGTTGGCCCAAGGGTTGTGCTTGGGCTTGATTTTGAAAATGCAGTCTAGGTACCATTTTATGGATTTTCTCAATTTATATCATATTTTGTTTTTTGTTAATTGAACTGGGTTCTTGGTAACTAAACATGGTCTACTGAGGACCTACGAGTTGGACCTGACTGGTCTACATTTGGCATAATTTGGTCTGTTTTTCAAGGCCTGTGATATGGGTCTGGGCTTGTTCTTTGGCCTAATAGCTAACGGCCTGGGCTCGTGTCTACATATCCTTACAATACGTCCTCCCCAGACCACAGTCCTAAAACTCATGTTGACTCGTTTAATTGTCTTTTGGCAAATGTATCTTTCAGTTGATGGCAATTAAACTTGACCTCATAAGATAAGCTCATTGTTCTGGCGTGAGTTGAATGAGTCTGCGTATAACCAAGTAATTGGTCAAACTCACCAGAGCTGTTGCACTCAGTGACCTTTCCAGTCGAATCTCTGTTTAAAAGACTGACCTGGACAAACCTAGCATACCAATTACCAACAGAACGAATGTAACATTTTGCAAATGATGTGGGCCTGAGCCTAAGTTTTAGGCGTATGGGCTGGATATGAGCCTAACTATTAGGCCCAATGATTAAATGAGCTGCTTTACAAGCTCTGTCCCTGCCCGAACCTGCACATTACCACCCATACCTACGAGTTGTAAGATGTCTTAAATTTCAAGTACAACTTCGTCGATCACAATCATTTTCTACTTTTATAGGAATTTGGATCGGAATTACTTGACAGGTCCTTTGCCTGCATTCATAGGCAATCTAACAGACTTGGAGTACTTGTAAGTATTCACTGAACTGCTTACTGTGTGTTGGTTATACATAAAATTTGATAAGACTTCTATTGTGATTCTTTGTTATTTTCATCTTGTAGGACCTTTGGTACCAATGCATTATCTGGGCCCATCCCAAAGGAAATTGGAAACCTTCGAAAGCTAAAAGTAATGTAAGATTCCCTGTTCCTGAACAATCTATCATAATTATGGGGCCCAGATCTTAGCTCAATAGCACATCATCTACTGTTACTGAACTGAAGGGGCATTAATGAATGACAACTAGGTATTGGGCTCATCTGCTGGACCATCTTCAACCCATCTCCGACCCAGTCCCCTGTGGCTGAATATATTGGCCCATCAGCATCTGTTACTTGTGCTGTAATGGTGAGGCACAGTTCTGACTATCAGGCCAGAGAGTGAGACCAGGGACCGAGAATATGAGGCCCAAAAATAAATTACAGCATATGATCAAAAGCATATCAAGTCTGTGGCCTGTATTACCAAATTATTGGCCTCACATATAGGAACTTAGGCTCGGTGTTTACTACAAAGAATTGTATAATTCCTCAGTGGCCCTATACTTGTCGTTTAAAATGTCCTTGCAAAGCGCAGGACAATAAATACAGTATGGTGGGGCCTCCAGTGATCAATCCAACCCCTTCCTTACATTCCTACCCTTGTGAATTAGCAGTCATCCCATTTTAATGCTGATCTAATCTAATCATGACCTACCGTGGGATTGAGTGATAAACATTCATAAAACCTTCAAATTTTGATGCCCTAAATCATGAGTTAGGGTGATCTGATTGGAGTGATATTTGTCTGACCTTCACTCTACACCATATCCTTCCTATTCTCCCTTCCCTTGTTATTGACATGCATCCAAGTGGGCCCCGTACAAACTGGGGTGTCATGTTAGATCGGGATCCTCTATCCTTCGGCCACTTATTTTAAATGAGAAAAATAAGACGGTAGCAGAGTGTGGGCCCACTAGACCAACATTCTTTGGGATCTTTCCATCTACAAAAAATCAGCTCCATTATACATTTTCAGTTTCCAATCCGAGGCCGTAAAATAGATAGCCAAAAATAGGAACTTCGCCCTTTTTCTATCGACAATGAATGTCTGAAAAACTGATTTTTTTATTATTGATGTTTAGATCCTAATAAACCTAAAAAATAGATCCATTAAACATTTTCAGTTTCCAATCCAACGCCATAAAATAGATAGCCAAAAATAGAAACTTCACTTTGTTTCTACTGACCATAAATGTCTAAAAAACTTGATTTTCTATTGATGCTTAGATCCTAGTGAACCCCAAAAACTCTGATATATTTTCAATTTTAAAATGCAAGTATGCATCATACTGGAAATGCAGCAGAAGATCCAGATCTTATTTAAGAGTTACTTCCTTTTATTTGACATTCTATTTATTGTGCATGTGCGTATTTGCAGTGGCATGGGCTCAAATAACTTCAATGGGTCACTCCCTCCTGAGCTTGGGCATTTGGTAAATCTGGAAGAAATGTAAGTTCCAATTTTATTACCTTGCTCTTTTATACTAGAGAAATACCAGAATAGTCTGTCCCTTGTTACTTTCTTGTGTTGTTTTTTTTTGGTAAAATGTTATTTCTAGTGTTGCTAGCCTTCATTGTCATCTTGATCCACAGATGCACTTCTAGGTATAACAAGATGCCACACATTGACATGGGCATGTCAGTTCTGAGTCAAACACTAAGGAGGTCACAAGTTGGATCATGGATGTATCATATCACAACTTTGCATTGACTGCACAGTTGCAACCATTTGTTTGTTATGGCTTGGAAAACAAGCAAATCAAATTTATATTGGCCATCCATTTTTCTTTTCTCTAAAATATTTCCTGGATGATTTGTTACTCTGAGGTTTTGGTTGTGGTCCATCCAATTTATCTGCCACAAGATGAATGGTCAGGGACTCAGGGTTACATACACATGCCACATGTATAAACATGGGAATTAAAAGAAAAAAAAAGGTATAGCAACTTTTTTTCTCATTGAGAATTAAAAATGTGAGAAATGTGCAAGAAACAAGGCACCTGTAGTGGACCCATGATTGGATCGACAAAGTGTGAGCCCAGGCAAGCTAGCGTGGTTAGTTTTGATTGGTTGTCTAATCTGCTACACAATGCAAAGAAAAGAGGGGATTGCACACTAAAGGCAGTGCCATGGAATGTAGTTGACTCAGTACTGTTCCTTTTGAGGAGAACCCAATGAAGGCTACAATCAAGGTAATTGATTTACAACCAAATAAATTAAATTCCCTATGATCTAATTTAAATATAGTTTGGTGGATTTTTACCAAAAAAATTATAAAGAATCATCTAATTGCCAATTAATCATAGAGATTTAAATTTTTTCTTAAAAAATAACAATAGTTAACTATAAAATTTATTACCTTGGCGTTGGTTGGTAGGCATAAGGCGTGGGTTTGCTGCCCATATCATGTGTTCTACAACCCCAAGTAAAACTTTGTGCACGTGTGTTGTTGGGTCATGCGTGGCCTGTGGGGTCAAAACCAAATCCTACTAGAATCTCCTTGTCAGCCAGAGAACAATAAAATAAAATATATTTATTTAAACAAAATTGTCCCCATGCTGACCAAACCCCCAACCCTTTGTTTTCCCGCCATTTGATCTTCTCCCAGCACTTCTGCTTCACGCTATGAGGAGAACTTTTGGGTTGCTTCTCCAGTCCCTTCCACTCAATACTATTCCATCAGCGGCTTCTTCTTCCTTCTCCTCATCTTCCTCATCTCATATTACACTGACGAGAAGAGAAGAAGCCACAGGAGTAATAGATTCAAGGGCATGAGAGCATTCCTCCTCTTTTCCTCACCACTCCCTTCTTCCTCTCATCTTCTTCTGCACCGTGCCAACATCATTTTCCAAAACTTCTATGCACCCAATCACAATAACTGCAGGGACTATAATGGTGCTGAAGAGCACAAAAACAAGCGTGGAAGTAGGAGACTCTTGGAGCCTTTAATCAGTGCTGGAAGAGCAGTGGAATGGTATTTGAAGCCGCATCACTTTTTGTATCTTTTTAAAAGCCCACATCAAAGGGTTTGCATATGTTTTTGGCAAAAATTCACACTTCTTTCATTAATTAGCAGTAAGTGGATTATTTCTAAGATATTTGCAGGTGTTAAACTAGGGGTTATTTCTAGGTTTCCATACCATCTCCTAAGATATTTGCAGATATTAACTAGGGGTTATTTCTGTGGTCCCCACTTCTACATAATCCACACAATTTTATCTAAGCAAACTTTATGTTCTTATCATAAATATGTATTTGTTGTATGATTGTGAACAATTGCTGATTGTTCTATGATAAATGATCAAAATTTGCAATTGAACCAATGAACATTGTTTACTTTTGACAGTTACATGGACAGTTCTGGATTGGGCGGTCAAATTCCATCAACA
Organism: Cinnamomum chago; assembly: GCA_038049695.1. NCBI lineage: Eukaryota > Viridiplantae > Streptophyta > Magnoliopsida > Laurales > Lauraceae > Cinnamomum > Cinnamomum chago. Next base: position 35,246,729 of record CP142457.1, read on the forward strand.
TTTGCCAACCTAGTAAACTTGCAGAAAGTGTAAAGTTTCTTTTCTTTTGTTTTTGAAGCTCAACTATTTGGTTTTTGACAGGGATATTCACCATGCTAAAAATTAATTGTTTTCTCAGGTGGGCATCTGACAATCCATTTAATGGAACTATACCTGACTTCATAGGCACCTGGACTAACCTTTATGAGCTGTAAGACAATTTCATTAAAATTTTCTTGTTTCGTGCCTTGTTGTATTAGTATATTGGTTTCTTTTCCTATCTAAATGGGTATGATATTGCATCAGCCAATGTCTCTAGGATGCTTTCAAAGCTCATCAAGTTGACTAGAAATCTATAAAATTCACTAATTTTGGCCATTTCATGTCAATTTGACATATAACTTGATTTTAATGACCTCTTAGTTGAAAGTTGAAAAATCAGTACTGTAAAGTAAATATGTCAAAACATTTCAGTCTCGTCACAAGAGTATAACTTTCTATGTTTTGAGAAAGAAGGGAGACTAATAATCATCTTTCTAATTCCTTACAATTCTAAGGCAATTATATCCCTTGAATAGTGTTTTGGTGAAATCCATATAAACAAGTTAGGAGTTTCCATCTTTAATGACCTCTCGCTCTCTCTGCTTATTTTCGTCATTAGTAAATTTGTGTTGTAAAAAATCATGAAGTAACTAGTTAACAAAACTCCGCCGGGTCTTAGCTGAGTTTTTTAGTGCAACTGAGTTCTTATTCTCTGTATGGGAATTTTTCTCATCCTACAGCTCATGGTGCTGCTTACAATACTTTTGAGTAGTAGTGCAACTTTTGATGATGATCGTGTAGTTGATTTCTTATTCTATAACAAGACAAATATCCCATTTCTCAAAACCCCATTTTATCAATATTTATGGAAAATTCTAACTAACAAATGTTGTTGTAGGAGGCTTCAGGGGAACTCTTTCCAAGGTTCAATACCTTCTAGTTTTTCTAATTTAACTAAACTCCTTTATTTGTGAGTGCTTCTGTTTCTTAGTCATTTGTCTTGTTCTTTGTTATTTCTTTTTTACCGTATCTAATTTCATTTATTATCTAATGGTTACATAGGCAAATAAGTGATATATATAATGGGAGCTCGTCGTTGGCATTTATTCGCAATATGAAGTCCTTAAGAAACTTGTAAGTCAAAGTGGTTTCAATCTGTGCTGTTGTCATCTACTATTCTTCTGTTATTTCTTATAATAGAAGCCGAGCTCCACATCTTTTGTGCAGAATCTTGAGAAATAATATGATTTCCGGGACTATTCCATTGAGCATGGGGGAGTACCAGTCACTAAATGCATTGTAAGTTGTTCTCAAAATTTTTATCAGCAGTCTTCAACTTGTTTTAAGCAACTCTTTTGCTGATATTTAGTAGAAAGAAGCAATATATCAGTGCGCTCTTCATTGTCATTCAACTCCTATTGATATAGGTTCTGTTTAGTTTTGCAGGGATTTGAGCTTCAACAATTTAACAGGGAAAATTCCAAGCTCTCTCTTCAATTTGGGTTCACTTTCTACATTGTAAGAAATAGACAGACATCTGCAATTTTTTCGGGTGCATTTGAATATACCAGATCATGCTCAGTATGAATACATTTTGTCCAATTGGATTGTTTATTTTATTTTTTGTTGAGCTATGTTTTTAAACCAATGAAATCAGAAAGGAAAACGGATGGAAAACTTTTGTTGCAACCAATTTTCCCTGAAATCAAATTGAATATTAGTGCTGATAAAGTGATAATTATTTTCCATGGAAAAAGTTGAAGATTTGTATCCCCATCTAGTAGCTGTTTGATATTTCAAATTGCCTGCTGCACAATGGAATACTTGACTATTTTTATTCAATCAAATTTTTTGAACTGCTTGTTATGCGGCATACTTCTTCCATGCATACCCTTAGTGCAGGTTCTAATTTAGGCACTGAATAGCACTTCCTGTATGAGCAGGTTTCTTGGAAACAATAGCTTGTCTGGTACACTGCCATCAAGCAAAACGTCATCTCTTCTTACTGTGTATGTCCATCTTACCAATTTTATAGATTTTACTTCTTATATGTGTTGAAAATATAGCTTAAATTTCTATTGGTTTTTATTAATCTGGAATTATGGATGTTAGAAATTCTGCTTTGTGCTTGATGCACAAAAATAAGAAATCACTTTGGTTGGTGGACTGTTATTCCAGCTTAATGTTCCAAGTCAATATCATCAATTCTGCAGATAATTATCTGTGACTGTGAAGGCAGATAAGAAGCATCCGGCCTAATTTGGTTTCTAACTTTGTGGTACCCCAAATACATTATAGAAACCATACACTTCGCCCTAATATTCTAGTTGGTTGTAGTTCGACGTAAATTTAGACAACACCATTAGCTTTGTTTGTTCTTCACACTTTCGACCACTTTGTCATCGACATGTTGATTTGTTCTACCATCTGATTGATTCGATCAAAGTATCACACACCCACTGACACACCTTCATGCATGTCTGTGTTGCACTTGCAAAAGTTAATCATTTTACATTCTTTCTTTCTTGAAATCTGATTTAGATTATAGAATATCTGATATAATGTCAGTTTTGATTAAAGATTATAGAATATCTGACTACATCCTTATATGTCGTGCCTGCAGAGACTTGTCATACAATCAGTTATCAGGGAGCTTTCCATCTTGGGTTACAGAGTCACGCTTACAGCTGTATGCTCAAAAATGCATGAAGCTTCCACTTCTTACTTAAACTTTCTATCTATATAATAATGATTCAATCTTCCAGTCATTCAGTTATGCAAATTTACCTTATCAAGTAGTAGGACAAAATCCTTGTTTGATTCTATTTTGATTCGCAAGCATGGTTTTGATTAATTTCCTAAGTAGGTTTAGATCCTCTGCACTGGACTTCAGCATTTGAAGATGTGTTGTCTCTGTTGTGAGCAATTGTAGTGAGTCAGGGGTTTTTATGTAAATGTTAGAAGAGTCAGGGGCTTTTATGTAGATATGGGAAACTTGAGGGACTTTTTATATTTTCTAGAAATTATAAAATAACCACATAATAAGGATCGACTGATCTAATTGATCATTTGATCCTTCTGTGGCTTCGTTAATTTCTTTTTCTTTCTCCTTTCCTATTTTCTTTCTCTTTTACATTTATTTGATAATCTAGCATGAATCCTTAGATCTAAGAAGATCCAAGCTTGTAACTTGCTATTAGAGCTTACCAGACGATAGAAGACGCCCATGTGAAGGATTCTATAGGCTTTGATTTGAGAAAAAAAAAGAGTTTTGAAGGACAGGCCCAGCCGAACCCGTGGGGGGGTGTAATGTGACAGGTTCTGATAGCATTATATTAGGTACAGTGCTCCGTTGGAACAGTTTTCTGTGCGTTGACAGTTTTTTTTTTTTTTTTTTGGTGAGGCTCTGGTGGTGTCATTAGTGCAGTTTGTGAAGGTGTAGTTGCCAACAGCTCCCTGTGATGTAATCTGTTGGTGTCAACAAGCCTTTCTGAGAGCTCTGGTGATGAAATCCTAGCACTTTGTGAAGGTATGAGTGAAGTTTGATTTTGTCAGCCCTGTGTAGGGCTGGTAGTATCTGTTTGGCACTGGTGACAGTTGTGAAGTCGACACAATCAGTGGTGAGTTGATGACTAAGCTTTGGATTTTTTTAATCTGTGCTTGAGTTCTTCAATACCTCAATGGAGTCCAAAAGTGATAATGCTACTGCTAGTGCTTCTTAATTTCCTAATATAACAAATCTTAATGTTAAGATTACACCAGATCTCTTCAATGGCACCAACTATAATGATTGGGCCTACTCAGTCAGAATGGCCATTGGGGGATCAAAGAGACTTCGTTGCATTGATGGGAACATCAAAGAACCAAAGAAGGATGATCCAAAATATTCAGATTGGGTATCAGAAAATATGTTGGTTATGAATTGGATCTTGAATTCAGTGGAAGGAGGAATTCGAAAAGCTTTAAATATTTAGACACTACAAAGGAACTTTGGGATTCCATCGAAACTGCATATGCTCAGAAGAGGAATAATGCCAGGGTTCTAGAGTTGAAAAAGGAAATTGCGGCATTCAAACAAGGTAGTTTATCGATTGGTGACTATTATTCTAAGTTCAGGGCTTTATGGAAAGAGTTGGAGTTGTATATGAGTCCTGAACTTTGTTGTGCTAAGAAAGAAAGAAAATTGTTGGAGGGCCAGCGCATATTTGAATTACCAGGGGGTGTTAACCCAGAATTTCAGACTGTTTGTGCACATGTAACACGCCAGGATCCTTTGCCTCCTATAGACACAATATTTGCCTTGTTATAAGGTGAAGAAAGTCGTAGAATGGTTATGGATGTCAAACAAGATATAGTTCCTGATCATTCAGCACTTGCAAACAGTAATGTGGGCAACATGGCAATGCATACAAGATATGGTGGAGGTAGAGGACGTGGTCGTGGAGGTAACTGCGGTGGAGGACGTGCTAGTGGCTGTGGCCATGGGCCTCCTGGTGTTGGGCGTGGTTATGGTGGACTACCTAACACTGATTGTGATGAGCTTTACTGTACTCACTGTGGAAGATATCGTCATACTATATAGGGACTTGTTGGGATTTGAATGGTAAGCCATGGAATGTGTCTGCACCACCAGCTGAAGTAGAAATATCCTAATGATATTACAGAGCAAGAAAAAAATAATCAGCATTGGAAGGATGAACTCTCAATTCTTCGACAGAGGTTGGCAGCTTTACAAGGTTTGACTCAGGATTCTTAAGCTGGTATGACTTCTTGTAAAGAAACAGTCTAACAGGTCAGCTCGACCTAATGGGTCAGCAACCCATGTATTGGGTCAGCCCATGTATGAGCCGTCAATAGATTAGATAGACATTAGTTTCCTTAGTTATGCCTGTAATCATGTAATCAGATCCACTAATCTAGGCTACAGAGTTATAAATGTATCTTTGGTCAATACAGTAAATACAGAAAATTATCTTGCAATTCGTCTCTCTTGTATGCTTCTGTGAGATCTATTGTATGCTTCTGCATTGGTTCAAGGATCTCTAACATGGTATCAGAGCCCTGATCGTCTGCCCATTCAAGCATAAGAGACAGTTTTGTTGTCTGGGATCAAGCCTGCAACCTGCTGTGATCAAAGGTGGCCCACCCGTTGATCACTCTGCATCAGAAAACCTCCCCATACTGGTTGTCCATTTATCCTAGGAATTCTACACATTTTTTCCAGATTTTTGCTTCATCTGAGGTAGGCCAATCTCTCTGATTTGTACTTCTCTCATTTGAGCAAACGGTTTTCATCAAGACCGTTTAGATTTCTGGTTTCTCAAGCTTTTAGCAAACTTCCTCTTAGGGGAGTTTCGGATTTTTGAGGCAAAGATCACAGTGTGATCTGATCATCCCCCTGATCATATCTGTGGCAAGAGTCGAGGTCGCCTGGACCATTTTGTGGCCTCTTTTCAATCAGCTTACTTCCTGTAGGTGTGATATGTCATTTGATCACTCAGTGGGGCCCATTACACTCATCTGTGCTCCGATTCAAGTCAACTGGACCCTCTGTATTGGAAATTTTCAGATCTGGATAGTTGTTGTGGCTGGATTTCAAATCTGACTTAGCTTTTGGGCTGGATTTCTCCTATTTTCCATCTATGAGCAAATTGTTTTCATCCGATGTCTTCTGATCGAACTGTATCGGCCTATCGGGTATTACTGTCATACTTGATGGCACGAATTATCCGTATTGGTCTCATCTCATGCAAAATTTCCTCAAAGGTAAAAAATTGTGGAAATATGTTGCTCAGCAGATCCCTACACCAGATAGTAAGGATACTAAGTTTGAAGAATGTGAAGCTTCCATCGGGAAAATAAATTCTTGGATTGCCAATTCAGTCAATCCATCTATTGAAAATCAATTGGCTAAATTCAATTATCCTAAGGACGCTTGGGATTATTTGGCCCGATTATATACTCATTCTAATGCTGCTCGACGGTACCAGTTAGAATGGGACATTAAAAATGCAGACCAAGGAAATGACTCCATTCATGATTTCTTCATCAAAATGACTGCCTTATGGGATCAACTGGCTCGAATGGAACCCACTTTTAAAACAACTGATGATGCTCATGCCTTTGAAGTCTATAGGCAACAGACTCGCCTGGTTCAGTTTCTTATGGCCCTTTGCCCAGATTTTGAACATGTTCGCAGTCAATTATTACATCGGTCACCACTGCCTTTTGTGGATACGGCACTCTCCGAACTTCTGGCAGAAGAACAAACTCAGCTTTCTATTACAAGGAAGAAACATGTGGACCCCACACATGTACTGTCAGCAAATGTTAGTAACCCCGCAGAATGATCGTTCATTTCAATCTGGTACCAATGACTTCTTTAATTATTGTAAGAAGAAAGGACACTGGAAACAAGACTGCCAAACTAGAACTCAAAGGTCAAACAATAAGAACAAACACTCTGGTCAGCAGCCCAATTGTGGTCCCATGCAATCTTATCCACAGCGACCCTATGCGGCCAATGTTGCTGAAGATGATAGTTTTGTGCCTCCACAAATGGATCTTGCATCTCAGATTCAGGCTATGGTTGATGAGCGCATGCAATAGTTGTTTCTGGCTTCCTCCACTGGTTCTACTTCTCAAATGGCCACTATACCCCTCAGCCTCTGGTTCTGCCATGACCATTTCTGGTCTGTCAGGTACTCTTGACACTACATGGATTTTTTATTCTGGTGCATCCTATCATTTGACAAATGATGTTTCCAAACTTCATAATTGTTATACCCTTGCTAGCTCTCTCACCATCCATATAGCTGATGCCACTCCTTCACCAGTCTCCCCTATTGGCTCCGTTTCAAATAAGTTGCTCTCTCTCACTAATGTTTTGTGTGCTCCTCGCCAGTCTATCAACTTAGTTTCTGTTAGTCAATTGACTTCCTCTGGATTTCTTGTCTCATTTTCTTCGACTCGCTTAGGATATTAGGTCAGGAGGACTTTACTATCTCCACTCGCTGCATCTTCCATCATCCAGCATATCCCCTGCCGCACTTGTTTCATTTACATCTCCCTTTGCCCTTTGGCACTCTCGTTTAGGACATTTATCTTTAAATAAAAAGAAGTTTTTATTTACTAGTAGTGTATTGGAAACATTTTTGTATCAGACATTTCTACTTGTTTTGGTTGCCACTTTGGTAAACAACATGCATTCCCTTATAATAAAAGCACTTCTTCTTCTAATGCGCCTTTTGCTTTGGTGCATTCTGATGTTTGGGGACCTATCTCTCAGCCAATGAAAGGTGGTTCTGTTTATTATGTGTTGTTTATTGATGATTTCACTAGGTATACATGGTTGTATTTAATGAAAAACTGTTTTGAGTTATACACAATCTACACTGCTTTCTCCACCATGGTTTCTTCTCAATTTGACACGAGGATTAAAATATTCAGGTCCGACTCCAGGGGAGAATACATGTCCCACAAATTTCGTTCTTACCTGACCAGTCAAGGGACTCTAGCTCAATTATCTTGTCCTGCCACACCACAGCAGAATGGTATAGCAGAACGGAAACACAGACATATCCTAAAGATTGCTAGATCCTTGATTTATTCCTCACATGTTCCTCTACAATTCTGGGGGGAAGCAGTCTTGGCTGCAATTTATCTGATTAATAGAACACCATCCTTTGTTTTATCTGGCACATCTCCCTATGAAGAATTGTTTTCCTGTAAACTTGACTTGTCCTATCTCAAAGTTTTTGGCTACACCTATTTTGTTCTGTTGCATGATAATGAGAACCAAACTTTCCCCAAAATCCACTGTTTGTGTCTTTTTAGGGTATGACATCGAATAAAAAGGCTATTGATGCTATGATCCCAAAACCAATCGGTTACAGGTCTCTCGTAATGTCACCTTCTTGGAACATATACATTTTTATACATTACCTACTCAATCCCCTTCTCCTGAGCAATCTACGGTCTATCCTCTTGATCCCTTTCCAGACTTGTTTCCCTCCGATACCCCTTCTCCTCCACCCCTCTAGGTATATCGTCGTCGGCCCAAACTTCTGTCTGCTCCTTCGGAATCTGTAGCCCCACCTCCTACTTTTGACCATGGGCCTATCTCCTCTGCTTCAGATGTGCAAGATCCTCCTCAACCTCGAAAGTACCCCTTGTGCACTAGAATTCCTCCATCTCGTTTTGGCTTTGTTTGTACTGATCATTTTTCTCCATCGTATAAGTCCTTGCAACAATTTATACTTTGGCAGAACCTAAATCCTATAAGGAGGCCATTACTCATCCGCATTGGAGATCTGCCATTGCCGAAGAACTTGCAGCTCTACAGAAAACCCACACATGGGATCTAGTTCCTCTTCCCTCCGGGAAACGGGCTATCGGCTGCAAATGGATTTTTAAGATCAAGACCAAATCTGATGGTTCTGTTGATCGTTACAAGGCTCGCTTGGTTGCAAAAGGCTACACAAGAATATGGGGTAGATTATGAGGATACTTTTGCTCCGATTGCTAAGATGACAACAGTCCGTACCTTTATTTCTGTTGCCGCTATTAGACATTGGCCCCTCTATCATCTTGATGTCAAGAATGCATGTTTGAATGGATTTCTTCAAGAAGAAATCTACATGCATCCTCCTCCAGGCGTTGTGAGACCTCCTCATTCTGTGTGTCGTCTCAAACGTGCCTTATATGGACTCAAACAAGCCCCTCGTGCTTGGTTTGAACGGTTTAGCACCAGTATTATCAGCATTGGTTTTTCTCAGAGTGCTCTAGACTCCGCTCTCTTCACTCACTATTCGCGATCTGGATGTGTTTTCCTGTTACTTTATGTCGATGATATGATTAATACTGGCAATGATGCTTCTGGTATTCTATCCTTGAAGTGTTTTCTTCATCGACAGTTTGAGATGAAAGACTTGGGCAATCTGTGGTACTTTCTAGGCATTGAGGTTGCCTACTCTCCCCAAGGATATCTTTTATCTCAAACGAAATACTGCAACAAAGTTCTCCAACGAGCTAGACTCACAGATCTTAAGCCTGTCTCTATTCCAATCGAACATAATATGAAGCTCCGCACTGCTAATGGAGATCTACTTTCTGATCCAACTCGTTATTGTGAGGTGGTTGGCAACTTGGTTTATCTTACGATTACCAGACCAGATATTGCCTTTGCCGTACATGTGGTGAGCGAATTTGTTGCGCAACCATCTCATCTTCACTGGGCCGCTGTACTGCGCATACTGAGATACTTACAAGGAAGTTCCAACTGTGCCCTCCTTCTTTCCTCCAGCCAAAATCTTACCTTGCATGGCTATTCTAATTCAAACTGGGCAGGAGATGTCAATGATCAGTGATCTACAACAGGCTTCTCCATTTTTCTTGGCTCCTTTCTCATCTCTTGGAAGAGCAAGAAAAAGGAAGTTGTCTCCCGATCTTCCACTGAAGTTGAATATCGTGCTGTATCTCACACCACTGCTGAAATTATTTGGCTTCGCTGGTTACTTCGGTATTTAGGAGTTCTCGTTCCTAAATCTACCCCTCTTTACGGACAGTGAAAGTGCAAGGAAACTGGCAACAAATGATGTCTTCTATGAACGATTTAAACATCTGGAAGTTGACTGTCATTTCATTCGTCAACATGTTCGGAGTGGTACTAGAAAGCTCTTTCAGATTTCATCGGCTGCTCAAATAGTAGATTTTTTCACCAAGCGCCACTCCACTTCTCGTTTTCAGAGCTAGTTTCCAAGCTCTCGATGGTCACATTCTCCCATCCAAAGCTTGAGAGGGGGTGTAAAGAGACAGTCTAACAGGTCAGCTCAATCTAATGGGTCAGCAACCCATGTATTGGGTGAGCCCATGTATGAGTTGTCAATGGATTAGATAGACATTAGTTTCCTTAGTTATGCCTGTAATCATGTAATCAGATCTCTAATCAGATCCACTAATCTAGGCTACAGAGTTATAAATGTATCTTTCGTCAATACAGTAAATACATAAAATTCTCTTGCAATTCGTCTTTCTCTTGTATGCTTCTGTGAGATCTATTGTATGCTTCCGCATTGGTTCAAGGATCTCTAACACTTCTTATAATCCTTCGACATTTGCATCATTCACCTCTTCATCCATGTGGGTTATTGATCCGGGGGCTAGAGATCATGTGACAGGTATACGGTCTGATTTTGTCCTATATAGCTACCACTCAAGGCAGGGTGAGAATTGTGGACGGCTCCTTCTCTCCAATTGCCAGAAAAGGGACTGTCCAAGTCTCACTTGACCTTTCTTTATCATATGTTCTTCATGTCCCTTGCTTCTTTTTTAATCTTACGTCTGTTAGTGCCCTAACCAAAAATCTTAATTTTTGTGTCACCTTTTATCCTTCTTACTATGTTTTCCAGGATCTGAAGACGGGACAGAGGACGGAGCCTAAAATATTGCAAACAGGAGTAGTAGATGAAAATAAAGTGTTGTTGTGGCATCGTTGTCTTGGTCATGCACCAGTATAGTGCCTTAGGAAATTTTCATTTTTCAACATTCAGAACAAACATGAGTGGTTGAGATGTGATGTATGTCAATTTGCAAAAAATAAAAGGATTGTGTATTCAGTGAATTTTAATAAAAGACATACAAGTCCATTTAATTTAATTCACTCTGATGTGCGGTATGCTACTGTGGTTTCTATTTTTAGGGCATCATTAGTTTATTACTTTCATTGATGATGCTACTTGGGTTACATGGGTGTATCTAATGAAATCAAAGAATGAGGTATTGCATATTTTTCAAACATATCATAAAATGGTGGAAGTTAAGTTTGATAAGCAGATCAAAGCTATCAGATCTGACAATGGTGGAGAATAAACCTCACAAGACTTCCAGACGCACCTAACTGAAAATGGAATTGAATCACAAGCTCATGTGCATACACTCCAGAATAGAATGGGGTGGCTGAGTGTAAAAGCAAGCATCTTTTGGATGTTACCCGAGCTCTTTTGTTTGAAATGAATGTTCCAAAGCATTTTTGGTCAGATAGTGTCTTAACTGCAGCATATTTGAAAAATAAAATGCCTTCATGGAGTGTACCGATATGCCATTGTTCTAAGTTCACCCAAAGGTGTTTGGGTGTACTTGCTTTGTACATGTCCCAAAACATCAACGGGATAAATTGGATCCAAAGGCTGTTAAGTGCATATTTGTAGGGTATGCTAGTAATCAAAAGGGTTACAAATGTTATGCTCCAAGAAAGAATGACAGAATCTTTGTCACAATGGATGTGAGTTTTTATGAGGATGTTCCTTTCTATTCACCTACCAAAGAACTGATATCTTAGGAAAGTAAAGAGAACAATCTACCTTTTCTTGATTTTGCTACCCTTCCAGCATATCCAGAACCAATAAATGAGACAGGTACAAAGTCACACAGTGCATAATAACAATGGGAAATAGACAAGTTCCAGGAGCCTTTGCAAGTTTACTCCAGAGGAAGGAAAAGGGGGAGACCAATGTTCTTATCTATACCGTCGTCATCTAATGTTCCAGATTCGGATCCTTCATCTCTCCCTCCCAACTCCATATGAATCAGGAATTATCCCTCATCCAGGTACTTCTTCTGATTTAGATACTCTCATTGCCAAAAGAAAAGGAACAAGATCCTGTGTTACCATCCCATACAAAACTTTGTTTCATATCGTAGCCTTTCACTTGTTTTTCTTGTATTTGTATCCAACCTAGCATCTGAATATATACCTAAACATGTGTCTGAGGCCCTATCCCATTCTAAGAGGAAAGAGGCAAAGATAGAAGAAATGAATGCTTAAGAGAAAAACCATGCTTGGGAGCTTACTCCTCTTGCTGAACGGAATCGTACTGTTGGATGAAAATAGGTTTATACCCTTAAATATAATCCATATGGCACAATTAATAGGTTTAAGGCAAGACTTGTTGCTAAGGGATTTTTACTCAATCTTATGGAATTGACTATTTTGAAAGATTTTCTCTGGTAGCAAAATTGACTTCCATCCGATTAATTTTGTCCCTAGCAGTGAATTTTGATTGGCCTCTATATCAACTAGATGAAAAAAATTCATTTCTCCATGGGGACTTGAAGGAAGAAGTTTATATGGATCCTCCACCAGGATTTGTTGTCCGAGGGCAAGAGAATAAAGTGTACTCTTTTAAAAAGTCTTTATATGGGCTAAAACAATTCTCTCGAGCCTGGCTTGAGAGATTCAACGAAGCCATAATTAAATTTGGGTTTACAAGATGCTATGCAAACCATACTGTCTTTGTAGTTAGTACAAAGGAACAACATGAAGGTTGTTATACTTGTGGTGTATGTTGACGATATAGTTGTCACAAGAGATGATGATGGTGCAATTTCTAAGATAGAAAGTTTCCTCAGAACAGAGTTTGAGATCAAGAACCTAGGATTATTGAAATATTTCCTAGGTATCAAAGTGGCAAGGTCAAAAAGTGGAATTGTCATATCACAAAGAATATATCATTGACCTTCTTGAGGAAACATGAAAACTTGGTGCAAAGCCGTTAGACACTCCAATAGAACAGAACCATGGTTTGCCCTTGGAAAGTGGGGAACCACTTGAAGATAAAAGGATGTATTAGAGATTGGTGGGAAAACTTATTTAGCTCACTATTACAAGGCCTAATATATCCTATGCTGTTAGTTTTTTAAGTCAGTTTATGCATGCTCCCAGGACTGCTCATTTAACAGCAGTGCATAGATTTCTCAGATATTTGAAAGGATCACCAGGCCAAGGAATTTTGTACAAGTCACGGGTCATGCAAAAGCTATAGCCTTCACAGATTCTGACTGGGAGGATTTTTATTAGATAGAAAGTCAACAACAAGCTACTGTAAAATGGTTGGAGGAAATCTAGTGTCCTGGAAAAGCAAAAAGTAAGTAAGTTGTTACTACCAAGTCTAGTGCAGAAGCTGAGTATAGAGCTGTGGCTCATGGGTGTTGTGAGCTATTATGGCTGAGGATCTTGCATGCAAGATAGTCCAATGTGTATGTACTCTGATAGTACATCGGCGATCAAATTGGCTAACAATCCCAAAATCCCATCTAGCATGAGAAAACAAAACATGTAGAGGTGCATTGCCATTTTATTTCTGAAAAAAATAGAGAAGGAAAATGTTGTACTGATCCAGGTTTCTACTAGGGATCATCTAGCAGACTTTCTCACTAAGGCAATAAATAAAGCTAAGCTGCAATTTACTCTTTCCAAGCTGGGCATAGTAAATATCTATGCACCAGCTTGAGACGATGGGGTGGGGTGTGGGGGGTTGTGAGCAATTGTAGTGAGTCAGGAGTTTTTATGTAAATGTTAGAAGAGTGAGGGACTTTTATATAAATATAGGAAACTTGAGGGACTTTTTTATAATTTCCTGAAATAATGAAATAATCACATAATAAGGATCGACTGACCTAATTGATCATTTGAGCTTTTTGTGGATTTGTCAATCTCTTCTTCTTTCTCCTCCTTTTCTATTTTCTTTTTCTTTTACATTTATTTGATAATCTAGCATAAATCCTTAGATCTAAGAAGATCCAAGCTTGTAACCGTTTCATTGTGTTTAAATTTATATACTTTCACACACACATAAAGTATGGATGGGAAATCAGTACTTTGTTAGAATGGATAAATGTTTACCCATTCTTCTGTTCATTTATGTCTTTCTAAAATTCAGAAATAATTTTACGTGGAAACTGTTTTGTGTCATTTCCTATCCATATCAATAACTATTCATGTTATGAAATATTGATATGTGGTGGAAAGTAAAAAGTTTGCTATCTATTGTGAAATTTCACATCCAAGCAATAGCTAACATCTGTATCTATTTTGTCACCACTTGTGGTTCATGTACATCCAAAGATGCCCTTAATCTGTCTCTAATTATTTCCACACCACTGACTTTTAGGTTCACTGTTCTTTTCTATACAGGAACTTAGTTGCTAACAACTTTGTCCTTGATGACTACAACAGCATGTGAGTATCAATGTCCTATGTCTGTACCTTTGCCTTGTCAACATAGAGAACAACTCCTAGCAACTGCATAAATCGACTATATTAATTTTCATCGATAAGTGCATTCATATTTATAGAGTAGAAGTGAATGACATAAAGTAGGACAATTAATCTAATTAGAACTCAAATTCAAAACTACTTCAAATTCTAATTCAAATGTATGAAATATATCAAAGTTATCTTACAGTAGTAACAGTGCCCGTGTCGAATTGACTCCTACAATGTACATGAATAATTTCATTATATGACTTCTGTGTTATTCAGTACTTTCCCAGGGTTGAAGTGCCTACAGCGGAACTTTCCATGCAACCGTGGTTCTCCAATCCGTAGGCTACCTTTGCTTACCCCCTTTCAGTAATGAGTATTCTTTGATTTCCATTTTTCCTGCATCAAATATGTTTGAAGTTTACTAACATATACCCTTAGCTATCTACATTTTAATACTGTCTATGACAAAGTCTCAATCAACAGAACCAACAAGTGGAAGTAGGTCTCACCAAGTCATCTTTTGGTATGCCTTGTTCTTTTTATTTCATTTTATATTGGTAACGATAAGATTATATTAAAAAGAGAAGAGATACGACTCAGATTAACATACAACAGCACCACTCTAAAGTGAACCAGTATAAGAGAGATATACTGACCACCAACCCTGACTGCATTATCTGAGCACTTAGATTACAAGAACGATCTACCCCTTGCTTGGCTAGACAATCAACCCTTCCATTTGGAGATATACTAACAAGTTGAAAAGAGACCTGCAACTCAGACACTAGAAGGCTGATTTCATTAAATAAGAATTGCATCTTCCATGGCCTTCTTGAAGATTTCATCCAACAAATGGCATTGGCTGAGTCACTTTCCACAATAAGATTTTGGCAATAAAGGGGGTGAAAAAGACGAAGGGCTTCTAATATGGCCAAAACTTCTGCTTCATTAGAGTCCTCGATCCCAACATGTTTAGAAAACATATACATAACTTCCCCTTGGTGATTCCTTAGAATTCCTCCAATGCTTGCTAACCCTGGTTTTCCCTCGCAGCACCATCCGCATTGAACTTTAGAACCCCATACGACGGAGAGCTCCAAGAGACTTTCCTTTTCTTTTTTATGGCTCCTATTTTCAAACAAGCCCCCCAACTTTCCATGATGTTATCTATATTAAGATAAGAAAATCCCTTCCTAGCATAGGCCCATTTGGCCATCCTCAATTGCACAACAGACAGTAGATCCTCCCAAGTTGATTATTTTCTATTAAGAATTCTATGATTTATCTCTTTCCAAATTGACCAAATGATGAAAAAAGGAATGATTCTCCATAATAATATACCATCTCCAACCAATGGAGATCCCCTTCACACTTCAAATAACGTCGCTAAAGAGACTGGAAAGCACCAACTCACATCACATGCTTTTAGAAAATGTCTCCAAATAGGGGAAGATACATTGCAGTGAATGAACAAGAGATCTATATTCTCCACCTCCCTCCTGCACATGCATCACGTGTCAGAAATGGCTTTCGACAGTAAACCCCTTCTTCTTAATAGATCTGCTGTTGAGATCTTGCCTGCCACTACCAACCAACAAAAAGCCTCCACTCTAGGTGGGACTAGTCCCATCCAGATTGAAGTACATGGAGACTGAACTACGCTGAAAGGTTCAATCTTCCTATAGAATGATCTTGAAGAAAATAATCCCACAGAATCTGAATTCCAAATACGGATATCCGCTGCATCCCTGCGTAAGCAAATGTTAGCAAGAAGACTCGATAACAACTCATGTTCCACCAACTCGATTGACGAAGGGACCTCCTAGTACTAATATCCCAAGACACCGTATTCCCAACCCAACAAAACACTCTTTAACAGAGGACTCTTTGTTGGACACCACCTTAGAAACTCTAGCAAACAAAAGGTGTAAAGGACCTGCACTCACCCAATCATCATACCAAAAAGGCAAAAACGGACATTGTCCCCCACCCCCACAATGAAACCCAACCCTTTCACAAAGACCTCCTCCCTGGCATTAGACTCATCCCTGAACTAGAAATGACAGCCTATGGACCAGACAACCCTATACCAAGGTACTCTTTTTGGGAACCACCCTTTCACAAAGACCCACCCCCCCTCCCCCCATCTCCACCAATTTTCATCGCATGCTTTTCAAAAGATGGATACAAAAGGTTATTAGATATTTCAAAAAGATGTTTTTCGCTTGGATTTTCTTACTGGACAGATCTTTGTTATACTCTTAATTGGTTACCGATCCAAAATAATTTTATGCTTACCATATTGGATCATCCTTGCTATTGACATGAAATGGACTAACTTCTGCTGCAGTAGTTTAAGACTGACATTAGATCTGATGGAAAATTTGATCCAAATGGATTGAGATCAGATCTAAAGAAAAATTTGTTCCATATCTATTTTTAAACTTGCACATATATTTCCCAAACAACACTCATGTCATGCCCAACCTCGCTCTTGGAGACTTAAAAACCTCACCAGTTCCATTAGAAAAAGAAGAAAAATCACATGAAATCCTTTTCACATTGCAAATTCGAGATATGATTCATGAGGCACAACAATAAACATTCCACATTAGACAAAATAAGGTTGCTTTTTATATTGAGTGGGCTACTTATACATAATCAAACTGGCCTTTGAAATAAGTTGAATCCATGTTTATGTTTATCCATTCCACCAATTGTGCAACATGAACCTTCTCGGTGAAGTGCCTCCCCTGCTTTTCTGAACCCACATTTTGAATTCAGAACCCTTATCCTTAGCGCTAATCCGTTAACACTTAGGGCCTGATTGTTTGCATTAGATTACATTGGAATTGAATACATGAGAATTCAAGGTCAAGTGATCTGTACAAAGGACTTTTAAAGAGGTGAGAGGTGAGGAGGGAAGGAAATAAGGAGGTGATGTACATAAGACCTTGACTTTACTAGGTATTAAATTACTATGGTGATTGATGGGTATTAATTTCCCATTTTCCCTTGATTCAATTTCAATTAAAGGGAAGGTTATTTGATTGTCATTTTTTGGATAGTCAACTTTGGTCTTCATTTTAACCACTTATGGCATGAGTGATCTCAATTCCTATGTATTCTAATGTAAATAAACAGACCATTACTGAAATTTAAGAACCTCCCAGCTTCCTTGTTTCTGCTCTTGATCCCTTGCCTACTACCCATTTGTGCAACAAAGAAGTAAATTGATCTGATTTTTGG
Organism: Cinnamomum chago; assembly: GCA_038049695.1. Lineage (NCBI taxonomy): Eukaryota > Viridiplantae > Streptophyta > Magnoliopsida > Laurales > Lauraceae > Cinnamomum > Cinnamomum chago. The sequence continues at coordinate 35,264,043 of CP142457.1, forward strand.
AACAAGGAATGTTTAGCTGATGAAAGTTCTCTCTTGAATTTGTTCATATTTATATTTGTGATTCTCCACACAAATATCATATGCAATGGACAATTGACTTTTGATTAATTGTATTATGATACTTTGATTGTAATCACCCCCAAATCAAAGAGAGATAATTTCTGTAAACATACCATATACAGGATTTTGGATATTATAAGGGCAGGGTTCCTCCAAAGGAGTCGACACCCATCCACAGCAATCTACTTCCTTGTATTGATTTCTTTTGAGTATTGATATTTTCCTCCCCCCACAAACATTTTGCTCTTGTGAAATGTTTAATTTAACATTTTGCTCTTGCGAAATGTTTATATATTTGATCATTGAAGTTATTTTATTGGTTTCCAGATTCTTCATTTGCAATTAATTGTGGTGGTCAAAGTATCACGTCTTCTTCAACTGGGATAGTGTATGAGGAGGATGAGGTAGATCTACGTGGAGCATCATATGATGTGACTGACACAATTAGGTGGGCTGTTGACAATGTAGGAAAGTTTGTTGACAACAACAACCCCGCATACATCTCAAACTCTCAATCCCAATTTACAAATACTTCAGAATCTAAGCTGTTCCAATCTGCAAGGTTATCGCCAAGCTCGCTAAGATACTATGGTCTAGGACTTGAGAATGGAAACTACACCATAAGCTTGCAATTTGCTGAGACAACATTTGAATATGCACGAACATGGGAAAGTGTTGGGAGGCGTGTATTTGATATTTATATTCAGGTGTGTATGTTAAATTAGAATGTACTTTGATTTGCTAAAATAAAAGTATGCTTTGAGAGTTCCATAACGTAGCAGAGTACACCCAAAAGTATGAATAGAGACACATGATACATAGCATACATATACATGAAATGAAACCATCCAAACCATGTAGCAAATGTGGATTGGTTTAATCCAAAACTCTAATTGAGCTACTAATAATTGGTGGTCGTAAATTGGATGTTTAAAATGAAAAAAGTCAAGGTCCAAACTCAACATACATATGTCAAAAGTCGGGCTGTTATGAGATGAATCCTATTAGACAAGGATACAACATGTTCAAACACAAACACACCCAAACACTTGTATATGAACAGGAGAGTGAGGAGACTCCATATAGTACTTGTGTTGTAATGAATACTTTATTTTATTCTTTTTTTTTTTTTTAGTAAATTTTATAGACTATCATATAGATTTAGTTATGGCATGCATGAAAGGATCACTGGTTACCAACTATGATGCACAAATATAGATATGGATACTAGCATGGATACGGAGATTGGGGATACTGCTTAGGATACGGATACAGTGAAGATCATGATTCATGGAGGCATTTGATTGAACTCATGTGGTTCATACCCATGTAGAGAGGGCCCATGCAAGATTAGAGAGCCCCCATGAGGATTGTCATAATAATGGTCTGGAAGGACCCTATTTAGAAAGTTTGCTTGGAATCTTTGAATTCTTTCCAATTTTGTATTAATTTCCTTCAATTAAAGATGTTATGAGTTCTTATTTAGTGATTATTGTCAGAAATTAGGTTGGATTTATTGTAATTAGGGATTTTGTGGGTTTTAAGGATGCTTATGGCCTATTTGAGGGGTCATTACATAGTCAACACTTATTTTCTGAAATAAGTGAATTATTTGCTTGAATACATGTAACGCCCCCAACCTGGATTACTACTAACACCTGAGCCAGGGTGTCAATTAGGAATTAACGGGGATTTCAAGTGCAGTTTCCCCCAGGATCCGCGTGAGTGAGGATATGAAATTTCCATCACTCGCAAGAATAAATCGCAAAAGCTCACGTGGCATTGCGACCTAAAGTCCAGGACCCTCGGATTCTGTATCACAACCCATCATTTGAGCATATGCTTATGAAAATAATGCATCATCAAATTGGAGTAACATACAGCAACAAAATACAGAGCATGACATTAACCAGGTTATTTCATTACCCAAAATGTTAAAGTCACAATATAAAATGTATATTAATTACAACCTAGAAATAAAAGGCCAACAAAGTTTAGTACCACGGAAATAAACTAAAATACATAGGATACCCCCATTTGTTATGGTCACTCAAGACTAGACTCGATGTCTAATTTACACCAACAGCATAACCCTCACCTAAGCTCTGCGGCTCCACAGCCGCCTCCGCATGCGCTTCCTACGAGCCAAGGTAGTACCTACATCACCAAGGTTGGCGGGGTCGGGTATGAAGACATGGTAAGTGTTTAAAATAAATAATAACACATGTTTGCCACAATATGAGTAATGACAAGGGATTGATAGCATAATTTCAATAAAGTATACAACTAGGCAAAATCATGCATTAATAAAGCAACTGAATAATAATAACATGAAATCAAAATGGATCAATACCATCACACATGTCGTAGCCATATGGCAAACCACATGCTACTATAATTCTCTCAATGGCACGATCGCATGGTATGACTGTGGCGAGAGCTCACGCGGCTGCACAGTAAGACCGCAGAGAGGAAAAATCCCAACTTACACGGCTACATGGCATAACCGGTAAATGGGCTGAAAACTAAATGTAGTATTGCTAAAAAGTCTAAATCCCAAGGTAGTCAGGGCCCAACTAACAAGTGATTGAAGCTAAGTGGTACTGACTCAAGGGATCAAGTAAACTGATATAACTGAACTCTGTCTAAAACATCTCATCGATTAAGGGATCTAAATATAGGCAAATATGCCAGAAATCTTTTATCTCAAATGAGTAGCCCTTAACGAATCTCATACTAGTTGAGCTTGACCGAAAACAGTGTAACCGAACTAAATCAGATAAAACCAATCGGGGAAAACACCATTACTTAAGAACTTGGATAAACTAGTTAAATAGAACTTAACACGAGGGCAAAAGCCTATGTGGCTAAGGGTAATAGGACAACATTTCTACAGGAAATGGTCCAACTCAAATGGGTAAAAAGGGTACCAGTTGGATCCAGTTGACTGGGAGGTAGCAGGGCAAAGAATGCGCACATACCAACCCGATACACCACCACTGTGGATCTGGTTAAATAAGGGGAAGTAGGACAGTGACTGCTTGCTAAACCCCAAGCTCGATTCACAATTCCGAAGGCCATTCGAAGGCTGAGTACGGAAGGGTATGCAGAAGAAATACAACTAACTCATAAAATATGCGTACACCACGCACAGTAGACAAGTACTGAGGTATCGGATGGGTTAATTTCACTAACACAATCGAGGATCCATTACAAACTTACTAATCTAAATTTCGGGTTGCCATTGTCATGCTGTGGTAGTAAGATTTGACTATATGCGCATTTAGGGTCTGGGTGATGCAGGACAGGCCCATGGTCCCCCGTGGGTCGACCCACCAATGGGCGCAACCCAGTTATCCTGTCCAAGCCTTTGGGCCCAACCTAATTATTTTATGTTATTTAGGCTTTTAATTATGCTTTATATTGCTTATTAGGATGTTTTAATCTAGGCCATCAGTGTGTTTGGATGGTCTAGATTAGTCTTAGGGTTATTTATTTTCCTATATAATGATGTAAAGCTTCTTTGGCAAAGGGGTTGAATGGATGATTGATGATTAATGAAAATGAGTGTTCTTCGAGTTCTCCTCCAAGAAATCCCTAATGCCTCATGGAGTGGAGTTTGGTGAGAGCCCAAGTTTTGAGTCTCTTGAGCCCTACCTTGCTCATCTGACGTAACGCCTCCGGATTGGAGTTTGGTGTGAGCCCAATCAAAGGTAACCCTAAGTTTTCCCATGAGTCCATCTCTAAGAAAAGGTATTATCTTCCCTCTCTTTTTTATCTTCATCGCCCTCTCGCATCTCTAGCTCCGCTGTCTGCACCAATTGGTATCAGAGATGAAGATCGATCTAACCACGGCTTCAACTCTCTGCAATCCATCATTGCTACCAAGCCAACACCATCAACATTTGCTAGTCTCAGCCATCGCAAATCTCAACACCCAAATCCATCGTCGTTATCCACACCAGCATTCGCTAGTCTCGACCATCACCCAAAATCTAATTCCCAAACCAAAACCCTAACCATCCATCAACCGAAATCCCTAAACTGAAAACCCTAAAACCCAATTGCCGACACTCTCTGTTGGAAGTAGGTGGGCCTCGTGGATAGATTTCAAAACTTTTTGACGCACTTGACTCAGGGATCAAGTACCCATAAGGCCATAAACAATATCCAGGATGCAATCCCTCCTTCTCATCGATCATGTACAACAATATAACCTATCTAGAAGATAGAAATCAGCAACTACTTGCAACAAAATAATCTACAACAAGTAGAGAAGTAGATTATACCGTTGGAGTCCGGTAGTGCTCTAATGGAGGAGAAGACAATTAATTTGATCAAGAACTCTTCTTGAAACAATTAGAGATCTCTAAGACCTGGTTGTCTTCCACGCTATGACCCTATCTCTTTTCTCAAGAAGATGGGTGGAATCTCCAAGAGAAAACTCTACTAGAAACTCCAAGGAATTAGAAGAGAACTAGAAGAGAGGAGAGGAAGAAGACTTGTGCAATAACTTGCAAAAGGAGGGCTGGGCGTGTACTAGTAGTGTAGGACGTCCAAGGGGTGAGACCCCTTTAAATAACCCTTAAGCCTCCTCTTTTAACTCTTCTTACTAATTGCATTAGAAGTCTCACTTCCATACTAATTAGCAACATACTATTTACCACTATTAGAAGTCCCACTTCAAATATAAATAGTAACTTTCTAATTCTTTTCTTTTGGAGTTCAAGTAGAATTAGTATCTTTCTAAAATCTTGGGCTAGCGTGGGGACCACTAGGGATTCCTTAGAAAGCTGGCTCCAACTGGGACACTGCGACCTCACATCTCATGTGCAATCTGGGCCCATAGTTAATTGCAAATAACACCACTATATAAATGTAATTGCCTCCAGTCATAGGAATAAATTACAATGAAGACCCTAAACTTCCACATTACCACAAGTAGGCCCCTCTATCAATATCCATAGATCAATTGGAATAAATCTGTCCCATCCAATCTTAGATCCACATCTTATTATCCTTGAGCCCCAATTAATCACAGTGATCATCAGTACCATCCAATTAACTCTTAATCGAGATTGGTGCGCACTTATTAATGATAAATCCATTAATTGGCACAAGGGGATAATGTAGATAGATTCCATCTTGACCATTGGATGTTCCTACAGTCCTACTACCACGTACCTAAGACACCGAGGTGTTGACCTACAATTGGCCTCACTCATTGGTGACTCAAAGCAAATGAATAGACAGAAACTTGAGTTCATCAATGTCGCAGGATTGAGAGTCTATTGCTAGGGAATTATGAGAGCAGTCCTTAAAATCGAGACAATATTTCATAAGGTGCTTCTCATTGTCCTTCAATACATCCAATGTACCAGCACTATGATCCAAATCTTTCATTCTGATGATCGAGACAAATCACACTATCACAGTGATCAAAGTGCTGCAAACTTATCAGATGAGATGCCCAGTCTCATCACTGGTTGTGAAGATATTTTTAAGTATAAGATTTGTGACACATGTCTCCCATATGTGGATCTCATCCATATACATATATCACATCTAACATATTAATGCGACCCGCTTTTATCTCATGAACCATTATGTCATATGTATGGGTCATGTGCATTAAGTAATAAAACACCATTCATCTCATGAAAGGAAAGCATGATTTTATTGATAAATAAAGAAATTAATCAATTTATTATATCAACTGATGGATCGAGACCATACAATCTCACACTCTCACCCATCAAACCGCATCAATCAATTGCCAAAATCCATAAAGCCTATCATCCTACCCAAATCCATTAGTCATCTACCCCAAACCCAACCGAAACAACCAGTGGCCAAAACCAATAATCAGTCCAGATCCCCACCCCGCTGTTCATAGGGACCAAAGTCCTAATCGCATGCCATCAACACCCTTACATTCCAAAACCATCACACATGGGCCCGTAACCTACAGATCTTCTTGATAACAGCCATCATCGCTGACATCATCTCCTAGTCAAGGCCTGTTTTGATCAAATCGGACGGTTAGAATTTGATTTGCTAATATTGAAGCCATTAGGACTCCAATCGTTGATATGTTTTCAACTGCAAATTTATGAAAATCAGAGCTAACACAAAGGTTAGTTCAATTTTTTTTTTTTTTTAATATTGAGCCTTCAAGTCAATATGAAGTTGGACCGCATAGATACTTTCAATAAAATTCAATGAGTACAGTACATGCGCAAGTATGTAAATTGGTATCGTGATAACATAGTCTATTTTCTGCGATTCTTGAGTTTCCAACAGGAAGAACTGACAGTTGATGAATATTATGAAAAATTTTCATGGCTGCGAAAGGTATGTCGATTAGTTGAAAATGACACATTATTGCCTCAGCTTTCTCATAGGCTTGAGACCAAGCATACTGGAAAACATGAGAGGCTGCATGACCCTGTATGAAGCACGTAGAGATGCAATTCGTATTGAATGCAAGCTTAATTGGTCCCGCATAGAAATTTTTAAGCATGTAGTAAGAGAATCTCAATGATCCACAAGAACACCTATCGTGGAGACTGTTGCAAATGAGACCAATACTAATGTTGAGAAGCCGATTCATGTTTCCTCCTAAGTTGATGTTGCTACCTTCGATCAACTTGCCAAACAAATACAAGACTTGTTTGCACAAATGATTGCTTTACAGGAACAACCTGAGGCAATCACTACACCCGTTGAGAAAATTGGGAGGTCTTGTCAAGTTGATATGGGAGGTCACCATGATGCCAATATGAACATTGAGGTACAAGAACAACATCCGGAAACTTCCATCAATACAGTTGTCTCCAAAATTTCTTCTTTGGACAGTGTTTATCAACAAGTTCAAGCAACTCAAGAAGGAGACTATCACATTGAAGAATTGGAAGTGATATATGCAAGCTAATTGAGCTTCTGATAGAAGAATCCATAGCAGGTACACTTCCAAAACAACCAGCTAAAGCCTCAGAAGAGCAAGCTATTGATTAAGAGGTTGCGAATGAACATCAAGTGATTGAAGTTCCGCATATTGATTTCGTGTTTGGAGATCATTCATTAATGCATGGCGATTGTGTGCAGCCAGTTGAAATTCAAAAGTTGATGCATCAAATGGTTAGATCTCACTCAAAAGCAAGTTCCTGATTTCAGAAGCAATGTATTCCCATTCTACATCTCTGTGCAAGACATGCCTGAAGTTGAAAGTATTGATTCCAGCCTCCAAGTCATGCTAAGGGGTTGAAGATTTAGAAGCACATCGAGGATTTGTACGCTTGATAGTTTATCTCGGAGGACCTCTATAAAAATCGAGGTCGAGTTTTCTCCAAGAAGGGGAGAAATTGATGCAAGACAGGCTCATGGTCCTCAATGGGTCGACCGGCCAATGGGCCCAACGCATTTATCCCGCCCAACGCATTTATCCTGTCCAAGCCTTTGGGCCCAACCCAATTATTTATGTTATTTAGGCTTTTAATTATGTTTTATATTGCTTATTAGGATGTTTTAATCCTGGCCATCAGTGTCTTTGGATGGTCCAGATTAGTCTTAGGGTTGTTTATTTTCCTATATAATGATTTAAAGCCTCTTTGGCTAAGGGGATGAATGGATGATTGATGATTAATGAAAATGAGTTTTCTTCGAGTTCTCCTCCAAGAAATCCCTAATGCCTCTTGGATTGGAGTTTGATGAGAGCCCAGGTTTTGAGTCTCTTGAGCCCTACCTTGCTCATTTGACGTAACGCCTCAGGATTGGAGTTTGGTGGGAGCCCAATCAAAGGTATCCTGTTCTCTTTCTCTATTTCTTTTCCTATGAGCAGTCTTCCCGCACTAACCCTAAATATCCATTTAAGAACCCAATCATCAGATTTGCGACTCTTGTCACTAGATCTCAACCCCAGGTTTTCCCATTAGTCCTTCTCCAAGAAAAGGTATCATCTTCCCTCTCTTTTCTATCTTCATCTCCCTCCCGCATCTTTACCTCCGCTGTGTGTAGTGTGATGTTCAGCACCCAAAACTTTGACCACACACATTTTCAATTCCAAACTACATCAACATGCCTCTGGACAACCTCCGAGGGTGAGTGTCTGGTCAATCATCTCCCCACTAGGTCTCCAGCTCAAAGAGTTAGGGTGAGGCCAAGTTCTAAGTTGTGTACTGGGCTATCGACAAGAGGGTTATGGTAAACTTAAGGGTTGCAAGGGGCAGCACCCCTGAAACCTAGACGGATTTTCCATCAGGTTTCTGAAGGGTCTTAAGGAAAAGTTCAAGGGGAGTCTGAATTTCTAAGTTAAAATCCAGCTCAAGGGTCTAAGGTTCATACATGAGAACTGGGGTTTTAGGTGCACTAATTGTTCAATCGGTGTGGCAAACAATGGCCTAAAAATGTCTAAATAAGGTTTACAAGTCCTTGTGAAAATGAAGGAATGAATTTAGGCCAAGGGGTTCAACAGAGTGAACCGCCAGATGAAAGACTGCAAGCGGCTGTGTCCACGTCTTCAGAGTGCATTCGTTGCTTTGCTGTAGGTAGCCATTTTGGGTCCTTTTCGACCATTCTCTTTGGGGAAATCTTGGCCAGTGTTTCTATCATCCTAACCACAATTTAATTAGCCTATTTTAACCCTTAAACATTTAAGATTAAGCAATAAACAGTGAAGCTAAACAAGGGAATAATACATTGAATAGAATTAGGGAATTTATGGAAACATGGCATGCATGTATAGTAATTCAAATTAAACACTTGCCTCAACTCTCTAGGCCTCCAAAAACACCTACGCTCTCCAAATGGCTGGGAACTCCCTAAAACAAAAAACCCCAAATATTACCCCAATAGAACACCTGAAATTGGGAAACTAGTAAAGGAAAGGAATCAAGCTCTCACCTGTACGGTCTTCGATTGGGATGATTTCCATTGGTGGAGGGGCTTTGGAGGGAGGAAGAGACGAGGAACGCGATGACGGACTTTGATTTCCAAATGGCAACTCGGATCCAGGCTTTCCAGTGCCAAAGAGGAGGAAGAAGAGAATGGAAGGGTTGTTGCTGGCTGCTGGAACGGATGAGGAGAAATAAAGGAGGAGGAGGAGTGTTGACTTCTATAAAGGGTGGAAGTGGGGCCCATTGCTTAAATGGATTGATCGGCCAATAACTTGAGATCCGGGCCTCGGGTGAGTTTGACGTAGCTGGAAAATGTTCATGAAATTAAATCTACTTTCTAACGGGCACAACAATGACATAATTCAAGAACTTTATAATTTTGACTCCAATTTTCAGAAACGAAATTTTTTTTATGGGTTAAGAATGTTTTATGGGCCCTGGGCATCTCGTCTCTTATGGTTTGATGTCTTCTTTTTGGGTTTTTTCAACATGTCGTCCTCTAAGGTCCACTGTTTTGCTGAAATTGGTTTGATACAATGTTCACTATTCATCATAAATTGAGGAACACGTGCTGCCCTTAATTGTTTGATGAAATTCTTGTTAGAAGAAGTTACGGTTTAGTTATTTTTGAAGATCTTGCTTAGTTGCCACTAATCCAATGTCTAATAAGGGGGTTCCACAAACATCTTTATATCAAACAGATAGATCTACTACTTACTGGTTGGACCAAACTTGGGGATGGATATGGATAATTTAATTTGTAACGGGGCTGTTTGAAGTAAATCATATCTTGGACACCAATTTACTCAATTCAGTTGAGTGAATCAAGGACAAGACTAACTTGAGGTATGTGATCACTAAGGACAGTATGCAGGCCCCGACTAATTACACTAGTTGAATAGTGTATAGATATCTAGTATGGGTGCAGTTGGTGTGGACCAAACCTTTGATTCATAAGCCTTCTTTTAGCTGTTGGGAATTGGGGTTATTGAGCACCAAGAACTTTTGTTACCAGCTAGTTATATTTTCTGACAGGCCAGATTTAAGAAGTTGAATGGGGTGCAGACACTCCCTATGTACTAGCAAAAACGAGACTGAATCAAATATGAATAATCAGGTTGGCTGAACAAGAATTGGATTATGTGGTATTATTCATTGATTGGAATCTGGAAAGATAAGAACTATAGGGTCATTTTGTAGTTATGCTATGATCCTTTATTATATTGATGATTTTTGTTTCTTTGACATTCAATTCTTAGAGTTCGACAATTGGTTACGATCCAGAACTTGTCTGAGTCCTCGTGGACCCTTATTTTAATGCCATACTTTGGAGATTCAGTTGGATCATATTCATTGGAGAATATGAAGTATGGGTTCATGATTATTGACCAATGTGTACTTGTTGGTGTTGCTATGAGTTCTATTACACCGTGATTGTGATTTGCAGTAAGTTCATATGTGAAGATTTTTGTGAGTAAGCATACAGCTACATCCCGATGTTATTTGGAGATTCACACTAGGAACAATGTTTTTGTGTATATTCAATGTATAGCTTAAGTGAGCTGTTATGAGTTTGTTATGCCATGTTAAAGAGAATTGTTAGCAACTCAAGTTTTAGGGGGCTGGTTATTGGGGTATTCTTTGGATTGGATTATTTGACATGATGGTTTATGGCTTTCATGATGACAATGCTTGCCTTAGGTTTGAAGGTGACTCTAGATTCCTCAGAAATCTTTATCGATGGTGTCACTATATATTGAGAATCTGATTCATGTGTTTATGCTGAATTGTAGATTCCTTTATGCTACGTGTGTGAATGTAATCTATCAATTGGTTCTTTATTGGTTAATCAACTATGTTTGATTTCATGTATCATTTATTATACGCGATGGATATGTTCATATGTTATGCCTTTTTGTGATTATGTAAGCATTTCAAATCATAACGAGTAAGCAATTAGCATTTCAAATTTTTTTCTTTAATTAACGACATTTGGAAAGTTTGCATGTGTCAAGCCTCCCCCAGTTACAAAAAATTTCTTTTGGTGCAGTTAATTAAGTTATCGTGACAATAATTCCTATTTGTTTTGACAAAATTAATTAATGCTTCAGGGAAGTTTGGCATTGAAGGACTTTGATATACGAAAGGCAGCAGGGGGTGTCCAATTTAAAACTGTTGAGAGAGAATTTAAGGCTCTAGTAACTGAAAACCACTTGGAAATTCATTTGTTTTGGGCTGGAAAAGGGACTTGCTGTGTACCTGTTCAGGGTACTTATGGACCATCTATTTCAGCCCTTATTGTCACTCCAGGTAATATTCGATACAATGATAGAAATAAAGGCCAATTAGATGCAATAGTCAAATTCAATAGTTTACTATGATTCAATAATAATATTTGATTATTGTGTTCTTCAGATTTCACACCAACCGTTAGTAACCGTCTAACAACCTATTACTCAAAGAAGAGCAAGACTGGTTTGGTAGCTGAAATTGTAGTTCCTATTGGAGTTTTGTGCCTAATATTTATTTTTGGGATTTTTACTTTGAGACAAAGAAGATTGAGAAAAAGCCAGGATGAAGGTATTATTGCATCATCAAAATTTATATTTCCACATATATGTATGTATGTATGGGGCTCCTCTCATATACACCTTTATTGTGTGAGCCAGTAGGGATGCCCACGAAAATCATGGGGAAGGGGGGATTGAAAGGCTCTGTTGGGACCCACCTATGTATGAAATTTCATGTACATCCAATGACCCTAATCTCTTGATCCATGTCCCTCAAGTTTAATAGTTTTAGAAGGCTCTCTTTTTCCACAATTTTAATCCAGTTGTTAATTTCATTCAAACGGTGTTGAATCCACCGGTGACATTCAGGGGGATTGGTGTTTTACGGGTTTGGATAGATCGAAGGGGTCCCGGTACCCCACTCGGGGACTGCAAGTCCTTTCTATCAGTACAGTACCTTAGAGAGGGCTGGCTTATTTTGTATATTTGCACACGGAATTGGCATGTTTTGTATTGTTGCCTGTATTCCATCTTGTCCTTTCCCATTGTGGGCCACTTACAGCATTGTGTAAGTCTGTCCCGTCTGTCAATCAGGCCCATTTATATAGACCTAGTTAGGCCCAATTGATGTAATTTAGCACATGTGTACATACTATATTAGTTAGCTAAGATTTTGGATCTGAGATTGTATTTAGGCATAATTGATACTGTAAACTGGGCAATCAACCCATATATAATGGGAAGGCAGTCGACCCTAAGAGGGCACGTTATTCACCAAACATTCTCTTCTTTCCATGGTTTGCTTTCAATGTCATGGTATCAGAGCTTATGGTCGACAACAACTATACATGCCCTAGTGCTTTAGTTTCCTCAAGATACAAGGATCTGTAGATCCTCCTTGACATCTTTCAAGTCTGGAAGCCTTCGGTGTGTCTCCGATCATCCCAGATCATCTTAGATCAGGAGTTGCCCACCTGAGATTGTCATCAACACCTCTGCAAAACCAGCCCATGATGGTCGACTGGATTTCTTATTAATTGTGGTGATTTTTCAACAATTTTTGCTCATCTGAGGTATGCCTTCTATCACATTCTGTGGAAAATTAGTTTTATCCACTTGATTTCATCAGTCGTTGGAAATCTTGGATCTGGATTGTTTTATGCCGAGATTATTTCCTTCAGTTGCATAAAATTTCTGTGCATTCATCCCTGACCATAGATTTGTCCTCTGATCATCTAGTGGGGCCCATGTACACAACATCACACTGACGACAGGGTCGTCAGTTCCTGTTTCGGTTGCTTTGTACTGTGAACGGTATTTGTTTCAAGAAACTGTTTTGGGAACAGTTCTGGTCACTGTTCTGAGTTTTTGACTCGTGGTTTTCTCTACAATCCTCTTATCTGCACTTCTGACTAATCTGTTAAGTAATGGAGAAATTTGAAATTGCCTTGGTTCGCTTTGATGGCAAAAATTATACCTCATGGGCCTTTCAATTTCAAATTTGCTTAAAAGGAAAAGAACTTTGGGGTTACATTGATGGATCTGAAACTAAATCGGAGGAGGATGACAAGAAGATTTTTGCCAGGAAAACTAAGGATGCTAAAATCAAAACCTGGTTACTAGGCTCCGTTGAGCCACATTTTATCCTCAACCTGAAACCTTGCAAAACTACTCGTGAAATGTGGAACTATCTTAAAAATTTTTATCAACAGGGTAATGCAGCTCGATAGTTCAATTAGAACTTGACATTTCTCAATTTACTCAAGGCAGGTCTATTCAGGAATATTACAATGGGTTTCGAAGAATATGGTCTGAATATGATGAGATCAAGTTTACCTCTGTGTCTGAAGCATTTATACCTGAATTACTTTCCTTACTACAGAATAGCCATCGGGATCAGTTTTTTGTGAAACTCCGTCCCGAGTTTGAGGCAGTTAGATCAAACTTGATGAGCATTGCTTCTTTTCCTAGCTTAGATGACTGCCTTCAGGAACTTATACGGGAAGAACAACGTCTGGTTACCAAAACTGCCCTGACCAACAAAGCTCTACTAAGGCTCCACTTGCATATGTTGCTACAACCAGACCACCTCCTCGGGACATCAGTAAAATTCAGTGCTATAATTGTTAGAAATATGGTCATTATGCAAATCAATGCACTGGTGCTTGAATATTTATTTATTTGATTGCTAAATTGATTACAAAGTTAAATGATATTGTCTTTTAGTATATGATTTGATATATTATTATTATTATTAAATATTGTCATGTCCCCAACATGTCCGTGTCCTACTTTCTTGAGAAATGCCATGTTGGTGTGTCCGTGTCCTGTGTCCGTGCTTCTTTGTGGATGGCCCATCCTTTAGAAATATTTTAACTTAATTTTGAGTCTCACAAAATGGAATAAAAAAACATTGCCGACTTTGGGCAAAACTTAAAATGAAAGAAGGAAAGGAAAAGAAAGGAAAGAATATGGAAGGAAAGGAGAACACATAAAAAAGGCCTGATGGAGATTGGAGAAGAAATTTCTTAATCCGGCCTATCTAGATTTGCAACCCCTAAATCTAGTGATGATGAGAGGTAGGAGAATACTTGAGAGCTATTCCTCTCAAAACCACTAACTTTTTTCCCACTATTACATAAGTTTTTAATCGAATCAGAGTTTATCAATCATGAATAAATATAAAAAAGTTAATTTTCTTATGATTATTTATGTGAGAACAAATTTGACTGAAGGGAAATTTTTAGTGGAGATAAAAATTAATGTGATTGCGCTTTTGAATTGTTTAGATTTTAAATGTGATCCTGCTTGTGTGTGTGTGTATCAATGAAACAATAAGTGATGATTTCAGCTCAATGAATGAACGTCGAGCACAACTTGAATAATTTATTTATTTTATATTTTATCATTAAAATTTTTAATTAATTTTTTTTTTCTTTGGCTCCACTAAACAAAATTCCTAGTTCTGCCCTTGGGTGGACCCCACGATTTGAAAGCCAACCTTTGGGCGACCAAGGGGGTAGTGGCTCCTTATGCATTCAAATACCTTTTTGGCCTCCAAAACATGACACGTGAGGCTCTCAACAACTTCTGGGGTTTTATGAAAATTTGTAAAACAGCCGATGTTGGTTCTGTTTATATTAAATAGCCGCCATCTATTTAATTTTTACATCTAAAAGTGGGACTTTCACACAAGTTCGAACCCCACGTGCTTGATCAAACGTATTCATGAAAACCATAGCCTTTTTTTTTTTTGAAATGGTAACTTGTATTCAAAGGAAAAAGGAGAAATACAAAAAGGCTTTACAGTATAAAAGAGTTATACTGAGAAGCAGCCGGGAAAATCCCCAAAAATAGCCACCTCCCAAGAGGAGGGGAAACAAAGACAAGGAGGAGGAAAAAGGGAGCCAGATCAAACCGAAATGACTTCCCTCCAATTGTACATAATAGCATCAGTAGATAAGCCCCGAAACTCCGGAAGATTGGAGACCCACGAGGCAACGCAGAATTTCATTCTAAGAATTAAATCTTCTTGGGAGGAAGCTATCCCTTCAAAACATCTTCTATTTCTTTCTTTCCAAATCGTCCAAATGCAAGCCAAGAAAGAGATGTGCCACATGGTCTTCCCTTTGGAAGTGAAAATCGGGTTAGCCCACTGAAGGAACAAATCAGGCAAGGATTGTGGCATGACTCGGTTGCAATTAAACTCCTCCAGGATAGCTGACCAGATGCCTTTCGTCTGCTTGCAATGTAGCAGAAGATGATCAATCGTTTCCTCATCCACTAGGCAAAGGGGGCAAGCATTGACTAGGAGAATATGTCTGCGGCGGAGGTTATCCATAGTTAAGATCTTTTTTTGGAGAGCAATCCAAGTAAAGGCGATGACTCTTGGAGGGGCCTTGATCTTCCATAAACGATGCCAGCTTTGGGGAGCCATAGAAGTGTTTGATAAGGCGGAGAAGAAAGAGGAGACCGAAAAGGAGCCATCACTAGAATGTATCCAGATCCTGCTATCTTGCCTTTCTCTAGGGCCATCTATGCCATTGAGAATCTCGATAAGATTTAAGAGATTAACTTCTTCTTCCTCAGAAAGATTCCTTCTGAAGATAGGCCACCACAATTGATTATTGTTGCTTGTGTCAAGGTACTCACTGATTTTGGCATTCCGGTTTCTGGCGCATCTGTAGAGATCAGGGAACTGTAGCGCTAAAGGGATTTCACCAGCCCAAACATCATGCCAGAAGAAGATCTTCTCTCCATTGCCAACGCGGTAGCGGATAGATTGGGTAAAAGAAACCTTGGAACTGTATATCCCTTTCCAGAATTTAGAACTTCTTCGTGAAGGAGGAAAGGTTTCCCAACCATTTCTTCTCACTTTATATTTCGCTACCAGGATGCTTTTCCAAAGGCCTTGTGAATCATCTCCAAGTCTCCAAAGCCATTTACCCAACAGAGCTTGGTTCATCTTCCTTAAAGGTCTTATTCCGAGGCCACCCAAGTCTTTAGGTGAGCAAACTGTTTTCCAATTCACCAGGTGAAATTTTTTGGAGTCCTCACGGCCTTGCCAAAGGAACTCTCTTTGAAGCTTCTTGATGCGATCAATGATTTTAGCTGGGCACTTAAGGATGGACAAGAAGTAGATGGGAAGGTTGGCAAGAGCAGATTGGATCAAAACAATTCTACCTCCCAGGGATAAATACTTTGCTTTCCAAGAAGATAACTTTTTCTCAATCCTCTCAATCACTGGATTCCAAACAGAGATAGGCACTTTGTCCAGGCATAGGGGAAGACCAAGGTAGGAGGATGGGAAGGAGTCTACTTTGCACCCCAAAATAGTAGCATAGTGACGGAGGGAACTGTCTTCAGTAGATACTCCGAGGATGGAGCTTTTTGAGAAGTTAATCCTGAGACCCGAAACAGCTTCAAAACATCTGAGGATTGCAACCAAATTTTTTATTTGGTCCTCATCAGCATCACAGAAAAGGAGGGTATCATCTGCATATTGGAGGTGGGAGACAGAAGGAGCATTGTGAGAAGGCTTGAAACCGTGGATCAAGTTGCAGGCTTCTGTTTTGGAAAGCATCCGACTGAGGGCTTCTCCAATAATGACAAAAAGGAAAGCAGACAACGGATCCCCCTGTCTTAAGCCCCTCTCAGCTGGAAAGAAACCTTTCGGGGAACCATTGATTAAGATGGAGAAGGTGGCAGATGAAATGCATTCTTTGATCCAGTTCCTCCATTTAAGGCGAAAGCCCATTCTGCGCATCAAGTATAGGAGGAAGTCCCAGTCCACCATATCGAAGGCCTTTTCCAAGTCAAGTTTGCAAATAATGCCTGGAAGTTTATCCTTGTATCTGGAATGGATGCATTCATTGGCAACAAGAACCCCATCTAAGATCTGTCTACCTTGAACAAAGGCACCTTGAGAGAGGGAGATGATGGAAGGGAGAATCTTCTGTAGTCTAGAGGCAAGCACTTTAGCTAAGATTTTGTAAATGCTGCCTGAAAGACTGATTGGCCTGAAGTCCTTTATACTGTCGGCCCCTGTCTTCTTTGGGATAAGGGCAATGAAGGAGGCACCGATCGATTTGGAAAGCCTTCCTCTGGAGTGAAATTCCTTCATGAAGGCCATAATGTCAGCTCGAAGAAGGTCCCAGAATCTGTGGAAGAATGAAATTGGGAAGCCGTCTGGGCCTGGAGCTTTGTCACTGGCTAGATTGAAAATCGCTGCTTTGACTTCTTCCTCGTGGAACTCATCTTCCAACCAATTCGCATTCTCTTCACTAATGGAGGGGAAGTGGAGATTGTCTAAGGAAGGCTTGCAAGTACCATCTTTTTTAAAAAGATTTTGAAAGAAACTGAGAATGTGGCTAGTTATCCCATCCTTGTCCTCTAATCTGTTACCACTAGAGTCTAGCAAGTAATTAATCTTATTGCCCCTCATTCTGGTCGTGGCCATACTGTGGAAAAATTTGGTATTCTTGTCTCCTTCCTTTAGCCAACGGTATCTAGATCTTTGTTTCCATTTGATCTCTTCTTCGCGAACTTTGCGCTCATAAAGATTTTTGAGATTCAGCCTCATAGCAATATCCGCTTCAGAAAGCCCTTGAGATTCTTCCTTGGAGTCGATGGATTGTAATTCTTTTAAAAGCGTGGCCTTGATAGCTTCGACAGGCACAAAATTGGTTGTCCTCCAGTCTTTGATGCTTAGCTTCAACTGCTTTAGCATCTTGGAGAATCTGAAGCCTGCCCAACCAATGATATCATAACTATTCCACCATTCCTTAATAAGAGCAATGAAATTTTTGTCTTCCAACCACATTGTCTCTAGGCGAAAGGGAGAAGGTCCCCATTTAAGACTTTTGCAATCAAGAAGGACGGGGCAGTGATCAGAAGTCGGCTTTGGAAGGGCGATTTGGCAAACTTCAGGGTACAGATCAATCCAGTCCCCAGTGACCAGAAATCTGTCTAGACGCGACATAGTTGGAGGGTTTTGGTGATTGGACCAAGTGAAATTTGCCCCTCCTAATTGAAGATCAACTAGGTAGTGGGAATTAATCCAATCTGAGAAGGAAATCATGTCAGCTGTAATTCTGCCAACCCCTGATTTGTCTGAAGGGAATCTAGTGATATTCCAGTCACCACCAATGCACCAAGGACCAACCCATCTGCTACGAATGGAGTCAAGCTCACACCAAAAATTTCCACGAAGACTGCGGTCAGTAGGGCCATAAACAGAGGAGACAATCCAAGAAGAGCCATTAGCCAAATCTTCAAGCACTGCTGAGACAGAGAAGGTGCCAATGAAGTGATCTTTCATAATATACTGCCGACTATTCCAGCATAGAACAATGCCTCCAGAGGTTCCAACTGCATCAAGGGAGATCCACAAACATTTACTGTTTCCCCAGAGATCCCTAATAACTGATTGAGACATTGAGCTGAGCTTAGTTTCTTGAAGGAGCAGAAGGTCTGCTCGGAAAGTGCGAATTACCTCTTTTATCACTGCCCGCTTCACAGAATTCCCTAAACCCCGAACATTCCAGGATATTGCCTTCATTTACAACTCTTGCTGGAATCGCTGACTCTGAGAACAGTAGGACGACTGTCATAATTAATGGAGCACGAAAGATTCTGGAGTTCTCTGCTTCCTTTCCTATTTGACTTCTTTTTGTGGGTGACAGGTCTTCTGAGGGCGAAATCTCTGTCCTTTGCAAAGGCAATGAGGCTATCCCATCCTCGACTGCTGTTGTCTACTGTGATGCCAATTTCCTCACCACAGACTCTGATTTTTTGAGATAACCACGAATTTGGGGATTCTTGCAGAAAGCTTCGATCAACACACAGAGAACTGATGGAGTTGGTCTTCTTTGAAAAACAGTGGTCTTCATCAGAATTCTGCCGAGATGGAGAAATGGCAGAATCTTTGAAGACAGAGAGAAAGGTAGCCGGCACTGTGCATGGAGAGGATGGGAGAGAAGGGTAAATATCGGAACCTGATTTGGTGGAGTTGAAGTCCGAAACGTAGGAGCAGGCGAGCAAACGTAGAGCGTCAGTCTTCTCCTTCTCCTGGGCTTCCGGAACTGACAGGGGTTTAAATCTGCCCCCTGACTGGCCGCTTTCCAAGAATCCATGGGAGAGCGGAGGATTTCCTGAGGAAGAGGCAGAAGAGAGCTTACTCGACTTCGATTTGGCCGGAGAGGAAGGCCGAGATGACACAGCTTCCGCAACAGGACTACTGGAGAAGATAAGGGGCTTCGAAATCTTACGAGTTTTAAAAGATGTAAAGGCTGGGGCTGAGGAGGTGGGCCGGCCCAATTTACTAAGAAAAGAACATAAGTTGGCTCCATTAGTCAGGCCGTGACCCACTGGGCTTGTCTTTTCTTTGGGCCAGGTCCATGCTTCAACTTTAGATGTAAACGAGGCCCTGGACCTTCCAGATCCGGCCTGCTTGCAACCCAAAGCCCGATTCTGGAGACTTCTTGAGCAATCGACTTCCTCAGCGAACCCTGAATCACCGTCGTCGGCGCTGCTTGCTGCTATGGGAGTTTCATCACTGATGGATGCGACGGAGGAGGAGTGATCTTCGTCTGCCCTAACAGAGATGAAGAGGTCTCCCACGGAAAGAGGGATCTGCGACGGGAGTTTGCAAAGTCTGCTGGTGCGAACCTTCACACGCCCGTAGACGAGGTTCGTCTTCTCCGAAGTGTGGCGATCTACCTCTATGGTTGAGCCGACGAAGTCGCCTAGGAGACGGAAGACACCTTCGTTCCAAGCTTGTAGCGGAACACCGTAGAAACGAATCCATTTGGTGATAGGAGGGGAGCCAATAACCTCCATCCATCTGTCTAGGGCTTCGAACGGGCTGGAGGAAGAACCTGCAACACAGTTCAGAACTTGACAGACTTCATCTTCTGAGAGGAGCTGGATGTGAACAACATCATCGTCTAACAATCTTAGCCTGGCTGCCGATTTGCCCCAGTGATGAGTGAGCCAGCGAGCTACAGCATCTATTGAGACGTTTTTCTGTAGGAAACCGATCAAGCTATGGCAGAGAGCCTTCATCTCTGACTCAACAAGCTTAGGGGCCACTCGAATGAAGTGGGAATGTCCGTTCTTCACTATCCACCCTGCGCTTGATTCGGCGATGCACAATGGAGGACGAATCCAAGCATTGGGATGCTGTTGTCGCAGAGTCCCTGATTTTTCATTGGCAGGTTGATTATGCAGGGGCCCTGAGATTGTATCTGCTGATCTAGGACGGGCGTTGTCGACGAGGATTCTGTAGCCTCTCCAAGATCTCCCGTTGACAAGCTCAAGACCTAGGTTGGCTTCTCTCTCTGTTTTGAATCTGTCGAAGCCAAAGCCTCTCTGCTTACCAGAGGATTTGTCGGTAGGGATGAAGGTATCTATTACAGAACCTGCTCTGCAAAACATAACTTGCAGCTCTGTCTTTGAGAGATCAGGAGGAAGGTTGGAGACGAAGAGGGAGAAGAGTTTCCCATGGAAGCGCTTCCCTTGCCCTCGGAAGCGCTCCATGTAAGACCCCTGTAACAGCAGCACGATCGAAACGAAACCCTAGGGTTTCAGATCTCGCAGTTTGGTTCCCAATTTTTCCGCTACCCCAAATGCAGAAAATCAGTCAAAAGAATCTTAAAATAAAGCAACAAACGTCTCCCTTGAACTAGTTGAACACAAGGTATTCGTCCAGTCTTATGCTCTCATCAATCAAGCTCTAGTAACTTGGAACCTATCGTGAATGGGCCCAGAGAGAAGCTTAGGCGCCCAAGTGTAGAATTTCATGGACTTGGCTGCATAATATCGAGGGAAAGGCGTGGCATGCTGGGAACCACTCTTAAACACTTTGCAAGTCGCATTGCAAACAAACCAATTGTCAGATTGTATAAATAAATGGCCTTCAAAAAGTCCCGAAATCTAATCTCATAGAAGGAATGAAGGACTAAATCTATGATACTTTGGGCAGAAGATCCTCAATTTCACGTTCCTTCGATGTCGTATTCAATCACTTGTTCCGCATCATCTTTTTCATTTTCATGGAAGTTACTGAACATAGGGTTTCAGTGAATGATATTCGATGATCTCATTATGAGATTTCATCTGCTTATATAGAGTATTCTATTTCTAAATACAGTAAGTGCTTTCAATTTACAATCCCTTTGATAGGGCAATTACAATTAATGACTATGTAATAAAATCTCCTAACTAGGAAATATATACATGACTGATTGTTTGATTAATAATGTAGTGAATGGGTCTGGGCCTAGGTGTGAATAACAATGGGCCAGGGCCCATGCAGTGCCCAAGGTCCTTCGTTAACACCCCCCCTCAAATTGATGCAAGGGGGTCAACAATCATCAATTTTGCAGTTGAGAACTGATGTCGAGGGCAAGGGAGTCCTTTGGTAAAAATATCTGCAATCTGTAAGCCCGAAGAGATGAATGGAAGATTGGTGACGTGACGTAGAAATTCATTTTTGGATATAATGACAGTCGACCTTTGGATGCTTAGTTTTCTCGTGTAAGACTGGATTTTTAGTAATCCGGATGGCACTTGTATTATCCGCATAAAGTGGAGTCAGATGTGCTTGTGGAAAACCAAGATCAAGGAGCAATCCACGAAGCCAAAGTATTTCGAAGCAAGCAGCCGACATAGCCCTATATTCTGCTTCAGTGGAAGATTTTGAAACTTTGTCTTGTTTTTTACATTTACATGAAATTAATGCATCTCCAAGATTCATGCACCATCCTGTCGTCGAGTGACGAGTGTCTGGGAATCTAGCTCAATCAGCATCAGAAAAGGCAGTCAATGTGAGAGACGATCAGGTAGGAAAAAATAACCCACGGTGAGGAGTACCAAGCAGGTAGCGGAGAATGCGGCATACAACTGCTAGATGAAGATGACGAGGTGAGGTCATAAATTGACTTACTAGCTTGACTGCATAAGAAATATCCGGTCGAGTAATTGTCAAGTAAAATAAGCTGCCAACCAGTTGCCTGAATAATGTTGGATCGGGAAGAAGATCACTACTGTCCTTAGCAAGCTTAAGATTTACTTCGAGAGGAGTATCAACTGGAGTTGAGTGAAGAAGACCTGCCATTTCAATTAGATCAAGAGTGTACTTATGTTGATTTAGTACTATTCCTTTGTCAGATTGATGAACTTTGAGACCCAAGAAATATGTAAGAGGTCCCAAGTCTCTCATATGAAACGACTGATGAAGAGAACCCTAAAGATCTTTGATCATGGTTGTATCAGAACTAGTGATAATTATATCTTTCAGATAAACAAGAAGTACAATGAGCCTTGCTAAGGAATGACGAAGAAACGTCGGCCGATCATATGGACTTTGAAGAAAATGCAATTTCAATAAAGCATCTCGGAAATTTTCAAACTAGGCCCGAGGAGCTTGTTTTAGTCCGTAGAGAAAACATTTCAAACGAGCCACATCACAATTGTTTGGGGTGATATATCCTTGGAGAAGATGCATATATACTTCCTCTTTCATATCATCATGAAGGAACACGTTCTTCACATCTAATTGAAAAAGTAGCCAGGACTGAGACGTAACTATAGCAAGGATTGATTGAGCAATAGTCATTTTGGCTACTATAGCAAATGTCTCATCTTAGTCGATGTTGTACTCTTGTCGATTGCCAAGAGCAACAAGACATGCTTTATATCGATCCAATGAGTCGTCGGACTTGAGTTTGACAGAGAATGCCCATTTACCTCCAATCGGCTTCACTGTAAATGGACTTGAAACAACTTCCCACGTGTGATTGTCCCGAAGAGCATCTAACTCTTCTTTCATTGCTTGTCGCTGACACTCATGCTTCACAGCTTGAGAATAAGAAATAGGAATTGCAATAGAAGATAATGTAGCGGGTAAAGAAGTATGAGAGAAACCATAACGATCAGGAAATACGGGTAGACCGACGAAGGGGAGGAATTGGATCCGGATCAGGTGGTTCTTGGGGAGGCAGCAGTGTGGTAGCATCTAGTTTCCTCCTTCGTTCATACACAAGATTAGTTCTAAACTGTTGAGGTGAAGGAAGAGGATTAGAAGGTGTTATAGGATCAAAAGTTGTAAGTGAGCAATAGAAACATGAGGAGATGAATCAAGATGGTGCTGAAAAAAATATTGATTTTCAAAAAACACAACATTTCTAGGAATACGGATGCAATTTACTTTTGGATCATAGCAAAGATATCCTTTTTGATGAGAGGCATAACCCATGAATGCACATTTGATAGATTGAGCGGATAACTTGGTACGTTCAGAAAGGGGTAAATGAACAAAACACCACAACCAAATGGGTGTAAGTGTGTATAAATTGGTGGGGTTTTGGAAAGACGAGAATATGGAGTTTGATTTTGAAGTTTGGAAAGAGGAGATGACACGAGTGAAGTTGGAGCAGAAGCAACTGAAATAGTGTCAGGCCGAGCCTACAGCATGATAGGCACGTGGGTTGTGGTTTTCTAGTCTTTTTCTACTCTTAGATATAACATGTCTGTAGCCTTGCAGTAGTTGCAAAATTTTCATCTTCACTGAGAAGAATAGTGGCCACATTCCTTGCTACTAAAACATTGAATTTTTGCTCAAATCATGTCTGGGAGGGTTTCCCTTTACTGAAGGGTTCCCTTTGACTACATAAGCAACCTCCATCGGACCCCCTGAGGTCTGATGAGTGATGTTTGCTTAACTCACCTGACATTGTTCTTCTCATAGGACCTCATTCAGACAGGTTTCTAAAGGAGATTGCTGCCGGCTTAGCAGACTAGATCGGACATTCTCAAATTCTGGTCTTAGTTTCATCAGAAATTGGTCTTTTTTACTAACACTATGAGTCTCCTGAATCCCGATAGTGTTTTGCTAGTAACAGATGCATAGGCAATGTCTGTGTATTCGGTCCACAAGGCAATGAACCCAGAATAATAATCTTGGACGGATAGGTTGCCTTGACAAAACTGCGCAATTCCATGCTCTAATTGATACCGTTGGGCAGAATTTTCTTGATGGTAAATTCTTTTCATATTAGCCCATGTTTCTTTTGCAGTCTTGTATGGTTTAAGATGCATGAAAAAAATTTGGATTGACTGATCCCAAAATCCAGCCCATAATTTGAGCTTCTTTGGTTTCCCAATCGTCAACCTTATCTTCATCAGTGGGTCTCGTCTTGGATCCACTAATGTGTCCACACAATTTTTTTTTTCTTTAAGATATAGTTCAAATTGATAGGCCCAAGAATCGTAATTTTTTCCATTGAGCTTGATGACATTCATAGCAAATTTGTCCACAGCAGATTTGTCTGTCGCAGCCAAGTGTAGACAGCAACCAGCAAAAACAGTGCAACTGGTTCAGATGAAAGCTACAGGTCCAGATCTGAATTCTAAACATGAAAATCAATAAAACAGGGATTGGGTGACCTTGTTTTTGACGAGAAAATGGGAACGTGGGTCCCACAGGTGGATCAATCCTTTGATCAAAAGGAACAGGTGTTCTTAGTCCATAATTTCCTAACCCCCAATTCCTGTTTTACAATCGACAATCTCAAATCTACTAATTTGTATGGTCCAGACAAAAACTAATGGAAAAACTCGAATAATCAAATGGCCTACCTCAGATTAGCCAAAAATCAGCAAAAAATCTTCACAAATATCAGAGAAACCAGGTGACTAGACCGGTACCCTCTTTGTGATGATCTGATAATTTTGGTTGGGCGACCATGTATCCCAGTGTGTCGATGAAGCTAGATTATCCTCCCTGAACAGCCCCTTTGCAATCAATGATCAAAGCTTCTTAGCAGCACAACAATGGTCCTTAATGAAAGTTGAGAACTCCAGAACAGAAAATCAGAGAAGAAAGAGATGTCTCCAACAGAAGATGAGACTTCTGTAAATCCAGCTCCCAAGAGTCACAGACAGAAGATGGAACTTCTGTTTAATCGAAGAATCTTCAGACAGAAAAGCCACAAATCAACAGAAGATTGCTACAAATCAACAGAAGATTGCTACTCCCACACGATGGGCATCAGAGATAGCTCTGGTACCATGTCATTTTCATGGAAATTACTGAACATAGGATTTCTGTGAATGATATTCGATGATTTTTTAATTGTGAGATTTCATCTTTTTATATAAGAGTATTCTTTTTCTATATACAGTAAGTGCTATCAATTTGCAATCCCTTTGATAGGGCAATTACAATTAATAACTATGTAATCAAATCTCCTAACAAGGAAATATATAATTATACATGATTGAATGTCTATGTAATTAAATCTCCTGACTATGAAATATATATAATTATACATGACTGATTGTTTGATCAATAATGTAGTAAGTGGGTCTGGGCCTAGGTGTAAACAACATTGGGCCAAGGCCCATTCAGTGCCAAAATGGGCCTTCGTTAACAATCTTCCCACGCTTGAGAAAATCCCGTCCTCGAGTTGTGATCGTCGCTTTCATCTCCATAAAAACGTGATAGATCCACCACATTGAAAACATTAGAGATGTTGAGGTCGCTAGGGAGCTCAATGACAGAGAGAGAGAGAAAGATGACAGAGAGAGACAGAGAATGATACTTCTGTGAAATGCTTCCAATCAACCTCCTGTCTTCTTGGATTGCTCTTCTTTATATAGACTTTACATTGCCTAAGTTTAGGCTACAAATCATCAAATCAAAACCTAATTAAATCTCTAAATATGGTAAGATATCCTAGCATACGATTTAGTCTTGCTGTACAAGTTATGACTAGATCTCATATGTACAAGTGAGCCGGGCCTATTATCATACAAGTGAGCTGGGCCTATTTATCAGACAAGTTTACACTTTAACACCCCCCCCTCAAATTGATGCGGAGAATCAACCAGCAACAATTTGCGAACCAAGAATTCATGCCGCGGCCGTGGAAGGCCCTTGGTGAAGATATCAGCAAGCTGGAACTCAGTGGAAATATGGGGAAGAGTAATGACTTTGCGATCATACTCGTCCCGAATGAAGTGACAGTCCACCTCGATATGCTTGGTCCGTTCATGAAACACAGGATTTTCAGTGATTCGAATGACACTTGCGTTATTAGCATGAAGAGGAGTTGATTGAGTCTGTGAGAATCCAAGCTCTGAGAGCAACCCACGTAGCCGTAGGATCTCAGAACAAGCGGAAGACATGGCGTGGTATTCTGATTCCGTGGAAGATTTTGAGACTTTATCTTGTTTTTTACATTTCCAGGATATCAAGGCGTCTCCCAAGTAAACGCACCATCCTGTGGTAGAGCGGCGTGTGTCCGGACAACCAGCCCAATCCGCGTCAGAATAAGCAGTGAGTATAAGCGGTGTGCCAACTGGAAAAAATAAGCCACAGGTAGAGGTACCAAGGATATATCGAATAATCTGTTTGACTGCCGCCAAATGATGATGCCGCAGGACTGTCATAAACTGACTGACCAGATTAACAGCATAAGAGATATCTGGTCGGGTGATGGTTAGGTAGACAAGGCTACCAACTAACCGACGATAAAATGTAGGATCAGGAAGGAGCTCTCCGTCTTGTTGACGAAGCTTGACATTCACTTCCAAAGGGGTGTCAACTGGGCTAGAATCACCTAGATCGGTGAGTGCCACTAGGTCAGTAGCATATTTGTGTTGATGCAGAAACAAACCTTTCTTTGATTAATGAACTTCTAAACCCAAGAAATAATTCAAAGGTCCCAAATCCTTCATATGAAACTTATCTTGTAGAGTGGCCTGTATCTGTCGAATCATATCACTGTGTGGGCCAGTAATAATGATATCAACGACATATACAAGGAGAATTTTGGATCCTTTGGATGAATGAATCGTGAACATCGAAGGATCATACGGGCTCTGTATAAAAGAAA
Organism: Cinnamomum chago; assembly: GCA_038049695.1. NCBI lineage: Eukaryota > Viridiplantae > Streptophyta > Magnoliopsida > Laurales > Lauraceae > Cinnamomum > Cinnamomum chago. The sequence goes on from CP142457.1 coordinate 35,290,908, forward strand.
GCCGAAGGAGAGTGGTACGGAACTTGTCAAACCAGGCTCTGGGCGCCTGTTTAAGGCCATATAAGGAGCGTCGTAGAGGAGCGACATCGGTCTTGGAAGAAGAAGGAATTCCCTGAGGGAGACGCGTATAGACTTCCTCTTTAAGATCCCCATGAAGAAATGCATTCTTCACATCCATCTGATACAGGGGCCACGACTGAGAAGCGGCTATTGCAAGAACTGTAGGTACAGTTGTCATTTTGGCCACCGGAGCAAAAGTCTCCTCATAGTCGATACCATACTCCTGTCTGTTCCCAAGTGCAACCAGGCGGGCTTTGTAGCGATCCAAGGATCCATCAGATTTCAATTTCACCAAGTATACCCATTTGCATCCAATGGGTTTGACAGATGAAGGACAAGGAACAACGTCCCATGTATGATTTGTTTGAAGAGCGGTAAGTTCTTCCTGCATAGCCTGTATCCAACAATCATGTTGTACTGCCTGAGAGTACGAGTTAGGGATAGAAACAGAAGACAAAGTGGTTAATAATGAAGTATGTGTAAAGCCATAACGATCAGGTGGCTTGATGTGGTGAGTGGATCGGCGAAGAGCAGGAGGCTCCAGAGGTGGATCAGGTGCAGGAATGGTAGGCGTAGGGAGAGACCCAGAGGCAGAATCAGCTGTAACCTTCCGTCGTTCATACACAAAATTCGGCCTAAAATGAGTAACTGGTTAAGGCATTGCATCTGAAAAGGGTGGTAAAAAAGATAAAGGGACAGAGTCATTCGAATCACCATGCTTTGGAAAGAAATACTGATTTTCAAAAAACACGACATTGCGAGACACCCGAATTCTTTTGGCTGTAGGATCATAACATAGATAGCCTTTTTGATTAAGTGCGTACCCAAGAAAGGCACATATGGAGGACTGTGCTGTTAACTTAGTGCGCTCAGTGGGAGGGAGAAGGACAAAACACACACACCCAAAGGGACGAAGATGATCATAAAGAGGATGTTTTTGAAAAAGTCTAAAAAAAGGTGTCTAGTTGTCTAATCTAGAGGAAGGTAAACGATTTATTACATGCACAGCGGTTGAGAGGGCTAGAAGATTATGTTTTCTGCTGTTGTTCTTCTTCTTCATGAGTGGCCAACCTTTGGCTTTGACTTGTCTTTGCATGGGTGCTCTTATCCTTTGACTTTCGCCTGTATTGGAAAGTTGGCACACTTGAACCAGTTGGTTTTGATCTATCTCTAGCCCCAGTGACACGTTCTGAAGTAGAACGTGTCAACTCTGGCTCACGGTTATGACCACGTTGTGAGCCTTGCGATGACGAGCCTTGCGTTGACTGTTCTACACAATCAAAATAATGGTCTCTTAGTCTTACCATTTACCGAAATATATTATTAATAATTAGTTTTACAAGAAAAGGAGTGGAAAATATTATTATTACACAATACACATACAAGCATAGATCTAGAGTTAGAACCATAGGCATGGATCCATGTTAGATACACTCCCAAAATAATAGTCTCATACAAAAAATATAATCAGTAATGAAAATGAATTCGGATTTTTATTTTTATTTTTTTTAAATTACATCATAATCAAGAAAATCACATTCTTTTAACCAAACAATAGTTGAAATATCATCTACAAACAACCCACACATGTAATCATCTATTCTACATAATTTAAGAATGTCAAATGCAAAAAATCCATATTATTAATAATCATTTTTGCTAGAAAAGGTAAGGAAAATATAATTATTACACATTCAAGCATAGATCTAGAGTTAGAACCATAGATCCATGTTAGATACACTCCCAAAATAATAGTCTCATACGAAAAACATAAATAAATAATGAAAAAGAATTCGGATTTTTATTTTATTTTATTTTTAAATTACGTCATAATCAAGAAAATCACATTCTTTTAACCAAACAATAGTTGAAATATCATCTACAAACAACCCACACTTGTAATCATCTATTCTACATAATTTAAGAATGTAAAATGCAAAAAATCCATATTATTAATAGTTATTTTTACAAGAAAAAGTAAGGAAAATATTATTATTGCACATATATGCATAGATCTAGGGTTAGAACCATTGATCCATGTTATACACACCAAAAATAATAATTTTATACAAAAAACATAAGTAAATATTAAAAAAAATTCAGATTTTAATTTTTTTTTTAAAACGACCCATAAATTAAAAAAAAATGCATTTTTAGAAAAAAATAATGGTCCTCCAAACCATCTTCAAGCAATATCTTCATCTTAGCATCTTCCCTAAACCATATATGCATGTAGAATCCAGAAAACATACCTCAAAGTTGAGAAATCAAAAAACCCTCTTTGATGTGAATAGTGGTTGGATCCTTTGGTAGGCTTGATCTTTCAAAATGTGGATGGATTTGAGGATGTTAGATGCTAGAAACATAATTTGGAGGCAGTTTTCTTCTATCTCCAACAAGTAGAAGAAAAAAAAAATAAAGGAATGAAATTAGGGTTTTAAAGGGCCTTTTAAAGCCCCCACATCGTCGGGCATGGGACTCGGCCAAGTCCCACTGTACCTGTACCGAGTCCAGTGGACTCGATTCGTTTCTGGCCGAGTCGACTCCTACTCGGACGATTTTTAAATCCCTGGCATCACCATATGGTTGCTATCAAACATATCATTTAGTACATTCTTGGTTCTCCGACACGAGGATTGTTTTTTCCAATTGGCACACCACTTACACTTAATGCTTATTCTGGCGCCAACTGGGCAGGTTGCTCGGATACTCGCAGATCCACCACGGGCTAGTGTATGTATTTGGGTGAATCGCTCATTTCCTGGAAATGCAAAAAGCAAGAAAGGGTCTCAAGATCTTCCACTGAATCTGAATATCATGCTATGTCCTCTGCCTGTTCCGAGATCCTTTGGCTTCGTGGCTTACTTACAAATCTTGGTTTTCCTCAGACCTCAGCTACCCCACTTCATGCGGACAATACTAGTTCCATCCGTATCACAGAGAATCTAGTTTTTCATGGACGGACAAAATATATTGAGGTAGATCGTCATTTTATTTGAGATGAATTTGAACGCAAGGTCATTAGTCTTCCACATGTTTCGAGGGAACTTCAACTTGTAGACATCTTCACAAAAGAATTGCCTAGGCCACGCCATGAGTTCTTGGTTCGCAAATTACTACCGTTTGACCAGCATCAATTTGAGGGGGGATGTTAGCGCCAGTTGACCCACAAGGCCCATGTACAATAGGCCCATAGGCCCATTCTCATGCATCACGTGGGATTAGTTGACCAATCTGTTTATATTCCCTTTCCATGTATAAAAGATTGTATCAGATATTCTTTATATTCTTTCCACATACGTAGATTGTAAATGCCTTGATTAAGGCTAGTAGTCTTTATAAATGAAGCAAGGAGTGATTGACAGGATCATCCAATATTCCAAAGTCATCTTCTCAATCCTAAAGTTCTGTAACTGTCACTAAATGGTTCCCTCATACATAAAAAATTCTCTCGAATATCCTATCATCTGTGTAGCACGTGTGGGGCTGAAACAAATCACTGAGTTTTTAGTAACGTCTCTAAGTCTAAACTGCAGATGACTGGATCTATTTTCAAACATATTGATTTTCAGTTTTGTTCAGCAAGAAGAGGTCTTCAGATTCCCACAGTGTGCAGCCATGGAACTCATCGCACATTCCTGGGGTGTTTTCCTCTTCTCCTACGCAGCTACCCAGTCAATGCATATCCTTCTTCAGCTAGGAGCCCATGGCCTAGCTGGGATGTCTCGTGTTGACTAACACAGCTGACCCCTTTTTGCATCCTTTAAATCTTCTTGTTTTGCCTTCCCATGCTGCCCTCGAAATCTACTTACTCAGTCTAAACCTTGTCTTGATGAACATATCTGCTACCAACCTTCAGATCTAAGGTCCTTTGGGCTGTGGATTTTCCTGACTTACCAAACCTCACAACTTTAGATTAAAGGTCCGGATTGTAGGTCCAGGTTTGTTTGGCTGTCGTTCAGTTACCCTGTTTTGGTTACCTTTGTTGTCATCTGCTGCTGGTTGCCCTATGTCTTTGACATAACTGGTCGCCTTACCAGGATGCAAGAGTTTGGGATTCTCCCTTCTTATTGTCCCTTTACAGTGTATGTTCTTCTTTCCTTTGTGATTAATACATGATACAGCCTCAGATCCATGATTGAAAGTGAACCAAATCTCCACCAAAGGGTTTTGGCTGACTCCACAAAGGATTCAATTATAGAGACCAAACTCCAAAGTGGATTGGCCGAATCTACAAAAGGGATTCAATAGACAAGCATTCTCAAACCAGAGAAAAACTCATATAACACATTTTTATTGAATAATGGAAGATATCTTCCCAATGGGGGTTTACTTATATAGGATGGCATGGGACGTTCCTTCCTAAGTTAGAATTCCCATTCCTAAATTTTCTTTAATAACGAAAGAAACTAAATCTATTAAATAAAACCATCCAACTCATAATAAACCCCTTTATTTAAAGACTTCTAAATATATTAAATTAATAATTAACTGAATAAGCCTGTTGAGCTTCTGCGTTGGGCCCAATGGGCTGGTCGACCCATGGTCTGGTGTACATCAATGCATACTTACCATTGAAGAGAAAAAAAGGTCCTCTCACCCATTTTTCATGGATAAGTAAGGACAAAACCGAAACTGAGAGTAGTATAAATCACATCATAAGATTTACTTTATTAAAAATATATAATCCACTCATTCGAATTAATTGTGGCGTGGTATTGCCTTTCTATTGAATTTGAATTTTGGTTTTCTCAACTAGGATAACTTTTTTAAAGAATGGTTCCTCGTGTTTATTGATCTAGGACCTATCCCCTAAGGGGAAAATGCCTCGACCATCACGTGAGTTGTGTGGTTCAGTGGTTGGCTCCCAACCTGGAGATAACATGACTTAAATTTCAATGGTTATTATCTTAACCTGTCTTGCTGGAATCCACAGAGCTTGTAGGGATCGGTGCTGATACTTTCAGTTATTCTGAACTGAAGACTGCCACTGAAGAGTTTAGTCCCAGAAATAGATTGGGAGAGGGAGGATTTGGGCCTGTATATAAGGTGAGCCTCTCTCTCTCTCTCTCTCTCTCTCTCTCTCTCTCTCAGCTGCGATGAATAAAATTTATGTGCTTATCATATCATTTAATGAAGTAATTATGTGTAACCAAACTTACATGAACATGTGCATGCAAGAAAACAACCATTCACATATCCATTCATAAAGTGCTCTATTTTCTTCATCGGTCATTGTGTAATTGGTTAAGGTAGGACTGAAACTCATACATACTTGTGAACTTGATCCCTAGACCTGCTTGACAAGAATGCTACTCACATTGTTGGCTATGAAATATTTATTTCTATTAACTTGTGGTATCTTATAGGGTGCACTTTCAGATGGGAGAGTAATCGCAGTAAAGAAACTCTCAGTAGCAACTCACCAAGGAAATAGTCAGTTTATGACAGAGATTGCTACCATATTAGCTGTTCAACATCGCAACCTTGTGAAGTTGTATGGATGCTGCATTGAGGGAGATAGGAGACTCTTGGTTTATGAGTACCTTGAAAACAAGAGTCTTGATCAAGCACTATTCGGTGTGAGTCCAGTCCTTTTCTTTTCCTAGTTTGAAACAACGTACTTTAATTTAACTACACTAGCCACCTGACATTCTAATACTCCCTTCTGAGAAGTAACTTGTTTGCTTTGGTGGTACCTGTAATCACAACCATATTGAATATTGGCAAAGAAGATTATTATCCTCCCTATTGTGCATCTTAAATGCGTTGAAAAGCTGAGTGAACAGAATTTGGTTTGCTTTCATTTTATCCATTCCTAACCCATAAGATTATTGGTACCAATCATCAATATTGATTTGCAAGGGAAAAATAGATGTGAGTAACTCATCTTATGTGATTTTAGATTCCCTTTTCACCTAAAAACTGAAGGGAAATGGATAACCCACCATTTGGTCAGATAGGTTGCATTTCTTCAAATCTATTCTTGACAGTGACGGAACTTAGAATGGGAGAAGAAAACTTTGGAAAATTGGATGGATCCCTTGGTCGATCCTTGCTCCATTTTATTATCTCTTTCAGCCTTCATCAAGGCAATTACAACCCAATACAATCTATGTATATGAAAAGTAAATATATTACAAGGCTATGATAATGGAAAGAGGATATGTTACAGTAAGATTGGTCAACCTAAATTATCCCACGTGATGGGTCAGTGTGCACATGGAGTGGGCCTAGTGGGCTTTGTGGGCCAGCTGGTGTTAACAGCTACTTCCATCCATGTCCTCCATGGGCTACCCATCTTCCTTGGTGGGTCATCAACCTATGTAGAATTTATTGAAAGAGGTACAGATTACGGGCAAGTGCAAGGTGCTTCCTTACATTGGGCATGTATGAGTAGGTAATGAATTCCCTTTGGCGTTTCCTTTATTCTTTTCCAATATCAAAAAATTATTAGACCATGTTTGTGTTGGCTAGTTTCCTATGGATTTAAAAGCAAATAGATGCAAATGGCATGGTTGAAAATTTTGGAGTTACATTTCTCTACACTTGCACTGCTAAATATGATGAGATGGACGTACATAGTTTATCCTCTATAATATAGTAGTATAGTTCAGATTAGTAATACTCCTTATGCTTTCATCTCAAAATCTCCCCTTATTTTGCAATCTAATAGTTCATGCCCATTCCTATCAATATAGGAAAGAGAAGTTTACATCTCAACTGGCCGGCGCGCTATAACATATGCTTGGGAACAGCAAGAGGTCTGGCTTATCTTCACGAGGAGTCTAGGCTCCGAATAGTACATAGAGATGTTAAAGCTAGCAATATTCTACTTGATGCTGATCTTGTCCCTAAGATTTCAGATTTTGGTCTGGCCAAGCTATATGATGATAAGAAGACACACATCAGCACCAGGGTTGCAGGAACAATGTAAGAATCATCAACCTTTTTTTTTTTTTTCATTTTACAAGAGAAGCAAACTCACTTTCCCATACACACTACACCATGTCTCTAGCCAGCTTAGCAACAGCTGGGGACATCATCAACCATCAGCCATTTTGATTTACCTCCTTTCTAAGGTTTTTTGAATACACAAATTTCAAAGCAGATAGAACATTATGGTGGAGGGAGGGTTTTATGTTTTGAGGTTTTAGGAATGTGTAGTAATCTGAAATCATATTCACCTGGATCATGATTTAAAATTGTGGCTGCGAGTATAATGGCATTATTTGGAAAACCTAGGAATTATTGAATGTCCTATAAAATAAAAGAAGCACAACAATTCAATATCCTCCTATATAGGCCCTGGCCAAATTCACTCTAATTGGAGATTGACCCACTTTTGGATTGATTAGTTTTATAAATATGATTAATCTAGAAGTGGGCGCCTACAATTAGAGTGAACTTTTCCCAGGGTCCATGGATGAATATTGTGGTCAAAGTCATTGGTGCGTTTGATCCAATATGGCGTGAATTTTTTCGACCCGAAATTCTTTTGTAAAAATATCAAAAAAATCTAGAATATTGAAGAATGTTAGAATTTTTTTCATTAGTACACACTATAAAATCAAAATATCGTAACCCTAAGTAGTTGTACAGCCAGGATTTTCTTATAGGGGCTAGGCAATTGGTTTTCCATTAACAATGGAAAAAAAACTATTATTTATTTTTATAAGATTTCAATTGAATTTATTGAGAAAATGAATTAATAACCTTTAATAGATGAATATATACGAAATTATTAAAAGTTGTATGAATATCAATAGCTATACCTAACTCATCCATAGGAGAGGATTCCCACTAAAAGGTCATTTTTGTAAGATGCCATATACTATTCCAAAAGCTTAAACTGATAGGTGGAAGGCCCAAACAGGTATATGAAGGCATGCCACGCCTATTACTTGGGCGATGTGGGATAGGAGACTTTTCCAGCACTCCCCCTCACGTGCAGGCCCAACAGATTTCATGGATGGGCCTGTGTCATGTGGACTACACGAGAACGACCGGAACGGTACCCGCTCTGATACCATGTAAGATACTATATACCAACCCAAAAGCTTATGCTCATAGGTGGAAGGCCCAAACAGGTTATGAAGACATGTCAAGCCCATTACTTGGGCAATGTGGGATGCAGGACTTTTCCAACAATTTTGACACTAATTTTATTATCACGATATTGTGTATCAAGCCCCATGTATCCAACTCCAACGTAAATTTTATTTGGATCTATAGTCAAACGACTGCCCTATTCACACTTCAAACAGCCTACCCGATGCACATTTGAGTCGATTGCCCCTCTCTGGCATTGCTTCAAGATAATTCAGTTTCTAGCCACCCATAGTCTTTCGAGGTCATGGATCTAATTAATGGTTTGGAATTTGGATTTAGAGAATTCATTGAGTGGCCCATAATATCAAATGATGGACTAAGAGAGCTGAAAATGCCAACCTCCATTGGTTTGTCGTTGAGTATCAAGCCCCATGTATCCAACTCCAACGTAAATTTTATTTGGATCTATAGTCAAACGACTGCCCTATTCACACATCAAACAGCCTACCCGATGCACATTTGAGTCGATTGCCATTCTCTGGCATTGCTTCAAGCTAATTGAGTTTCTAGCCACCCATTGTCTTTCGAGGTCATGGATCTAATTAATGGTTTGGAATTTGGATTTAGAGAATTCATTGAGTGGCCCATAATATCAAATGATGGACTAAGAGAGCTGAAAATGCTGACCTCCATTGGTTTGTCGTTGCAACACTTGATGAAAAGACACAAAATTTCACCCTTCAAGACTTAAACGATTTTGATGATCAATGACTAGACAATAGACACCTCGTGATTAAGCTCAAACAATAATGGCATGATCCAATATTCAGTGGTCGAAATTGTCCAAATGTTGTTCACCTTATTTAAAAGGGGGGCCACTGTAAAGATAGCTTGATGAGGATTATCAATTTAGAGAAAAAAAAATAAATGAAGAGCAGTCTTTTGATCTAAGGATTAGAAAAGTACATTCTACATGACACTTCCCTATAGGAGTTCCCTCTAACGTCCAATTGTCAAGGAGTGTTTGGTGATGTGTAAGTCGTATGAATAACAAACCCATTTACCCTTTGCATGGAGGTTTTGTAAATACTATGGGACCTTTTTCTTGAAACTGCACTAAGCGGTATGCCCCTGCCCCTGTCCCTAAGGCACATCATCCTGTATCACTGTCTTGTCTGAAATTGTTTAAAGTTTGTTCAAAATTAAATAGATTTACGTGTATATATTAAAATAAGTAGAAATTTAACAAATTTTGTAGAATGCAACCATAATTATAATCTATCTATTCGTGGTATAAGAAACAAGTACTCAATTAGAAAGCAAGTTATGAATTTCAAATATGTTATAACTTTTTAAGTTGAAGAGTGCACTTACAAGAAGATTAAATAACATTAACATTAACATAAAGTAATGGACATTTACCTAAATTGGAGGCTTGGATGTTTAAGAGGCAAAGTTCAATACCCTCAACATCATTTTTTGGAGCTCATTAAATGGAAAGAAGCCTTGAGATGACGATGTCTCCATTGTAGATTGAGATGATTGGGGTTGTCATAATAATATTTGTGGGGGGCATACATAGTAGTCAGATTGTAGCTGTACTTGGGCACCTCTCACAGCTGTGTTACTGGAACTATTGGCATTTATGGTGGCCAATCCAGGTAGTAGCCATACATGGCTTGTTTGTGGCCGACATCACCCCCATAAGTTCCTTTTCGTATTTCATAATTGCCACTACTAGTCTCTGCTTGAGGATTTGGCCTGTGAGAGACATGTCTTTCGTAGCCACGGCTTGAATCGATTTCAGTAACAGCAGGAAGCTGTTCCACTAGCTTCATTTTTTGTTTTTTGGTTGGTTGGGGCGGGGTGTGTTGGGGGGGTTCAAAATTCTGATTTTCTTTAAACGTCCATCCAATTCTGAAGTTTGAGTTGTGAGGCGTTCAATTCAATCAGTCATGTAAGATTGTTCAAATCGCATTAGAATATTTAAATCATACACCACATGACATGTTCATAAGCACAAGCATCAATTAACTTAAATTAAATAACTAATAATAATCCATAATTGTAATTGTCAACTAAAACGACCAACAATGGTCTTATTACAAATCCTCAAATAAAACTAAATCAAACTATTTAAGTAAATCTTTTGCGGAATTTATAATAGTCCAGAGCATTATCCGTGTTCCAGTTAGCATCATCCCTTAGAAAATCTTCATGACTCCACCTGTTGCAGCGTCACTTGCAACCCTTTGAGTCTAGGGCACATAAGGAAATGAGAGAGATTGATCTCAGTTTTGAAACATTTCTGACATCCATTAATGTCCGAACTATTTTGTCAAACATCCTGATCTTTATTGTTCCCATTTCCATGTTCATCAATCCTGCATTGCTTCCCATAAGAATAGATCAACCAGCATAGGGTGTATAGAATCAAACATATCTCTCCTCTCGCACACTCGTGCACATATCTATACATGTGGTGACTGAAAGTGATTACTCGCCATCTAAGCCCGAGCTTTCTGACACACTTGATTGCTCAGGTTCTGATTCTTTTACTTTCTTCTCAAGTCATTCTGCTTCCTGCAATTCCTTTTTAGGTGACGATGTTTCTTGCAGTAATAGCACTAGAATTTGCCTTTTCCTTGCACTTTGGAGGATTACGTTTTTCAGATCCTTTAGTGCAGATCTTTTCTTTGCTTGACTCAAATCAGTTGTCATGTATAAGCTTTCAAGCTTTTGCCCAAAGTCCTAGAGCAGTTTGTTGTTCATCTACTACATCAAGTAATACATCTTCCTGGAGGTTGTCATATGAAACTTGTCTTCCTCTGTTCCATATCTGTCCATTCATCAATGTCCTTTGTATGATTTCCTTCTTCCCAAACAAAGTTTTGACCAATCCTTACTGTCTCAAAAGGTCTTTACTCTTTGCTGCTATATCCTGAAGTTATTTTTTTCTTGTTGAGTAACTCAAACTGGCACCTAATGTTTGAATCTATCGATGTCATTGTGAATCTAGTTATTTTTTTAATCTTCCCTTTCTTAATCTCCTAATTGCCAACTCCTTCCTATCACTGCGTAGTCTCACACTAGTGTAGAGAAAAAAATAGGTTTAAAATTGACTTTAGATACCTCCAAAAATTGCAAACAAATCTGGACCTCTGATTTGGTCAAACTACCTATGACCATATTGACATTATGAGCTGGGTTTATTGATGACGTCAGTAGTTCTAGTGTTTCCTGCGTCTGGTTGATGGTGCTGAGGTACCTTCCTGGATTAGGTTGTCTTGACTAGGATCTAGCCTGCTCCTTACCTAGGTTCAAGACCTGTTGCAAAACCCAGGGGTGGCGGCGGCCATTGTTGCATTGCTGCAACATGCAGTTGCAATTACAGATGAAAAGTGGCTTGTGCCACCCATCCAAACCCTAGCCCAGCCTTGTTGTGTTGTGCCAGGCTGGCAGGGCCTTGGCCCAGCATGGCCTGCAATGACTGATCCAAGAATAGTCCAAGCATAACAGCCTAGCAGTGACCGAGTCCTTGCAAACTGCATGACCGAGTCCATGTCACGACCCTAAATCTGGGGCCCATGAATTTCATGTCACTGCTATTTTGTATCTCAAAGCACATTCATAAGTAAAGTCAAATATGCCAAATAAGAATTCAGGGCATCCATTTAATAAATCTGAATCTGTACAATTAAGGTCTGAATAAAAATAAAAACACTAAGAAAATCATCTAATATAAAAGAATCAATAAATTAATAAATCTTGAAATGTATAAAGAAAACTAATGCAGGAAATGACAACCTATATTATACACAATAATCAAAACGTTACGTATCTAGTTCTTCTATTTGTCACACTGTCTTTTGTCCTCAACATGCTCATACCAAAAACCAACATCACCCTGTTCATCAAAAGCTCATTCTCTAGGTCTGGTTTCCTGCTTCTCTTCTTAGTTTCTCTTCAATCTTCATTTAGCTCTGTATTCTCTAATTTAAAGAAATAGGTTTTTGTGGTTTCTAGTTGATAGGAAGGCTATAGGACAGAGAGGTCTTGTGAAAAGGAATAAACCAAAGGATGTCTCTAAGGCTTTAATAAATAAACTAGTGGCAACTATTAGAATCGAAATAGGATTCGTGTACAGGGTCTTTGGTACCTCGGGATGTGCACACAAGTCAAATTCCTATGGGATTTGTGTACATGGCCCTCTCTTTCCAATTCAGATTCTAATATTCCAGATATGGTTCCCAACACTCACATGTAAAGACTCAATCCTATTAGTTGATGACTATTTGATCCTACCAAGTTGAGGTGAAAACTAATCCTATTGGAGCATAAAGGTCCCACTAGGTTCCTACTTGGATTTAATAAATATGGGTTGAACCACTGGGCCTACCCAAAACTCCGTTAGCCATCACCTAATTAAAACACCTGTGGCGTTTCGATGGTTTCTTTATCCAAATCTACAAAATATGGGCTAGGGCCACAGGTCCCTATTCAAGGTGGTAGCCACTGAAATAAATCGTATTCCCTTCAGTGGTCCAAATGGCTCCCATGGGCTTACCGAAGAGAACCAGGATACCAATTAAAAAATATCAAGATCATTATTATCTTAATAATAATAATAATAATGGTAATATTCCACATCTAATATTCATATATTTGATATTTCAACAAAAATAGGGTATTTATATATAGTATTCACAAGAAGTATAATTCCCTCATTAATCCATGAAAATCATGGAAATTAAATTCATAAATATTCAAGAATATCCTAGCCCCTCAATCGGGGTATGGGGTATTACAACAAGCCTGGCCAAAACGAAGTTGCACAGAAAAGCCGGCTAAAGTTAGTACTCAAAGCATCAAAGTAGTACCCAATGGCGTATAGATGACAACGAAAAGATAGCCCCTTACCATAGGGGATCCATGGCTGTGGCTAGACTTAATCAGCTGAGTGGTGCCTGACTCAAAGAATCACAAAGGGACATTGTCTGGCTAGTCTTTTCTTGCATGAGCATGAATCCCATCAAAATAAAGGAACTCCTTCAATATCCAAGGATACTCCCAAAATATCAAAATCCATCCAAATCAATCCAATATAAAATCTATCAAACTCCAAATCCAATATCAAAAGCAGTACCTTCCAAATAGGCCATTGAATAGCCAACCTAACCCAAGACACGGGTAATCCACATCCTCCATCATAGACAAGTCCATCCTCTAGGTAAACCCTAGGTCCTTGTCATCATTTAATTAACAATTAAGGGAATCAAATACATGGACAATCCACAGTATATGAGGTCAACAATAAACAAGTCAATGTAGATCATATTATCAATACTGATCAAGGAACGAGTAGAAGTAGCCAACCTAGCTCAATGTTGCCTTTCATGTATTATTATTGATGGGCTATTCAACACAGTAGCCAAACGAGGGTTTCGGATGTCATACAATTGAATCTTGTTTCCCTGATGGTCAAAGACATCCAAAGGCCCCACATTCACCACCTCCTTGACCTAGCTTCGCCACCCACAACCTACATTGTACAACCGATGAGTGAAAATGCTAAGCTCCAACATCCGCACATCATAAATCCTCTAATTATAGGCCATTAGGTAGGTTAAACCAGGTCCAAGGGTCAAAAGAAACAAATTCTGCACTTTGGAAAACCCATGCTTATGGTTAGCCAAAGCCCTATCACAGCTAATTGTGAGTATCAGCAGTGCTTTACGGTTAGCCGTGGGTAGTCTCCGATTAGTCGTGAGTTAACTGTAGAACAAAACCTTGAAAATACACAATTCTATAAAAGCGGTCTTAGTTCATTCACGGTTTCTTTTCTAGGAACCTACAGCAAGGGCCGGCTCGAGACAATTTGAACCCTAAAGTGACAATCCTAAATGGGGCCTATTATAAATATTTTATTTAAAATATATTTTTCTTGCTTTCTATGATTTAAAATTACTAATTAAGTTTTTATATTCAAGTTTTGCTAACGTATCTTTTTCAATTGATAGTATGGCTAATCAACTCGGTCTTTGTTGTGACATTATTGATCTTAGAAAGGATTTTATCAATTTTAATTGTGAAAAACTTTTTTCTACAGAAGAAGTTATAGGTATTGTCGATGATATTCTATAAGCAATACATGGATTTGGAAAATAATCCAGTCTTTTTATATAATTAAGTACGTCAATTGGAGTAAATCCAAACCATCAATATCGGACAATTTCCTTTCAAACTATCATTGTCTAGTGATTTTAAAATTAAATAAAAAAATATTTTCACATATTTTAAAATTTTTAAAAGAAAACATACAGTAATCTGTAATGATCATGTTTACCTTCTATTTCTACAACACCAAAACAAAACAAGAAAAAAAAAAAAACTTTTTTTCAATACCTATAATAGCTGATGTAGAGGAGAAATGAATTGAGTGAAAAACCAAAGAAAATACAGAAAGATCATAAGATTGACAAACAATACCATAGATATGTATGAATCAAATAAAACCGATAACTATAAATCTTTAAAAAAAGTCTAAAGTTTAAAAAAAAAAAAAACTATTTGAGTACCTTAGAAGAAGGTTCCTTCTACGAACCCAACAACTCCAACGCTCTCTTTCCACTCTCTAATTGTTATTACACCACCTCAATACTAACTTAAACAAAACTACCCCAAAACAAAGATCAAAGCATTTCCTCCAACCAAACGGAAACGGCATGAAATCTAGAAAAAAGTACCTCTAGAAGATGAGCTCTTGGACAATTTTTCAATCAATTTCAATCCACAGCCAAAACATGCAACATCTCCAAACCTGAATCTATGGGGAATGGCGAGGAACCAGACATTTTCAGAATTCTCTCAGACTATGATGCCTAGATACGGCAAAGACACGCCATGGACACGGCAAGGAAACGGATTTTACTCGTAAAAAATGAAGTATCAGATACGATACGACACGATATGTTGCCCATTTTGAAGTATCCGTGCATCATAGCTCTCAGAAGCTTGAATCAAATATGTTGACAAAAAGCTTCAAGTATTGGTACGCCTTTTTTAAAGTCGAGAGAGAAAAAAAAAAAAAAAAAAAGAGAAAGAAGAGAGAAAGGGCCCGTGCAAAGTCGATACGGCAATGGGTGATCCGGGGAATTGGTTGCTGGAAGGATGAAATGAAGATTTTGATCGTATGAAGATCTTGATCGTATTTTCTCAAGAAAGAGTTATTATGGGGCCTAATATTTTGGGGAGAGAAAAAAGAGGATGGAAGATGGAAAGTTGCTTCCCAAAAACTAAAGCTATTGTGTAGATCTCGATCTAAACCAATTGAATTGTCCTTCCATTCCATCAGATGTCAAAGATAAATCATTTACCACATTCCACACCATTCAACCATATCAAAACACCTAGATCAAAGGCCATTCATCATAAAAAGTGTTCCAAACACATGCATAGGGTTTCAATTCATCCAAGAGCTTTGACATCTGTGGAATTATACATCAATCGTCAAATCTAATTCAATTCAATGTAAGAATCATTGAAAATAGACATGCATGCAATGTAATTTATATATTGTAACTTGCCTTGGTCTCTAAATTGGGGAAATCCTCTCAAAAGCCAAGATCTCTAACTCAAAACCCCAAAATCACTCTAAGTGCTCCAATCCTCAAAATCTAGAGATGCTACACCCAAATCCAAGGGAGAAGAAGGGGTTAGGGCTGAATTCTACCATAGATTCATCAAGAAAGCTAGATAGAGAATTAGGGTTAAAACTCACCTTAATTGAAAGAGAAAGAGAGAGATCCAAGGAGAGATGAGGAGAAGGATGGTTAGGATCTTGTCTTTGATGTAGATCTTCAATGGATTCTTCAAAGAGATGGCTTGATCTTTGCCCTAGAAGCTTGTGCAGATCAGTGAAGGAGAGAGAGAGAGAGAGAGATGAAAGAATTTCGAAATGAGTCTACAAATGTGGTGTGGGAGTTTGTTTTCTTGCTAAAAAAGGAAAGTCCAATGACTAAAATACCTCTAATATTAAAAAGGCTCAAAGAAGCAAATCAAGGGCATCTTTGGAAACTCAATGGAATTCTTCATTTTCTCCAAAGGATCCTACAACTAACACAACTACAACAAAGGGCCTTAACGTCCCAAACTCTCTAAAATTACAAATTCCCCCTTACAGTCTCTCCAAAGCCTCAAGTAACTCCCTAAAACTACCCAACTAGGTCCAAAACTCCTAGAAACACCTAAAATTAGTAACCTAACCCACTAAACACCCTCTAAAGCACACAAAACACAATTAAATAATATAATTATAGCTAATACAGGATGGGACCTCTCTCTCTCTCTCTCTGCGACAATGATTTGGCCCTCTCGGTCTATAGTGGTCAGAATGGCCAGGAAGGGTTTCGATCTAACCCTTTTTTCTTTCTTCCACAGGCCCTTCAATCATGTTACTCAAAGATATTTGGCGAATTTTTCAATTGCAAAACCGGAGAAATCTAAACCCGACACTAGTTGTTGTGGGATAACGTAAAAAGCTGCAATTGACAAAATTAGGATACAATACGCAAGCAATCACGTACAAACACAACAACATTTTACGTTGTTCGGCAAGCGTGCCTACATCTATGGAAAGAGCTCTCCTTTATCCATTTTTTCTTTTTTCTTGAGAGCTAGGGTTACAAGATACATCGGCATATATAACTTAGCACAAGGACCAAAATCCCCTTGGTCCCTAATTCGTCCTAGCTAAACACAATTGATCGATCCATTTAATATGGATGATCGTAGCCCCAAGTGCAAGGCCGCGATTGTAGTACTAACCGGTGAAACCGGGTCAATCCACGGAGGGTTATTTATCGCAAAACCTGTCCTATGGAAAAACTAGTTCTAGCCTAAAAAATTCTATACAAATCAATTGTCCTACTTAGATTAACAATTTATTACAACTCTGAAAAATTAATTACAACCAAAGAAAATAAAATCCTAATCTAGAAATCTAGTCTAACTATTGCATCCACCAAAAGATTTGTCAGTCCAACCAATTGCAAGGCGACTGTGGTGGCTTTTGCACTATTGTTTTTTGAAAGGCCGCAAGATGCATCTCTCTTGTTCCTTTTTTTTGACACACATGTGACTGTGCAATGCCTAAGTCCCTTAAGCTTTGTAATTAACCCATGTAACGAGCATTAGGCCATTGACTCCCAAAACAGATGTCTTTAGGGCACTAGGTATATAAATACCCCTACGGACTTACTGGCTCGGGTTAAAAAGGCTACGAACCCAAACTAGTCACACAACTTTTTATTCTTTTCAAGACTTATAACCAAATAGTTTTTTTTTTTTATTTTTTTATTTTTTTATTTTTTATTTTTATAAACGGTCCCCAACAATAGGCAGCCCTTTTTAATTCGCCCGAATTAATGCACTGGTTTTGGTCGGCCTAACCTTACCAATGAACTAGGAGAACTCATATGGCCAAATTTCAGTAAGTCGTCTCTTTTACTCTCTTGAAAGAACTCTGAAAATGACACTTAAATCATTTTATCTTACTTTGGAATTGATGTACACGTTCCTGTGAAAAACAAAGTTCGGTATTCTTTTTATCTTTCAGAAAATAGTGAACCTTCATTTTACTTTCTTCCAAAAATTCTGAAATTCCGAACTTTAAAATAGGTACCATTCGATGGATCAATGAGGGTCACTGCCCCATATGGAAATACTTCTTGAACAATGTAGGGACCTGTCCAATGAGATCTTAACTTTCCAGGGAAAAAATGAAGTCGAGAATTGTACAGGAGGACTTTTTGAGACGGATGGAATGACTTCCTTAATATCCTTTTATCATGAAAGGCCTTAGTCTTGTCTTTGTAAATTCTTGAGTTCATATAAGCCTCATTCTCAATTCTTCTAATTCATTTAGATCAAGGGCTTTTTTTTCTCCCCAACCTTTTCTAAGTCAAAGTTCAGCTGTTTTATGGCTTAATAAGCTTTATGTTCCTGCTCCACCGGAAGGTGGGAAGCTTTCCCCTATATATGCCTGTATGGAGACATCCCAATTGGGGTTTTATATGCAATACGATATGGCCACAAAGAATCATTTAACCACATTGACCAATCCTTACGATTTGGTTTTACTGTGGTCTCCAAAATTCTTTTGATTTCCCTATTTGAGACCTTTACCTGCCCACTTGTTTGAGGGTGATAAGGGGTAGCTACTTTATGTGTAACACCGTAATTTTGAAACAAATTCTCAATGATGCGGTTACAAAAGTGAGTGCCCCCATCACTAATGATGGCACGCGGAGTTCCAAAACGGGTAAAGATATTGTCCAAGATAAACTTTTTGACCGTTTTAGCATCATTTTTCCTACATGGGACTGCTTCAATCCATTTGGACACATAAATCGACTGCAACGAGGATATAATGAAAACCAAAGCTCGGGGGAAAAGGTCCCATAAAGTCTATACCCCAAACATCAAATAACTCGATGACCAAAATTGGGTTTAAAGGATCATATTCCTTTTGGAAATTGAACCCAATTTTTGCCACCACTCACATGCCTTACAGAAATCATGTGCATCTTTAAATAATATGGGCCAGTAAAATCCAGATTGCAGAATTTTGTGAGCGGTCTTTTTAGTAGAAAAATGGCCAACACAAGCATGAGAGTGGCAAAATGATATTACACTGTTCATTTTATGGTCAAGAATGCATCTCCTAATGATTTGGTCTGGGCAATATTTAAAAAGGTATGGTTCATCCCAGAAAAACTGTTTCACCTCAATGAAAAACTTGTTTTTATCTTGCTGCGTCCATTCTTTTGGAATTTCACCCGAAGCTATATAATTAGCAATGTCAGCATACGATGGAGAATGAGAAAATGTGGCAAACAATTGCTCATCAGGGAAAGTGTCCCGGATTGGCAAGGGTTCTAAAGTTTTGGAAAGGACAAGCCTAGAAAGATGATCAGCCACCACGTTTTCTACTCCTTTCTTATCCTTGATTTCAATATTGAACTCTTGGAGTAGAAGGATCCATCTGATCATTTTGGGCTTGGCATCTTTGTTAGAAAGAAGGTACTTCAGTGCAGAATGGTTAGTAAATATCACAATTTTGGATCCAATTAAGTAGGAACGGAATTTATCTAGTGCATAGACCACATCCAATAATTCTTTCTCTGTTGTAGAATAATTGATTTGTGCACTGTTTAAAGTCCTGCTAGCATAGTAAATCACATATGGCTTTTTGTCCCTACGTTGCCCAAGAACTGCCCTGATCGCATAATCGCTAGCATTGCACATGATTTCAAAGGGCAGACTCCAATCTGGAGGTTGCAAATTGGAGTAGTTGTCAACATGTCCTTAAGCTTCGTAAAAGAAGGTTCACATGCCTCCGTCCACTCAAATTTTGCTTCCTTTAGCAGAAGGTTGCATAATGGTCTAGAAATTACACTGAAATCTTTTATGAACCTTCTGTAGAATCTGGCATACCCTAAGAAAGATCTTATATCTTGTATGGTTTTTTGGGCGGGCAAATTGGAAATTAAGTCTATTTTGGCTTTGTCCACTTCCGATCCTCTAGATGATACAATATGGCCAAGGACAATCCCTTGTCGTACCATAAAATGGCATTTTTCCCAATTTAGTACCAAGTTCTTTTCTTCACATCTAGAGAGGACCTTAGTCAAGTTGCTCAAACAATCTTAGAAAGAATTTCCAAAAACGGAGAAATCATCCATGAAGACTTCGAGAAAATGTTCCACCATATCACTAAAAATACTTAGCATGCACCTTTGAAACGTTGCAGGAGCATTACATAGCCCAAAGGGCATCTGTCGGTAAGCAAAGGAGCCAAAGGGGCATGTGAAAGTTGTTTTCTCTTGGTCTTCCGGGGTGATCTCTATCTGATTGTATCCAGAATATCCATCTAAGAAATAATAATACTCGTAGCCAGCTACCCGTTCTAAAATTTGGTCCAAGAAGGGTAGGGGGAAATGATCCTTTCGTATGATAGCATTTAACTTTCTGTAGTCGATACAAACTCGCCAACCTGTGGGTACACGGGTTGGGATGAGCTCATCATTAGCATTACGGACTACAATAACGCCGGTTTTTTTAGGTACAACTTGGGTAGGGCTGACCCATTGGCTATCCGAAATTGGATAAATGATACCCACATCTAGAAGTTTCAAAACTTCAGCCCTAACCACTTCCTGCATGGTGGGGTTTAATCGGTGTTGCATCTGACGAGAGGGTTTTGCATTATCCTCCAAATAGATATGATGTGCACACACGAGGGGATTAATTCCCTTAATGTCAACCACGGTCCAAGCAATTGCACCTTTGTGCAGTTTGAGCACTTCTAAGAGTTGGACTTCTTGGTCCTTGTTAAGGTGTGCAGAAATGACTACAGGAAATGTTTCATTTTCTCCAAGGTATGCAAATTTCAGGCGAGAGGGCAAGGGTTTCAACTAAGGTTTGAGCGGCCTCATTTGAGATGGAAGAGACAGAGTACTAGTTGGTAATAGCTCTTCAAAAGAGCGTTTGCCTACAGCGTTGACCATTTCAACAATGTTATCATGTGTTTCTTCACAATGGGTTAGGTCCTTAATTGACTCAATGGAATCGGAGATCGATATTTTAAAAGTTTCTGCCGTAAAAACACCAATCAAATCTACTTCTTCAAGGTCAATGTTATCATCACGTGGTTGTTTGCAAAGGTTAAAAACATTTAGCTCTAATCTCATGTTACCAAAAGATCGCGTCATTTTTCCATTCCGGCAATTGATCAATGCATTGGATGTGGCTAAGAATGGTCTCCCAAAAATTATTGGAATCTGAGCATGAGGATCTGCCACAGAATGAGTGTCTAGCTCAATGAAGTCTACTAGAAAGTAGAACTTGTCAACTTGCACAAGCACATCCTCTACTATCCCTCTCGGTCTTTTGACTGATCGATCTGCAAACTGTAGAGTAACCTAGGTGGGTTTGAGTTCGCCCAACCCCAATTTTACATAGACCGAGTAAGATAGTAAGTTGACACTCGCCCCAAGATCAAGTAGCGCTTGTTCAATTTGATAATTTCCAATAATGCACGAAATTGTGGGGCATCCTGGATCTTTGAATTTAGGGGAGCATCGTGCTTTAGAATTGCACTAGCTTGCTCAGTGAGGAACACTTTCTTTTGTCACGACCCAAATTCCGGGGCCCTATCGGATATCCGGATCGTGATAACTTGGCAACATTTACTATACATTTATCAAATAGTTCTAGCAAGAAGGTAGGCATTTAAATCAAACCATAATTCCAATTAAATTATGAAAAGTCAGTAACACCAATAATCTATGCATAATAAAAATCCTTATGCTTTGACTAAATCCATAATGTACTTAAGATATTAAATAAATTCCCTAAAACAAGAGCTAATATCTCTGACAATTATTTAAATGTTTCTCGTTCTCTCCTTTTAGCCACGCCTGCCAAAATCTACGTGCTGAATGTCGTCCTGTTCTGGCCCATCCGCAATAAGATTACCTAAAGGGGATAACACAACATCAGTATTTACTGGTGAATGAATATTCCTAATTACACAAGTCACAGATAACATAACATCACATAAACAACAAATCTGAATCAATAATCAAATATCATTAAAAGTACATTCACATACAAATCCGTGCCAATGCACATTACCACGCCTCAAAGGGCCATCGTATAATGTATACCGGTCACCATACCCCTATCTCATCAGATACGTCCACTAAGGACCAGCCATCATAATGGCCACTCACGTCCACTAAGGACCAGCCGCCAAAACGGCCCGGACACTAAGTCCAACATCCCACTGCA
This sequence comes from Cinnamomum chago, assembly GCA_038049695.1. Lineage (NCBI taxonomy): Eukaryota > Viridiplantae > Streptophyta > Magnoliopsida > Laurales > Lauraceae > Cinnamomum > Cinnamomum chago. Next base: position 35,312,874 of record CP142457.1, read on the forward strand.
CAACATCTCATAATCATAACAACCATGATATGAACAATAAATAATATAATTGAACACATGTACAACGTGGGCCCCAATACTAACACCATCCAGATGCATCTTTGCCCCCTCATAATCGATAGTTAATGGTGTAGAGGTGGCCCCACTCTTTATCACAAATTGACTATTACACAGCAACACATCAAATTTCAATTCAACAATACACATAATTATAATCCACATAATGCCTTGATTAATCGAATTAGGATGATTAGATTTCAATCACAATTAAAAATCTAGGACTATTCCCTTTTTATAGATTCCTCCCAGGCAACAATTACACACAGGATCTTAGAAATACAAGTATTTCACACCTGAACTTCTTGATGTAAAATCTAGTGGGCCCCACATAGCCAATTCAAGATCAGACCTCAAGCTCATGGTCGCCCAAGGGTGAACTTTCAAACTAATAGACTGGATCCACCATCAGATATCTTTACTGGGCCCCGCAGTCTCAAGAATTCATAAATAAGCCTCATGGTTAACAAAATTGAAGTTCCTGGATAACTGGGCAGATGGAGACCAGGCCACATGGGACCACCACCATTCAGGTCGTCCCTGGCCCCCCCTTCAATATGTGGGGTCCTAATCAATGATTAAATCAGATAGTGGGTCCCAGTGTGGATGTCGACCTAACTACCCTGTTTTCCCAATATAACACCTCTGTTGCAACCAATCAAATAGATGGGGTCCACTCTCCATGGGACCACCACCACAGGAGTCGCCCATGGGTCCCCTGTAAGATATGTGGATCAGGACCACTGATGGGTCCCACAAGGCATAATCGACAGTCTGCCCTTTTTCTGCCTGGAATTCATTGAGTCTGTTGGACAGTGGGACCCACTGGTCCAAACTCAAGATGTCCTAGTCTTTTATGGTTGATCATGCCTCCTCTACAAGATATGGGGTCCTGATCAGACCAATTAGTGGGCCCCAGTACCCATGTCGACCTTCTTCCCTGTTTCCATCTAATTCATGCTAGAACCTTGGAAATTAAATGGATGGTGGCCCAAACAAAATCCATTCCTTGTAAGACCAACACCTTCATGGTCGACCAGTAGTGCCCTACCAGATCTCTGGACCTGATCTGAGATCAGGTGGGCCATGGGGTCCCACAACACTTCCATATCAATTACAGCATTGCCGTCCTGTCTCTGTTTTCAACGGAATTCAAACCTATTCCCTGAATCTGTATCCCCTTTCTACATGTATGAATTCCATCTCCATTAACATGTGATCCCATAACCAAAACAGATATTTTTAATACAGAATTTACACAACATATGATTCCTCAACAAATCTTCTTAACAGAGAATCTAATTCACATCACATTATCAACCATCTAAATTAATCAACTACTTAATTAGGAAGATCCACTCACCTTTGATAAATGATAGTCGCCTTTGCAATATGTGGACGTGAATAGGACATCAATTGGCCTTCCTCTCCTTCCCCTAAATTGCAACCCACAAGACTTTTCTCTCAGAATTTCTCCAAAGAAGATGAATAGGATACCATTGTAGTGGACGTTGGTTAACTATATATATATATATATATATATAAAGGGAGGATGGAATTCTAGTCATCCCAAACTTCCTATTTAGAGTTGTTATACAACTCCACTCCTTTCCAAACCCAATCACGTGGAATACTACCAATTTAATAATAAGCAACACTTTTAATTCCATAATAAGTAACACTTTCAATTTCATAGTAAGAAATCAACTAAGATACTACCTGGCCCAGACTGATCCAGGGGCCCAATAACTCAAGATATTACATCTTTTGTACATGTATCTTATGCTTCAACGTACACAATTCTTTAAGAAACTTTGCGTAAGATGGGACTTGTTTGATTGCTTCTAACAACGGGATGTTAATTTTGATCTCTTTAAGTACTTCCAAGATTTCCTGGTTCTGTATAGATGGCTTGGCAGGAGCTAATAGGTTGGGAAAATGTGGTAAGCGCTTGAATCCCGGAGGAACTGGGCTTTTCTCCTTGATAGGAGGGACTTCATTTTCTTTCCCTTCCTGATCTGAGGATGCAGGTTGTTTATTTTTTTTTATTTTTCCAGATCAGGCTTCTCAATCTCTTTACTACTACGTAGAGTAGTAACAACTTGAACCTGCTCCTTTGAATTTGGCGGACCACCTTGTTGAACCTCATATTGCCCTTTTGGATTGGGGCTGTGGTTGGGCTGGGAAAGCCACCTTATTTTGTGCTTCAATCAATTTGTAGAGGTTCTGCATGGTGTTTTATCACGACCCGGAATCCGGGGCCCTTCGAATTCCGTGCCGAGACTCGGAAGCATCACACACATAGGTTAAATCAAAGATCACATAAAGATTTAGGCATTTACCAGTTTAAACCAACTTGTATTAAAAATCCAAATCTAATAAACAAATATAACATTGTCCAAAAATAATTACAATGCCTATAAAATAAAATAATCTGAACAATCTATTAAATCTAAATCTTCTTCATCTATGTGGCTTCGACGCTCAAGTACGCATCCCAAAATCTATCTCCCGGTCATTGTGGTTTTCCTAAGTCGCTAAATTCTGGTTACCTGGATTAGGGCAAATCCACAAAATATCAGTAGAACTGAGTGAATAGATATTTTAATCTATTTGTGCGTTTAAACATATACTTAGATAAGATTACACAACAAATTAAAGTGACATCCCAAAGTCTCATTCAAGCCAGGGTTGAAATCGGGTCAAACGAACGACAACCTCCTAGCCACCTGATAGCACCAGCCCAAATACAACCGACCACCAAGGTCCAATATAAAACCAACCACCAGGTCCAAAATAAATCCGACCACCAAGGTCCAAAACCATCAACTACTAAGGTCCAAAATAAATCCGATCACAAAGGTCCAAAACCATCGACCACTAAGGTCCAGAATAAATCCGAACACAAAGGTCCAAAACCATCAACCACTAAGGTCCAGAATAAATCCGACCACAAAGGTCCAAAACCATCGACCACTAAGGTCTAGAATAAATCCGACCACAAAGGTCCAGAACCAATAAACTGGTACCACCAAAATCGACCTTTCCCAACAGGGTCCAACATCAACAATCCTCACAAAATCGGCCATACATGCTCGTGGTCTAGGGGTGTCCAAAAACTTCCTCCAAACAAACAAAGTCACCATACCTCAGTTTCCCAATCAAAGAGCAAATATGTCTCATCAAAATTATGATATTTAGCATGTCGTCAATATTAGTAATGGGCAAATTCCATAATCAACCCCTTCTCAAATTATGCGGATTTAATCTGCCCCAGTCCGAATTAAAATTGGTGTACGAGATGAGAGAGGTCAATTGCATGACTCACCCTTTTCAGTTGAGGGAAATATTCAATTACCAACTTAACCGCAACATATACATCTTTCAAGTCACCATATATTCACATGACAGTGCCCAACATACATATTTGACCAATCAAGAACTAAAGGAAACCATTTAAAACGATTTGCAAATAATAACAATGATTAACAAGCCTTTGTTTGCTATTTCATAAAACTTAAGGATCCCATTACAATTTAAATAAGACAGTAGGGTCTAATGGTAATTTCAGAAGAGTTACTAAGGTAAAACAAATGTCCAACAGATTCCCAACATGATCTAACGCATCTCATATTGAAGGCAACTTGATAGTGGGTCCCACTCTATTGTATACACATGGGATTTGATCCTAAGTGGGTCTGGGTAAAAATACTAAACCAGCAGGCGTTGTTTGCAATCCTTGCAAGTTAAATCCAGGTCGAAAACATCTAAACGGAACTCAGCTTTTTGGAGAAAAAGGGGTTTACGTCTGAAACACTTGGGCTGGCTGGATAATGGACCCCATTGGTCCAAACCTAAGATGGACCTAATCACCATAGTCGCCCAGCAGTCCCTTAACATGTGACTGGACCTGATCTCTGATCAGGTGGGCCAGGGGGTCCCAATTGGGCTTGTCTACATTCAGCCAAAATCTGTAACTTACTGGCTCCCTTCCATCAAAGCAACTGGATGAGGGCCCAGATGGGACCCACTCCACATGGGTCCATCGGCCTAGAGGTCGCCCTGGGTCCCCTGTCGGATCCTTGGACCAGATTAATGAACAAGTGGGCCATGGGGTCCCACAACCTCCAAACGTCAACACTGCTTGGGGTGTTCTGGATTCTGAAAACTTGAATTCAGAACTGTTTTCAGCCACTGTTGAGGGATTATTTGGTTGAAAGAGATCCTTTAACAATTCTATAATTCATGTACAGGGCCTATATAATCCTTTGATATAAACAAAATAGAATTTCCACTCAAACTATGGTTCCAGAGGGTGTCGATAGGTATTGTGGCATCACAACTGTGAGAAAAACCCAGTTTTGAAAATCATTCATGCATAAAATCTGAAACTAGATCAACCATTACTATCAAATTATGAATTGAATACCAGAATATCATCCCAACATCACCTCCATTAAAAGTAGATGCAGAATCCTGCTCACCGATCAATTAGCTATCCACGTGAACACAATATGCATAAGAAGAATTCTACTCACGATAAAATAGAGTAATCAAAATTACAAAAGAGCAAACCCATAAATTCAGAACCATACAATTAGATCAAAATCTCTACTCACTTGATATGGCTGACTATAACTGGTTCTTCCTCCTAATTTCTTCAACGCTAATACCAAACTAGGCTTTGGGTTATCTGTATATATAGAAGCTAAGTTAGAATCCTTCCCAATGTCCTCTTTCTAATTTTATTATTTCCTTCTCACATGCCAATCCTATTCCTAACATTACTAGGAGTCTATGGTATAACCAACACAAGTCCAACTCAAATTCCTCCATCAAACTATGGGTCCCAATAATTTTAAGTAAAATCAAGAAAATTAAATATTAAATATCAGAAAATAATCTAGCCCTTATACTAGGCCCGAGTATTACATGTTCTGTATATTCTCAAAGTTCCGATTATGTTTCTTGTTGATGGACTCTTGATTCACCATAAACTTAGCCACAAGTTCATCCCAAGGTGTCGTTTGAGTTGTAGGGGGCACCATTTATTGTGTGTTTTGAGCATATGTACAAGGAGTACCCCTATATTGATTTGACATTTGATTGAAATTAGGCTAAGTAGCATTTGGGCCATTCCTCCAATTAGGGTTGTACGTGTTACCCAAAGATTTGTTAAACTGCCGGTTGTATGTGTTGGTGGCATTTGCTTGCTCGTGAAACACTTCTTGGAAAGCAAGGAGAGTTGGACACTCCAAAGAAATGTGTTTCTCACTAGTGCAGATGCCACAAACTATAGTAGGTTACTTATTCTTCACAAATTTCAAGGACTCAACTTCTCTTGTAAGATAGGCATTATTTGCTTGAAGATCATCATTTTCTTTTAATACATATAACCCCCCCTCCTTTGGCCTGATTCGATTGCTTTACGGGGTCTATACCTTCAGATGTGTCCCAATTTTGTGCACTATCTACCAAAAACTTAAGGTAGGTCCATGCTTGATTTGGGTTCTTCGCCATGAACTCCCCATTGCATATCGTCTCCACAAATTGACGTGTTTCTGGACTAAGTCCATCATAGAAGTAACCAATTGTATTGTGCAATTCAAATCTGTGGTGGGGACATGCAAGGAGTGGTTCATTAAAGCGTTCCCAACACCTATAATAAGACTCCTTGTCTTTTTGTTTAAAATTCATAATATTTCTCCCTAAGGTATTGGTCTTATGTAATGGGAAAATTTTCTTCAAAAATTCTCGGACCATGTCGGACCATAAAGCAATCAAATTGGGCTGTAAGGATTGAAGCCATGCCTTGGCCTTATCTTTGAGGGAAAATGGAAATAAACGAAATTTGATAAAGTCTTCCCTCACATTATTGAAGTGTAGTGTTGCACACACTTCTTCAAACTCTTTTATGTGCAAATATGCACTTTACAATTCAAGTCCATGAAATTTGGGGAGAAGTTGGATTACTCCCGGTTTGATATCAAATTGACCCACACCTATAGGTATAACCATGCACGACGGTGTGACTTGTCGTGTAGAGTGAAGGTAATCACATAGACACCTAAGAGGTTGATTCACGTCCCCATTGTTATTGGCTCCATTCCCATTATCGTTCTCATTCCTAATTTCATCATTATCACTATGCTCATCAGCCATATTGGAAATCCTAAGAGAAATAGGAGATCTAGATTCGTAGAATTTAATCAAGTTCTTGACAGGTGATTCCTTCCTTTCTAGCCGATTTGAGGTGTCCCTCTGCCAAGAAGATGGGGGTCTTTCCTTCTTTTATGGAATTTTGAATTTTTTTTAATTAAAAAAAGACTACAAAGAAAAACTATCTAAGGTCCGTTTTTAGATTTAAAAGAAGATTCCCAACTTCTTGCAAAGTCTTAATCTTAGAGAGTTTGATACCTCTAAGGAAAGTTCTCAAACTCAAGTCTATGAAACTGACCCGACCAGGTAAGCCCCCAGATCAGTGGTGGGGTCGCAATGCATTGCAAGGGTCCCACTTAAAAACCACCTTCTAGAATATGAGACTTGTCTCTCTTATCTAATGGGACAAGACTTGCCTAGACATCGAAGCAATCAAGAAAGGCAGTTTGTTCGGCTTTCGAAAGAAATGACTAATCTTCTTAGAAAAAATTCCAGCAAGTTTTTAAGAGTCCTTTTAAATTTAAAAACGACTAAAACAATTGAGTTTCCAATGAAAGTTCTGAAATTTTCAGATTTTGGCAAGTTTGGTGGCCAAAAAGCCGAATTTGCGCGATCTACAACTTGCCTTTGTGAGGGAAAGTTCCAGAATTTTTTTGGAAAGTTTAAAAACCTAAAAATATGAAAAATAACTGATTTCAATGCACCTTAATTAATCCTAACCAGCAACTAAAAAAATCAACCTAAACTAGTCCAAATTAGAACAAGTAAACTAGGAAATTTTCCGAAATTGATGTGATTTTTAAGAAATCAGAAAAATTAATTTTTCAGATCTGAAATAGTTCCAATGTTATAAAAAATCAGATATTAAAGATCCACTTTTTAATGCAATAGGAGTGGTCCAAACATTCCGTGCATGCTACCCTTAGATCTAGAATGATTGCGGAATAGTAAAGGCACACTCACAAAGCAATTAAAAAGATAGGTTGGAAAAAATTACCTCAAGCGAAGAAAAACTCCCCAGCACCGGCGCCAAAAACTTGATCGTAGCCCCAAGTGCAAGGCCGCGTTTGTAGTAATAATCGGTGAAACCGGGTCGATCCACGGAGGGTTATTTATCGCAAAACTTGTCCTATTGAAAAACTAGTTCTGGCCTAAAAAATTCTATACAAATCAATTGTCCTACTTAGATTAACAATTAATTACAACTCTGAAAAAAATTAATTACAACCAAAGAAAATAAAATCCTAATCTAGAAATCTAATCTAACTATTGCATCCACCAAAAGATTTGTCAGTCCAACCAATTGCAATAATTGTTAAGATGCATAAAATAAAAATAAAATAAAATAAAATCAGAGAATAAAAAAATGGATTTTAATTCTAAAACTTTGCAATAGTTACTTTGCTTGATGCCATCAAGAAAAATCAAAACCACCACACCAAGTGCATCCAACCTTACCCTAGACACATGAAACACTAAACGGAGGAGAGGGACTCGCGGTCTTGAACGGCGATCCAACCGGCTCTCGTTTCGCGATCTGAACTACAAGCAAGAAAGGATGATGAATGGCTGGTCCAATGGTGGAGCGATGGTGGCAACAACAGTGGCGCGACAGCGTAGAAATCCAAGCGATGGTGTGCCTTAGGGAAGGCCTTGGATGAAATATTGATGGAAGGATGAGTGATGGAGAAAGATTAATGGAAAAGGGGGAGATTAATGTTGCTGGTCGTCCAAGGGAGTGGGGGAATGGTGTATGGAAGTCCATGCTCTTTTTTGGGTCTTTTTATATTTTTTTGATAACTTGGCTTGTAAGGTTTTGATTTGGGTAAGGATTAGTAGTGTGGGGTCCAAGGTGGATTAGGATTAGGAGGGTTTCAAGCTATGATACCCGGATACTGCAAATTACATGTGGTATCCGTACCGATACGGATACCGGTACGGGATATGGCAAGATACGGCTTGGATACGGGGGGCCAATTTCAGGATACGGCTTGCATTATTTTTCACCCAATATTTTTGTCTTTCTCTTATTGTGAGGCCCACCTCATTGAAAATTTAAAACAAACAGTGGGCTTGTAATATTTGGGCTCTAAATTGAGATAAAATAAGCATTCTACCTAAAATAAATCCCTAACCAAATATTTATATTTATATATTTCTAGGAATGCCGTACCTGTATCCGTATCCTAAGATTTTGAAGTTGACGTATCGGACGCTCGTTCCCGTGTCCCGTATCCGTACCCGTGTCCGTATCCGGGCATCATAGGTTTCAAGAGAGTCTATCGGGGTTTTCCATCTTGTTAGCTTCTTGGATTTCTTGGCACATAATCCTATTAAAAATACGATTCTTTATATCTCATGCAACTTTCCCACTTGGGCCCCACTTAGATTAAGAAAAATTGCCAAATCTGAAATTTTCAATTGTGAAACTCAAGTGGACACTTCTCTTGGACGTGTAATGTTCGGCTTGCCTCCCCTTGGACGTGCACATCCCTTTGAATAATTCTTGGGTTGCAAACTTTGAAATCTTGAAAGCATATCTTGATTGAAATCCAAATTGTAGAGTTCTTACTTGCTCTCCATTCAAGGAAACTTGGTCTCTTTGAGTTTGAATTTATCTTAAAAGTTCCTGGTTACCACCCTCTATATTTAGGACTCTTCATAGCTTTGAGAGAATCTCCTTGAATGGGCCCCACCTTGTTTGCAACAAAGCTTCAAAAATCTGAAAATTCAGATTTTGCTAAGATGGTGGGACCAATTGGATGTGTGAATTTCCCTTGGAATCTCCTCCATGTGGAACGTCCTATATCCTATGGGATTCTTTGCAATTTATCTTCCTTATCTTCTTGTCTTTGCATGGTCCTCAAGACTTTCTAATTTCCTTCCCTTCTTTAACTCAAATTCAAATCAGAATTTGAGTTTCAATTAACCACGTAATGAAAGAAAATTGTGCAACAACTTGATGAGACCATGAGTATTGGACATTCAAGGCTTCTCTTGCAATTTTTTTTCCTTTTTTTTTTTATTTGTTCTCTTTCTCCACAAGACCTTCCTTCCCTTCCTTTCTTTGGCTTGATTTGAATTTTCAAATTTAGAATCTTCTAACAAAGGTGGTGTGGACCCCACATGGCTGGTAGGTGTATGTGACATCCCATACTCTCTTGGAAAATTCTCAAAGGCTAACTTTCATATTTGAGACTCAATTTTGGATGCATGGTGGACCTCATGGAGTTTCAATGCCTTAGTTTTCCCTCTTTGATTCTTCAATTGATTTATCTCTTCCACGGGCCCTAGGAATCTGAATTTCCCTACAAAGATAAAAGCAAAGATCAAAGAATAATCTAATCATAGAGGAAAGGAATGATGCAAGATGCAGGCCCCAATTCACACTAAATAGATGCATAAGATTTCACCATTTTATCAAGTTTTCTTTAATTAAAACAATGATGCAAAGAAAATTCATCATTTCATGTGTGAATAAAAAGTTATGAGAAATTCGTGACTTCCAATGCCAAAAATAGATAAATTCATGATTTTATGTGAAAATTCAATTTTTGGATGAATTTTGACTCGAATTCAGACTTTGATGCTCACTAACATAAAATCATGACTTTTTACTAAAATGGTGCATGATTTGAAGATTAAATCCTTAATTACTCTAAAATGATGAGAAAATTATGCATTTTTAAGGACTTATCACTGGAATACAAGGCATTATCTAACAATAGAAACTACGTGCTAAGTAGGTACCAACTCCACTCCACTATAAATCTTGCTAAGTAGTATGTATGAACTCCACTGCACTATAATACTTGCTGAGATAGGAAATGACTCAACTACAGTGAGACATTCATATATGCACGTTGCCTCATTCACACTGCCACCTAAATTTCAAAAAATGACTCAGACAGATTTCATTAACCTGCTTTAGTGGGACCATGTTTGAATTAATATTGCCAGCAGATTCTGCATTGTGTCAAAATTGTGTATTCGTCATAGCCAATATGTTGCATGTCTGTAATATTTTAAACCATGGCTACAATACTATTTTCCTGACTTATCCCAAGTACATATAAGTGATCAGTGCTTGATGGTCAGTTGGCTAAAATTGGTTCCTGCTGAAATTATTCTACAGCTTACAGTTTGTTTCAATTGATCACTCTATTTTTATTTACCTATGAACTACTTCTTTACATAGTAGTGCATCACACTGCATTGTCAAATTCTTTGAAGTGGTTATCTTGCGCCGGAGTATGCAATGCGTGGACATTTGACGGAAAAGGTGGATGTGTTTGCATTTGGAGTTGTTGCTCTTGAAATTTTAAGTGGAAGACCAAATTCAGACTCGAGCTTGGAGCAAGAGAAAGTCTATCTCCTTGAATGGGTATGAAATCTGAACTACCTTTCACTTAAAGTCTTTTCCCTCTTGTATGAATCACCTGGACACATGCACTTCATGGCTAGAATGGGATGGAAAGGTCGTGGAATTTATATGGGGGCACAAAAATACTCTTTTTGAATGATCATGGGCATAGATTTCATGGGTCCCAAGTTTAATGGTTTTGAGCGTGGAGGAATTTTGATGATTTGCTGCAACGATGTACAACATTTTGGTCATAGATATATTTGGGAAAAACATTATATCAACATATATGTTGGATCGACCAGGCCTTACCTAAACATGTAATGGCCAAGCTTGTTAAAGGTATCCCCATTACCCAAATATGCTCAAAAGAATAGAATCATCTGAACTTGGGATGTACTCACCAAGATAAAAAAAATAGGATGTCCTGTATTCGAGGGCTTCAAAGTAGTTAAAGTCCTGGTAGATAAAGGTCGGATGGGTGTTTATGCCTTTGTGTCAGCGGAGATTTTTTTTTGTTTTTTTTGGCGGGGATCCTTCCTCCCATTGTCATATAATATCTAAGCCATAATGAGACCATCTTTTCACAAAATCTGTTTTCCTAGGATAAATCAATTATTCATTCTTATTAATTACAAAACTGATCTCTCTTCTTCATTCATTCTCTTAGGCTTGGCATCTTCATGAAAACAAGAGAGCATTGGATCTAGTCGACACAACATTGGTTGAATTCAATGAAGCAGAAGCACTTAGAGTGATAGGAGTTGGTCTCCTGTGCACTCAGGCAACACCGATGCTAAGGCCGCCAATGTCCCGCGTGGTGGGCATGCTGTCAGGGGACATTGAAGTGAGTAGTGTCACATCAAAGCCTGGTTACATAACTGATTGGCAACTCAATGAAATAACCAGTTTCATGAGCAAAGACACATCAGGACCATCAACAGAATCGACTAGTAGCAGCCGGCAGAACACATCGGTGAATTCAAGCACAGTAGTTATTGGGCATACCTCAGAGTCACCCTGTCAACCCATTCTGCATGAGATCATTGGATGATAGTTAGATAGGTGAGGTATGGACATTTGTGACCTCACCTAGCCCAACATATTTAGCACAAAAACGTGTATGAATTGGCAAAAGGGCTAGATTTGATCTTCTACCTAATCCTGCCCATTAATGCCCCAAATGCTATTGTATTGGAGCAAGTTGAAAGGCACTGATAGGAAAGTCTGAGCGACTATTTGGCGGACTCAATTTCACTCTTTAGACCATGAGTAGATTCAGCCAAGCTCGGCCTAGTTGAGTTTTCAAACTATGCTCAGGGACCAATGACCAACTAATCTTTTCCAAGTTTCTTCCTTACAAAAATCTAGTGAAATTATAGAATTGATTTTTATTTCTTATAGGAACCTCTTAATTCACACATGAACAGATTGGTTTTGTTAGATTCTGTGCTGGTTTTACATTCTAGTTTGTTCAATGCATCTTTCATTCAGTTACAGATAGGAGGAACTTAAAACCAGCAATATTGCTGATGTTAGAAAGAGAAGATAAGTCAATTACATATCTGATCAAGGCCGACTTTACCATAAAACCAAAAAGGCCTTTGTTTTAGGCCCAAAAAAGGAAAAATTAAGGTGCCATAATAGCAACTTACATCATTTCAATTTCCATAAAAGCAACTTTCCAGCTTCCATTTTTTTTTTCTCTCCCCAATATATTAGGCCCTCTAATAACTCTTTCTTGAGAAAATACAATCAAGATCTTCATACGATCAAAATCTTCATTTCATCCTTCCAACAACCAATTCCCCAGATCACCCACTGCCGTATCACCTTTGCACAGGTCATTTCTCTCTTCTTTCTCTTTTTTTGTTTTTCTCTCTCTCTTGACTTTAAAAAGGGCTTACCAATGCTTTAAGCTTTTCATCATTGTATTTGATTCAAGCTTCTGAGAGAATTCTTAAAATGTCTGGTTCCTCGCCATGCCCCATAGATTCAGGATTCAGGTTAGAGATGTTGCATGTTTTGGCTGTGGATTGAAATTGATTGAAAATTTGTCCAAGAGCTCATCTTCTAGAGGTACTTTTTTCTAGATTTCATTCCATTTCCGTTTGGTTGGAGGAGATGCTTTAGTCTTTGTTTTGGAGTATTTTTGTTTAAGTTGGTTTTGGGGTGGTGCAGTAACAACGGTGGAGAGTGGCAAGAGAGCATTGGATTTGTTTGGTTCAGAGAAGGAACCTTCTTCTAAGTTACTCAAACATTCTTTTTAAAAAAAAAAAAAAACTTAAAGACTTTTTTTAAAGATTTTTATAGTTATGGGTTTTATTTGATTCATACATATCTTTGGTATTGTTTGTCAATCTTGTGATTTTTTTGTATTTTCTTTGGTTTTTCACTCAATTCATTTTTCTTTTACATCAGCCCATTTTGGGTATTGAAAAAAAAAATTTCCTTTTTTGTTTAGTTGTTGTAGAAATAGAAGGTAAATATGATCATTACATATTACTGTATGTTTTCTTATTAACAATTTCAAATATATGAAAAGATTTTTTATTTTCTGTTTAATTTTAAAAGACAATGATAATTTGAAAAGAAACTGTTTGATATTGATGGTTTAGATTTACCCCAATTGACATACTTAATTATATAAAAGGACTGGATTCTTTTCCAAATGCATATATTGCTTATAGAATATTATTGACAATACCTGTAGCTTTTTCTGTAGAAAAAGGTTTTTCAAAATTAAAATTGATAAAATCCTATCTAACATGAATAATGTCACAACAAAGATCGAGTGGATTAGCCATATTATCAATTGAAAAAGATGTGTTAGCAAAAATTGAATATAAAAACTTAATTAGTAATTTTATATCACAAAAAGCAAGAAAAATATAGTCTAAATAAAGCATTTATAATTATATTAAAAAATAGAAAATGACACATTTAGGATTGTTGCTTTAGGCCTCAAATTGTATCGAGCTGGCCCTATTAACCTGATTCTTGTTTCTATCTTTCAATGCCATCATAAGTTCCAGGGCCTGTTTGGATAATGGTAGGTAAAAATGGAAAACATCCAAACAGATAAATTTTTACCGTAGAAAGTGTAGTTCGAGATTTGTACGGCAGTCATTTTTCTTCACCTGTTTCTGTGCATACAAAGGGACCCTTTTTACTAACAGAGGATAATTAAGGCATTGGTTGGTTTGGAATTTGCATTCGTTGTTTCTAACAGAGGATAAAAACTATGCATTGATGTACATTATCTTTTCCTCTTAAGAAACTTGTGCTTTTCAGTACCTTGGATTTTTGAAATGGGAATTATTGGTCCCTGAAACCTGATCTATGACTATCAGCACACAGTATCTCAACATATTAATCCACTTGGTGGGGACCACTGTTATTTGATATGGGAAGTTGCTCTGATGACCTTTCATCTTGAATGTGCATATGAGTAAATTCATAAGTAATGGCACATTTTATAATGATCTTTTTCTCTTCTAATGTTTGCACTTCTTAATCCCTTCTTGAAGAAACAGGCTATCAAGTTTTTGGGTGTAGTTAAAAATTCTATAAAGGTAATGAAGGCATGATAATGAGGGCCATGAACACAGATGCCAAACAGACCGCTTTCGTCCTATTCATCTCTCTCTCTCTCTCTCTCTCTCTCTCTCTCTCTCTCTCTCTCTCTCTCTCTCTCTCTCTCTCTCTCGTTTTGGAAAATTCAACATATTTATCGTCTCTCTCTTGTTTTGGAAAATTCAACATATTTATCGGCATGGAAAGGCTTGTATTTATCACACCTCCATATTTGTTGTTCATACCTTACCCTCTCAAGAAGCCATATGTCTAACACTAGGATTTGCAGTCCATTCAGGTGTGGGAGTTCACAGATCCGTTATAGAGGTTGTGTTTGATTGGTAGAATTTGGGGAATTTGTTGAGATACTTTGTCTCTAAAATCTCCCAAATGCTCCCTTGCTGGTTTTGCTGCTTGAAAATTTCAGATTTTTAGGAAATGTGGGTGCTTAGGCATTGCACACCACGAGTATTTGGATTTCTTCCGATCAAAATCTGAGAATTTGAGACAATATTCTGATGCCGTTGGAGGTTCCTGGCGGCGGCCTGGAATTAGTTTTTTTTTTTTTTTTTTTCAAAATTCTAGATTTATTTGACTTGAAGAAATTCTGAAAGTCTCTTTATTGTCTCTTTGAGGGAGGGGCTGTTTGTTACATGTAAATAAATTCCTAGGAAGCAGAATTTGAATCAAGGCAAGCTAGGAAATGAATACCTAGCCATCAACCGGTAATTCAAATCTTAGGGAAGTCATTGTCAAATCTATGTCACTTCCAACGTTCACCTCTCATCTTATGGCCATGATGAGTTCCTATGTATTTCAAGCAAATAAACTGGCCCTTGTAAGATCTAATTTCATGACTAAAATTGAAACTTTCTGTAAGTAAAGAGTTAAAATTTGTCACTAACATGTTTACATTGGAACTTGAGGTGCTACGGAATTATTATGACTGTTAATGAGCTTGAGCAAACTTGGCTTGCAATGAAATTGCGAAGCTCAAGCTCATCAAATCAGCATTTAATATAAACTAAACGCTGACCAAGCTCAAGCTTGATCACCTCAATTTCCCTTTCAATAAATAAACTAAATGCTGAAATTGTTATTATCAATGATTGACATCAAGCTTCGACAGTCCGAACCTATATGGAAGGTTTAAATACTAGGGTAAGAATCCAGTCCTTTTATTTTAGTTTTGTCAATAATATATGCTATGGGTCATCATCATCACACAAACATAGTCCGGACAAGACTCTGATGGCAATGATGATTTAAACAAAAACATTTGATAATATATATGATGCGTTCTAGGCTGAACCTGAGTCGAGATACTTAGTTGGCAACTGAGCCAAGTTTGATGGGTCAATAGATCACTAATCACTTTTAAAAGAGCATGTAAAGTAAGCCTTGCCCGAGTTCATAGTTTTGATGAAAAATGAGCTCGAGCTTGAGCCAAGCCAAAGTGAACCCAAAAAAAGAAAAAGACCTCATGAACTATATTGAGTTGTTAACGACCAACCCTGTACGTAACAGTGTGAACGTGTAAAATTTGGATTGCGCTTGGTCAGTTTTAGGTTTGTTTCAGGCCTGGCTCTTGAAACTCGATCGGATGGAATTCAGTTGGGTTTGGTCTTTAGGCTCGAGGTCCTGAATTAAACTTACCTATCTATAGGGTTGTCCCCGGGTTGTCCAAGCCCTACCCACAATATATGATACAGGGGCAAACTCAGGGTAGGCCAAAGCCCTTGGATGGCTTGGACTATTTAGTCCCTTACCCGGCCTTTTCAGAGCGGGTAGTGATAGGATTTGAGCCCTTGGCCTAAAGAGAAGAAAGTTAATTTATTTTTTCTATTCTACCATAGGGCAACGAGGGGCAACTCAACCTTAACCCTCATTTTTCTGAGCTTGATAGAATGCTTACATTTGAAATCACGTGAACTAAATACCAAACAAAGAAATGGATTCTGTAAAAAAAAAATGCCTCTTAATTTCCTCTACAACCTGCGATTGGATTTTTTGGCACTCTATTTTCAAGGTTGTGGCCCATTCAAGCATTGGGCCATTTGAGGCTAAACAATAGACCCAATAAGTAGAGAGAAGTAAGCCCATGTTATTAAAAACCCAGATAAGAATCACATAAAAATATATATGCTGAAATAAACCCCGCACAAATGCTTAAATAAACCCCACATATTACGCAACTATATGTAGATTAGCCATTGCAAGAAACAAAAATGAGAAAAATGGGAAAAGAATAAGATTCATGCATGGTGAATCAGATAACAATCATATTAGAAAAAAAAAATCATTCTTAAATTAGCCCACATAAATGCTCAAATAAACACACAAGACAACACACACACACAATACATATATATATATATATATATATATATATATATATATAAAATATAAGAAAAACAAGAGGGCTAGACCAAGCCTAGCATTGTCCAACCCCAACTGTTAAATTGGCAGGCTTACCAAGAAAATCCCCAAGCCGCTCAAACTTTTTAAGAAAATAAGAGGGCCAGACCAAGCCTAGCATTTTGTGGGCCTTTTGATGGCCGGGCTAGGTCCAATATCCTTGTAGGAGGGTCAATGGACAACACTATCTATAAGAATCTATAGGGTTGTGCTTAGGGTGCACCTTGTGAAGACCCCTTGTAGTGCCCACCTAGGACCACACCAATCTCGTGGGGCCGGGGGGGGGGGGGGGGGGGATTTCAACTTCCTTAAAGCACGCTGACCCCTTGACCTATGGCTCTTAAGTATAACAGTTCCAAAAAGCATTGTATTCTAAAGTTTCAATTCTAATTGAACAATATTAAAAGCCATGGGATCCGTGAGACATTGGGATTGGATTGGATGAGAGAAACTTGGATCCGTGAGACATTGGGGGATTGGTTTGGATTGGATGAGAGAAGCTTACTTTATTTTAAATAATTCCAGATCCTATGTTCAATATAAATTTTATAAAGAAAACCATGCCTACCCATGCCTAACTATTATTATAGTGGAAGGTTTTCCATTAATTCTGACTGCTACTTTTCAATTTGACTCTCATTGGACCTCAGGCTGACCTATCATTGTAGTGGGAGGTTTATAAGTCAACCTTTTAATTTTGACTCTCATGGAGTCCCACAACATTATGTAATTATATATCACACTTGAAACTTTTTAATTCAATTTTCATGACTGCTTTTCAATCCTGAGAATTCTGAAATCTACCTAACTAATTAGGGAAAAAGGAAAATATCTGCAAATTGTGATAGGCTGACAAGCCTACTTAATGATTCTTCTGATGAGTGGGCCTGGTCGATGGGCCAAAAATCACTTTTTTAAGATTAAAAGTAATTTTCAATAATACTTTTAAATACATTTTTTTTAAATATATTACTTTTAAATATACTTACATGTGGGCCCATGGAGCGAGCCCCATTTGCATCCGGGATCTTATTATGGGACTTCAATACCATTTGATGATTAAAACCATAATTGAAATTAGGTAAGATTTTAAAGTAGGACTTAAGTTTTGTCTAGTTAAAAAAAAATACAAAAAACTAGAGAACTGCTATTTGCACATTCCTTATTCCTCCCTGCATATCCATCCATGGGACTCCTGATAGACCCCTCTAAATTAATAATTAACTAAATAGTCCTCCCTCTCTACCTCTCTCTATGCCCCGCCCACCTCCGTCCGCTCCCTCTCCTTCTCCCTGTATCTCTCTGTCTCCCTCTCCCTCTCTCTCCTTTCTCTCTCCATCTCCTTTTCCCTGATCGTCAAATAGGAGAGGGGGGGCCCTCTCCTTCTCCCTCCTTGTCCCTATCTCTCTCCCTCTCCTTCTTTCTCTCTCCATCTCCTTCTCCTTGATCGTCAAATAGGAGAGGGGGAGAGGGAGAGAGAGGGATGGCGGTCAGGGAGAAGGAGAGGACGAGAGGAGGAGGGAGAGGGAGAGAAAGGGAAAAGGATATGAAGAGAGGGAGAGGGCGCAGGCGGAGGTGGGTGCTAGATAGAGTTCGGCGGCGAGTAGGGAGAGGGAGAGAGGAGGGAGAGAAAAAGAGAAGGAGAGGGAGAGATGGAAGAAAGGGAGGGGTATTTAGGTAATTTTCTAGAGGGGTCCCATGGATCACTACAAGAAATCTAGGCTGTTGTGATGAAATTTGATGATGAAAATTTTTTTTTGTCTTAAAAGAACACCCAAAGAGGACGTAATATAAATTTTGTCGTTTGTTTCTATTTTTTTCAAAAGAATAGGAGACGAAAACAAAATTTCGTCTGCAAAAATAAGGCGCCAACTTCATTTGCGTTGGCGCCAATTATTTTAGCTCATTGGAGACGAACATTGTTGTCATAAAATTTTTATTTTTTTTTGCGACGAACGTAATTCGTCACAAATAAGGATAAGTCATGGAAGACGAACATATTTCGTCACCAAAATAAGGCGCCAATTTCATTTGCTTTGGCGCGAATTATTTTAGCTCATTGGAGACGAACATTTTTGCCACAAATTTTTTTTTTTTTTTTTTGTGATGAACGTAATTCGTCACAAATAAGGATAAGTCATGGAAGACGAACATATTTGGTCACCAAAATAAGGCGCCAATTTCATTTGCGTTGGCGCGAATTATTTTAGCTCATTGGAGACGAACATTTTTGTCACAAAATATAATTTGTTTTTGCGACGAACGTAATTCGCCACCAATAAGGATTAGTTATGGAAGACGAACATATTTTGTCACCAAAATAAAGCGCCAATTTCATTTGCTTTGGCGCGAATTATTGTAGCTCATTGGAGACGAACATTTTTGTCACAAAATATAATTTGCTTTCGGGACAAATATAATTCGTCACTATTAAGGATAAGTTATGGAAGACGAAAATATTTGGTCACCAAAATAAGGCGCTAATTTCATTTGCGTTTGCGCGAATTATTTTAGCTCATTGGAGACGAACATTTTTGTCACAAAATATAATTTATTTTTGCGCGTAATTTGTCACTAATAAGGATAAGTTACGGAAGACGAAAATATTTCGGCCAAAAAAATAAGGCGCCAATTTCATTTACGGTGGTGCCAATTTCAATCGCACTTGAGCCTATTTCTCTCTTACAAGTATTACTTTGGAAAAGCCTTTAAAATGACTAAAATGGGCTCCCACAAAAGAGGAGAGAAGAACCATTTCCCCCCTTTTCCAACATCTCCCACCCATCGTCTCAGGCAGCAGCCCCATTGTCGCGACCCCGGACAGGGGATCCACGAAGGAACCGATCCGGAGTCGGGACACTAATAAAGAGATGAAGAATAGGTAACCACATGCGTTTATTTAATTTCCCACAGGTGTCCGCGGTGAGGATATCACAACCATCAATGAATATTTCTTTTAAGTGCGGAAGCATGTAGCAAATCAAATAGTCAGACTATTTCTAGTCGTGAAAGCATTAATATCAAGTATCAAATACTGTATCAGAATGAGCAACGTTCTATAGCATGTTACCCAAAGTAAATTAAAGTTTGTACAATTAACATTTAATTACATTTCCCAAAAATAGAGGTCAACAAAGGCCAATATAAACAAAACAATAACCCAATGAATGGTTAAATAGTTTTCCCCAAAATGAAATGCCTCTCTTAGCAACCCGATGTCTACATGACATCGTCAGCACGCCACTCGACGAGAGGTTGCGGCTCACCTACCGCCTCCTCCGGCTCCTCCTCAAGGAAACTGACAACGGGACCTGAGTACCAAAGCAAATGGGTCAAACACGACGGTCTGGCAAGAGAATGAAAAGATACAACAACATATAATAAATGAAATATCTTGAAAAACATAGAAATCTGTTAAAATAAGACTCTCATAAAGCAGATAAATCATTTGTTAGAAAACAGGCAAATAAGATAAAACATATAAGGTAACCAAGGAATCAGGAACTAACAAGATGACAATCACATAAAGCTAAGTCCTCTGTCACTAAAGTGACAACAGTATAACGGGACGTTGATCTCAGTCACACAAGGTGAGGAGATTCAACGCAAATCATATATACAATATAAATATACGAGACGGGACCACGGTAGCGAACCGGGTATCGGGACGGGACATCAGTAATAGACCGGGTATCGGGATCCAAACTGCAGCTGGCGGGACGGGAGAGGGATCTCCAAGTCGGTGGATCAAACCGACAAGGTTATCCAAGCTTAGTGATGCCGACTGATAGGTTAAATCACAAATCGAGACATATGAAAAATACATCAAGTTCAAGTAGATAAATAAACGGGGCAAGAATACTCAAATGCATAACTCTCATTTCATGTCGGGCAATACTCTTCGGGACAAGTCAATGTTACTAGTATAACTATCATGTTTTCGGGAAAATAAATCATATAATATCAATCTTGGACTGAAGTGAAACAATGAACTATAACAATCTCGGGTAAAATACTGGTTTCAAGAAATATTTAAGTGAATAGGGGTCCCGTATGTCGATTATAATAAAGACTTAGTACTCCTCGAGTTAAAAGACATTCCGGGCTCCTTATACACCTTGAAGTTTCAAAACTTCGAATGAAATCTTTGTGATATGGTTTCTTTCCACGAATGGCCTCATACGTTGTTTAGCAAATCTCCTTGCCATCGAGGGGTTCCCAGAGAATAGACTCAAACATTGAAATAGTTAAACATCGTCCCAAACATAGCCTTGCCCAACGGGGCCCCTCGCTCGAGCGGACTGGAGAGTTCGCTCGAGCGAGTCGCTCTCTGGAATGGCTGTCTGTGTGGGTTCGCTCGAGCGAAGTTGAGGTCGCTTGAGCGAACTCATTGGGTCGAGCGAATATTTAAATGCGTTCGAACGAACAACTCTCTAGAGTGAGTTCTGGGATGTCCGCTCGAGCGACCAAGGGTGCGCTCGAGCGACCAAGCTACTGGAATGCTCCGAACCCTTTTCTGGACAGGTCGCTCGAGCGAAGTGTCATGGTCGCTCGAGCGAACTGTCCAGGAACTGATTCCGGACCAGTTCAGCTCCCCTCTATCCCTTCCTTCTACAACTCCCTTTTAGCCCCTTTTCTACATTAAATGAGGAGCCTAATACTTCAATCAAACTACATCAAATCCTTTCATCACATTCATCACATTCTCTCCTCCATCAATAACACATTCAATATAATAAGGGAAGAAGAAGGAGACCATTTCACATAAGAGTACATATGTAACAAAACAAGAGGAAATTAAATGCTATGAGCTAACCTATCTTTATGACCATAAATGCATCCTTTAATACTCCACCAAGAACATTTATTTCAATAATGAAAATCAATAAAAGCATGAGAAGATCATTAATGTTTCACCAAACCATGTAAAACCCAAAAACACTCCAATCATTCACTTGCCTTAGGTCCAAGCTAGCAAAAAATCAAGCCTCTATCACTTCTTAAGCTCACTTCCAAGCTACAATAAAAAATCCACAAAAACAAACCCTAAAATGGGTCAAACAAAGAATGAAAATGATAGAACTTTCAATAATGCAAATGGAGCTTATCAAGAGCTAGAGGAACACTAATCTAGGAGATGGGGATGGTTACTTACTTGCAAGGTCCTCAAATGGACAAGGTGAGCTCAAGGAAAGTCTTGTAATGAATGATTTTCTCTAGCAATGGTGTCAATGGAGAGCTAGGGTGATGAGGAAGAAGGTGATGATCTCTACTACTCAAGTTGTGCAAGAATGGTGGTGAGTTAGGTGATTGCAAGCAAGAGCAAGAAGAAAAGGCAATGAAACCCTAGGTTCTCACTCTCTTGAGCTGGAAAAAGGAAATGGAAGGGAAAGACTTCCTTATAAACAAGTGGGGAGTGGGCTCCACCACTAGAAATCTAATTGGGCTGAAATCATGGTTTTCGGGGCTTCTAATGAATTCGATGAAGAAGGAAGAAATGATCGTTGAAATATCTAGTTTTCAAAAAGAATATGTTTCGCGGGTTTCGGGAAAACAAGTTTTGGGGTACAGATTTTGTGTGAAATGACTATTTTGCCCTCAAGGCTATGAAATAGGGTTTCGGGATCTCAAATAAAAACGGGATCAACATGAAAGTTGTAGGGATCATTAAGATAGATGAAACGGGCTAAGAATGCAAATCAAAACAATTCTGAAAAATCCTCTAAGTAAAAGCAAAGCCGAAAAGGGAACCTCCAAAGGGCCCCACTAGTTACCAAAGCATTCAAAGTAGCCCAAAACTAGAATCAAAGCTATTCCAAACCAACTAAGCCAAAAATCACTAATCAAACTTACCACTAACACGCTACTTAATTAGCACTAATCGGGTTCACTCAGATCGGGGTCTTACATCCTCCACCCCTTAGGGCATTTGGTCCTCCAAATGAAACATAAGACTCACCTCTGGTAGGAGATGTGGATACTTCTTCTGCACTTGATCTCGTAATTCCCACGTTGCTTCTTCTGGTCCATGATTCTCCCATAGCACCTTCACCCACTGAATAGTCCGAGTCCTCAACTCTTGTTCCTTCGTATCGATGATCTCAACGGGCTTCTCAACATAGGTAGCATCCTCTCGAATCTCCAATGGCTCATGCCGGAGCACATGGGACGGATCGGGGACATACTTCTTCAGCATGGACACATGGAAGACGTTGTGTAAGCCGGATAGCTCGGGTGGTAAGGCTAATTTATAAGCCACGTCACCGATCTTACTCACCATATCATAATGTCCAATGTATCTCCGTGATAGTTTGCCCTTCTATCCGAACCTCAATGTTCCCCTTGTAGGTGACACTTTCAAGAAGACCTTCTCTCCTTCCTTGAACTGTAAATCTCTACGGTGGGAGTCTGCATAGTTCTTCTGTCTACTCCTGGACACTTTTAGACGTTCTTGAATCAACTTGATCTTGTCGCTGGTCTCACTAACCATAGTCGGTCCATGGAAACTGCGAGTGCCGACTTCTTCCCAACATACATGTGTCTTACACCTTCTGCCATACAAAGCCTCAAAAGGAGCCATCCCAATGCTCGAGTGGTAACTGTTGTTGTAAGCGAACTCACACAACGGTAGAGTCTCATCCCATTGAGTCTTGAAGTCTAACACACAAGCACGAAGCATATCCTCAAGAGTCTGTATCATCCTCTCTGACTGGCCATCTGTCTGCGGGTGATACACTGTGCTGAACTGTAATCTCGTACCCATAGACTCATGCAATGTCTTCCAGAACCTTGATACAAACCTGCTGTCTCTGTCAGATGTGATAGAAACTGGTTGTCCGTGATGACTGACAATCTCGTTGACAAACAACTCTGCCAAAGGTAGCATGTGCATCTTCTTCCCAGTCTTCATAGCAAGGAAATGCGCTGACTTGGTGAGTCGGTCCACAATGACCCATATCGCATCGTTGCCTCTGCTAGTCCTCGGTAATCCCGAAATAAAGTCCATGGTAATATGCTCCCACTTCCATTCCGGGATCTCTAATGGCTGCAACAACCCTGGAGGCCTCTGATGCTCTGCCTTAATCAACTGACAAGTCATGCAACGAGAGACAAACGCTCCAATCTCTCTCTTCTTATTGTTCCACCAAAATCTGCCCTTCAAATTCTGATACATCTTGGTGCTGCCTGGATGCATAGAATACTTTGTGCTATGAGCCTCAGTCATGATGTCATTTCGCAAATCTTCGATGTTAGGCACACACAGACGGTCGCGGTAGTATAAAACTCCATCAACAATACGAAAATCAGGACGTTCTGCTATATGCTCTGAAATCTTGGCCAACTCTGGATCTTGCAACTGACTATCCTTG
Organism: Cinnamomum chago; assembly: GCA_038049695.1. Classification (NCBI taxonomy): domain Eukaryota; kingdom Viridiplantae; phylum Streptophyta; class Magnoliopsida; order Laurales; family Lauraceae; genus Cinnamomum; species Cinnamomum chago. The sequence goes on from CP142457.1 coordinate 35,336,817, forward strand.
ATCTTCTGAATGAAAGAAGGTTCTGACACCGTCATGTTAGCTAACAAAACACCCTTCCTTAGTGGCTGCATGTTTAAACTCAATTCTTCAAATTGCTCAAAGATACAAGTGCCACTAAGATTAGCCAAGCCTACTGATTTTCTGCTCAAGGCATCTGCAACAACATTTGCTTTCCCCGGGTGGTACTTGATTGGAAAATCATAGTCCTTGATATATTTCATCCATCTTCTCTGCCTCATGTTCAAATCCTTCTGTGAAAACAGATACTGTAAGCTGCGGTGGTCGGAGTGGACTTCGAACTGCTCTCCATAGAGGTAATGTCTCCACATTTTCAACGCGAACACAACCGCTGCTAACTCCAGATCATGGGTGGCATAGTTCTTCTCGTAATCTTTCAACTGTCGAGATCCATAAGCAATCACTTTTCCTTCTTGCATCAACACACAACTAAGTCCAACATTCGAGGCATCGGTAAAAATGGTGAAACCGCCGCTTCCGGATGGCAAAGTAAGGACTGGTGCTGTAGTCAATCTCTTCTTTAGCTCTTGGAAACTCTCTTCACACTTATCTGTCCATACATATAGTGCATTTTTCCTTGTCAACTTTGTCAATGGTGACGCAATTGACGAAAAACCTTGCACAAACCTCCTGATTTCTGTCACATTCTTCGGTCTTTCCCAATTCACTACTGCTTCAATCTTGGACGGATCCACTGACAAACCTTCCTTGGAGATAATGTGCCCCAAGAATGCTACTTGATCTAGCCAAAATTCACACTTGTTGAGCTTCGCATACAGCTGATTCTCTCTCAAGAGTTGCAATGCTATCCTCAAATGTTCTTCATGCTCTTCCTTGGTCTTGGAGTACACCAAAATGTCATCTATGAACACTACAACAAACTGATCCAGATACTCTGCAAATATCTTGTTCATCAAAGCCATGAACACTGCCGGTGCATTAGTCAACCCAAATGACATCACTAGAAACTCATAGTGGCCATATCTTGTCCGGAAAGTTGTTTTCAACACATCTGCTTCTCTAACTCTCAGCTGATGGTAACCGGATCTCAAGTCAATCTTCGAAAAGTATGATGCACCTTGCAATTGATCAAACAATTCATCTATCCTTGGCAATGGATATTTGTTCTTGATGGTCACTTGATTCAATCTTCTGTAATCTATACACATTCTCATCGAACCATCCTTCTTCTTAACAAACAAAACTGGAGCTCCCCATGGTGACACACTCGGTCTCACAAAACCTTTGTCCAATAACTCTTGCAACTGAGTTTTCAACTCTCCCAACTCTGCTGGATCCATTCTATATGGTGCAATAGATATCGGAGCGGTCCTTGGTAGCAACTCAATGGTGAAATCAATCTCTCTCATGGGTGGCAAACCTGGAATCTCCTCCGGAAAAACATCCGGGAACTCCCAAACAATTGGGATCTCCTCCACCCCTTGGGACCGTTTATCCTCCATGATAAACGCTAAATAAGCTTCACAACCACTTCTCAAAAGTCTGTCAGCCTTCAACGCTGAAACAAACCCTGCACAAGGATTCCTCCTCTCACCTCGAAATGACACTCCTGCTGGTGTCTCAACCAACTTGAAAGTGAGGGTCTTATGGAAACAATCCATTGTGGCATGGTACCCTGCCAGCCAATCCATCCCTAGGATGACATCGTAATCAAACATCTCCAAGGAAATGAGATCTGCAGTTAAAACCACTTCTCCTATCTGAACTGTGCAATTAGGGTAAAAGGTTCTACAAATAACTTGTTTACCTACTGGGGTTGTCACAGTCAAAATGAACTCAAGTTCTCTAGCATGCATATCAATCAACTTAGAAAATTCATGGGACACGAAAGAATGTGTAGAACCAGGGTCAAACAAAATCATAGCTTTAATCCCACAAACAAGAAGTGTACCTTCCACTACATTTCCCGCTGCCTCTGCATCAACTCTATTGACCCCGTAGATTTGCCCTCGAAGTTGTGGCCTGTTCTGAACTTGTTGTGGCCTGCCATGTGGTGCATTCCTATTCTGTTGCGGTGCTCGCTGCTGTCCCTGCTGATGACGGGCCTGCTGGTGTGGCTGCTGCTGCTGTCTAAACTGTTGCTGCTGTGGTGCTTGCTGCTGAAGTGGCCTTGGCTGGTTTTGGACAACCAATGCATGCTGTGGTGGTGGTGGACGTTGTGGCCCTTGTTGTTGCTGCTGATTCTGTCTGTTTGGCCTAGGACAATCCCTCATCCGATGGTCCATCGAACCACACCTGAAGCACGCTCCCGTAATAGTACGACATTCAACACTAGCATGGTTCTTCCCACAGTGGATACTCACCACTGGATTCTACACATTTGGCCCTGTCCTCTGCCTCTTATTCTGATGGTTCCTCTGATGCTGGTAGTTCTGCTGCTGAGCTGGACTCTTGCCTTGCACTCTGAGGATCTTGTTGTGGAAGTTCTCAAACTTATAAGCCCTCTTGACTGCCTCATCGAAAGTAGCAGGTGGTACTACTCCGGTGGCATCCCTCTCAATGAAAGGGTTAAGTCCCTCAAAGAACTTAGCAATCTTCTTCTCAACGGTATCTACCAACTCCAGGGCATATCTGGACAGTCTCTCAAACTTGGTGAGATATTCCAAGACTGTCATACTCCCCTGCACCAGCTGCTGAAACTCTATGGCCTTTTGTCTCTTGATATGGGCAGGTACATATTTATCATGGAATTGTCTCTTGAAGTTTGCCCACACCTCTGCATCAGCCATGTTCCTGTATTCTTCCCTGACCGTTTTTCACCATCTGTCTGCTGTACCAACGAAAAGGGATGATGCTAGCTTTACCCTTTCTCCCCCTGTACACTGGAAAATCTTGAAGATGTTCTCTATATGTTCTAACCAGTCATTTGCAGCCAAAGGATCTTCTTCCCCAAGAAATTCCTTCGGAGCTCTCTTCCGGAATCGTTCAAACAAGGCATTGGGATCATGTTACCTCTGGTTGATAACGATAGCTGGTTGAGGTTGAACCGGTTCTGGTATTCTCTGTAAGACCTCAAGCAAATCCCTTTGCATCTCTGCCATTTCCCTAGCGTGATCCTCTTCTCTCTTGACCATCTGTTCTTGCAATCTAGCTTGATTCTCATTGGCTTGACGCTGCTGGTCAAGCATTGCTTGCATCATTTCTTGGAACTGATTAGGTGGGTTGTTCTCAACCATATCCTCTTCTACCGGTCCGGTATGATCACTGTTACTTCCAGAAGGAATGTCATTCACTGTTCTCTTACGCGGAGGCATGATGCTGCAAAACAAATTGTTAGCACATAATAATATAAAGGGTCACACATTGCTCACACGATACTAACTAACGGAAGATCTAACGGATCCTCGCCACGTCCTTAGGATTTCTAGCTTTTTTTAATTGCTTGAAACACGTCTCTCTCTGATACCAGTCTGTCGCGACCCCGGACTGGGGATCCACGAAGGAACCGATCCGGAGTCGGGACACTAATAAAGAGATGAAGAATAGATAACCACATGCGTTTATTTAATTTCCCACAGGTGTCCGCGGTGAGGATATCACAACCATCAATGAATATTTCTTTTAAGTGCGGAAGCATGTAGCAAATCAAATAGTCAGACTATTTCTAGTCGTGAAAGCATTAATATCAAGTATCAAATACTGTATCAGAATGAGCAACGTTCTATAGCATGTTACCCAAAGTAAATTAAAGTTTGTACAATTAACATTTAATTACATTTCCCAAAAATAGAGGTCAACAAAGGCCAATATAAACAAAACAATAACCCAATGAATGGTTAAATAGTTTTCCCCAAAATGAAATGCCTCTCTTAGCAACCCGATGTCTACATGACATCGTCAGCACGCCACTCGACGAGAGGTTGCGGCTCACCTACCGCCTCCTCCGGCTCCTCCTCAAGGAAACTGACAACGGGACCTGAGTACCAAAGCAAATGGGTCAAACACGACGGTCTGGCAAGAGAATGAAAAGATACAACAACATATAATAAATGAAATATCTTGAAAAGCATAGAAATCTGTTAAAATAAGACTCTCATAAAGTAGATAAATCATTTGTTAGAAAACAGGCAAATAAGATAAAACATATAAGGTAACCAAGGAATCAGGAACTAACAAGATGACAATCACATAAAGCTAAGTCCTCTGTCACTAAAGTGACAACAGTATAACGGGACGTTGATCTCAGTCACACAAGGTGAGGAGATTCAACGCAAATCATATATACAATATAAATATACGAGACGGGACCACGGTAGCGAACCGGGTATCGGGACGGGACATCAGTAATAGACCGGGTATCGGGATCCAAACTGCAGCTGGCGGGACGGGAGAGGGATCTCCAAGTCGGTGGATCAAACCGACAAGGTTATCCAAGCTTAGTGATGCCGACTGATAGGTTAAATCACAAATCGAGACATATGAAAAATACATCAAGTTCAAGTAGATAAATAAACGGGGCAAGAATACTCAAATGCATAACTCTCATTTCATGTCGGGCAATACTCTTCGGGACAAGTCAATGTTACTAGTATAACTATCATGTTTTCGGGAAAATAAATCATATAATATCAATCTTGGACTGAAGTGAAACAATGAACTATAACAATCTCGGGTAAAATACTGGTTTCAAGAAATATTTAAGTGAATAGGGGTCCCGTATGTCGATTATAATAAAGACTTAGTACTCCTCGAGTTAAAAGACATTCCGGGCTCCTTATACACCTTGAAGTTTCAAAACTTCGAATGAAATCTTTGTGATATGGTTTCTTTCCACGAATGGCCTCATACGTTGTTTAGCAAATCTCCTTGCCATCGAGGGGTTCCCAGAGAATAGACTCAAACATTGAAATAGTTAAACATCGTCCCAAACATAGCCTTGCCCAACGGGGCCCCTCGCTCGAGCGGACTGGAGAGTTCGCTCGAGCGAGTCGCTCTCTGGAATGGCTGTCTGTGTGGGTTCGCTCGAGCGAAGTTGAGGTCGCTTGAGCGAACTCATTGGGTCGAGCGAATATTTAAATGCGTTCGAACGAACAACTCTCTAGAGTGAGTTCTGGGATGTCCGCTCGAGCGACCAAGGGTGCGCTCGAGCGACCAAGCTACTGGAATGCTCCGAACCCTTTTCTGGACAGGTCGCTCGAGCGAAGTGTCATGGTCGCTCGAGCGAACTGTCCAGGAACTGATTCCGGACCAGTTCAGCTCCCCTCTATCCCTTCCTTCTACAACTCCCTTTTAGCCCCTTTTCTACATTAAATGAGGAGCCTAATACTTCAATCAAACTACATCAAATCCTTTCATCACATTCATCACATTCTCTCCTCCATCAATAACACATTCAATATAATAAGGGAAGAAGAAGGAGACCATTTCACATAAGAGTACATATGTAACAAAACAAGAGGAAATTAAATGCTATGAGCTAACCTATCTTTATGACCATAAATGCATCCTTTAATACTCCACCAAGAACATTTATTTCAATAATGAAAATCAATAAAAGCATGAGAAGATCATTAATGTTTCACCAAACCATGTAAAACCCAAAAACACTCCAATCATTCACTTGCCTTAGGTCCAAGCTAGCCAAAAATCAAGCCTCTATCACTTCTTAAGCTCACTTCCAAGCTACAATAAAAAATCCACAAAAACAAACCCTAAAATGGGTCAAACAAAGAATGAAAATGATAGAACTTTCAATAATGCAAATGGAGCTTATCAAGAGCTAGAGGAACACTAATCTAGGAGATGGGGATGGTTACTTACTTGCAAGGTCCTCAAATGGACAAGGTGAGCTCAAGGAAAGTCTTGTAATGAATGATTTTCTCTAGCAATGGTGTCAATGGAGAGCTAGGGTGATGAGGAAGAAGGTGATGATCTCTACTACTCAAGTTGTGCAAGAATGGTGGTGAGTTAGGTGATTGCAAGCAAGAGCAAGAAGAAAAGGCAATGAAACCCTAGGTTCTCACTCTCTTGAGCTGGAAAAAGGAAATGGAAGGGAAAGACTTCCTTATAAACAAGTGGGGAGTGGGCTCCACCACTAGAAATCTAATTGGGCTGAAATCATGGTTTTCGGGGCTTCTAATGAATTCGATGAAGAAGGAAGAAATGATCGTTGAAATATCTAGTTTTCAAAAAGAATATGTTTCGCGGGTTTCGGGAAAACAAGTTTTGGGGTACAGATTTTGTGTGAAATGACTATTTTGCCCTCAAGGCTATGAAATAGGGTTTCGGGATCTCAAATAAAAACGGGATCAACATGAAAGTTGTAGGGATCATTAAGATAGATGAAACGGGCTAAGAATGCAAATCAAAACAATTCTGAAAAATCCTCTAAGTAAAAGCAAAGCCGAAAAGGGAACCCCCAAAGGGCCCCACTAGTTACCAAAGCATTCAAAGTAGCCCAAAACTAGAATCAAAGCTATTCCAAACCAACTAAGCCAAAAATCACTAATCAAGCTTAGCACTAACATGCCACTTAATTAGCACTAATCGGGTTCACTCGGGTCGGGGTCTTACATCCATGGCCCATTGGCCCCCATCAATCATCATCACCCTCCATTAACACACGTAGTGCAGACTCATCCCTGATCAGTGATCCCTCTCATCTCTACTTCTCTCAGTCTTTCTCGCCTAGAACTCTCAAACGCAGCCACCATCACCAATCACCATCATCTGCGCCCACCATCCTTCATCTAGGAGTCCGCCACCGCTAGGTACACCTACCTCTCTCAGTCTCTGCTACTGTGAGAACTTGGTCCGGACGGTACCCTTAACCATGGGGCGTAGCGTGTCAACCACGGGCTTCAAACGGTGAGTCTCCGTTAGCCCGCATCGGAAATATCCAAATTTTGACCCTGGGCTTATAAGTCAAACCCCGTATTAATTTAGTATGAGGCTTTTTAAAACCGTGCTGCCCCGGAAATCGTAAAAACTTCAAAGTTAAGCGTGCTCAGGCGGGAGCAGTACTGGGATGAGTGACCTCCTGGGAAGTCATCGCTCGTGCACTTGGGCTAAAGCGGACAATTTCATGCTGAGTTGGGCGGGGCTGTGACAGTTGGTATCAGAGCCAAGGACGACTCTATTTCTAGTGGGGGAGAATGTGAGATCTTGGTCCGGGCGGTACCATTAACTATAGGGCGTAGCGTGTCAACCATGGGCTTCAAACGGTGAGTCTCCGTTAGCCCGCATCGGAAATATCTAAGTCCTGACCTTGAGCTTATAAGTCAAACCCCGTATTAACTTAGCATGAGGCCTTCTAAAACCATGCGGCCCTGAAAATCGTAAAAACTCCGAAGTTAAGCGTGATCGGGCGGGAGCAATACTAGGATGGGTGACCTCCTGGGAAGTCTTTGAGTTGGGCGGGGCTGTGTATTACTTAAAAGTATGTTTCCAACAGAGTGTATTGGTGACGAAAAAAATTTACTTACAAGTATGTTTCCAACAGAGTGTATTGGAAACAAAAAAAATCGTCACAAATTTATCTTTTTCAATGACGAATTTTTTTTGTCTCCAATACCTTTTAGCGACAAGGCTTTGGCAACAAAACGGGTGACGAAAAATTTTCGTCTTAATTAGTTTCGGTGACGAAATATATACATTTTGGGACAAATTCGTGTCGTCCTTAAACCCCAAAATTCTTGTACTGGATGGATGTGCAAGGAGCAATAAGGGATGTGCAAGTAGTAGCTCCCAAAAACTAACTTTTCACTTTAGAATTTAAGTTTTCCACCCATTCTTCAATCAAGGATATTGGTCTAGTGTGCAAGCGAATTTTCTACCCAAGTTTTTGTAGGAATGACTATGAATCTTTCGCAAAAAGAACGAGCATCGGACTTCTCTAGAAGGAGAAGTATCTCTTAATTTCCTCTACAACCTGCGATTGGATTTTTTGGCACTCTATTTTCAAGGTTGTGGCCCATTCAAGAGTTAGGCCATTTGAGGCTAAACATTAGACCCAACAAGTAGAGAGAAGTAAGCCCATGCTATTGAAAACCCAGATAAGAATCACATAAATATATGCTGATAAAAAAACCCATAAATACTTAAATAAATCTACATATTAAGCAACTACATGTAGATAAGCCATTGCCAGAAACAAAAAGACATAAAAAGGGGAAAGAATAAAAAATCTCGTAAAATTCATGCATGGTTTGTTTACATAAAAACCACATAAGAATCAGATAGCAAGTATATAGAAAAAACAATCATTCTTAAATTAGCCCACATAAATGCTCAAATAAACACAAGAAGATGCTTTTATGAGAGTTACTCGCATGATACTATGAGAGTAAGGGGTGAGAGCCCTCGCATACTCTCCTCTATATACATACACACACACACGGGAGACACACACACACACACACACACACACACATATATATATATATATATATATATATATATATATATAAGGGTCAGACTGAGGCTAGCATTGTCCGAGCCCAACCTTAAAATTGGCAAGCTTACAAAAAACAATCCCAAGCCTTCAGACTTTTGAAGAAATTAAGTTGCTCATTTTGTGGGCTTTTTGATGGTTGGGCTAGGTCCGGTATCCTTATAGGAGGGTCAATTGACAGCACTATCTATAAGAATCTATAGCTGTGCTTAGGTGCACACCTTGTGAAGACCCCTTGTAGTGCTCACCTGGGACCACACCAACCATGAGGGAGGTGGGGGGATTGAAAAATCAGAATGGGTTTATACATATGTGCAAAGTTTCAACTTCGTTAAATCACTCTATGGCTCTCAAGTATGACGGTTCTAAAATGCTTTTTTTCTTTAAGTTTCAATTCAATGGACCAATCCATTTGAACAGTATAAAAGGCCATGGGATCCGTGAGACATTCGGGGAGGGGATGAGATTGGATGAGAGAAACTCGGTTTAAATAATAATTGCAGATCCTATGTATAATATAAATTTTATAAATTAAAAAAAAAAAAACCAATACCTACCCATGTCTCCCTATTATTATAGTGGCAAGTTTACAATTAATTATGACCACTACTTTTCAATTTGACTCTTACTGGGCTTCAGGCTGACCTATCATTGTAGTGCAAGGTTTAGAATTCAACCTTTTAGTTTTGACTCTCACGGAGCCCCACAACAATTTATAATTATATTCACAGAAGAAACTTTTTAATTCAATTTTCATTACTGCTTTTCAATCTTGACAAATTTGAAATCTACGTAACTACATAGGAAAAAAATAAAATACTTGCAAAATGTGATAGGCCAATGACAAGCCTACTTAATGATTCTTTTGATGAGTAGGCCTGGTCCATGGCCCAAAAACCACTTTTTCAAAATTATAAGTATTTTGGAATGATACTTTTAAATATATATTTTTTCTAAATATATTACTTTTATATTATATTTTTAAATATATTTACATGTGGGCCCCTGGGCAGGGCCCATTTGCTTCCCAGGAGCTTATGACGGAACTTCTCTACTATTTGATGATTAAAACCATAATTGAAATTAGGTAAGATCTTAAAATAGGATTGACATAATTTTTGTCTAATTTTTTTTTTTAAAGGGGATACAAAAAACTAACTTTTCACTTTAGAGTTTAAGTTTTCCACCCATCTCTCAAAAAGGACATTGGTGGAGTGCCTGAATCAAATTTTTTACCGAACTTTTTGTAGGAATAGCTATGAATCTTTAACTAGAAGAACGAGCGTGGGACTTCAACAATTGAAAATGAGTGAAATTTGGTCCAATTTCTTTGGGATTTTTTCTTAAAACATTTCAAGCCATAAATATCAAATGCTTAAAAGTCCAATTTCGGCAAATTCCTGACTTCAATGAAACAAAGACGGTCCCCACATGTGTCAAATCTGATGGTCCACTGCTCCTACCACTATATTGATGGGAGGTGAAAAATTAAAGATTGATGAGAATTAAAATACAGCTTAATGGTAATTTACTAGTACTGAAAAGTAAATATCCCACGGTACAAAAATAGACTTTAACGTTTTTGGCACCTCTACTAAGAGATAAAACGAAAACCAAGCCCACAGATGTACTTCTCCATGATAAAAAGGTCCCGTGTGAAAAAAAAACTAATAGGGGATCCCCAATTGTACTATTACATGGACACGTGTAACACATGCCAACGTAGTTATTTGGAATTAGCGAATAGGTTTGGGACTTTATCATGGGGTCTGTTTAGATATATTCTAGACCGTTAAAAGATGAATCCCATTTCGTTCAATAATAAATGCCAAAAATTCATATAAATAGGGGTCATTTGCTATGTGTGGGACTCATCTGTTATGATAAATACCACATAATTGATTGTGCCTGTATGGTATCATATTAAAAATAAGTTTTTGAAAGAAATTTAACAGAGCTACGTTTTTCTTTACCACAATCATCCTCACACGTATTTCATTTAAAGTCGTTCTACTTCATAAACAAATTTACTCCAATATGTAGGATGCATTGAACTAGTCTTCCAAGTGGTGGAAAGAAAACAAGAAAAGTTGGGCTGTTCCTGTCACTACACTAATATCTTCAACAAAGACATGTTTCAAATAATATGACAAAAGTAACTTTTCGTGGACTTTTCTCTTGCCATTTACCACCAATCGCTTGAGATAACACTGTTTAGAGTCTTCACCAGACATATTTTACCTCAGTTGATTTGAAGGATGATCTTCTTAAATCTAAGTTGATGAAATAATCATGTCCTTCCACTGTTTTCTCACATTAAATTAACTACATGTAAATTATATTTTTTATCGATATCATATATAAAATATAATTAATTTTTCTATTCAATTTTTTTTTTTTTGCCTTTATTGACCTATGTTGCACCAATCGGTCAATACTCTACCATGATCCAAATAAAATCTGTTTAGGCTTTAAACTAAGGAGAGAGCGGGCCACTACTTATTTGAATAGCTAGGCATGTTACCAAAATAAGGTTTGTGATAGCATATCAAACCATTGCATCGTAACCTATGCATTGTAGTTTGGTGTAGTGCCCTTTTGAATTGCATGGTGGGGCCCACACGCCCTATGTAGCAATTGGCATATAAACATTTACTCAAATCAGAAGGTAGCCACCATTGGATTGATTATATCTAATAGACTAAACCATGTGATGAGCTTACTTTACTATCTTATTTCGAGATAGAGATTGAGCGACTCTTCCTGTATGATCAATCTAATGGTTGGCTCATTAAAATTGACTTAAAATCTTAGATACAATGAATAAAAAATGGGTGTAAATCGTGATAACCGGTCAAGCGAACCAAGTTTAATGGGTCCTAGCTTGAAATGATCTCAGATCACTGATCACTTTTAAAAGAGCGTGTAAAGTAAGCCTTCCCGATCAAAAAAGAGCTCTAGTTTGAGTCAAGCCGAATTGAACCAAAAAAGAAAAAAGGTCCACATGGACTGTCTTGAGCCATTAACAACCAACCCTGTACACAACTGTGTGAACGTGCCCCACCTATCAAAATGTAAAATTTGGATCGGGCTTAGTCAATTTCAGTCCTGGCTCTTGAAACTCGGATGGAATTCCATTGGGTTTGGTCATTAGGCTCGAGGTGCCGAACTAAACTTGCCAATAAGTAGGGTTGTTCCCGGTGTTGTCAAAGCCCTACCCTCAATATATGGTAAATGGGGGGCTGGACTCAGGGTGGGCCAAAGCCCTTGATGGGTGTGGACTATTTAGTCCCATACCCTGCCTTTGCGGGACGGATAGGGATAGGATTTGAGCCCATGGCCTAAAGAGAAGAAAGTTAATTTATTTTTTCTACTCTATCATAGGGCAACGAGTGTAAACTCAACCTTAACCCACCTTTTTTTGAACTTGATAGAATGCTTATATTTGAAATCACATGAACTAAATAACAAACAAAGAAATGGATTCTGTAAAAAAACAAAAAAAAAATGTCTCTTAATTTCCTCTACAACATGCTATTGGGATTTTGTGGCACTCTATTTTCAAGGTAGTGGCCCATTCAAGCGTTGGGCCATTTGAGGCTAAACAATAGACCCAATAAGTAGAGAGAAGTAAGCCTATGCTATTGAAAACCCAGATAAGAATCACATAGAAATATAAAAATATGCTTAAATAAGCCCCATAAATGCTTAAATAAATCCACATTGTGGGCTTATTCTCATGATTTGCCGGACAAGATATTGATCAGGGCAGTATGAGAATCCTTACACGTACGTATCGACTCTTCTTTTAACTTTTAGAAGTACCGGCCGATTACCTCACTACTAGGTAGTTTCTATTTATGATGTTGTATTTGAATCAATTGTTTGTTTGTGATTGGTTTCCCAATTTCAGGGTAATGTATAAAATTATCAACCTGACGATAAGAATTAAGACCATATAAATAACCGGATTTACTATGAGATGCTTGTGCTGATGTAGAGACTAGGTAAGGAGCCAAAAAGGAGGTGGAGAAAAAACATTTCTATAACAATTAACAATGGAAATTGTGGTACAACTTTGTAGATTGATATAAGGATTTTACACTTGATGGATTCTAATCCATGAACGGAAAAGTGAAGTTAGTTTTCACTTTTTATATAATGTTTCATATAATTGAGATGTTCTACTTGTGGTGTAATGAAATATATTTATATTATTAATCATTTCATAAAAATGATCTTACCTTTGCTTAATATTGTAGTAAATTCACTTTTAATGTGATTTTCTATATTTATTTAAATATTTAAATATTATCTATTCTAAAAAATATTAAAAATTACATAACATGATATTTTAACTCCTTATAATGAGCTAAAGCCAAAAGGAAAATCTAGAAGAAGCTTACATGGCTCCTTTTTTTTTTTTTACCGTTTTGATTGAAAATAAGCTGTTTTCAATGAGATTAATGTATATTTTTTTCAATTTTATATTTTTATATATTTCTCATTATTGAAGTGACTATTCTCTATTTATTTTTCCAATTAAACTGAAGACAGTTGTTTCTTTTCTTTTCTTTTTTCTTTAAGCACGGGCACATTTTGCTAGTGTGTAATTATATATCACAGAAGAAATCATGATTTGTTATAAGATATGGATCTTGGGTGGATGCCCATTTGAGATGAGTTAGGGTTACATTTAGGTTTCCTCTTTTGTGGGATTACTTTGCCTATAAATAGGTATCTCTGTCTTTGTATTTGTAACACATAATAAGATAATAGAAAACTCTCTCCCTTCTCCCTCTAATATTCTCTTTTGGTCTCTCTACTTTTTACAACATGACTGCTTTTCAATCCTGACAAATTTGAAATCTACGTAACTAAATAGGAAAAAAAGAAATTACTTGAAAAATGTGATAGGCCAATGACAAGCCTACTTAATGATTCTTATGATGATTTTTTTCAAAATTAAAAGTAATTTGGAATAATTCTTTAAAAGATATATTTTTAAATATATTACTTTGAATTATATTTTTAAATATATTTACATGTGGGCCCGTGGGAGGGGCCCATTTGCTTCCCAGGAGCTTATGACGGAACTTGATCTCTACTATTTGATGATTAAAGTCATAATTGAAATTAGGTAAGATCTTAAAATAGGATCAACTTAAGTTTTGTCTAGTTTTTTTTTAACAAAGAGGGATACAAAAAACTAACTTTTCACTTTAGAGTTTAAGTTTTCCACCCATCTTTCAATCAAGGACAGTGGTCCAATGCGGCAAGCGAATTTTCTACCCAAGTTTTTGTAGGAATAGCTATGAATCTTTCGCTAAAAGAACGAGCGTGAGACTTTTTCAACAAATGAAAATGAGTGAGATTTGGTCCAATTTCATTGGGATTTTTTCTTAAAACATTTCAAGCCATAAATCTCAAATGCTTAAAAGTCCAATGTGGACCAATTCCTGACTTCGATGAAATAAAGACGGTCCCCCACATGTGTCAAATCTGATGGTCCACTGCTCCTACCACTATATTGATGGGAGGTGAAAAATTAAAGGTTGATGAGAATTAAAATACAGCTTAATGGTAATTGACCAGTACTGAAAAGTAGATATCCCACGGTTAAAAAAATATACAAAAACGTTTTTGCCACCTCTACTAAGAGATAAAACAAAAATCCAGCCCCCAGATGTACTTCTCCATGAGAAAAAGGTCCCGTGTGAAAAAAAAAAAGAAAAAAGATTGGGATCCCCTATTGCACAATGACATGGACACGTATGTGTAACACATGCCAACGTAGTTATCTGGAATTAGCGAATAGGTCCGCAAATAGGTCCAGGACTCTATCATGGAGCCCATTTAGAAATAATGAAGACTGTTCAAGATGATCAAAACCCTCTAATGATAAATGCCAAAAATTCATATAACTAGGGGTCGGTTCACCATCTGATTGAGCACATAATCGATTGTGCCTGTATGGTATCATATTAAAAATGAGTTTTTGAAAGAAATTTAACAAAGCTACGTTTTTTTCTTTACCACAATCATCATAACACGTATTTCATTTAAAGTCGTCCTACTTCATAAACAAATTTACTCCAATACGTCGGATTCATTGTACTAGCTCCCAAGTGGTGGAAAGAAAACAAGAACAGTTGGGCTGTTCCTGTCGCTACACTAATACCTTCAACAAAGACATGTTTCCAATAATATGACAGAAGTAACTTTCGTAGACTTTTCTCTTGCCACCAATCCCTTGAGATAACACTGTTTAGAGTCCTCACCAGGCACATTTTTCCTCAGTTGATTTGAAGGATGATCTTCTTAAATCTAAGCTGATCAAAATAATCAAATCCCCCCACTGTTTTTTCACATTAGATTGACTACATGTAAAATATATTTTTTATTGATATCACATGTAAAATATAATTAAATTTTCTATTCATTTTTCTCATCTTTAATGACCTATGTTACACTAATCGGTCAATACTCTACAATGATCCAAATAAAATCTGTTTAGGCTTTAAATTAAGGAGAGAGTGGCCCACTACTTGGAACAAAATGAGGTTTGTGATAGCATATCAAACCATTGCACCATAACATATGCATTCAACAAAAATTATTATATTATATACAGTGCTCGGAACGCAGGCCGTGCTTAGTCCGGCCCAAAAGTAAAGATATATATATTTAATTTGAGGCGATCTTTTGAGATACTAAATGAAAAAAAAATTAAAACAAAAAAAAATATCATAAAGACTCTAGATTAAATCGATATATCTAGGAGGCAAGATATATATACATGGACCTAGAGGATCTATGATACAAAACATGATTGCATTGAAATAAATCGATAAATAGAGAAGATATACTTTGGATGTCCTTGACTATTGAAGATGCACCCCATTTAATGTAGCTTTGGCCGACAAAAGATCAAGCCCCTGCTTTTCCTTTACTTAAATCAAGAATTAACGGGGTTGTATCATTATCAAACTTTACTAGAAGAAAATTATAAAAAATACCAACTTAAACTTACATGTCAATTCAAAGTTTTTCGAACGTAATTATTGAGGTGATGTGAAGGTTAAGGATTTTTTTTTAAGGAGATGTGATTGACATATCTCAACACAAGACTCATAAAACTTTATAGGTTTCCTAATTAAGAAAAAAAAAAAAAAAGAAAGGTTAGAGAGTACAGAGGCATTAAATCTTGACACCTACAAATGAAAAAAAAAAGTGCATAGAATATATATATTAAAAAAGAAAAATAAAGATTGGTTAAGTCTGGTGAAAAGAAACTGAATAATCAAGATTATCACAAAATTTGGGCTTCTCATTTGTCCATCTAGCAGCTAGGTTCAGGCTGTTTTGTGCATAAATGAAAGAAAGAAAAAGAAAGAAAAAATAGAAAGAGAAATATGGGCAAAATGTAACAAAAAAACCTAGGATAATCCCGAAGTGCATAGTTGACATGGATAAGGGATACATTTTTAATCCCCGCATTAACAAAAAAAAAAGCACTATATCAGCACTACACTAAGCCTAAAATGCCATTTGCAATATCATAGACATTGTAACATGAAAGACACACTCAACAAACATGTAATAGCATATTAAAACTGATGCCTACAAAAGAGTTGTAATGATCATGGCCAGGAGAGAGGTAGAGAGAAATTTTCTCAACTGGACAGAATCCCAACTCCAACGACTTCCATCAAATAACCAAGTGAAAGAAGAAAACAAAATAAAAGTAAAAGAAAGAGAAGCTGAACAAGAAGAAGGAGAAGCAGAAGCATAAACGACATGAATTTTTTAAGGATGAGCAGGAAGAGAATGAGAGAGAGAGAAAGAAAGATGGAGAGGAAATGAAGATTTTTTTTCTTTTTCTTTTTTTTGTGTAGAAAAGAGAATATGAGATCGAGAAATACAGAAATTTTTTGAATTCTCTGGAAATTTCAGATACAGTGAAATTTATGGAATTTTAAAAATAGACTGATTTTACAGGCATGAAAATCAATTGGACAAGGTTCTAAATGACATCAAACCATGCTGGACAAAGAACAAATGTTTATTAGAATTTATCCAGTTTTCTAACAAACCTAAAATCACCAAATTATCCCAACCGCATTCATCTCTCGTAAAATCAAAATTACAAATAAGTCATTAAGAGTGAAGAAGTATCATTTCTGATCAAATGCCGTATCGAAACAACCGTGCCCAAGAACAAAAGATGTTCAACATAACGTCCTCGAACCAATGAAATAAAGAAAATATAATATAATATTTACTTATAGCCCCCTAGCCTTCTCTCAAATTACAAATAGGTCCCTATTGCGGTCAAACCCCACCAAAACTAACCTATTAATAATCTAACACACAAAAATAAATTATTAACTATTAATCAAAATTATTTACATAATAATCACACAAGAAATTCAAGGACCTCACAGTGAAGCCCCAAGTGGGCCCCATGAAGCTTTATGATGAGAGTTGCACACGAGGATTTCATTTTATACAAGTATATATAATTATTATTGGAGTTCCATTAAAGAAGAAAATAATATCTAAAACAAGTATCATATAAGAATGCGTTTATGCAACCCATTTCAAATCAATTAACTGATTAGAATCATGTATCAGCTCATGATAAACGCCAAAACGTCTCTATGAACAAATCTATTTGAAAGAAATTAAATGATTAATGTCATTTTTTTCTACGTTGGGCTACTGATAGATAAGTGCCAATGTGCTTACACCACTCAATCATGAGTGGGTTGGCGATTGATGCCTTAAAAAAAGAGAGTAGATATTACATTGAAAAGTTTTAATGTAGATATGCTGTCTATCAGTCTTCCAAGTTCCAGGCCATCCAAAGAATTCTACCAAAAATAAGAAAAGTCTGACATAGAAGAGAGAAAACGTGGGGTGTTCCATGCACTTGTCCAGCAGTACCTTGATGGAGATATATATTTCAAATAAGGCGAAAATGATGTTGTAGACTTTTCTATTGCCGACATTTTACCTCTATTAATGTGGAGGATTGATCTTCTTAAATGTAAGCTGCAGGTAAATCTCACGAGAAGAAAAATTATATGGGTTTTGATATATTATTGCTTCTTAAATCGGATTTTACCAATTTGATAACCCAAATATAGATGATATCACTAGGGTAGCTTGACTATGGTCAATAATTTTTTTTTTAAACTTCTTTTCCCCAAATCCCATGATATTATGGAAATAGTGCATGTCATAGAAACTTAATTATAACAAGTCCCTTGATATCATAGGATTGTCCCATGATGTCAGGGCTCTTATGCAATAATTTATGAATTTTTTTTTCAAATGATAAAACTTGAGAAATGGTGGTCGGATGTGTATTTACTTTTCACAAAATATCATCTTTTGTATTCTATAAAAAATGAATTTACTTGCTGGTGGCAAAGACTATATGATACGGAAGCCAATAAATCCCATGATATCATATGACATGAAATATGATGCAAAAAAGTTTTAAAAAAAAATGTTGATGATAATCAAATGACTCTAGTGACATTATGTGGATGTCGGTCATGAAATTGGCAAAACAAAATTTAAAGTGGACTAATATATATGTCAAAACCACGATATATATAAGCCAATGAAAATAATGTCCTCCCACTATTTTACCAGCCGGAGAAATGTCTCTTAGATTGAAGTTAATCCTCCCATTATATTGATCAAACGTAAAATACAACTTTTTTTCTTTTAAATGTGGACATTTCCTGTTGCCATTAATAACTTACTAGTAACCACTGCTATTTTTATGCATTGCAAGCTAAATATTTATACATAATTAAAAAGATTATGAGCTTATGAAAAATAAAGAGGTTATGAGTACCTTTTTTTTTCTTTTTTGTGATCCGAAAGAGAAATGGCTTAGGATGAGAATAGAAAATCTGGTGTAGAAAGGCAATACAAGAGCTGAGATGAAAAAGGATTTATGCAGAAAGGAAGAAGAGTACTTCAAGAAATAGAGAGTGGATGTGAGTACGTAGTTTGGTGAGATAAAAAGATAAGTGGTAGTTGCATGAGATAAGTAATGGGGAGAGGCGGTGAGACTTCTAAAATAAACAAAAAGAATAACTTACGGTCAAAATTATAATTCATAGTCAGAATTAAAGCGAATACCCTTGATGTTAATATATTATAATATTACACCAATCGAACAGTAGGATCTACTTCGACCAAGTAAAAAATTTGTATGAGATACCATTTACTTGTACAAATAGGTATGAAGTTGACAAAATAAAGTTTGTGCAGCATATCAAACCATTGCATTTTGATTTATGCATCAAGAAAATAAAATCAAAGATTTAGATGACATATCTTGAGAATTTACGAGATAAGTGGATTGGATTAGACCTCTGTGTGCATCCTGCCTTTGATCAACTGTGTTGGTCGTTCGAGGCTTGATACAATGCTCTCCTACTGATCACATTCTCATATGCGTGATCATTATGGGTCAGGGCTTCCAATCGTATAACTATGTCATTTTATATTAATTAAACAAGAATCCATATTTGATGGATTCCTAAAATAGAGTTCAAGTATATTAAGAAAACTAAAATAATAGAAACAATGAGATTTACATGGTTGTACAAACGGTGTGGATCGCTCGTAAGCCAAATGTGTGGTCATACCATACCACTTATGTCTAATAATGCCTCTTTTTCCCAGCCAATGGGGCTGAGACGCATGATACCCAACTATGAGAACTAGCTAGAGCCCTACTCCCAAGGAAAGCGAAGCTCCAACAATGGAAAAGTGGGATAGAGAAACTTGCTCCCATAGGAAGAGTAACCTAGGGATCAAGTCATTGGCAATTATATATATATGCATATAATATAAAAATAAATCTAAACAGTTGTTCGAGAAATCAGTTTATTTGAGAAAATAAAACTTTTAAATATATGACTCATTAAAGTAAACTCCTTCCTTCTGTAATAAATTCATGGTGTGCTTGCAAGAACTTGTTATATAATTAAGGTAAATACATTTGCATATTAAGAAAATCAATTACATGTAAATATATATGATATCTAGTTCCGGCATTGAATGTGAATTTGGTCTTTTAGCTTATTTACCTTTCCATTGTAGTAATCACTAGCGGAAATTTATATGTGAAATGGACTTTTTAGTGTAAATACCTTTCTATTGTAGTAATCATTAGTTGAACTTTACATTGATTGTTAAAAAGTTAAGGTAAATGCGATATTTGAAATATATGATTTATTACACCAATGATTCCCCGGTAAGAAGAGAAGCCTCCAATTTCATGCATGTGTCATATTTTTTGCTATTGCATGTAGCTTTTGTTTTCACCGAAAGTAACTATTCTCCATTTTAACTCCACAAAAAATTATTTTCTACTAGAGGAATTCTGATTTTTTTTTTTTTTAACCAGACAGTACTGTAGAATTTCATCACCTTACAAATGTGTCTTTAGAGTAAACACTTTCCTCTTATGGCCCCATAAAGCCTGGTAGTTTCCCATAAATTGTAGAGGCATAGAGACAGAAGCTACAACTGAAGCAGCATAAGGAGTCCGTCCCGTCCCGCCCCCGCCCCCCCCCCCCCCCCCCCCCCCCCCATGGCCCCATGGCCCCATAAAGCCTGGTAGTTTCCCATAAATTATAGAGGCATAGAGATAGAAGCTACAACTGAAGCAGCATAAGGAGTGCGTCCCGTCCGTCCCCGTCCCCGTCGTCCCCGGCCCCCCCATCATATTTAAGCCTGAGATGAGGGGTAAATTAGATATTTTCTCATAAACAAGTCCACGTTGCCCATAGTCATTGTCCCATGAGGATTGAAGTCCGCCAAGATACACAAAATTTTCCTCGGTTTGCACAAAGTAGAGTGGAAGCTTCATAAAATAACAAATGCATGTGAAGTAAATGCACGTGATCAGGAATTCCATCCCCCGAGATGATCTTGCTATCCCGTAGTCTCGTGGCCATTGGAGCCCCAGGTGGGCCCCCTGTAGCCTTCTAATGAGAAGTAAATGCACGTGAGGATTTCTTTTTATAGACGTACATATAATTATTATTGAAGCTCCATTAAAGAAGAAAATTATATCTAAAACAAGCACCATAAGAAATAGCATTTATGCCACCCATTTCAACTCAATTAATATATTACAATCATGTATGATCAGCACATGATAAATGCCAAAACATCTTTATGAATAAATCTATCTGAAAGAAATTAAATGATTTTCTTTTCGGTGGAGAGCTATGGTTGATGAGTGAAAAAATGTTCAACACCACTCAATCATAAGTGGGTTGAAATTAATACCTTGGAAGACTGATATTCCTTAGAAAAGTCTTTCATGTGGACATACTGTCTAGTGTCTAGTACTAGTCTTACAAGTTCAAAGTCATGTGTCCGCAACGTTCCAAGTCCTCCAAAGAATTTTTCAAAAAGTAGATATTTTATGGAAAAGTCTTTATGTGGATATAGTGATATACTGTCTACCAGTCTTACAAGTTCCAAGTCATCTGTCCACCAAAAATTCCAAAAAGTTCCAAGTCCTCCAAAGAATTCTTCAAAAAGTAGATATTCCATGGAAAAGTCTTTACGTCGATACAGTGATATACGGTCTACCAGTCTTACAAGTTCCAAGTCATCTGTCCACCAAAAACGAAAGTCGTGCAAAGAAGACACAAAACGTGTGGTGCTCCTTGCACTATTACGTGTACTACCTTTAATGAAGATATATCTTTCAAATAAGACGAAAATGACGTTGTAGACTTTTCTCTTGCCACCTTGCATCACGTGAAATACCTGTTCACAGTCCTCACTAGTCAGCGGACATTTTACCTCTATTGATGTGGAGGATCGACCTTTTTAAATATAAGCCGAATAACCATACAAGAAAAAAAAAAAAGAGGGGATGGAAATAATTTACTCTTACTGTTTTATCAGAAGGAGAAATGTCGTCTAGATCCAAGTAAATTTAGGAAATTTGACAATTTAAAGGTATTTTCTAGTATTTTTTCTCTCAATATTTTAAAAATATCAAAATCTCCTTTCATTTAAAGTCATGACAAGTTTTAAGCAGCCATTACATGCAACCGATTGTTGTAGGAACCCCAGAAGTCCTTGATCACCGTGAGGACGCAGGTGAAGGTAATGAGGATAATGTAGAAAAAGTGAAGGATGGTTTTATTTCAATGAATGATCATTTGGCCATTTTACCAAAGAGATCGGAAAAAAAGTTTTTGAAAAAATGGATGGATGTCCTTAATTAAAAACTTCTTGGAAAACTTGGGATTAATTTAAAAAGTTTTGAAACTTATATCCTTTTTTTAAAATAGGGCAGAAGCTTAGGCCTGTTTTTTAAAGTTTTCCTTTTTCTCTATTCTTCAACAAAGTTTATGGAGCTTAGGAGACTCCATTTTTTAGCTTTAGTTGATCAATCCTATGGTGGGATCTAATATAAATAGGACAGATCCAAGTAAATACCATGGATCCAACAGTACAATTGATATTTAAAAAGGTCAGCTATTTTTTTAAAGGAGCAATTTCTCCACCAAGGGCAAAGCCTGCATTGTAGTTTGGTGCAGTGCCCCTTCTGAAATGAATGGTCTGGCCCACATGCCTTACGCAGCCATCGGCATATAAACTATTACTCAAATGAGTAAGGTAGCCACCATTGAATTGATTATATCTAACAAACAGAACCATGTGATGAACTTACTTTATTATCTTATTTAGAGATAGAAATGGAGCGACTCTTCCCATGTGATCAATCTAATGGTTGGCTCATTAAAATTGACTTGGAGATTTATATACAATGAACACAATATGAGTGTATAGCATGATAACTGGTTTAGATTTTCAAAATGTAAAGGGAGTTGCACCATATTACAATTTTTTTGGATTATTTCTAAATGCACAAGGAGCAACCAGTGACAATTTTTTTTAGAATCTGCAATAGCAGTTGGACATATTTACACAAGGAGCAACCGAACATAGAACATACAACAGAAATTAGAAAATAGATGTATAGTTTATAACAGCTACTTGCAAAAAAATAATTAATTAAGCTCAAAAAAATTCATACACAAGTCAACTCTTCTAACTATTTTAGCGCAATGGGTTTCTTCTGTAAGGAGTTTGCTCCGCTTTCCTAGAAGAGTTGTGGTTCAGCGATGGCTACTGCTGATTTTCCTTGACATTAGCCCTTACAGGAGATTGAGAACGCGGTGATACTACAAGAAAGTGATTAAAACAATCAAAATTGGAGAGGACAAGAATATATAATATTTAAAGTTAATATTGGGCTACAAAAATCCATTGGGGGCCCAAAAAATTCACTGGGGGCCTTATGGAAAAAATTAGTGGGCCCCACCAAAATTAGAACTAAAATTTAGAAATCCAGTGGTGCCGTGGTAATACACTCCATCCGCCACTCCCAGAAGATTTTGGTACATATTTTAAGTGGAACGCATGTTCCTTATTAAATCCATGTATCTTTCCCAAGCAGTACTCCTAATTTAACCTTGAAAAAGTCTCCTTGGCCCGATTATGGGGACCGAACCATGGCCCGGTCCCCATAAGATCCTGTGGCCCTTATGGGGACCGGGCCATGGTTCGGTCCCCATAATCAGGCCACATAGCACTTCTGTTTAACCTTTAACTACTCATGAAAGTTGACCAAGAAAATCAAACTCATAAAGGTAATTATTTGTCGGTACACAAAGCAAGTTGGTATGTGTACTTAGTTTATGTAATTATTAAAATTGGAGAAGGGAATAATAATAAAGTCAAATGTTTGTTTATTATACAACTATGATTTTTTTTTATTTAACTCAAACGGCTAGATTGAAATTAAAACCACCATCCACTAAAATCTTCGTTGTGAAAACATACTCACGATTAAGGGTGTTGGATTAATCTTAGTTTCACACGCATGCTTAAGAATCAATCATTGGATCTCACAATTATTTATGTATTTATTTATTTTTTCTATATTAGGCTATTGGTAGGGAGTGATACTTAAAACTTGAAAATCTAGGGATTGATATGCGAGTAATATTAAAGTGCCAACACCACTCATCCATGAGTGTGTTAACCTAGGTATCTCAATTTCAACCCAAAAAATGGATTTTGACCATACAAGTGTTCATAAATGTTAGTCTTCTCTCATAGGCGTTGGCATTTAGGTGTGCGTTTGTGGAGAGTCGTGGAAGTGCAACTTATTTGAAGATCTAACTCAATATAGATTATGAGAGAAAAATAAAATTTATATAACCAACATCAACATAATTGGGACAATGCTTTTGATTATGATGACAATAATGTGCAAAGTCGTGGAAGATTAAATTAACTTTGTTTCTTCTTTTGCGGCATTACAAGTCTGACCTCGTCAGGTCACACTTTCGGATCCCTTTAGTACGGAAACCAAAGGCAAAAATGGTGGGTTTCCAATTTTTCGTCACTGTGCCAAATGACGTTAAGGAAGGCACTGAATCTCCTCCCCTTTCCGCGGCGAGTTCGTTTGCACAATCACGACCTGAAAGAATTGGTGCAAAACAGCTTCTACAATACAAGATCGTGCAAAAAATAATAATTTTTCCCTTAATATTATATGATACCCTACGCCTGTAGGATTTCTTACAAAATCCTATTGATTTGACGATGAAGGAGACAAAACTTTCTCGAGTTAGGGGAAAAAGTGAGCATGCGTGATATGTAGAATGTCTTATTGGAGAATATTGGACAATATGAGGGTGAAATTGTAATCTTCACACTACTTTTTTAGAGAGCTACTAATGCTACAACCAAAACTTCTCTTTCAACATTCCTTCTCTCTACACACACCACTTAAGTAAAATAATTACCAAAATTTCTCTGTACACGCCCACTTTTTCCCAAGTTACCCTTCCTCTCTCCCTCACCTTCTCTCTACACTGTCCTTCTTCCCCTCACTCTCATGTCCTTCTCCCTCTCCCTCTCCATGCCCACCGCCCGCTCTCCCTCTCCCCTTCTCCTCGTCTCTCTCTCTTTCTGCCTGCCTCTCGCCCAGCCACCCTGCACTCTCCCTCCCCCTCTGGTGATGGTACCCGCCAGAGGGGGGCGGTAGTGGTTGGGATGGGGGTGGGGTGTGTACAAAGAAATTGAGTGAGCTACGAAACTACAAATGGTGTCCTGTTTGGTAATTTCACACATGGATATATTTTTATTAAAATGGAGATTCTACTGGCACATATAATTTTTCTTTTCCGACATAAATTCTCTTTACACACATCACTATAATTTAAAAATTATGTTACTTCTTTCCACCCACACCTAAAATCCCCAAATTACCCATCATTCCATTTCCCTCTTTCTTTCTACACACATCATCTTCCCTTTCTTCCCACACACAAATCACAACCGGACCTCTCCACATCTCCGGCATCTCGGTCTTTCCGGCATTCCTCTGATGTTCATAGTCCTCTACACCATCTCAACTTCCAAAGGCAAATGTTTCTCTCCACCATTATCATTTCATTCTTCTTCCCCATTTATTCTTTACCATTTCATCCACCTTAGATTACATTTTTTTCATGAAAACTTATTATGGGGGATAGATTCACATTCAGTGTAAGCTTTTATAAACAATGGTAGTATTTTTTCACACATTTGGGCAGATTTTAATGTCTCATCGCAGCAGAAATCGTAATTGTTTGGTACTTGATAACTGGTTAAAAAGTGCATATTTATTATGTTAATCCTAGATATTCTTGCACTTTTATTATTTTATTTTCTTCAATTTATATGCATTTGCTAGTTAATCCTTGTTTCATCTTTTTGCAGAGAAAGCTTGGCAAAGTTGATGATTTAATGGTGAAATTGGAGCAAAAGGAGAATATTGGGCTTTGAAGTGCTAAAAGAAATGGAAAACAAGTGGTTATGGGTTAGAAGAAAGGCTTGGCCCATATGTTAGTGGGTTAGGGCCTATTTTAGCATAAAAGAGCCCAATTTGGAGCCTTTTATCACCATTCCTTGGGCCCCTTTTGATTAATTACGGGATTCTCATTGATTCTCTCTTAAGAGATAAGAAAATGGGGTTTTAACAAAAGGAGGGAGATTAGGAGAAGAAGGGGGATCTACCATTCGGTGGTTCTATTCTGGGAGGAAGGAGAGAAAGAGGAAGGAAGGAAGGAGAAGGAGAAGAGAACTAAAAAGAAGAAGATGAAGAACTCCATGGCTATGGTGTTCTCCTCTTCCACCATCATGGGCTAAGCTTCTCCTATTCCTAGGGTTTAGATGAAACCCTAGTCAAGTAACTTTATCTTTTTTTGTATTTAATTTTTGGAGTAATTACATTGGGATGTTGATTGTATAACATTGAGATTTATTGCAATCAATGATTTTATTTTCTTTTCACATGTTCAATTTCTGTGATTTTGCATATGTGGTTATACAATGGTGATTCTTATACATACACCAAAACCGTAAGACGAGTTATAACTTAGGAAAACGAGTCGTGTCTATGACAGTAGAAGTAGCGTAGACGGTTCGTATTATCCAAAGATAATTCGTACTTGGGGTTTTGGTGCGTGATTTTCTTGGTGATTGTATTTTGGCTTGTAGCTAAAATACATCTTTACATCCTAATATAATAACCAGAAATTAATACAATTGAAGATAGTTGCAAGATTAGTGGTGAATTCGACAGCCCTAGGAATTCCTTTTTTAACTTGTTCGTCATTTGATTTAATTATAATTTTTTGCTTTAATTTCAGTTTTCAGTTATTTTAGAGAATTCAACAATCAATCACTCTTTTTGGAATTAAAATTAAATTCAACTTTGGTTTTTAAACAATTAGCAATCTCTGTGGGTTCGACCCTTACTCTACTACTATACTAGTAGTTTAGTTTGGTAATTTGATTGATTTCCACGACAGATCAATTTTTGGCGCCGTTGCCGGGGATTGTTTAATTGTTAAGAAGCCTTTAGTTGATTTTTATTTTAATTTTTTTTTCCCTGCCATTATTCTTTTTCTTTGTCTTTGGTGTGCAGCAATTATAAAAAGTTAAAGAGAAGCAGAGTCGATTGGAGCAAACGTTGGTAAAAAGAAAAAAAAAAAAAAAAAGAAGAAAAATTCTACCTTCTTTGCAACTGATCACGGTGAAATCTTTCCTTTCTCTTTGCATTTTATTTTTGCTACAGTTGGTATACTTGATTGGATAGGTTTATTTGTTTTATGTTTGGTCACCGTTCGTGCAACCCAGACTTAGAAAAATTAGACCTTGAGCTAGAAAGAACATTGAGAGCTTTTCGTGGTTTGTCCATTAAGTCTAGTGTTTTAGGAGATCCTATTTCTGTAGACATGGCTGATAATGGTGGACCACAACAACCACAGTCTCTTAAGGCTCATTTTGTTCCTACAACATACACCAATCCTTCATGTATTCAAATGCCTACTGTCACTGGGCATTATGAAATTAGACCCCAAACCATTCAGATGTTACCATCTTTTTATGGGAAATCAAATGAGGACCCATATCAACATCTGAATGAGTTTTTGGAGCTATGCACCACTGTCAATGTGCAAAATCTGAGTGAGAATGCTCTTAAGTTAAGGTTGTTCCCTTTTTCATTAAAGGATAAAGCCAAACATTGGCTCGGTTCTTTGCCTACAAATTCTATAACAACTTGGGGTCAACTTCAACAAGAGTTTTTGAAAAAATACTTTCCTATAGGCAAAACCAATGATATGAGAAGAGCCATCACAAATTTTACTCAACTCGATGGCGAGTCTTTTCATGAAGCTTGGGAGAGATTTTTGGACCTTCATAGGAAGTGTCCCCATCATGATATCATGCGTTGGCAGTTGGTACAGAGTTTCTATGATGGTATCACTGAACAAAACCGTCAAATGATTGACTCTGCTTGTGGAGGGACTTTCCTCAACAAGAATCAGGATGAGGCATGGGATCTTTTTGAGACCCTTAGTGAGAATTCCCAACACCATGCCTCAGCAAGTCGGAGAGCTCCACCCGCCTCTTCTAGCATCCCTAAGAGAGGTGGCATTTATGAAGTTGGACAATCTGTGGATGTCCAAGGGCAAGTTGCGGCATTGTCTAGGAAACTAGACCAAGTCTTGGCTATGGGACAAGTTTCCACTTCTGCTCCTGTCACTCAAGAGGTGTGTGCTTTATGTTCATGCCCAACCCATTATGTGACAGACTGTCCCTTAGCCCCGCAATATCCAGAGTTTGTGCAAGAGCAAGTTAATGCTCTTCAAGGTTTTTCCAAACCGGGTAATGATCCACACTCTAGCCATTACAACCCGGGATGGAGAAACCATCCAAATTTTTCTTGGAGGCCTCAAGCCCCAAATCCTCCATTCGCACAAAATTCTAGGCCAAGTGTGCCTAACTCTTTTCCGTCATCATCCTACCGTTCTCCTCCTCAACAATATCAACAACCACCACCTCCTCTTAGAAACTCAGCTTTTGAGGATAAAGTGTTGAGTGCTTTGCAAGCTTTAGAGTCAAATCATCAGTCCAACACTCAATTGCTCCACTCACACACTCAGTCCATCTCAAAGCTAGAATCCCAAATGGGACAACTAGCACAAGCTGTGGGTAGAAGAGATGAGGGACGTTTACCAAGTCAGCCGGTGAACAACCCTAAAGGCCAATATGGGGTAGAGTTTTCTAACTCCAATGAACTATTTCATGAGCAAGCTAAGGCCATAACTACCCTTAGGAGTGGGAGAGAGGTAGACAACAAAGTTGAGTATAAGGCTGAGAGTGAGTTGACGAGTTCTTCTGGAAAAGGCAAAGCTGGGAATGAAAATTTGCAGCAAGGGGATTCTTCATCCCCATGTGATCCTTTGAGTGTTCCTGTGGCACCCTACGTGCCCAAGGCCCCTTACCCTTCTTGCTTGGCCGACCCTTCTCCTTTTGGGAAAAAGAGTGCAAATATGGAGGAGATGCTTGAGATTTTTAAGCAAGTTAAGATTAACTTGCCACTTCTTGATGCAGTCAAGCAAATCCCTTCCTATGCCAAATTCTTGAAAGACCTTTGCACTCAAAAGCGTAAAGCTAAAACTCATGTGTCAAAGAAGGTCTTTCTGACAGAGCAAGTGAGCTCGATTCTCCAGCACCAAACTGCACCTAAGTTCAAAGATCCTGGAGCCCCCACAATTTCTTGTGTCATTGGTAATCACACCATTGAGAGGGCGCTCCTTGACTTGGGGGCAAGTGTCAATTTATTGCCATACTCTGTCTATAAGCAATTTGGGTTAGGTGAGTTGAAGCCTACGACGGTGTCTTTGCAGTTAGCTGACAGATCCGTCAAGATACCTCGTGGGATAATTGAAGATGTTTTGGTGAAAGTAGACAAGTTCTACTTTCCAGTTGATTTTTTGGTTTTAGACATGGAGCCCGTTCATGACCCTAAGCGTCAGATTCCTGTCATCTTAGGTCGACCCTTCTTAGCCACTGCTCATGCATGTATTAATTGTCGGACCGGAGTGATGGATATTTCTTTTGGAAATATGACAGTGAGGCTGAATGTTTTCAATGCGTCACAACAACCTCCGCATGAGGAGGATTGTTTTTCGGTGGATATGATAGATGGGATAGTTGATGATTCTCTCCCTCAAATCTTGATTGAGGATCCTTTGGAGAGATGTTTGACTTACTTTGATAGTGATGTTTTTGATATTGATGGTTCTATTGAGGAAGTCAATTCATTGCTTGACTGTTCTCCTTCTATAGACTATCCTCCTTGGAAGTCTAGACCGGAACCCCTTCCTAATCTTGCGAGCACTCCTGCTCCTCCATCATTAGAAATTCCTCCAAAGCTTGAGCTGAAGCCGCTCCCGGATACTCTTAAGTATTCATTCTTGGGACCCGATGAAACTCTTCCTATTATCATTGCTTCCAATCTTCCAAGTGAGCAAGAGTGTCGTTTTCTTGAGGTTCTTAGAGAGCACAAGGGTGCTATCGGTTGGTCCGTAGCTGATTTGAAAGGGATTGATCCATCTATTTGTATGCACCGCATTCATTTAGAGGATGATGCAAAGCCATCTCGAGAAATGCAGAGAAGGCTTAATCCCAACATGAAGGAGGTTGTCATGAAGGAGGTTGTGAAGTTGTTAGATGCGGGTATTATTTACCCCATTTTTGATAGTAAGTGGGTGAGTCCGACCCAAGTGGTACCAAAGAAGTCTGGTATCACTGTTGTTGAGAGTGATAAGGGTGAGCTTGTCCCTATGCGTACCACCACAGGGTGGAGAGTTTGTATTAATTATCGCAAGCTCAACTCTATGACCCGGAAAGACCACTTTCCTCTCCCATTCATTGATCAAATCTTGGAGAGGTTAGCGGGTCAAAGCTATTATTGCTTTCTTGATGGTTATTCTGGATATAACCAAATTGCGGTCTTTCCGGAAGATCAGGAGAAGACCACTTTCACTTGTCCATTTGGCACATATGCATATCGCCGCATGCCTTTTGGATTGTGCAATGCACTGGCAACCTTTCAGAGGTGCATGATGTCTATCTTCTCCGATATGGTAGAGAAATTTTTAGAAGTCTTCATGGATGACTTCTCTGTTTTTGGCCCCTCGTTTGATGATTGTCTCCAAAACTTGACCAAAGTTTTGAAGCGTTGCAAGGAGACAAATCTTGTGCTTAGTTGGGAAAAGAGCCATTTTATGGTTCAAGAGGGGATTGTGTTGGGACATATTGTGTCCAAGAGAGGGATTGAGGTCGATAAGGCCAAAGTCCATCTCATTGCTAAGCTTCCTCATCCTACTACGGTCAAGCAAGTTCGATCGTTTTTAGGACATGCGGGTTTCTATCGTCGGTTTATCAAAGACTTCAGTAAGATCTCTAGGCCCTTGTGCAATTTACTTGCCAAGGATACTCCATTTGTCTTTGATAGTGCTTGTGTGGAGGCTTTTGAAAAGCTTCGTGCCTCTCTTTCCTCCGCCCCAATCATGCAACCACCCAAGTGGTCCCTTCCTTTTGAAATTATGTGTGATGCTTCTGACTATGCAGCTGGAGCTGTCTTGGGACAAAGAGTAGACAAAGTTCCATATGCTATTTACTATGCGAGTAAAACTCTTCATGATGCTCAATTGAATTACACCACCACAGAGAAAGAGTTACTCGCCGTAGTCTTTGCTTTGGACAAGTTTCGTTCTTACCTCCTTGGTTCTAAGGTTGTTGTCTTTACCGACCATGCTGCTTTGCGGCATTTGCTAACCAAGAAAGAGACCAAGCCGAGATTGATTAGGTGGATTTTGTTGCTTCAAGAGTTTCATTTAGAAATTCGGGACAAGAAAGGTTCCGAAAATGTCGTAGCCGACCACCTGTCCCGCATTCTTGTTGAGCACACGAGTGACACTCAACCTTTGCATGACTCGTTTCCTGACGAGCAACTCTTTTCGGTGTCATTAATGAAACCTCCTTGGTTTTCTCATATCGTGAACTATCTGGCAGTTGGTCAAATTCCTTCCCAATGGTCCAAACAGGACAAAGACCGATTTTTCTCGCAAGTAACGTTCTTTTATTGGGAGGATCCTGTGCTTTTCAAGTATTGCTCTGACCAAGTTATCCGCCGTTGTGTTCCAGAGAGTGAGTTTCATAGCATTCTTACTTTCTGTCATTCTTCAGCTTGTGGTGGCCATTTTAGTGGTCGCAAGACGGCAGCGAAAGTCTTGCAGAGTGGGTTCTATTGGCCCACTCTATTCAAGGATGCATACAATTTTTGCAAGACTTGCATTCGTTGTCAGCAAATGGGGACAATGTCTCGTCGAGATATGATGCCTCTTACCCCAATCTTAGTTGTTGAGATTTTTGATGTATGGGGTATTGATTTCATGGGACCGTTTCCACCGTCGTTTGGTTTTGAATATATTTTGTTAGCGGTGGATTACGTGTCCAAGTGGATTGAGGCTGTGGCAACCCGAACCAATGATCACAAAGTGGTGGTCAAATTCATTCAAGAGAATATTTTTTCTCGGTTTGGTATGCCACGGGCGATTATTAGTGATGGAGGGTCCCATTTCTGTAATAGACCCTTTGCAATCTTGCTTCAAAAATATTCCATCACTCATAAGGTCGCCACCCCTTACCATCCTCAGACTAGTGGGCAAGTTGAAGTGTCAAATAGGGAGGTCAAGTCAATTCTTGAGAAAATGGTACGGCCCGATAGAAAGGATTGGTCCTTGCGTTTGAATGATGCTTTGTGGGCATATCGTACCACATATAAGACCCCTATTGGCATGTCTCCTTACCGATTGGTTTTCGGTAAAGCTTGTCATCTCCCGGTGGAGCTAGAGCACAAGGCCATGTGGGCCATTAAGAAGTTCAACTTTGATATGCTTGTTGCCGGCTCCAACCGAAAGCTCCAACTCAATGAGTTAGAGGAGCTTAGGAATGATGCGTATGAGAGTTCTCGTATTTACAAGGCTCGGACCAAGGCATTTCATGATTCTCACATTAATCGCAAGTCCTTTGAGCCCGGTCAAAAGGTATGGTTGTTCAATTCTAAGTTACGGTTGTTTCCAGGGAAATTACGGTCTAGATGGGATGGTCCGTATGTCGTTGTTCAATCTTGGTCTCATGGTGCGGTAGAAATTCATAACCCTCGGAGTGGCCAAACTTTCAAAGTTAATGGCCAAAGGTTGAAATTGTTTGTTGAAGGTGTGGAGGAAGGGAATTTGATTGCGGAGATTGATCTTGAAGACCCGGTTTATGTTAATTGATTTTTCTCCTCTTGCTGTGTCAGGCTGAAGACATTAAACTTAGCTCTTTTGGGAGGAAACCCAAATTTTTTTTGTGATTTTGTTAATTGAGTTTTTAGTGTTTTATCAGTGTTTAGTATTTCTTTTATTCCTTTTGTTTTGAAAAAAAAAAAAAAAGGAGAGCTCGAGCAATTTCATAAAGCTCGAGCATTATTTTTTCATGCTCTGTCTACAAATGTTTCTGTTCCAGAAAGCTCGAGCACTCTTCAAAGAGCTCGCGCACTCTTTCTGTCAAAAACTGCCTCAACCTTCTGTCTCAAAAAGCTCGAGCACTCTTCAAAGAGCTCGCACACTCTTTCTGTCAAAAAAAATTGTCTAAACTTTCTGTCCCTGAAAGCTTGAGCTTTATCCCAAAAAGTTCGAGCACTTTTTCTTCCCTTTGAGCACATAACATTCTGTCCCATAGAGCTCGAGCTTTATCTCACAAAGCTCGAGCACTCTTGATTGCTCTAAAAAAAAAATTCTAAAAGTCAAAACTTTCACAAGATAACCCTACTCCTGTTCTGTTCTCCTCTTCCTTTCTTCATTCACGCCACCCTCTTCTCCTTCCCTATCCCAGCCACTCTTTCCTCCATCTCTCTCTCTATCTTTATCTCCATATCTCTCTCTATCTTTATCTCCATATCTCTCTCTCTCTCTATTCTCCCTTCTTCACTATCTCCCACTGCAACCCACACTCTCGCCGTCGTCGGTGTGTTCATCTTCCCCGGTTGACAGCATAGGTAAGTTTCTTCCTCTCGTTCTCCCTCTTCCCCACAAGTCACCACCAATCACGGGCGTCCCAGACCTGGTTTCTTACTCTCATTTTCTCTCTTTCTCCGGCAACTTCTCCCCACACCAGTCCTCATTCCGGCGACGCCCAACACCACGCCGGTGATCCACTCCGTCCCCACTACCCACCCCTGTTCCCATCTTTCACTCTCGGCATTTCACAGCAGCCCCACCGTTCTTCTATCTCTAACCCGCCTCACCCTCACCTCACCATCTATATCACTTCATCCCTCAGTAGCCTTCATCCTTGCCTTGATTCTGTCTCTCACTCCTCATGACCCAGCACCTCTGTTTTGTGTGTTTATTTCTTTTTTTTTTCTTCTTTGTTATTTCTTTTATTAGTCTTTATTTTTAGTTTAGTTTTGTTTTCTTTTATTTCTTTTACTGTAATAATGTTTTGGAAGCTGGGTGTTCCAGTTTGTGGTTCATGGCTGTTACAGTTTAGTTTTGCACACATTACTCATTCACATTTTTCTGTTCGCAATTGCATTGATTCATTATTTTCGTTTTTGTTCTAGGTGCATTGTGTTACTTTGTGAGCTGTGATTTTGTGCATTGGGTATTCATGGGTCGCCCAAAAGCTTCAAAGAGCCATGCAATTGAAGGTGACTCGACTTCACGCAAACGGCCCATTCGGTCCCGCCAAATTCAAATTGAGCAACCAAATGAGAATATGCCACAAAACCAATTGCCATACAGACTATTCTTGCTGCTCAGCACCCGCCTTCTGATTCACCGGGCTCTTTGCCCCCTTAGTTCTCTTCACTCAGGTGCACTCCTTCCTTTTACTTCTTTTGTTTTATTTCATGTTTTTTGATTTCGTGTCCCCTCGAGGACAAGGTGACAAATAAGTTGGGGGAGAGTTGTCATTATTTTGCCTACTTGAGCTCAATATACTTCATGATTAAAACTCATTTGTTTAAGCTAATTTGTGTATTTTTGAGCTTGCATGAGAATCATTATCATAGTTGTGCACTGTTAGTGATTCATTTTTCCCCGGTTTTCATCATTGGAGATAAATTGGGTTGCTACTCTTGTGACTCTATGATTTGATGGTTAGGCTTTGAGATTCTCATATCATAATGGCATTAACTGAGACTTATAACCCATGTTGTGTTAGATTTGAGCTTGAACTTTATTCTGAGGATTATACAATTGCATATTCATTCCATTAACTGCCATTGTCACATGTTCAAGGTCGGTCAATCTAGATGTCAGATGACACTTCTTACTTTTGGGGAATGAAACTAGGCCATCTTTTCTACTTTGAGCCTGTTCGTTTGTTTCTTGCATCCACACATTATTTACCTGATAGGAACCAAGTTGAGCCTTCATTGCATATCCTTATTTTCATAGCCTATAGCCTCGC
Organism: Cinnamomum chago; assembly: GCA_038049695.1. NCBI lineage: Eukaryota > Viridiplantae > Streptophyta > Magnoliopsida > Laurales > Lauraceae > Cinnamomum > Cinnamomum chago. Next base: position 35,371,186 of record CP142457.1, read on the forward strand.
ATTGGGTGAAGAAGTTGGGTAACTTTTTGAGGACTTGGTGATTTGAAAGTATAGAAGTGAAGATGTAATGTTATTTGGTAATTGTCTTTGTTTTTATTGTCATTGTATTTTCTTTTCTTTTCAAAAAAAAAAAAAAAAAAAAAAAAAAAGAATGAAAAGTGCTCGCTAGGCAAAAGTGAGAGCATATGAAAAAAAAAAAAAAAAAAAAAAGAAGAAGTTTCGATTCATTTGTTTTCTTTTCTTTTTGTTTGCTCAAGTAGAAGATTGTAAGTAGTTTGGAATTGTTTCATTTGGAGTTTGAGAGTGGTGATGAAAAGTTCAAAAGAGATGATGAGTTTGAAAAAAAAAAAAAAAAAAAAAAAAAAAAAAAACTGCAGTTTGTTCACTTCAGCTTCTTCACTTATGTCATGAGATTGGGATTCGTCTACCCTTACTTTATCCTTGACCCTGACCTACGTTACAACCGGAATAAAGACCTAGCCGACCCCAAAGGTGTAGTAGTTGATGATTGAGGATGTGACTGTAGTGAACCTGTGACTTTGAGAGTTGATTTCTCGTAGTGGTTTCTTCTCCTCTCTATGTTGTTCTTGTTGAGCTTTCATTCATATTTGCATGTGGATTATTTGGTTGTACTCAACATTTATTTTATCCACATGTATGAGAGAATACATATACATCCCATCTCAGTGAGTTTCATTTGTGAGTGATATCTTTTGGTGAGATTTGAAGTCAAAGTAATGCCTGTTTGAAAAAGGAGTCTCATTGCCTAAACATCTTGTTGTGGTTGTTACTTTGGTGCACAATAATTCTATCTGGTTATGAACATTTGGGGATTCACGGGTTGCTTTTAGTGATATTATTGATACATTGCTTCAATTGTAGTTCAGATACACATTCACTAAGCTTCATTTTTATTGATTGTGGAGTATATCGTGTTCAAGTTGGGGGGTGATAGAATTTTGTGGGTAGATTCACTGCAAACCCTCACGAGACTATAACTCGTCCACTAGGGTAACCTAGGGGTTTAAAGCCTTATTGCATACGGTAAATGCAATCGTGTATTCCGCGAAAGAGGATTTAGTTAGTTTGTTTGTCTCTTGTTTCCTTGGCTTTGCTCGAGGACTAGCAAAGTGTAAGTTCGGGGGTGTGATAACTGGTTAAAAAGTGCATATTTATTATGTTAATCCTAGATATTCTTGCACTTTTATTATTTTATTTTCTTCAATTTATATGCATTTGCTAGTTAATCCTTGTTTCATCTTTTTGCAGAGAAAGCTTGGCAAAGTTGATGATTTAATGGTGAAATTGGAGCAAAAGGAGAATATTGGGCTTTGAAGTGCTAAAAGAAATGGAAAACAAGTGGTTATGGGTTAGAAGAAAGGCTTGGCCCATATGTTAGTGGGTTAGGGCCTATTTTAGCATAAAAGAGCCCAATTTGGAGCCTTTTATCACCATTCCTTGGGCCCCTTTTGATTAATTACGGGATTCTCATTGATTCTCTCTTAAGAGATAAGAAAAGGGGGTTTTAACAAAAGGAGGGAGATTAGGAGAAGAAGGGGGATCTACCATTCGGTGGTTCTATTCTGGGAGGAAGGAGAGAAAGAGGAAGGAAGGAAGGAGAAGGAGAAGAGAACTAAAAAGAAGAAGATGAAGAACTCCATGGCTATGGTGTTCTCCTCTTCCACCATCATGGGCTAAGCTTCTCCTATTCCTAGGGTTTAGATGAAACCCTAGTCAAGTAACTTTATCTTTTTTTGTATTTAATTTTTGGAGTAATTACATTGGGATGTTGATTGTATAACATTGAGATTTATTGCAATCAATGATTTTATTTTCTTTTCACATGTTCAATTTCTGTGATTTTGCATATGTGGTTATACAATGGTGATTCTTATACATACACCAAAACCGTAAGACGAGTTATAACTTAGGAAAACGAGTCGTGTCTATGACAGTAGAAGTAGCGTAGACGGTTCGTATTATCCAAAGATAATTCGTACTTGGGGTTTTGGTGCGTGATTTTCTTGGTGATTGTATTTTGGCTTGTAGCTAAAATACATCTTTACATTCTAATATAATAACCAGAAATTAATACAATTGAAGATAGTTGCAAGATTAGTGGTGAATTCGACAGCCCTAGGAATTCCTTTTTTAACTTGTTCGTCATTTGATTTAATTATAATTTTTTGCTTTAATTTCAGTTTTCAGTTATTTTAGAGAATTCAACAATCAATCACTCTTTTTGGAATTAAAATTAAATTCAACTTTGGTTTTTAAACAATTAGCAATCTCTGTGGGTTCGACCCTTACTCTACTACTATACTAGTAGTTTAGTTTGGTAATTTGATTGATTTCCACGACAGATCAGTACTGTACTTCCAAACATACAATATATGTTCGGTTCTGTACTTTCGAGCATATAATAAATGTTCAGTACTGTACATTCGAACATATGCATTCAGTTCACACATGAAAGACCGTACATATTGGGACTTACAACTCGTTCCAGGTAAGAAAAAATAAAAAAAGTGGCAAAAATATGAAAAAAATAACAATGAAATGGAGGAAGATGGAATGAAAAAAGGTACCATTTGATAGTTGATTTCTTCTTTCATTGCACTAGAAAGCCTTAGAGATGGAATGAAACAGATCAAGTATAAGAAGAAAAGAAGATGAAGGAGATGGAGGAAGATGAGTTGCCCAAGAGCAGAAAATGAAAGAAAATGAGTTGCCCAAATACATTGTGTGAAGGAAGTGGAGAGTAAGAAGTGAAGGGTGAGATGGGTGAGAGAATGAGAGATGAAAGAAGAAGAGCTTGTGTGTGAAAAGAGAAAATATGTTATGTGTTTTTGTAGGATAATAGATATTTTGGTCATTGCATAAAAGGGTAAAAATGTAATAAAAAAAAGATAAATTCCTTGTATTGAAAATGTAAAAACTTGTGTGCCAATAGCAGTACCTATTAAAATAAGGAATGTGTAAAGAGTAGTTTTGGCGCAGCTCTCTTTCTTTTATTACATGAGTGCAATGATTTCTAAAATGCCAAGTAAAAACTCTTTTTAAGTATCCGTGTATCACTCCAAGCTCCAAAGCAAGACCCGAATAAATCCAAGTACAAATCATCCGATCCGCATCCACGCTTGGTGACCTGTTACTGTAGCGTGCATAGGTTTCTTACATGGTTGAAGGGTATTTCGGTCAATCATCCGTACCGCATCCACTCTCTTCTTCAACCCAAAAGAGTTTAAATAACCCAACTCATCTTTTGAGGATTTGGCTTCGTTTCTAATGTATTTGCTTATCAATCTCATGTACTGAGATAGCTGTTCGTCCTTTGTTCTTAGAAAGATGAAGAAGCTCTCGTCAACATCTCCATCTCCTTCACTGCTTGCAGTCTGTACTTGGTACATGTGCCTCCTCTTGTGCCTGGTGCGAAGATCACAAGCTCAAAATACAACTAATGCTACAACAGACCCATCTGAAGGTATGCATGCTTCCATCCTAATGCAACTTGGTTTATGGAGTTTTTGGGCTGAACAGGTCAAAACCCAGACGAAATTTCATGGCTTTCTGCCTTCTGTTTGGTTCTAAGAAGAAGAAAATCATCTGGGGTGGTCTGCAAATAGTTTATTAGCTATTAATGCTTTTACAGATCATGGGTTCTTTGATTAGTTGGGTTGGTCATTAGATTGCTCACTCTCTCTTTCTAGAGCAGGAGTTTTGTTGCCAGAAAAAGATGCTTTAACTCGCATACACCGAACATTTGCAAGAAAATATTAATCATCACTGAAGTAGGTCATGCAGCGCCAGCCGTTGGATCTCAGCGTTTGGTGGGCCTAAATATCATTTTGATTGGACTGATATAAACCGTTGGATTGGACGTGGGCTCGAGGGGCTTGATTTAATCCCTGTGGAAGTGAATCATGCCTCCTATGATTTGATCCAAAGAACATAATGGTTCGACCATAAGTCCGGATAGGCTCAGAGCAGGGATAAAATGTGTGAGTGGTCACAGTGGGGCCTACCTATTAAAATGCCTCCTTCAATTGAGTGATCCGGCCAAATCATCCTCATATGGTTCTTATGGTGTTAACGCCTTCAATTCTTTTGTGTTTTAACCAAAAAAATCTTTTGTGGGGGCTCAAAGGAGAAAAGAGATGTATTCATTTTCTAAATTTTTATTTATAAATTTCTTACATAAGGTAGAAGTAGAACTAGATGAACTGAGAAAACAATTTGGACCGTTATCTGTGCCATTTCACACCAGTTTTGGCAGTTGCTTTTACCAATCATCAAACCTGAAAAGGTCAAAACTGGGAAGAAGAGAATGATTCTGCTCTACTTTATGACCTTAAAATATAAGAGAACACAAACAGTAGCTCTTTCAATTTATAAATATTAAAGATTTGTAAGTTATCACTGAATCCTAGTTTCATAATGACATCATCTCTGTAACTAACAAATTTTGGACCTATAGTAAGAAGCTAAAACGCAGAACGGCAATTTTGGGGACCACCTAATGGATGCGTCAATGCCCAAATAATTCAAAAATTCCGTGTTTCTGGCCATTCAAGAAGTACTGGCATGTTTTTTGGGATCTTTTAGATATTTCAAAAGATGGGTTCCCATGAGCAGGTAGGATGTCTATATCTATTGAACATTTGACCTATATTCCCTTCAATAGTGACCATTAATATTTTCTAAGATGTTTTACTCAAAGCTTAATATATTGCATTAAAAGCCAAGTTCAAACAAAATCAATAATATTTAGAGTGTTGGTTTGATTTTTATAATGGGGTGATGTCATCATGGCATCAGAAGAACATGCTGCAATTGCTGACCATGTGAAGCAGGTTCCAAAAGCTTATCTTCTTCTTATAAAAAGGCATTAAATTTCTAGTGTCCATGTCATGTGAAATTTGTCAAAATGCCCTTGTGATTTCCAACCTAGTCAAAACAGATCTATGAGATAGGAAAAGGATATGGATCCTTTCATGGCAGGCCTCAAGCATATAATCTTTGTGTGGGTGGATACTTCTCAGTCTAGAGTAAAATCTGGCTCAAGGCTAATACATAGGAAGAACAGTATCAAAATTATTATAGTAATTTCCTAAAAAAAACTAACAACAAAAAAGAGTACCAGTATTTTGAAAAGAAGAAAATATTGTGGTTGTTATGAGGATACTAAGAAAATGAATTATTATAAAAATATTGATTTTTTAAAACTATCATCAATTTGTGGCAATCGAGGAAGAATTAACTGAAAATCTCACATGATTTACAGAGACCCTCCAATATTTTCCAAGAATTCTTTTGTCAACACTCCCTTCCCTCTTAATATTTCTCCTCATATTTGTAAGAAACATCATGAGTCCTGCTTTAGGGCTGCACATGGGCGGTTCGGATTGGTTTAGCATTAAAACCAGTAACCAAACTGAACATGTCGGTTTTTTAATTAATCAATCCAATCTGACCGATGAAGAGGGTTTAAACCGAACCGAAACGAACCAAACGGTTCGGTCGGTCAAACTGTTTTTTTTTTTTTTTTTTTAAATCAGACAATGAAAATTTCAAAAAGATGATATACCGTCCTTTGCATTTATTCCAATGTTTAGTACAAACATAAAAATCCAACATTCCAGACTGGACTAAACGCATATAAAAAATAATTCTACTTCAAAAAAAGATTTTGGACTAAACGTAAGCAAAAAAAAAAATAACCAGCATGCATTGAAACATTCATTCCACATGATACCATTTAGAGTTACAATAAAATAATAGTTCATGTCAAGAAAAATCACACACAAACGGAATCTGTATCAGAACCCACTGTATTTTTCAGAAATGAAGGTTTCTTAATACATTGGTTAGGTGAGACAAAAAACCAATCATCAAAAGGCTAGGCTCTACTGGCTTTTCTTACATTCTCAAGAGTGCAGTCTTATAATAAAAACTTTATTGAAACGAGATAGGAATTATGATGGAAGGAAAACACCCTGTACAGTAATCCCTCCATCTGCAATAAAGTATCAAAAGGCATTTGAGAGATTAAAGGAGATGCACTGAGGCAGTGTTGACGATTGAGTTCATGTGAGAATTAAGTTGTGGAATGTAACTTTGAAAGTAGTAAAAAACGAAACTCTAAAGCTAAAATAGTAAAAAAGCAACACTTAAGTTACTGCATACGGTCGGTTCGGTTTTAACGGTTAACCGTGGGTTCAAACCGATAACCGACCGATGTACGCGGTTTTTATGATTTTCAAACCATTAACCGAACCGATTTACTATAAACTAATATGAACCGCCCGGTTCTGTCGGTTTGGTTTGATTTTGCGGTGAAAATGGATTTTTTGTGCAGCCCTAATGAGTATTGCTTTTAGCAAGGGCAGCGAATGGGTTGGGTTCGGGCTGAGTCCAGCTGGTTCCCGTCTTTATCATATTTATTCGGTTTCCAGATTGGGTCTGGCCATCGTCTAAAAGTGATTGGACTTGCCAATAGCCAATGGGGATGGATTGGTTGCACAATTGCAATATATTTGAACCATTGTTTATAAAGAATTTTTGTAACATAGTGGGCCCCCATTGATAGAGAATGTCTTTATGTTACCATTCAAAAAAAAAAAAAAAAAAAAAAATCTCTATGTTTCCTTTGACATGTTTATTTGATATGTTGTGTAACAGTGAGTGCTTTGAACTCTATCTTCCAAAAGTGGGGTGTTTCTTCATTTTCTACATGGAATACAACTGGTGACCCATGCACTGGCAGTGCAATTGATGATTCTATAACGATCGATCTGAAAAGCATCAATCCATCCATCAAATGTCAGTGTAATCTCAACAATGGGACGACCACTTGCCACATTACTGAGATGTATGTATTTTTATTTTCTTCTCTTAACCTGATACACTTTCAGACATTTCTTATCTGGTCCAAATGATCTGGACCATGGATCTCTTGGGCCTCCGCCATATGAGTAATTCTAACTATTAGCCTATCGGCTGGTGGCCTGCCCCAATTGTAAGTTGGATTTGGATTCCACCCAATGGGTTAAGCCAACAAAACCTTGGTGAGACTCGGTAACACTGGCTGAGTTACTTGAATTGATAGGAAAACCAAGGACTTGGTCCGGAACGAGTTTCAGTCAGACTTGGTATGACTTGGTCAAGGATTCGTTGACTCGTATAAAACTTGGCAAAGACATGGACCACGTGGTCAAGACTTGGTCAAAATTAGAGAAAAAGGATTTGAAATTATTTCTGTTCTTATTTTTAGATTTATCAGACCAAGTTTTGATATTTTGTCTTGGACAGGATTCGGATTCTTCCTTTTTTTTGCTTTTACATGGGAGTAATGGTAAACTATTCTGGTCCAAATATAGTGGGGCCCGCGTGCACTCTTGCTACTATGCTCTACCAATGCCCAAGGGATGATCCCTGGCACTTAACGGTGAGAGTGGGATGCCCTTACTACTGGGCTATCTCGCGTTTCTCGAGCTTTCGTGATGGCTTGGTAGCTTTATGAGCCAAGCAATGTTGGTGCGATGTGCTAAATTTAAGCCCCATGAGAAAATTGTATATTATAAATAGTTGATTTCTGAAGGGCCCAAGTTACAAGGCTATTTCCATTGATTGGGTGTGGTTTTCATCAATCTCAATTCATTTGGGCCACTACAATCCAATCTCTGCAATGCATGGTCAGGCTCCCTGCTGGACCTGATCATTGCTCTTGGCCACATGGACCATTTAAAAAATGGTTCCTGATAATTAAAATAGGAATCATAATCTATGCCTAATTCATTTTGACTGTGATTTCAATAGTTTCATGCCCCATGGATAATGAAGATAGGTGTAGACTTTATTCTGATTAGCCATGAATAATTTCAGGAAAGTGGATGCACTGGATGCAATAGGAACAATTCCAGAAGAGCTTGGGAACCTTACCAAACTCTCTAATCTGTATGTATTTCTCTACTTAACTAATGTCTTCAATTGGGGTGTTTAGACAATTAGACTTTGGAGATTGTTGAGTAGTATTATCAATAGGCCAGGCCTGGGCTTTGATGGGTTGGGATTTCAATTAAGACTGGCCCAAATCAGCCAGACCCAATTTTAGAATGGCTAGTTCCAAGCCCATTTTAGGAGAGCTTGCATATCAACTTAGTCCACTGAGACCCTACGAGTCAGACTTGGCTGATCTAAATTGGGCATAATTTGATCTGTTTATAAAGGCCTGTGAGATCTGGGCTTATTCTTTGGCTCAATATCTAACATCATGGGTTGGTGCCTACATGTATCCTTACAAGCCTGAAAGTAAGATCTGCCTAGACTATAGTCCTAAAACTCAGGTTGAATCATCCAAGTGATGGCAAGAGTCATCAGTTTGGCGGATTGAGTTGAATGAGCCTGAGTAAACCAAGTAATTGGTCGAACTCACTAGAGCTGCTCGTTTCAGTGACCTTTCCCGTCGAATTTCTAACACAATGGATAAAAGTTTGCAACTGCTCTGCGCCTAAGCCTAAGTTTTAGACCCCATGGACTGGATATGGGCCTAACTATTATGCCCAATGACCAATGAGCTGGCTTTACAAGCTTTGCGCTGCCTGGACCAGCTCGATGACCCATACGTATGAGTTCCAATATGCCGTCAAATACAATTTTTTTGATCTCTTATCATTTTCTATTTTTGCAGGATCTTGCGTCAAAATTACTTGACAGGTCCCTTGCCTGCATTCATCGGCAATCTAACAGACATGCAGTACTTGTAAGCATTTACTGAACTACTATCTGTAGATATAAATAAATTTGACGAGATATTATGATTTTCTCTTATTTTCATCTTGTAGGACCTTCGGTATCAATGCACTATCCGGGCCCATTCCAAAGGAAATCGGAAACCTACGAAAGCTAATCTCACTGTAAGATTCCCTGTTTCTTTATCAGTCTATAATAATTATGGCTCAATACCCCATTATTGACTGTTTAGCGTACGGTCGTGAATGAATGATTGCTATGTGTTGGACTCACCTACTTGACTATCTTTAGCCCATCTCCAACCCAGCCCACTGTGGCTGAATCTATTTGTCCATGACCATTTGTTACATGTATTGTTAAGTACTTGAGGAATGGGTGAGGTTCAGTTCTGACTATCGGGTCTGAGGTTAAGACCAGTGCATGAATATGAGGCCCAAAAATAAATTACAGCATATGATCAAGAGCATATTTAAGTCTCTGGCCTGGATCACCAAACCATTGGCCCCACATGCATAGTCTTCAGGCTCAGTGTTTACTGCAAAGAATCATACAACTCCTCGGTGGCCCTACCCATGAAATTGAAAATGTCCTTGCAGAGCATGAGGCAAAACATACAGTATGGTGGGGCCACCAGTGATCAATCCAAGCCCTCCCTCACATACCTACCATTGTGAATTGGCACTTATCCCATTTTAATGCTGATCCAACCATTATCTACAGTTGGATTGAGTCACAATCATTCATAAAATCATTTAACTTAGAGTCCCTAAATTCATGAGTTAGGGTGATCTGATTGGAGTTAGAGTTGTCCAACCTCTACTCCACTCCATATACCTTTCTTATTCTCCCTTCTCTTTGACTGATGTGCTTTCAGTTTGGCCCATACTAATTAGGATGTCTTTTAATGATAGATCTGAATCTTCTGTTGCTCCAGTGACTCATTGTAGAGTTTGTGGGGCTCATTAGACTTACTAGAAGCAAGAGAACTTTAAAACCCATCAGTCTGCGAAAAAAGGGTCAATTAGACTTTTCCAGCTCTCCGAGGCCAAAAAATATATATGGACAAAAATAGAAACTTTGCCCTTGTATGTCCATTTCATGACCTTTATATTGTACAGCTAGACATGTCTGGGAAACCTCTTTTCTAGCAAGGGCAAGATCCTAAAGCCTTTCTATTTCTAAATTGGACCCCACAAACTCTGCTGTTTTTCCAATTTTAAAATGTATATAAGCATCCTACTGAAAAACAGTAAAAGATCCAGATATTATTTCATCGGTACAGAGAGGAGAGAGACATTTAGCTATACCGATTGAATGGAGATAAAAAAAAAAAAAAATATGAACATAAAATAGGAAGGACGATCCTTTTGAAGTAGAGTTACTTCTTTTTATTTATTTATTGTGCGTATGTATATGTGCAGTGGTCTTGGCACAAATAACTTCAGTGGGTCACTCCCCTCTGAGCTTGGGAATTTGGTAACTCTGGAACAACTGTAAGTTCTAACCTTCTTATTTAGGTCTTTTATGCTTGAGAAATACCAGCATTGCTTGCCCCTGTTTCTTTCCCTTGTTGCTCACCTTCTTTGCCATCCAGATCGCTCATCTAGTATGTCAAACCAAAGATGGGCTTCTAGGTATGACAAAATGCCACACATGGCCATGTTAGTTCTGAAATAACACCGAATATGCCAAACTTTGGATGCATCAGATAATGTGACATTGCATTGATTGAACAACCAGACCATTTGTGTTTCTAATGACTATGAAAAGAAGTTAACCAAATTTATATTGGCTGTCCATTTATTTCTAAAACGTGTCCTGGATGATTTGTTAGCTTGCCCAATTAGTCTAAGGTTTCAGTTATTGTCCATCCATGTTATCTCCTACAAGATGAATGATTAAAGGCTATCACACACATGCCACATAAACATGGGAACTAACAGAAAAGAATAGGTATAGTCTGCCTCTTAATACAAAACATATAATTTTTCTCAGAGAGAATTAAAATGTAAATGTTTGAGAAGCAAAACACCTACTAGTGGACCCATGATTGGATTGATACAGTGTGAGACACGCAACTTGGTGTGGTTAATTTTGGTTGGTTGTCTAGAGGCCACTTGAGTGCAGTTACATTTGGCATACATGTGACAGACACTTGAACTGAATTCTACTATATTATGGGCATCAGGTTCATAATTTTCTGATGCTATTGAAGTGTCCAAATCAAATGATAGAAATCCTTTTCTTTTTCATGAGTCTTGAGTCGCCGTTATATATTTAGTACAGTAGTTGTACATTTTTAGATGAGATTCCCAGTCTCATCACTAGTTGTGAAAATACTTCAAGTATAAGAGTTGTAATCCATGTCTCCTGTATGAGAATCAAATTCATATACATGGATTACATTTAATATACTTGTGGGCTCCAGTTTATCTCATGAACCATCATGTCATTTTGTATTGGTTATGTGCAATCATAGAATAAAATACCATTCATCACATGAATAAAGCATGAAATTATAAATTAATTAAGATAATAGATGAATTTATTCACATCATCCACTGGATTTGAGGACATACAATCTAACAATTGAAGTGTCCAAATCAAATCATAGAAATCTTTTTCTTTTTCATGAGTCATGAGTCGCCACTATTTAGTACAATACTTGTACCTGTCTCTGTAAACTCTGAGATTATATATGAACTCATAGTATTGAAATGCTACACTACATATAGAGTTCGATTATGGAGATAATCAACGAAAGAAACGGTAAAATCTTCTCTAATGAATTCAATCTTATCTAAGCAACCTATATATTCTTATCATAAGTATCCTGACTATCCTTATGTAATTTATACATAATAGGACGGTTTGTTTGTATAGGAATTCATACAATTTGAATATATAGGGATTCATGGACAAATGAGCTCTACCCAAGGATTATTTAAGATGTGAGGGTTAAAGGATATGAGGTCGAGGTGAAGGATATAAGGTAGCAATGCCCGTGGGACCTTGACTTTTCTAGGATTTGAGTTACTAGGGTGATAGATGGGCAGTGGCAGACCCAGGATTTTTGTTTGAATGGGGCGGACAATGATCAATTGAAAAGGTCTATCATTCTTTTGTTGTACTCTCTTCACATTAACAATGACAAAAGAGGAAATGTATTGCAATTTTTATAGGAAATTTACAATGGTAGATTATTTGATTGTAGTAAAATAAAAATTCATAGAAAACTTACATCAATGTGAAAAAGTTCTTTGTTTAAACAGTCTCCCAGAACTCTAACGAGTCCATGACTGTTCTTTCTTGGTTGTTGATCAAATTGTTTGCCTAATTTTTGTCGCCCAAAGAAAATCCCCTAACCGAGAATCCCCCCAAAATCTAATCCTTCTTCTGTTTCCTATAAGAAATATGAAGATCTTCCTTAAACTTATGCCCATCCCAAAGAGGATAAATAATCAGTCTAATATTGCTTTGTGTTTACCATGAAAAGTTCATCACTAACTTATTAAATGAATTTCCAAAAAACAAAAAATATTTTTTGTTCGCATTGTTCCAATAATCCCGGCATCCACAACCATGCACTAAATAGCACGTCCATGCAATGAAATCAAAAGGAAACTAATAGGATTCTCTATGGGATTTTAACAGACAACTAATGTGCACATAAAATCATTCATACTCAAACCCAAATTCACATCCACAGCCATGATGAAATCGAAACCATAAAATCAAACAATGAAGCTCGTGAAATCTCAACAGCATTGAGATATCTTAGAAACACAGCTTTAGCACCCTGTAAAGTAATTCAACTAGTGTAGCATCTCTCCGGAGAATATCATCCAACTGCTAGTTCTCAAAACACTACAAATGTATAGAACCAACTTAGAAAGCAAGAGAATGGTTACGATATTGAAACCCTAACTCTAGTCCCACTAAGAGTGAGAGAGCAGCATAGGGATCATGGATGATGAGAAGCTCGAGCTGAAGAGGATCTTGTGCAAGTCGGTTATAGAGGTCGAAAGAAGCTCAAGAGGTTTTTTTTTTTTTTTTTTTTTAAGGTGGGACAACCTTTTTTTCTTTTTATAAGTGGGGCAATGGACTAGGATTCTGGATTCAATCCGGGGCGACCGCCCGATGCACATAACATGGGTCCGCCCCTAATGGGCAGTCATTTAATCATTTCCAAGCTTCCGTTGATTCCATATTCATTAAAGGTTATTTGATGGTATTTTTGGATAATTCAACTTTGATTCTTCATTTTTAACCACTTTTATAATACCGAGTCTTAGAATTCCTAAGAATTCATTTGTGAATGGCTGTTGAATGTTCTATGGAAGATGATCAGATCTTGCTGTTGAACTGATGAATATTGTGCACACTTACAGTTACATGGACAGTTCTGGAGTGGGTGGTGAAATTCCATCGACATTTGCCAACCTAGTAAAATTGAAGACAGTGTAAAGTTTCTCATTTTCTTTTCCTTTTTAAGTTCAATCATTTGGTTCTTTACAATGAACGGAGTTCTGACACATGCATGAATTCACCATGCCAAAAATTTCTTGTGATCTCAGGTGGGCATCTGACAATGCATTTAATGGCACAATACCTGACTTCATAGGGACCTGGACTAACCTTACTTCGCTGTAAGCTCATTCAGTTGTTCTTTCTTCAGTGTATTGTTTCTTTATCTAGTGGGTGCAGCATAGGATAGTCTCAAAGATCATCAAGATGACTGAAAATATATATAATCCACTGATTTCAATCAGATTTCTTGCCAATTTGACATGAAACTTGATTTTAACGTACGTCCTTTTATTTGGAAATTGAAAAATCAGTACTGCAAAGTAAAGTTTTCAACCACATTAAGTAAACTCCGAAGAGCTTAGACTGTTGGTTTTAACTACTTTTTATTTCAAAGTTGAAAAATCAGTACTGTATAGTGTAACACCCCGAATCCCGGAGCTCATCAGGACCCGGGGTCTTACTATAAGAAAATTAAGATCACCGCATAAATCAAGTTGTGGCTCAGAATTGAGCAACACTTTAAATTCATTTAAAAGAATCATTAATAAGAGATAAATAATATCAAGTCTGTAGACAAAACAAATCTATAATCAAAAGGATTCAAAGTTCAATATTATTGCATAAACAATAAGGCACTAAATCCTAAATGTCATTTTTCCATCACAATTGTATCGCTCTCCCATCAGCCACGAAGGTTGAAGTCCAATGGCTGATTTCCAGCGTTGCCAAGCTCCCCCAAATGTTGCGCACCTGAAGTGGGGCAAACCACTCATCAGAAAAACTGGTGAGTAATATTTCCAGATACACAGATCATAACTAATATAATTCATTAACAAAAGTGTAGAAGAATTCACGAGATGATAGTGGATTACATATAGAGTTTTCTTATTATCTAATGAGGTTTCATATTCGGTCCATAACTTTAATAAGACCAGTAATCCCAATTATGTGTTCTTATGATGGAACTCTATCATTAGAGTTTTCAATATTTCAGTCCCTTCCCAAAAGGAAGCCATTTCTATAATTCATTCAAAAACTCCCCGTAAGGAGATTAATTTCATAAACAGTAATTCAGTCCCTGTCCAACCTTATTCCTCCTTATCCACAAGGGTTCAATAATCAATTCAATGTCCAGAAGTACGGATCCTTAGTGACTTTTCATATAATGTTCATATCAAATGCTCTCATTACATAGTTCATTAGTTCCTTTATATCCGCTATGCATTCGGTAGCACTATCATAGAATTATACACACTAATTATATTGTTATAAGACTAGTTCCACATAGTTGGGTTTATATACACGCCCCACTTAAATACAACATTTGGTACCCGCCTCTGTGATAATACTCTTATAACCTTTGGATTCTATGTCCTCATTATAGGTCTCATCAAATAGATAAGAATTATCATTAAAACTAATAATTCCCCCTTTGACTTGGAAATTCATTTCATAAGTCATCAACATGCTCTTGAACTACCAAATGTATGTCAAAAACATATATATAACTCTGAGTTATACCCTTTAACCAGGGCCCTCAAAATACAACCCATGATATAAACAGTTAATTTATAACTTCTAGAATAGTCTATGGCTGAGAAAGACATAAACAATTATAAAAAGAACCTTTAGAAGGCTCAGGAAAAAAAAAATATATTTCATCTCAAACTGATCCTCACAATATTATTTTATAACAAAGAGGCACTGTTTGTCATCGTCATCTTCATAAAATGGGTCTCACGCCCAATGCCTTGGATGACAAGAGTTGGTGGGTCCTTAGTGATTCAAACCAAGATCAGATCTAATGTTTAAGATCACCTAGGGTTAAGCTTTACTCCTAATAAATTGGATTCCCCACCAATCATCGTTGTTGGGCCCCAGAATCTCAACAAATACAAATAAAGTTATGAGTAACCATGAGAGTTAATCAAAATTGAAGTTTCTGGATAACTAGATAAAAGGAGACCAGGACACATGGGACCACCGCCATTCAGATCGTCCCTGGGCCCTCTTTAAGATGTGGGGGCTAATTGGTGATTAACTTACGTAGTGGGTCCCAGCATGATGTCGACCCAACTACTCTCTTCTCTCTTTATGACGTCTTTGTTGCAAAAAAATTAGATAGATGGGGCCCAAACAGGGCCCACTTCACATGGGTCTAGGCCTTCCTTGATCGCCCATCAAGAACTAGGGAGATGTCTGGTCTTGATCATCCATCAAGGAACCATTGGGTCCCACAAGATGATCGACTCTATATTGTGGAGTTATAGCGGTCTGCAACCTCTTCTCCTTCCCTGTGTATTCATCTTTCTACAAACTGTTTCAAGGGGTGGAGTCTATCAGTATAGTTTTTTTCCATTCCATTATATCACACCATATAAGAGATTTTCAGCATTTCAAATTCAGTTAACAGCAAATGACAGGACTTGATCCTTGATCAGGTGGATTGGTGGGTCCCATAATTCAACCCACGAAAAACCCAAAAATTCATAAAAATGACGAAGCAGGGGATTTTTGGATTCAGATGAAGGCCTGATGGGGCCCATTTTCAAAAGGGCCCAACTACACCATGGTCAACCCAGGGTTGGCTTCTAGATCCCTGGGTCAGATCCTTGATCAAGTGGGCCCCATGGTCCTACTATCCAAATCGACAGATCATGTGTCTGTCAATTTGGTTTGAAAACCAAGCCACTCTTTGAGTTTCATCTGATTTCTTCCTCCACAAGTGAGATATCATAAAAAAATCCAATTATCATATCCAACAGATAATATAATCATAATTTATTACTATTTTGATATGAGGATTATAGATCTTGACTGAAACCCCAGATCCTCTATAAGGGAATTTCAAGATCTGTCAGTAACCGGATCTTCATTTCTTGATCCCCTTTTTGGGTTATTTTCATGATCAACCGAAACGCAGAATAACTCAAGGATCCATTTTCTGTATATTTGATAATATCACTCACCTCCTAGTGTAGCAGATCATGGCTCGGCTGATGTGGGGTCTTGAATATTGCATCCACTAGGTCCTTTGGCTTCTTCCTCCCTGAAATGCTTCTCTGCTGCTTCCAAGGGAAATCCCTCTGTACTATTTCCTCTCCTCTCCTCTTTAACCCAAAATGGAACAATCAGAAAGAAAAGTAGGAATTAACAAGAGTTCTTAACTTAATTTCGGGGATAAGGTTCAATCTCCACTGCTCCCTGGGTATTAGAACAAAAATCTCCTTTGAAGGAGATGTCGTTCTAACAACTTAAACATAACAAATGGGGCTTTAATGGGTTGAAAGCAGGTTGAGAAAAATCAATTAATGTAACCCAGCCCAACTTAATACCTTATGGGTCAGACAAAGCTGGGCCTAATCTGGCCCTGGTTATTACACACTCCCCCCCTTAAGAAATTTGGTCCTCCAAATTTAGTACATACCTGGTGGAAAAAGGTTGGGGTACTTCTTCTTAACCTCGTTTGCTACCTCCCAGGTAGACTCTAACTGACCATGATGCTCCCACAGAACTTTGACCAATTTTTGTGTCCTATTCCGCAAAGTTCTCTCTTTGGTTTCAAGGATCTTCACTGGTCGCTCTTCATATGACAAATCTGGCTGTACGTGGATCGAGTCATAGTGTATTACATGAGAAGGGTCGGGCTGATATTTTCTGAGCATAGAGACGTGGAACACATTATGCACTCCAGCTAGTTGAGGTGGCAGTCCAAGGGCATAAGCGTTACCATCGCTGACACGCCCAACGATTTCAAATGGTCCAATATACCGTGGACTCAATTTCCCTTTCTTACCAAACCGCATAACACCCTTAAGCGGAGAAACTTTAAGAAATACATAATCACCCACACTAAATTCTAGTTCTCTCCGGCGATTGTCAGCATAACCCTTTTGTCTACTCTGTGCTGCTCTTAATCTGTCCCTGATCTTTCTAATAATGGCGGTAGAGGTCTGAACCCAATCAGGGCCAAGCAGTCTCTAATCACCAACCTCTTCCCAGCAGATTGGAGATCGACAGTTTCGACCATAAAGTGCTTTAAATGGTGCCATTTTGATACTTGAATGATAGCTGTTATTATATGCGAATTCAACTAATGGCAACTATTCATCTCAACTGTCTTTAAAATCGAAAGCACAAGCCCTCAACATATCTTCAAGGGTCCGATTCGTTCTTTCTGTTTGCCCATCTGTTTGCGGGTGATACGCCGTACTGAATCTCAACCTTGTACCCATAGCAGTTTGCAGTTTCTTCCAAAAATGCGATACAAATCTCGTATCCCGGTCTAAGACAATGGATGCAGGCACACAATGCAATCTCACAATCTCCTTTATAGACCTCTGTGCCAAGTACTCCATAGTTGTTTTGTTTTTAATAGGAAGAAAATGTGCCGATTTGGTCAAACGATCAACAATTACCCAAATAACTTCATTGTTTCGAACAGTCTTTGGAAAACTTGACACAAAGTCCATTGAGATATGTTCCCATTTCCATTCTGGTATCGGTAATGGCTGGAGCAGCCCTCCAGGCTTCCTATGATCAGTCTTTACTTGCTGACATGTAAAACACCTACTCACAAATTCAGCAACGTCATTCTTCATGCCTACCCACCAAAATCTTATCTTCAAATTTTGATACATTTTTGTGCTTCCCGGATGGATGGTGTAACGTGTGCAATATGCCTCCTTCATAATTTCATCCTTGATTTCTGAGATATTTGGAACACAGAACCTATTCCTGAAGTACAATGTACCATCGGTGATAGAGAAATCTAGCTTGTTATCCTTCCTATTGAATATCTCTATTAATGCTGGATTATCTGTCTGGCGATCTTTGATCCTTTGGATCAACTCGGGTTGGACCCTGAAACTTCCTAGCAATACTTTATTGTTGATCGACCAAAGGTTTACATTCAAATTCCCGACTTTTCCCATTGATGTCTTCTTAGCTGATAACGAAGCCATCTGCGCAGATTTCCTGCTTAGAGCATCAGCAACTACATTTGCTTTACCTGGATGGTAGAAGATAGAGAAGTTATAATCTTTCAGGAACTCCATCTATCTTCTTTGTCGTAGATTCAAATCTTTTTTAGAGAACACATATTTCAAGCTCTTATTATCTGTATATACTTCAAATTTTTCACCATACAAGTAGTGCCGCCAGATCTTGAGTGCAAAGACCACGGCAGCCAGTTCTAGATCATGTGTGGCATAATTCTATTCATGTGACTTCAACTATCTTGATGCACAGGCAATTACCCTGCCGTGCTGCATGAGCATGCATCCTAGACCATTCAGTGATGCAT
Source organism: Cinnamomum chago (assembly GCA_038049695.1). Lineage (NCBI taxonomy): Eukaryota > Viridiplantae > Streptophyta > Magnoliopsida > Laurales > Lauraceae > Cinnamomum > Cinnamomum chago. The sequence continues at coordinate 35,389,772 of CP142457.1, forward strand.
CACAGAATATCACAAAACCTCCGTTGCCAGATGGGAGGGCTAAAACTGGAGCTGTAGTTAGTTTATCTTTTAGCATCTGAAAGCTTGCTTCACATCTATCATCCCAAATGAACGGCACGTCCTTCCAAGTAAGTCTGGTCAAAGGACCTACTGTAGAGGAAAAACCTTGCACAAATCTTCTGTAGTAACCCGCTAACCCCAGGAAACTACGGATTTCAGATACAGTCGCCGGTCTCTTCTAATTGGTAATAGCTTCGATCTTGCTAGAATCCACAGACAACCCTTCACCGGAGATGATGTGGCCCAAAAAGTTCATTTGTTCTAGCCAGAAGTCACACTTACTCAGCTTCGCATAAAGCTGGTTTTCTCTCAGCAGATTAAGAAAGTGTGCAAATGATCCCCATGATCTTCTTTTGACTTGGAATAGATCAATATATCATCTATGAATACCACAATAAATTGATCTAGGTAGGGGTTAAAAATCTAGTTCATTAGCGCCATGAACACCACTGGCGCATTGGTTAGCCCAAAAGGCATTACCAAAAACTCATAATGTCCATACCTAGTCCGAAAGGCTGTTTTAGGTATATCCTCTTCTTTCACCCTTAGCTGATGATATCCCGACCGAAAATCGATCTTCGAAAAGTATTTCGCACCCTGCAGCTGATCAAACAGTTCATCAATGCGCGGAAGTGGGTACATATTCTTGATGGTAACCTGATTCAACTGGCGATAGTCGATACACATTCGTAAAGATCCATCTTTCTTTTTAACAAATAAAACTGGAGCTCCCCATGGGGAGACACTGGGTCTAATGAACCCCTTTTCCAGTAATTCTTGCAATTGTTCTTTGAGTTCTTTCAACTCGGTAGGTGCCATACGATATGGAGCTTTAGAAATTGGTGCAGTCCCCGGTACCAGTTCTATAGCAAAGTCCACTTCTCTAACTGGTGGCAAACCAGGCAGGTCATCCTGAAACACACAGGAAATTCACTAACTATGGGGATTTCTTCCAGTTCAGGCTTTTGCTTCTCTTCTGTAACAAAGACTAAATACCCATCACATCCACCCTTCAATAATTTACAAGCTTTAACTGCTGAGAGACTGCTGTGTGCACCGACCTTCTTTTTCCTATTACACACGTCCTCAGTCCAGTACTGCTCTGTACTTTATTAGCCAATCCATTCCTAGGATGTTGTCAAAATCATTCATGGGTAACAATATCAGGTCAACCGGCATATTAGCTTCCCCGATGATAAGTGGACATTCATAAAATACTGTGCAAGTGTTCAAGTGTCCTCCAGTGGGAGTTGATACTGAAAATATTTGATCTAATGTAGAGGGTGGCTTATTCATTTTGGGAGCAAAAACATGTGACACAAAGGAATGTGGAGAGCCAGAATCAAATAGAGTATAAGCTTTAACATTAGAAATTAGAATCATACCCTCCACCACATTATTGGAGGCCTGAGCTTCTTGTTGAGCAATAGCAAAAACCCTAGCCTCGGGTTGTTGTCTCCTTTGATGTCCGCCATGATTAGGTCGACTACGATTGAAGTTCTGCCCTTGAGGTTGGTTCGGCAGTCCCCTTGACTGATTTTGCTGATTTTGGGCATTATATTGATTCCTTGCTGGTGGATTCTGCTGATTTGTCGAGCGGGGATTGCCTTGGTACCCTTGCTGCTGATTCTGCCGTGGTGGTTGTTCTCGCTGCTGACGCCTATCCTTATCTTGTTTCTTTGGGCAATCTTTGATAAGGTGGCCAACCTAACCGCATGCAAAACACGCACCTGTAGACCAATGGCATTCTTCTGTACTGTGGTTCTTTCCACACCGCTGGCATTTTACCTTTTTATCCAGTTTTTGCTTTTTCAATGGCGCACGGTTACCCTGGTGGTCCCTCTTGGTCCTTATCGCCTTAGCCAAAGCCGTCCCGTTCATTTCAGCAATCGTTTCCTCCGATATAAAAGCCCTTTTTAAAGCAGCTGCAAAGGTAGTAGGTTCACCCAGTTTCACATCCTTCTTGATATCTGGTCGTAGCCCTTCAATGAATTTGTTCTGCTTCATCTCATTAGTGGCTATTAATTCTTCTGCAAAGTGGGACAACTTTGTAAACTTGTTAGAGTACTTTGCGACGATCATATCCCCTTGCACCAAATTCTGGAATTCTCTCTTCTTTCTTTCTCTAATATGCTTCGGAATAAATTTCAGAATGAACTCTTTCTTAAAGAATGCCCAGGTGATCTCATTTTCTGGACCTTTGAAAGTTTTCTTAGCAGCTTTCCACTACTCTTTCGCATCTCCTTCAAGTTTGAAGGCGGCCAAGATTGCTTTTTGTCGGTCCGTGCACCCCATCACTTCAAATATCCCTTCCATGTGTTCCACCCATTTGTTAGCATCACAAGGATTGGTGGTTTCCTCGAAACTCCAAGGTCGGAATTCATTGAACCGTTTGTATAAGGTGTCTCTTTCTTTATCTCTGCCTCCATCACTACTTGTGCTTGTTCTGACCTCATTATTCCCTCCCTGACGTGCTGCCAAGGTCGCGATCTGCACCTGACTGTAAGCCATCATGACTGATGCGAACATCTGTCGAGCATATTCTGGTAGTTCGGCTTGCCTCCCGACAAGGTTCAGGTTAATGCCCTGATTATCATTTAGATTCGCATTCTCATTCTGACCATCATTGGTGTTCTAGAAGTTCTCTTGGTTCATATTCCTTCTCCTACAAAAAGGTTCACAACTTAGCACATAATCACAAACAATGAACTTTTATCTTATAAATCTCCCCCTTATAACGTCCTCACCACGTGTTCTAAGGGTTGCTAAGTCTTTTATATTGCTCAAGACCATGCTCTGATACCACTTTGTAACACCCCGAGTCCCGGAGCTCATCAGGACCCGGGGTCTTACTATAAGAAAATTAAGATCACCGCATAAATCAAGTTGTGGCTCAGAATTGAGCAACACTTTAAATTCATTTAAAAGAATCATTAATAAGAGATAAATAATATCAAGTCTGTAGACAAAACAAATCTATAATCAAAAGGATTCAAAGTTCAATATTATTGCATAAACAATAAGGCACTAAATCCTAAATGTCATTTTTCCATCACAATTGTATCGCTCTCCCATCAGCCACGAAGGTTGAAGTCCAATGGCTGATTTCCATCGTTGCCAAGCTCCCCCAAATGTTGCACACTTGAAGTGGGGCAAACCACTCATCAGAAAAACTGGTGAGTAATATTTCCAAATACACAGATCATAACTAATATAATTCATTAACAAAAGTGTAGAAGAATTCACGAGATGATAGTGGATTACATATAGAGTTTTCTTATTATCTAATGAGGTTTCATATTCAGTCCATAACTTTAATAAGATCAGTAATCCCAATTATGGGTTCTTATAATGGAAATCTATCATCAGAGTTTTCAGTATTTCAGTCACTTTCCCAAAAGAAGTCATTTCTATAATTCATTCAAAAACTCATTGTAAGGAGATTAATTTCATAAACAGTAATTCAGTCCCCGTCCAACCTTATTCCTCCTTATCCATAAGGGTTCAATAATCAATTCTGACAGAGAGAGAGAAAGAGAAAGATGACAGAGAGAGAGAAAGAGACTTTTGTGAAAATGATTCCAATCGACCTGACTGTCTTCTTGGATTGCTATTCTTTATATAGAGTTTACATTGCCTAGATTTAGGCTACAAATCATCAAATCAGAACCTAATTAAATCTCTAAATATGGTAAAACAGCCTAGCATACGATTTAGTCTACTATACAAGTTATGACTAGATCTCATATGTACAAGTGGGCTGGGCCTATTATCATACAAGTGAGCTGGGCCTATTTATCATACAAGTTTATACTTTAACACCCCCCCTCAAATTGATGCGGGGAATCAACCAGCAACAATTTGCGAACCAAGAATTCATGCCGCGGCCGTGGAAGGCCCTTGGTGAAGATATCAGCAAGCTGGAACTCAGTGGAAATATGGCGAAGAGTAATGACTTTGCGATCATACTCGTCCCGAATGAAGTGACAGTCCACCTCTATATGCTTAGTCCGTTCATGAAACACAGGATTTTCAGTGATTCGAATAGCACTTGTGTTATTAGCATGAAGAGGAGTTGATTGAGTCTGTGAGAATCCAAGCTCTGAGAGCAACCCACGTAGCCATAGGATCTCAGCACAAGCGGAAGACATTGCACAGTATTCTGATTCCGTGGAAGATTTTGAGACTTTATCTTGTTTTTTACATTTCCAGGATATCAAGGCGTCTCCCAAGTAAACGCATCATCCTGTGGTAGAGCGGCGTGTGTCCGGACAGCCGGCCCAATCCGCGTCAGAATAAGCAGTAAGTGTAAGTGGTGTGCCAACTGGAAAAAATAAGCCACGGGTAGAGGTACCAAGGATATATCGAATAATCCGTTTGACTGCCGCCAAATAATGATGCCGCGGGACTGTCATAAACTGACTGACCAGTTTAACAGCATAAGAGATATCTGGTCGGGTGATGGTTAGGTAGACAAGGCTACCAACTAACCGACGATAAAAAGTAGGATCAGGAAGGAGCTCACCATCTTGTTGACGAAGCTTAACATTCACTTCCAAAGGGGTGTCAACTGGGGTAGAATCACCTAGATCGGCGAGAGCCACAAGGTTAGTAGCATATTTGTGTTGATGCAGAAACAAACCTTTCTTTGATTGATGAACTTCTAAACCCAAGAAATAATTCAAAGGTCCCAAATCCTTCATATGAAATGTATCTTGCAGAGCGGCCTGTATCTGTCGAATCATATCACTGTGTGGGCTAGTAATGATGATATCATCGACATACACAAGGAGAATTGTAGATCCTCTGGATGAATGAATCGTGAACATCGAAGGATCATACGGGCTCTGGATAAAAGAAAGCCGGAGGAGAGTGGTACGGAACTTGTCAAACCAGGCTCTGGGCGCCTGTTTAAGGCCATATAAGGAGCGTCGTAAACGAGCGACATCATTCTTGGAAGAAGAAGGAATTCCCTGAGGGAGACGCATATAAACTTCCTCTTGAAGGTCCCCATGAAGAAATGCATTCTTCACATCCATCTGATACAGGGGGCCACGACTGAGAAGCGGCTATTGCAAGAACTGTACGTACAATTGTCATTTTGGCCACCGGAGCAAAAGTCTCCTCATAGTCGATACCATACTCCTGCCTGTTTCCAAGTGCAACCAGGCGGGCTTTGTAGTGATCCAAGGATCCATCAGATTTCAATTTCATCGAGTATACCCATTTGCATCCAATGGGTTTGATAGATGAAGGACAAGGAACGACGTCCCATGTATGATTTGTTTGAAGAGCGGTAAGTTCTTCCTGCATAGCCTGTATCCAACAATCATGATGTACTGCCTGAGAGTATGAGTTAGGGATAGAAACAGAAGATAAAGTGGTTAATAATGAAGCATGGGTAAAGCCATAACGATCAGGTGGCCTGATGTGGCCAGTGGATCGGCGAAGATCAGGAGGCTCCGGAGGTGGATCAAGTGCAGGATCAGGTGCAGGAATGGTAGGCGTAGGGAGAGACCCAGAGACAGAATCAGCTGTAACCTTCCGTCGTGCATACACAAAATTCGGCCTAAAACGAGTAACCGGTTGAGGTATTGCATCTGAAAAGGGTGGTAAAAAAGATAAAGGGACAGAGTCATTCGAATCACTATGCCTTGGAAAGAAATACTGATTTTCGAAAAACACGACATTGCGAGACACCCGAATTCTTTTGGCTATAGGATCATAACATAGATAGCCTTTTTGAGTAAGAGCATACCCAAGAAAGGCACATCTGGAGGACTGTGCTGTTAACTTAGTACGTTCAGTGGGAGGGAGAAGAACAAAACACACACACCCAAAGGGACGAAGATGATCATAAAGAGGATTTTTTTGAAAAAGTCTAAAAAAAGGTGTCTGGTTATCTAATCTAGAGGAAGGTAAACGATTTATTACATGCATAGCGGTTGAGAGGGCTTCGGGCCAAAACCTAGTGGGGACAGAAGAAGCTAACAAGAGGGAACGAGCAGTATCTAAAAGATGTTGGTTTTTTCGTTCAGACACACCATTTTGTTGGGGGGTGTGGGGACAAGATCGTTGGGAGATAATTCCTTTGGTTTGCAAAAATAGTTGAAAATCCTTAGAAACATACTCCCCCCCTGAATCAGATCTAAGAATTTTAATGGTAGTGGAAAACTGATTCTCAACATAAGACAAGAAAACCTTAAAAACCGAGAAAACATCAGACTTAGAATGCAAAAAATAAATCCAAGTAAAACGATTATAATCATCAATGAATGTAACAAAGTATTTATAATGAGAATGAGAGATAACAGGTGCAATACCCCAGACATCACTATGAACAATATCAAAACATTTCAGAGCCAAAGAATCATGAAGAGGAAACGGAAGGGTTTTCCCTTTCCCCATCTTGCAGCTATCACAATTAGAAGAAACATCCTTAAAAGAAACTTTATTATCATTAATTAAACCAGAATTCAATAAAAACATCAAAGTTTTGGAATTAGGATGTCCTAAACGATTATGCCATAACTGGCATTTATTATGACTAGAATGAGAAAGCAAAGCAGACTCTGAAGGAGGCCTTTCTTGTGACGAAATCTGGAGAGGAAACAGTCTTCCCTGCTTAGGGCCCTTCGCTAGCACCTTCCCCGATACTTGATACTGCACAACACAACCAGAGCGAGAAAAAAGGATGGAGCAATTATTATCAACAAGTTGACCAACTGATAACAAATTGGTGGTTAAGCGAGGAGACAGAAAAACATTATGCAAGGGCAAGGAGTGAGGAACATGGCCAACAGCGGTAATGGGAACACTGCCACCGTTAGCAGTATTGATGCAGAGGTCTCCATCATACTTCGCAGGAGAGTGTGTCATATGATTGGAGGCCCCTGAATCAATATACCAGGTGGATTCTGAAGATTTTGGTTTACCTGACAGGCCAAGTGCAGAGAAAGCATTTATGATCATTTGTTGGACCATTTCAGGAGTAAGGGTAGAAGAAGAAGTGGCAGCAGGTGGTGCAGGCATGACTAGTGAAGACGCTTCAGGTGGTGCAGGCATGACTGGTGAAGAAGCTTCAGGAAGATGTGCAGAATAAGCTCTTTGTTGCTGTGGCCTGTTCTGAGGTCGTGTCCTGCATTCCGGAAGAACATGACCTTTGGTTTTGCAGTAGGAACAAAACTTCTTGTTGCACTGAGTGGAAACATGTCCGAGTTTTTGACAGCAAAAACATTTGACCTTGCTCATGTCCCGGGCTTGGGGCTTACCCCGGGCTATATAAGCAACATCGATAGGAGCCGCCTGAGGAGAAGTCTGTGCAAGTGTTGTCTGAGTCACCAAGCGATGTTCCTCTCTAAGAAGTTCGCCCAAACATGATTCGAGTGAGGGGGATGGCACCCTGCTCATTAAGTTGGAGCGGACAGTTTCAAATTGTGGCCGTAACTTCATCAGAAACTGATCCCGCTGACTTGTTTGATGGATCTCTTGAATAGAGGATAAGGAGGCAGCGGGAAGGTCAACATAAATAATCTTAGCATAATCAGTCCACAGACTTGTAAACTGAGAGTAGTAATCCTGTATCGACAGGGTCCCTTGAACAAACTGCGAGATTTCGTGTTCTAAATGAAACCGTCGAGCAGAATTTCCCTGTAAATATATTTTCTTTAAATAATGTCACATTTCTTGGGCCGTCTTGTATGGGCGAAGGTTCAGGATAAACTGTGGATCGACAGATCCCAATATCCAAGTCATGATCTGGCAATCTTTAACCTCCCATTTAGTGAGAAGCTTATCATCAGTAGGTTTGGGATCTGAACCATCAAGATGTCCCCAGAGTTTTTTACCCTTAAGGTAAATTTGAAATTGAAAAGACCAAGTGGTATAGTTTTTACCATTAAACTTAACCAGAGTGATATCATTTTTCTCCATAATATCAATGCAGAAATATTCTTAGAAAAACAACACCAACAGTGCAGAATCAACAGTGAAATAATAGTGCAGCAATCAGTGTACTAACAACAGCAATAACACTAAGCAGTACCCAATTAATCAGCCCTTAACAGTAACAAGCAGCATCAACAACAGCAAACAGGACTAACAAATAGCAGAAGAGAGGCCCCAGACACTGCCAGACAATGCCAGACAGCCCAGACGATCTGCAGTTTTGGGACCAGATCTGTTCGTGGGCCCCACAGGGTGATCAAAACACAGATCAGGTTTGAAGATCTTAAAGAAGATCAAAGTTACTTCCTTCAGTCCAAGTATGAGGAGATTTGGATACAGATCTACAAATCTGGACGGTCTTGATGAAAACTATCTAACCAAACTTGATTAAAAACGACAGAGTAAGAAGTGGCTGGAACCTACCTCAAAGCTGATGGAAGAATTCCATAAAAATCCTTAAAAAGACCCTCAAGGATAGTCGATCACAACTGTAGTGATATCTTGGAGATACGAAGATGATCTGTGGTGAGCCACTGTTGATCAGTGACAGTAATAGAGAAGATCAGCACGCCAGGAAGAAGATCCACGCCAGGAAGACTCAGTGGATCAATGAGAGAAGAAGATTGATCATATCCTAAGCTCTGATACCATGACAGAGAGAGAGAAAGAGAAAGATGACAGAGAGAGAAAGAGACTTTTGTGAAAATAATTCCAATCGACCTTACTGTCTTCTTGGATTGCTATTCTTTATATAGAGTTTACATTGCCTAGATTTAGGCTACAAATCATCAAATCAGAACCTAATTAAATCTCTAAATATGGTAAAACAGCCTAGCATACGATTTAGTCTACTATACAAGTTATGACTAGATCTCATATGTACAAGTGGGCTGGGCCTATTATCATACAAGTGAGCTGGGCCTATTTATCATACAAGTTTATACTTTAACAAATTCAATGTCCAGAAGTACGGATCCTTAGTGACATTTCATATAATGTTCATATCAAATGCTCTCATTACATAGTTCAATAGTTCCTTTATATCCGCTATGCATTCGGTAACACTATCATAGAATTATACACACTAATTATATTGTTATAAGACTAGTTCCACATAGTTGGGTTTATATACACGCCCCACTTAAATACAACATATGGTACCCGCCTCTGTGATAATACTTTTATAACCTTTGGATTCTATGTCGTCATTATAGGTCTCATCAAATAGATAAGAATTATTATTAAAACTAATAATTCCCCCTTTGACTTGGAAATTCATTTCATAAGTCATCAACATGCTCCTGAACTACCAAATGTACGTCAAAAACATATATATAACTCTGAGTTATACCCTTTAACCAGGGCCCACAAAATACAACCCATGATATAAACAATTAATTTATAACTTCTAGAATGGTCTATGGCTGAGAAAGACATAAACAATTATAAAAAGAACCTTTAGAAGGTTCAGGAAAAAAGATACTATTTCATCTCAAACTGATCCTCACAATATTATTTTATAACATAGAGGCACTGTTTGTCATCGTCATCTTCATAAAATGGGTCTCACACCCAATGCCTTGGATGACAAGAGTTGGTGGGTCCCTAGTGATTCAAACCAAGATCAGATCTAATGTTTAAGATCACCTAGGGTTAAGCTTTACTTCTAATGGATTGGATTCCCCACCAATCATCGTTGTTGGGCCCCACAATCTCAAAAAATACAAATAAAGTTATGAGTAACCATGAGAGTTAATCAAAATTGAAGTTTCTGGATAACTAGACAAAAGGAGACCAGGACACATGGACCACCACCATTCAGATCGTCCCTGGGCCCTCTTTAAGATGTGGGGGCTAATTGGTGATTAACTTAGGTAGTGGGTCCCAGCATGATGTCGACCCAACTACTCTCTTCTCTCATTATGACGTCTTTGTTGCAAAAAAATTAAATAGTTTGGGCCCAGTTCACATGGGTCCAGGCCTTGATCGCCCATCAAGAACTAGGGAGATGTCTAGTCTTGATCATCCATCAAGGAACCAGTGGGTCCGACAAGATGATCGACTCTATAGTGTGGAGTTACAGCCGTCTGCAACCTCTTCTCCTTCCCTGTGTATTCATCTTTCTACAAACTGTTGCAAGGGGTGGAGTCTATCAGTATAGTTTTTTCCCATTCCATTATATCACACCATATAAGAGATTTTCAGCATTTCAAATTCAGTTAACAATAGCTGATCACAGCCATTAACAGGTCCTTCATACAGAAAAAGGGGTGATCTGATTGTGGGCCCTTCAATGGTCTAACTCACCTGGAACCTGGTCCACCTTTGTCGCCCATCAGGGACCAAGCAAATGGCAGGACTTGATCCTTGATCAGGTGGGTTGGTGGGTCCCACAATTCAACCCACGAAAAGCCCAAAAATTCATAAAAATGACGATGCAGGGGATTTGTGGATTCAGATGAAGGCCTGATGGGGCCCATTTTCAAAAGGGCCCAACTACACCATGGTCACCCCAGGGTTGGCTTCCAGATCCCTGGGTCAGATCCTTGATCAAGTGGGCCCCATGGTCCTACTATCCAAATCGACAGATCACGTGTCTATCGATTTTGTTTGAAAACCAAGCCACTCTTTGGGTTTCATCTGATTTCTTCCTCCACAAGTGAGATATCATAAAAAAAATCCAATTATCATATCCAACAGATAATATAATCATAATTTATTAGTATTTTGATATGAGGATTATAGATCTTGACCGAAACCCCAGATCCTCTATAAGGGAATTTCAAGATCTGTCAGTAACCGGATCTTCATTTCTTGATCCCCTTTTTGGGTTATTTTCATGATCAACCGAAACACAGAATAGCTCAAGGATCCATTTTTTGTATATTTGATAATATCACTCACCTCCTAGTGTAGCAGATCATGGCTCGGCTGATGTGGGGTCTTGAATATTGCATCCACTAGTCCTCTGGCTTCTTCCTCCCTGAAATGCTTCTCTGCTGCTTCCAAGGGAAATCCCTCTGTGCTATTTCCTCTCCTCTCCTCTCCTCTTTAACCCAAAATGGAACAATCAGAAAGAAATGTAGGAATTAACAAGAGTTCTTAACTTATTTTCGGGGATAAGGTTCAATCTTCACTGCTCCCTGGGTATCAGAACGGAAACCTCCTTTGAAGGACATGTCGTTCTAACAACCTAAACATAACAAATGGGGCTTTAATGGGTTGGAAGCAAGTTGAGAAAAACCAATTAATGTAACCCAATCCAACTTAATACCTTATGGGTCAGACAAATCTGGGCCTAATCTAGCCTAGGTTATTACATATAGTAAAGATTTAACCACAGTAAGTCGACTCACGAGAGTATAGACTTTATCGGATGTTTTGAGAAAGAAGGGAGATTAAAAGTTATGATTTTATTTGTCATAACAATTTGAAGATAATTATATCCTTCTGAGTAATGGCGTATTTTTCCTGTGTTTGAGAAAGAAGAGTGACTAAAAGTTATCTTTCTAATGCTCCTTACATTTTGAACGAAAGTATATCCCTTGGGTACTCTTTTTGTTAGCAGAACTCCACAAGGATTTGACTTAGGGCTTGTTTGGCAAATCTTATCTTTACGAATCAGATCTGTATGATATAGATCTATTTCAAATGGAGCGGTTTGAAATTGATGTTTTACAAATTGACTGTTTGGTAAGACATAGATATTTTAAAAATAGACTGTTTGGTAAGACACATGTAAAAATAGATCTAATGGTCTAGGTATTTTGCAAATATCTCAAGATCTGTAATCATCCAACGGTTGAAAGTTTATCCCAAACATGTGTTCCACATTTTAATCACTATGAGCCGTTTGGATCATCATTTAATGATTTGGATCTTGCATTTGGGGGCCATGGTTTTAAAAAAGGTTGATATAAATGTTTGTGTTTTTTTGTAAATATCTCAAAATCTATGATGATCCGACTGCTACAATTTGGACCCATAACCGTGCATGGTCTTCTGAATATATCCAATGATTTGGATCATGATTTTTGGTGGCTGAATGTACAAAAAAAAGAAAAAACCGCACTGCCCTTGTACAATTTCAAAACTCAATCAATAATCATGGTACATCAACAATCAAAAACATTTTTATAAATTCTCAAGATCCACATGGATTTAGAGGCTCATTTTGGGGCCTGTGGCCGTTTTTGGCCATCCAAAGAGAATCAACAGATTGGATCATGATTATGGCGCGCACAATTTTCAGAATTTCAAATCGAAGGGCTCACGTTTTTCTGCAAATATCTTGAGTTCTGAGATAGATCAACGGCTGAAATTTTGCACATGGCCGTGTTTGACCTTTTGTAAATATCTAACGGTCCGGATCATGATTTTGGGTCCCATAAATTACAAAAACTGAAAAAACGGACTGTCCTATGAGGACGTCCGTTTCACTGTAGCATACCCAGTCTTTCCGCTTCAGACATTAAGCCCTGATTCAAATCAAGTGCTTTTGCTAGCTTCTTGAAATAGACCTCTTTCCTCTTAAAACCAATTGAAATGGACACAGTAAATACCCCTACCAAACATTCTAAAAACGGATTCAATAAGTTTTAAGTGTATAAGAGGCAAAAATAAGAGAATCCAAACGCTACCTTAGTTTTTAAGTGCTACTGAGTTTTTGAACCAGGATGTCTATTGTAGGATATTCTTTTGTCCTACAGCTCAGGGTGCTACTTACAATACTGTTTTGAGTACTAATCCCACTTTCAATGATGGTGTAGTTGATTTCTTATTCTTTAAGTAAGGCAAATATCTCATTTTCATTCAAACCTCGTTTAATCAGTTTTTACAGAACATACTAAATTGCAAAATGTTGTTGTAGGAGGCTTCAGGGCAACTCTTTCCAAGGTTCAATTCCTTCAAGCTTTTCTAATTTAACTTTATTGGAAGATTTGTGAGTTATTCTTCTTCTTAGTCCTTTCTCTCTTTCTTGTCTTTTTTTTTTTTTTTTTGTATCTAATTTCAATGTCATTTATATTCAATGATTACATAGGCGAATTAGCGATATATCAAATGGGAGCTCGTCATTGACATTTATTAGCAATATGACATCCTTGAGCAAATTGTAAGTCAAAATGGTTTCAATCTGTGTTGTCATTTACTTTTCTTCTTCTTCTTCTTCTTCTTCTTCTTTCTTTCTAATAGAAGCTGAGTTCCATCTTATGTGCAGAATCTTGAGAAATAATATGATTTCTGGGACCATTCCATCGAACATTGGAGACTACCAGTCACTACAGGAATTGTAAGCTGTTCAAAGAACCATCACCTAGTCTAATCATTATTTATGTCCATATAATCTTTCATCGATAGTCTTAAACTTATTTTAAGCAACTCTTTCACTGATATTTGATTAAGAGAAGCACTATATCAATGTGCTTCTTATTATTGTTTAACTCTATTCATATAGGTTATTTTTATTGTTGCAGAGATTTGAGCTTCAACAATTTAACTGGGCAAATACCAAACTCTCTCTTCAATTTGAATTCACTGTCTACATTGTAAGAAACAAACATGCATCTAGTCGTTCGGGGTGCATTTGAATGTACCTGAATCTTTCCCAGTTTGAATACTTTTTGTTTAATTGTGCATCTTTTTTACTTTTTTTCCTAATTATTTTAACTATGTTTTTAGTCTAATGAAATCAGAAAGAAAATGGATGGGATACATTTGGAGCAACCATTTTCCTCTGAAGTCAACATTGATCATCAGTGTTGATAATTATTTCCTGTAGAAAGTGTGGAAAACTAGTGTTCCCATCTAGTATGGTTTCATATTTCAAATTGGTCATCAGTGCTGATAATTATTTTCAGCAGAATGGGTGGAAAAGTGGTGTCCCCATCTAGTAATATTTCGTATTTCAAATTACCAACTTTAGAAGGGAATACTTGACCTTTGATTCAACATTTTTTTTTTTAACAGATTCTCATGTGTCATTCTTTAACGCATACCCTAAGTGCAGGTTCTAATTTAGGCTCTTTACATAATATCACTTCCTGTATGAACGTCCTTTTACATTGTATTTTCTCAATGAGCAGGTTTCTTGGAAACAATAGCTTGTCGGGTACATTGCCGTCCAATAAAAGCTCGTCGCTTCTTATTATGTATGTCCATCATACTTATCTTTATCAATTTCAGTCTTATAGGTATTCAAAATGTAACATAAAATGCTATTAATTTTGAATAATCTGACATAATGAATGTTATGCTATTCTTCTTTGTGATTGATTCACAAAAAAAAAAAAAAATGATTTTGGATGGAAGATTTTTATTCCATCTTTCTGCCCGAAATCAACAATGAGAAATACTACAGGTAATTATTTAAGACAAAGGTGGCAGACAAACACCATCCAACCTGATTTGGTTTCTAATTTTTGTGGCAACCCAACCACATTACAGTGATCATCCATTTTGCCTCAAGATTCTATTAGGTTGCATTTTTGGGTAATTCAGACAGCAACATTAGTTGTATTTATTTCTTCACAGTTTTGACAACTTTTCCATTGGAATTTGATTGATTCAATCAAAGATAGAAACATCCACTCACACACATTCATGAGCACACACGTGTGACACCTACTCGTGCCTGCTCCCCTTGCACTAGGGTTGTAAACAGGTTGGTTCCAGTCCGGGTCCATGGTGGATCCGGAACCAGAACTGTTAAGGAAAATGTGGAACCGGATCCGGACCCGGAACCATTTTGGAACCCATTTTTTTTGCTTCATAACCATATATGGGACGGGTCTGGATCAGGGTCCGGGTTTAGGTAGAGAATGATATTTAAAAAAAACATGATTTTGAAGAAACATTTTCGAAAATTGAGGTACTATATCGGGTCTTGGGTCCACGGGTCCGAACCAAGGTGGAACCGGACTTGGACCCATTTACTTATCAGGGCCTAAATAAGGACCCAGACCTGGTTTTTAAAGGGTTGGAACCTCCGGGTAATTGGAGAATCGGGTACCCATTTACATCCCTACCTTGCACAAGTTGATCATCGTACATTCTTTCTTGAAATATGATTAAGATTATACAATACCTAGCATTTTTTTCTGGGTTTGTAAATGGACAAAAAATATATGCTAACTCTGTCCTCCATTGTTGTGCCTGCAGAGACTTGTCATACAATCAGTTATCAGGGAGCTTTCCATCTTGGGTTACGCAGTCACGCTTACAGTTGTATGTACAAAAAAAAATGCATGAAGCTTCCACTTTTTACTTCCTTCTATCTATAGAACCATGATCCCAGTAATTGAGTGATTCAGATTTACCATAGATTCAGAATTACCATAGCTCTATGTCCAAAGTAGTTTTAGATCCTCTGCATTGGACTCTAGCATTTTGAAGCTGTGTTATTTTACTGTGAGTCTAACTTTATAGGTAGTGTCTCAATATACCAATAACAGGAAACAATCAATACATAGCCCCATCCTCCCCAAATAAAAGAAGAATTGAGTATTTTGTTAGAATGGATAGCTTTTCACTTATGTCTATGTAAAATTCAGAATCAACTATAGGTGAAACTTTTTGTTCCATTTCCTATTAAAATCAACAACCATTAATATCATCAAATAATGATTTATGGTGGAATGTAAACAGTCTCCTACCTATTGTGAATTTTGATGTTCGAGCAATGGCCTACATTTGAATCAATTCTGTAAAAGTCAAACCACTTGCGATTTGGGTACATTCAAAGATATCCTTGATCTGTTTCTAATGGTTTCCACAACACTGACTTTTAGCTTCTTTCTTCTTAACATACAGGAACTTGATGGCTAACAACTTCGTCTTTGATAACTCCGATAGCAGGTGCGTATCAATGCCTTGTGTTTGCACCTTTACCTTGTCAATGAAGAAAACGAGTCCAAGAAACTGCATTGCAATTAGCCGTAGAAGTATATCTCCAGTTTTTACCTTGAGCATACCTGAAGAAACTTTAGGGATTGCATCGACTATATTTATTTTCACCAGCAAAACATCTATATTTATAAAGCAGAACTGAATTTGATAAAGTAGGAAATTTAATATAATCGTAACTTATTCAAACCTATTTCAAATTCTAATTCAAATCTATAAAATATATCTTAACATATCTAACAATACCCATGTCAAGTTGAATCCTACAATGTACACGATAAATTTCATTATTTGACTTGTGATATTCTTGTGTATTCAGTACTTTGCCAAGGTTGAATTGTTTACAACGGAACTTTCCATGCTATCGTGATTCTCCAATCTGTAAGCCATCTTTATTTTTCCCCTTTTAGCAATCAGCAATATTATTTGATTTCCCTTTTCTATGTATCATGTTTGAAGTGTTCTAATACGCACACTCAGCTATCTACATTTTAATAGTGTCTATGACAAACTCATTCGACAAAGCCAAAAACATGGAAGTTGGCGTCACACGAAGTCATCTTATAACATGTCTTGATCTTCATTGCATGCTTTTCCGGAATAGATTACTGTAGTTACCGCTTCTCGGGGCGAGTGATGGTGCGGGAAAATACGTACAATTAAAAATTTTCCTAATGGCCTCGTGTTTCCCACAGTTTTCCACAATGTGAGCTCATGTCGGGTTTCGGAGAACCGTCAAACCAAACGCGGAAGCTTGTGTAAACATTTCAAACATACATAAGTACATAAAATGAGACAAATACCAGAGCAAAGCACAACATTTCTAAGATAAGCATTAAACCATTAAAGTTAAACATTTACAAGAGTCTTAATTACATTCCCCAAAGGCCATAGAACAAGGTTTTAACAAAAAGGTACAAAAGATGGAAAAATCCAAAAGAGAGATGGTGTGATAACCCCAAAAGAAAATGTGACGTCCCCTCTTGCCAACTTGATACCTCATTCAACATCGTCAGTGTTCCACTTTACAAACCCCTGTGGTTCTTCTTGGACCGCCTCAATTTCTTGCTCAAGAGGAGCAGGTTCGTCATCTACAACACTAAAGTGCAGAATTAGCCTAGGAATAGACTAAGCAAGAAATCAATGTAAATGACATCATTATGTTGCTTCAAAGTAGAGTATAAGTCAGTAGATCAAAAGAAAGCATTCAAAGACTCATTTAAGCATGAATATGTGTGAGTAACGGAAAACATACTAAATCATCTAACAAACAAAACCTTACATTTACATCTAAGCAAACTGGCAAACCACACTGCTAAAGTCTCCAGTGCTGTTCGGTTGCCTTGGCATGACTGTAGCAAGGAGCAAAGTAAACAGAGGGAGGTACCGAGGTGAGCTCCGGGACATCTCAGTCAAGATACAATGTTGCGATGGATAATGCAAATATATAGATATATGATATACTAGGTCGAGTGGTGCCGATCGGATTTCACGGACTACATGGTCCAACAGAACGAAGACTGCCTGAATGGCAAACAAATCCTCAAACGAAACCTTCAGACTAACTTTCAGAATAGCAACCCTTCTAATACCTCAAAATTGGCTAAATGTGCATAACGGACTAAACAAGCTTACGGACGGTTGAAACGTATAACCAAGTGCTGACATGATGTATGCCGGACAAAACGTAGACTCCATGGCCATCAGATTCCATGTCACACTCACAAACCTCTGATACCTACGGCTCCATAGCCATCTCCCCACACTCCAGCTCAATGCAAAGGTCCTACTACCTGAGCAACAAAAGTAGTAAGTCAGACATGACGTCATGACAGGTGATAAATAACAAAATATAATTTGTTTGCAGCAAAACAGAATGTAAACAGACTGATAAATAACAAGATATGAAGATAGTACAACTAGGTAAGTCATGCATGAACAAATACTGAGAAGCATGTAAGTGAGTCAAGATACATGTGCATGTATGCTATCCAACCTAAGAAAATCAGATGGCAACCCACATAAGCTAATTCTTCGTCACGGTTGCGTGCGGCGTGACCATGACAGAGCATAGTGCAAATACAAAGCAGAGCAAGGCACACACTCGGCTGCGTGTGGCGTGGCCGGGGTGGCGGCTAACTCAGTTGTGTGCGACATGATCGGAGAGCTAACAAAGAAACCAACTGCAGGGGCATGATAACAAATATAACCCAAACCCAGGATTAGGTTGGCCTAACCAAGTAAGGGGTCGAAGCTTAGTGGTACCGACTCAAGAATCCAAGACAACCAGACTAACCAGGTACTACGTCAGAGGCGGTAGCTAGGGTAGAGGAAACTACTCTCAGACATAATAAATCTAGCTAAACAGATTGAGTAGACCCCCGAGAATCCAAAACTAGCTAAACAGTAGCACAAGGCCAAATCTAGCAAATCAGGTATTTTTTAACAAAATAAGTAAAACAGTTTAATTAAGTTGAAAATAGTTTTAAAATCAAGCTTAGGGTTTGGAAACTGTTGGACAGTATTCCAGCAGGGAATGGGGTGTTCCAAAGGGATAGAAAGAATAGATTTCGGATCCGGCGCACGAGGATGGACACGGCGCGTGATCGCACCCCAGTCGAGCTCATGACATCCTAAACCTAGGATCTTGTCACCTTGGGGGTTCAGAAATGGTAGTGAATGCTCATTCGCCCCCAAGCATGACTTTCCAAACCTAACCATCCATTTAAGTCCGGGTATGGAATCGGGTATGGTGGGGGTAGCTAACGTACAAGACAGACAAGCATACACTGAGCATGCGAACAAATAAGTACAAGTACTGCGGAGATTGAGGTTGATTACCAAACAAGTACAGAATACCCCCTACAAATCCAATTCAGATCCGGGAACTGCCATTGACATGCTAAGACATTTACAAAACACTCTTATGCATATTTAAGGTCTAGATGTCAAGTATATGATATTTTAGTGCTTTGTATTGTATGGACATCCTTAGGCCTTAAATATGCATACATTCGGTTCATTAATGTCCTGCACATGCCTCCGGACAATTCCAAGGGCGTTAAACAACTCAAACTACTCAATCTCGTAGTCCGAGGATCAAGTCCAAGTGAGTTTGGGTCAAAGTCCCAAAATTCTAAGCCTAAGGTTCAAGGTTCTACTTTTGAGGACCATGATTAACTTTCTTCTAATTGGTCCATTAGAGGGGAAAAACAATGGCCCTTAATATGGTGTACAAGTCCTCAAGATCAGGGAGGAATCGGAGTTCAAACAGCCCCAAAACAGTCCTTTGGGACATGGTCCCTGAGGCTGTCGGAAATGGCCCACGGCTAGCAATGCTATGTCAGGTGCCTCTCAGACATGTCACTTCTTCCTCTTCTCTTGGCCAGCTTTGGAGGATTTTTACACCACATTTAGAGGAGTAATTAGACATCATATGAATACTAAATCAAGCTATTAATTGCTACAATTAGTTAACCAATTCATGACCGAAAACATGGTACAAAACTAGGGCATTCATTGAAGTAGAACATGAGATCAATGTAGGACAAGCAAATACTTCAAGATTTCTAAATTAAGCACTTGCCTTCGCCTCTAGCAATACCAAACAAGCTTCTAATCACAACCAAATCCAAAGAAATCACCTATGCACAAAACCCCCCAAATTTCTAACCTTTGAACCCAAAAAATTGGAAAACAAGGAAAGGCACCAAATCAAGGCTTGTATGTCGGAATGGGAGACCCCTAGGGCCTACCCTAGCACATACTAGAAGGTGGTACAAAGCTCTTACCTCTAAGATGGCTGACGGAGAAGATTTAGCCCAAGTCAGGGGTTGCCGGACATGAACTTCTGCGAAAGAGGCATCAATGGAGGGGAAAGATCAAGGAGAAGATGATGGCGCTTCACTTTTGTTGTGGCTGCGAGTTGAAGCAGGAGCGGAGGAGGAAGAGGAGAGGGTTGTAGCAGGTCTGGGACGTGGCTGGAACGGGATACGGGAGAAGCGAGAAATAAAACAGGTGGGGTTTATATATATTAATAGAGGTGGGGCCCACAACTTAATCACAAAGATGGGGGTAATATCTGGAGTTCTGGCCCTCGGATGACCTCGATGCAGATGAAAAAAGATTGTGAGATTAAATTCTCTTTCAAACGAGGACAAATATGACATGTTTCAAGAACTTTGGAATTTGATTCAGATTTTTTTGGAAATGATGACAGTACTCGTTGCAGACTGAAAAATCACAAAACGATGGGTTTTTAGGTGTCGAATGGGTTCAGAAGAAACATGAAAGTCGGAGGGGATAATTTTATTTATCAAATAAGGCAAAAACATGAATTTTCATAAATTACAAATAAGCCCTTAAACTTTCACGAATTCTACTCTTAGGCCGTTATAGTCATCGAACTTGGCCAAAGTGCTCTCAAAACTTCCCAACTTCTAACCCTCAAACTAAGTTGGTCCATCACCAAAATACTAAGGAAAACCAATAACACAAATAATTATTATAAACTAACATAAATTACATGCAATTAAAGGGTTGGGGTCTTACAGCAGCGCAATTGAATGCTTGCACGCCGAACCAAAGACTCCAACATGGATCTGGTAAGTAGGGAGAAGCAAGGCAAAGAATGTGTGCTAACTCTCAGACGTGGCCTAAATATGTCAAATCACGGTAGAGCAGGATCACGTGATAAGTAATAATAATATGAGTGAATGTGCACGCTCCATGCATGCTAGTAAACGAAACGGATCAACCTTAATAGTTTATTGATGTTCAAGGAAGCCATTACAATAATTGGCCTAGGTCTTGGATCGCCTTTCACATGCCAACATAATACTATTCGACCCTCTATGCATCCCAATGATCACAACATCATGGTATCTAGTACCTTGGTGCTTCCGATGGTGGGGTGACATTCATGCTCATTGGTTGCATACACTCAACTAGGATTGCCGGTACATGTCCACATGGTTTAGAAAAAGTTTTCAAGTGAGTTCAAGTTAAAAGGAAAGGGTCCCTCCTAAGTTCTAAGGTTCAAGCATGACAACCGGGGATTTTTGGTACATAAATCGTTCAATTAGTATGGCATTCAATGGCCTAAGTTAAAGTGTTTTAAAAGGTTTTGAAACCCATTGGTGGAAGTTGGAAAAGATTTGAAACACCCGGTTGTGAAACAGAGTGACTGTGCATCACAAAATGGTGGGGAATAGGGCATAGCCGAGAAAATTCCCATTTTTCTTGCGGCCTTTGGTTGACTCCGGAGACAATGTTCGTGGTCAACCCCAAACATTGCGATAGTAGACCATAGGGTCTGTCCGGTAGTGCTCTATAGATGGCTTCTGGGGCACTATTTAGGGTAGTTTTCCATGGATTTTCAAGGGAAAATTATGTTGACTTTTGGGAAAACATTTTACGTGGAATTTAACATCATTTTAAGACACAAGTGAGGTGATTACATGGGGACAATTCTAACATAGAATTCATAAACATGAAGCAAATAAACACTACATGCACGGATATTTAAATGAGCTTGCTTACCTTGGTCGCCTTGGTCTCCAAGCACTTCAACCCACTTCTAAACTCCCCAAAGCAACTTCTAAACACCCCCATAGTGGCTTGAACTCTCCCAATCCAAAATCCCCTAAAGTCCTACAAAAAAAACCTCCAAAAATCACAAACAAGGAAAGACTTGGAATTACCCTTCCCATGTTGGAATAATGAGACTAGAGAGGGTCCTAAACATCATACTAAGAGATGGGATCAAGGGCTGACCTGTAGGACCTCTAACTGAGGTGATTTTGATGAAGAGAGGGGCTGTACACGCAGCAATTCCACGAAATTAGGGTCTTTGAGGAGCACTCAATGAGTTGAACGCGATGACGGTGGTTGATTTTCAATTGGCAGGAGTTTGGTGGAAGAAGACAAGGCACGTTTCTGGTTGCACAAAAAGGAAATGTAGGAGGAAGAGAACGTGGGTGATCAGGTGGGCTTATAAAGGTGAGTGGAAAGTGGGCCTCACAACTTAAATTGATGTCCGGGCTTAGATATTGGACATTGAAACCTCAGATGGAAAAACTTACTTGAAATTAAATCCTCTTTATGAAGGGCACAAGTTTGACATGTTTCGAGGTTTCGGGGAAAAGGTCAACTATTTGGTCAAGTTGCGCCGATTTATGATGAATTTGGGATTTGAAGGGTTTCGGGCCTCGAATGGTTACAAGTTAAATATGAAAGTTGTCCGGATTGATGATCCCAATCAAAAGATCTCAAAATCACAGTTTTACAAAATTTACGAATAACCCCCCAAACTTTCCTGAAATTACAAATAAGTCATTTATGTTATCAAACTAGGTTCAAAGGCTCTCAAAACTTTCTAAAGCTACTGAAGATCTATTCTCACCCTTGAAGCAAGACAGTTAACTTCTAATCCCACTTGGTGAACTAATCCACACTTAATTAACACTAATCGTAGGAAATTTGGGGTCGAGGTCCTACACTCCCAATGGTGAAATGCTGGGTTTGATAAATCACTTGTCTAACAGCTCTTCCAAATGTTCTTTCATCTCTCGTAGCTTTCCTAGAGCCATCCAATATGGTGCTTTTGATATTGTTGTAGTCCCTGGCATCAAGTCGGTGGTGAAGTCTATCTTTTAAACATGTAGTAAACAAGGGTGGAAATATATCACGAAATTCACATACCACTGGTATCTCCTCTACCACTTGGGATCGTTTATTTTCCGTGATAAATTTTATATACCCTTCACATCCAGGCTTAATTAATCGTTCTGCCTTCAATACGAAAATAATGTGAGTTGCATAAACCTTCTTTGTGCCCTCAAAACTGACAATCATACCTCCTTCATTCAACTTAAATGTGATATTCTTAAAAAAAACATCCATGTTTGCATGATATCTTGCCACCAATCCATTCCCAAAATAATAAATGAATAAAGATCATAAATCTACCCGGGCCCTATACATGTGGCTTGAGGTCTATCTGCATCATTCTCCCCAGCTTGGAAAGAGCTCCACCTCAAGTTTGGTAAATATTATCCTAGGTCTAAGATCAATCGGACGAACTTCCAATCCATTTTGTTGATTTGTAGCTTTTGTGTGCCTTGAAAATTGTAGTCGATCTTCTCCTCCAATTCAATGTAGGTTTGACAAATTGCTTCTTTTGATGCTCAGATTTTCTTTGGCCGTGCAACTTAGACTTTGGATACTTCATGTTTTGTAATTGCTCCATAAAATTGCAATTCCTAAGATTCCATTGTTGATCCCAAAAGATAAAGTTAATATGAGGGTTGACAATGGATAAATATTATTGTGAAAGCACTAAACCAAGTGTTAGATCCATTTTTTCAACGTCCACTTTTCCTTCCTCTTCCATTATAGCTTCCATCGTTTCATTGACGTCATCCTCTTGTGGAATGGTGGGTGCATCAAATTTTACCTTGAACTTTGCTATTTCTTGACCCTTTTTCATTATTGAAAGAGTTGCTTGGAGCTGATTGATTTTAGTGGATAACTGAGCAACAAATCCTACTTAATTTCGCAATGTTTGCAGAAAATCACTCCATGGATTTATACATGATGTGTAGATCTCTTCACCACGAGCGAGTTGGAGAAAAAAGATCTGAAATCTGAGTTCAGATTGCTCCAAAATTGCAAAAATAACTCTTGGTCCATGATCAGTTAGATATGTGCCTTTGAATGATCTTGTTGATGTTAGTATGGTCCAATGGATTGATGTTGCTGCTTCTACAAGTGGGTGTACCTGACCCGGATTTAATACAAGGCCACGATGGGCTTGTCAGGCATGTGTTACAAGGAGGGTGCATGTGATCTTCTCAACTGAGGCGTTGCCTCATACTGTGCGCAAGAGAAAAACCAAAGGGTTTCGATCCTTTTCTCCCATTGATACCAATTTGATTTCAACCCAGCCCAAGTTTCTTTTCTTTTCTTTTCTTTTGTTGTCTTCAGTTATTCATGTCGGAGGAGAGAAAAAAAGTTGGAAGTTGGTCGACGATGACAATTGCAATGAAACTCTTGTTCGATGATGGCACAGACGATGTAGTAGTCTGGTGATGGCTCCTCTTTCGACTTTTCTCTGGAGATGCTAGTGACGGTGATGCTGACCTTCAATGATGGTGGTGACAGTGTGGTAGATTAGAGCTCGGATTGGTGGGCTAGGTTGATGGGCATGGCTTGGATATCAGTGACGGGAACTGGGATTCAATGGGTTTTGGGTTTGGGTACGATCGTGGGAGATGAATTTTATTATTATATATATATATTGTCTGGGATGTGAGATTACAGTGGGGTGGAGTTGGGGGCTCGAGTTGGGCTGGACATGGGTTTTTGATGCGATGGGAGATTGGATGGTGGTTGACGAGATTGGACACTGATGGCTAGGGCAGGTTTGAGATTTTATGGGATTAGATACTGCAACGGTTTAGGTGGGGCTCGACTGTCGTTAGAGATTAAGAGTAGAGACTCGGCGAGGGTTGAATGGGAATAGGTTGTGGGACTTAGATGGACGATCAATGGTTGGATGCTGACGATCGTTTGGATTTAATACCAACTGATGCAGGCCATAGGGATGGAAATAGGTTGTGGGACTTAGATGGACGATCAATGGATAGATGCTGACAATCGTTTGGCTTTAATACCAACTGGTGCACGCCTTAGGGTTGGGCTTGCACACTATCGAGGATGCACCTTAATGGGAAAATCCAATTTCAATTAATTAAACTCAATCCTATTTAAATAGGAAATATAACTTGGTCCTAAGAACTCTAATTAAACTAGAAAACAAGAATCCTATCCTAATTACAATTCCTTAAATAAAATTAGAAACTAATGACATAATTAGTGAATAAAAATCCAAAATCTACTTGGGCCCTGCACATGTGCCTTAAGTTCTCTTTGTCTCACGAAAGGAGATGTAATGGGGTTCAAAGTAACTTGAGAGAGAAGAAAGATAAAGTGCAGTGATCTTTGTGCTTGTTTTATGGGAATTACATGTTTGTTATCGGTTTGTGTGGTGTGGACACGATTACTTCGACCTCTAAACTGACTTTCGAGCCATTGAAACAAGTCGCATTCTCCATGAAAGTTCCACGAAATAATCTCGCCTTTCCAACAAACCCTTGTATGATGAATTCCGAGGTATCAGCCAAAAAGTCAACTCTTTCGAAAGGGTACTTTGACCATGTCTTAAGTGAAAAAAAATGACCTAAACGAAGACTTTCCGGACATCAGAAGGATACGAAGTCTTAAAAAAAGTTTCTCCAAATTAGATTATCTTTCCAACAAGCCTGAAATCACAATTTTTTAAGACTTGTAGGGCAAACTCCTCGTCTACCCAAAATATTATACCCCTCCTCAAACGAAAAGACGCGAAACGAAGGGTTTCAGGACATCGAACGGTCACGAGTTAGACACAAAAGTTCTTCGGCATAACTCAAACTACCTACTGTACTCAACCCAATATTTTTCTGAAATACCCAAAATACCCTTGGTGTTGGCCAAGTGTACTAACGTACCCTTTCTAAGCGGGAACTTAATCAAAATGCGCTCAAACAAACTCTAAGGTTACTCAAGAATTAAAACTCACTTAATTAACACTAAACATGCTTGGTTAACATTTAAGCTTTAGAATTACGATCGGGGTCTTACACATTTTATACTAGATATTAGTCTAAGTAATAGATAAGAAGGAGATCTTTGTTTCACTCTCAATTGGCTACTGACCAAAATAATCGTATGTTTCCCATATTGGATAGTCCTTTCTTGTGAAAAGAAATGGATTTAATTCTTTCGTGACATAACTTTAGTTAGTTTAAGAATGACATTAGATCTGAAGGGAAATTAGATCCACATATCTATTTTTAAATGCGCTCATATTTCACAAGCTGGAGTCATTCCCAACCTCGCTCTTGGAGACAATGAAATGAAGATCAGAATTCACCTAACATTTGTACATGTTGGGTACTAATACTATAACTACTCACCCACTTGAAGCAGGGATCAAATATCCATAAGGCCAAGAACCCAACCCAAGATCTAAAACCCTAGTCTCATGCATTGAGATCAAAGATCCATCAAGAATACATATCAAGAAATAAATAACACAAGCATAGAACATCTACTGAAACCAACTAGAAGTAGATCTATACTTGAGAAGCTTGGCTGTGCTCTAATCGAGAACTTGAAAAACTTGATATCTACGAAAAATCTTTTCGCATATTTTAATCTCCTATGCCTTATTGTTCTTCCACGCTATGACCCTTTTAGAGAACTTCTCAATGAGAATGGTAGGATTTCCAAGTAGAAGAAAACCCTAGCACTCTAGTAGGAAACCAGAGGAGAGAGAGGAGCTTGAGAGATTATTGTGTAGAGATCTCTAACCCTCACATCTTATTTATAGTTTATGGAACACATCCTCTTAGACCAAGATTAGAAGTCTCACTTCTATTCTTAGTATGTGTCATACGTCTCATTTCCTTAAGAGTTCCAAATAGGGTTAGTAACCTTCTCTTATTAAGGCTAGCATGGGCATAACTAGGGATTCCTTGGAATATGGCTCCAACTAGAAATCTGGACTACACATCTCATGTGAACTCCGGACCCACAGTTAATTGCAAATAAGTCCACTAAATAAATGCAATTGCACTCTAGTCCTAAGAATAATTACCCTAAACTTCCCAATTACTACTTGTATGCTACTCTATCAATTATACCCATGGATCAATTGGATTAAATCTGTCCAACCAAATCAGATCCATCTCTTATTATCATTGTGACCCAATTAATCACAATAATCATCAGTACCATCCAATTAACTTTTAATAGAGATGGGTGCACACTTACCAAACATAAAATCCATTAATTGACACAAGGAGATATTTAAGGGGATAGATTCCATCTTGAGAATTATATGTTCTCACAGCCCCACTACCACGTACTCAAGATATCGAGGTGTTGACCTACAATTGACCTCACTCATTGATGACTCAAAGTAAATGTATAGTAGAAACTTGAGTCCATTAATCTCTCATGATTAAGAGCCTATTGCTTAAGAATTGTGAGAGCAATCCTTAAATCAAAGACAAATTTACTGTCACGACCCAAATTCCGGGGCCCTGTCTGATATCCGGATCGTGATAACTTGGCAACATTTACCATACATTTATCAAATAGTTTTAGCAAGAAGGTAGGCATTTAAATCAAACCATAATTTCAATTAAATTATGAAAAGTCAGTAACACCAATAATCTATGCATAATAAAAATCCTTATGCCTTGACTGAGTCAATAATGTACTTAAGATATTAAATAAATTTCCTAAAACAAGAACTAATCTCTCTAACAATTATTTAAATGTTTTTTGCTCTCTCTTTTCAGCCACGCATGCCAAAATCTACGTGCTGAACGTCGTTCTGTTCTGGCCCACCTGCAATAAGATTACGTGAATGGGGCAACACAACATTAGTACTACTGGTGAATGAATATTCCTAATTACACAAGTCATATATAACATAACATCACATAATCAATAAATCTGAATCAATAATCAAATTTCATTAAAAGTACATTCACATACAAATCCGTGCCCATGCGCACATTTCCATGCCTCAAAGGCTCATCGTATACATGTATACCAGTCACCATGACCCTATCTCATTAGACACGTCCACGAAGGACCAGCCGCTATAACGGTCCGGACACTAAGTCCAACATCCCACGTCTGAGACCCAATGTACAATATTTTATAATCTCATACCAACCAGATTTCACTATTAATAATTGGCACAACAGTAGTGTGGAACCAACCCTATTCAAGTCCTGATCAAATTAGTGCCCCACTTCTGATCATCACAGTTTAAGGAATCATATGGGAATGGCCCACCTTCATAGTATAATATACAAACAACCGAAACATGCCAACATGCCCAAACAATCCTTACAATACATCATAAATTACACAAAACTTTCAATTACTACAGATAGAAGGGGTCATATGGTAATTATGTACTCATCCTAGGGTTATTCTTTAATTATCCAGCACATCTGTCCACACAAGAACCGTTACATAACAGAGTTCACGCCTGCACACTCTCACTATAGAATCCAGTGGTTCCCACTGGATCAATCCAAGATCAGATCTCTAGTTCAAGGTCGCCCAGGGTTAACCCTTCACTCATTGGTTCTGATCCATCATCAAACCATATCCTGGGGTCCACAAATCAAAACCAATGTTTACTGTTTTCTGCACTAAGTCACGCCTGGCTGTATTTGAACTCATTGATCAGTGGGTCCCACTGATAAAAATCCTAGATGTCCCACTTCTCTATGGTCGCCCCTGGGTCTTCTAATAGGTGAATGGATCTGATCTCTGATCAGGTGGCCCAGAGGTCTCACTAAGGCTTGTCGATAAGAAGTTACAATCTTCTGTAACTATCGTCTATATTACAATCTGCCCATTGGATGAGGGCTCAGATGGGGCCCACTTCCCATGGGTCTAAGCCTACTTGGGTCTACCAAGGGTCCCCTACAGGTTGTGGGGTCTTGATCATTGATCAGATCATGTAGTGGGTCCCAGTATGCTTATTGACCAAATTGCTCTGTTGCTTCAAATTCACGCCTGTATGCATAAAATCCAATGGCTGGTAGCTCAAACGGAATCCAATCCTCCTAGGAACCACCATGGTCGACTAGATGTAGGTCCCCCACTCCCAGGTTCAAATCTATCATACAGTGGGCCAGGGGGTCCCACAACCCTCTAACGTCAATTCCTACCATTAACACTAACCTCTGTTTCAACAAATTTGTATCATCACACATCCATTGATATATGATTCTTCGACCAAAACAGATTTCCTTAGATCTCCTTAACATAGATCTCCTTACATTATACCCATACAAATCATTGTATGTCTATCAACACAACATATTCGAATCACAACTCAATAACAATCATCTTGACTAGTTAATTAAGAAGATCCACTCACCTTCGATAAACCACTACAAGAAATTTGGGGTTTAAGGACGACACAAATTTGTCCCAAAATGTATATATTTCGTCACCGAAACTAATTGAGACGAAAAATTTTCGTCACCCGTTTTGTTGCCAAAGCATTGTCGCTAAAAGGTATTGGAGACGGGAAAAAATTCGTCATTGAAAAAGATAAATTTGTGACGATTTTTTTTGTCTCCAATACACTCTGTTGAAAACATACATGTAAGTAAATTTTTTTTCCGTCTCCAATACACTCTGTTGGAAACATACTTGTAAGCAATTAGTGACAAAATATTTTGTCATTAAAGGAAGAAATTAGAGACAAAAATATTTTGTCATAAATATAAGAAATAGAGACGAAATTTTTTTGTCGCGAACGCCCAACTCAGGAACTTCTCAGGAGGTCACTCATCCTAGTACTGCTCTGGCCCAAGCACGCTTAACTTTAGGGTTCTTACGATTTCCAAAGCCACACGATTTTAGAAGTCCTCATGCTAAGTTAATACGGGATTTGACTTATAAGCCCATGGTCAAGACTTGGATATTTCCGATGCGGGCTAACGGAGACTCATCGTTTGAAGCCCGTGATTGACACGCTACGCCCCGTGGCTAAGGGTACCGCCCCGACCAAGATCTCACATTTTCCCCCAGTAGAAATAGAGTCGTCCTCGGCTCTGATACCAACTGTCACAGCCCCGCCCAGTTAAGTATGAAATTGTCCGCTTTGGTCCACGTACACGCGCGAGGACTTCCCAGGAGGTCACCCATCCTAATACTACTCTCGCCCGAGCACGCTTAACTTCGGAGTTCTTACGATTTCCGGGGCCACACGGTTTTAAAAAGCCTCATGCTAAGTTAATACGGGATTTGACTTATAAGCCCATGGTCAAGACTTGGATATTTCCGATGCGGGCTAACGGAGACTCATCGTTTGAAGCCCGTGGTTGACACGCTACGCCCCGTGGTTAAGGGTACCGCCCGGACCAAGTTCTCACAGTAGCAGAGACTGAGAGAGGTAGGTGTACCTGGCGGTGGCGGACTCCTGGATGGAGGATGATGGGCACAGATGATGGTGATAGGTGATGGTGGTTGTGCCTGGGAGTTCTAGGCGAGGGAGACTGAGAGAAGTAGAGATGAGAGGGATCACTGATCAGGGATGGGTCTGCACTGCGTGTGTTGATGGAGGGTGATGATGATTGATGGGGGCCAATGGGCCATGGGGCTGCTGCCTGAGACGATGGGTGGGAGATGTTGGAAAAGGGTTTTGGAAAATGGGGAAAAGGGTTCTTCTCTCCTCTTCTGGAAAAGGATTTTGGAAACGGGGGAAAAGGGTTTTGGAAATGAGAGACCGGGATAGATGGAGGGACAAAGGGAGAAATGGGTTTTGGAAAAGGGCCGTTGGATTGGGGGGGGGGGGGGGATGGACGTTAGGGCCGGGGGGGGGGGGGCATTTTAGTCATTTTAAAGGCTTTTCCAAAGCAATACCTGTAAGAGAGGAATAGACTCAAGTGCGAATGAAATTGGCGCCTTATTTTGTTGGCCGAAATATTTTTGTCTTCCATAACTTATCCTTATTAGTTACGAATTACGTTCGTCGCAAAAACAAATTATGTTTTGTGACAAAAAATTTCCTCTCCATTGAGCTAAAATAATTCGCGCCCGCAAATGAAATTGGCGCCTTATTTTGGCGACGAAATATTTTCGTCTTCAATAACTTATCCTTATTAGTGACGAATTAAGTTCGTCACAAAAACAAATTATATTTTGTGACAAAAATGTTCGTCTCCAATGAGCTAAAATAATCCACGCCTAAGCAAATGAAATTAGCGCCTTATTTTGGTGACGAAATATGTTCGTCTTCCAAAACTTATCCTTATTGGTGACGAATTACGTTCGTCGCAAAAAAAAAGAATATTTTGTGACAACAATTTTCGTCTCTAATGAGCTAAAAAAATTGACGTCAACACAAAACAAGTTGGCACCATATTTTTGTAGACGAAATTTGTTTTTCGTCTCCTATACTTTTGAAAAAAATGAAAACAAATGACAAAATTTATATTCCGTCCTCTTTGGGTGTTCTTTTAAGACAAAAAAAAAATCGTAATCAAATTTCGTCACAACAGCCTAGATTTATTGTAGTGAACGATCGTCACCTTTGCAATATGTGGACGCGAATAGGACATTAATCAGCCTTCCTTTTCTTCTCCTAAATTGCAGCCCAAAAACTTTCTCACAATTTTTTCCAAAGGAAGAAGAATAGAATAGAATTCTATCTATGGGTCGTTGGTTATCTATATATATATATAATGGGGAGATAGAGTCCAAGTCTTCTTATATTTCCTAATTAGAGGAAGTATACAACTCCATTCCTTTCTAAAACTCTACACATGAGTTAACTTCTAATTCCATCCTAATTTATCAACTAAAGTCATACCTAGGCCAAACTAATCCCGGCCCAATAACTCAGGATATTACATTTACATCAGGTGCTTCTCATGGTCCTTCAGTACATCCAATGTACCAGCACAATGATCCAGAGTCTTACACTCTGATGATCGAGACATATCACACTATCTCATAGTGATCACAGTGTTGCAGCCTTATTAGATGAGATGCCCAATCTTATCACTGGTTGCGAATCAATTTAAATATATTATTTGTGATCTATATCTCATGTATGTGGATCTCATCCACACACATGGATCACATCTAATGTACTTGTGGGCTCCGGTTCATCTCATGAACCATCATGTCATTTTGTATTGATTATGTGCGTACATAGAATAAAATACCATTAATTACATGAATAAAACATGAAAATAGAAATTAATTAATGAAACAAATCAATTTATTCGGATCATCCACTAGATTGAGGCCATGCAATCTAACACCATCTTCATATGTGTACACTAGGAGCACTATATCATATTGTAATAATTGTAGATTATGACAGTGATGACAATAATCACTAATTAGAAATCATCGTACTTTTTTTTCCTAATTAGGTTGTAATATCGTTGACTAAAGCATACTTAGTATAGCACCTCACATTGAGGGTATCTAGAAATTTCCATCAATTCCAGCCTCACATGAGAAACCTCACCAATTCCATTAGAAAAAGAAGACATAAAAATCCTTTTCACATCACATGTTCGAGATATGAGCCATTCATTATGCACAACAAGAAACATTCCCCATCAGGCAAAAGAAGGTTGATTTGCATAAGTGGGCTACTTGTCCATGATAAAAATGGATCTTTGAAATAATTTGAATTTAAGCTTATGTTCATCTATTCCATCTTATATACAACACGAACCTTCTAGCTGAAGCGCCCATCCTGCTTTCCTGAATTCACATTTTGAATTCAGATCCATGTTCTCGGTGCTAACACTTATTGAGATTTGATAACCTCCCTTCTTCCTTGTTTCCTCTTTTGATCTCTCGCTTCCTGCTGGTTTGTGCAACAATAAAAGTAGATTGACGTGACTTTTGGACCGGGGAATGTTTAGTTGATAAAAACTCTCTTGGACATGTGCACATTCATATTTTTACTTGTTGTGATCTAGGGCTACGAGAAGAGATCAATCACGCAAGAAGAATACAGAGATTTACGTGGTTCGGCTTTTGGCCTACGTCCATGGGGATGATGGGAGAATCATTATGCAATCAGAGGTTGTGTCTCTATTTATAATATCAGCCCCAAACCCTGTTACACCAAAACCCTACTTCTAATCACAGTAGACTTACTATAATAGGCATACTTCTAATTACAGTACAACTTGGGCAATCCAGGGGCCCGGTTAACCAAGGCTTACTATTTACTAGTGAGCCATACTAATTAACAAATCTCCACCTTGGCGAACATTGAAGTTGATCCTCATACATAAAACACGTCTCACCGTCTCCACCTGCCCCTGAGGGCTCTCAAGTATTGACCACATTGATTAAATCCAAGCAATGCTTGAACTTGTCTGTTGGAATAGTCTTGGTCATCATGTCTACTGGATTCTCCGCCGTAGCAATCTTAATTATTGCAATAGCACCCTCGACGATGACATCTCGAATGAAGTGTGCCCTAAATTCAATGTGTTTGGTCTTTTCATGATACTTAGGATTGTGTTCAGATCTATCGCACTCTGACTGTCACAGAAAATTGTTGTCAGCTTCTGTTCCAATCCTAGATCTCCAACGAAGCCTGTCAGCCAAATAGCTTCATTCACTGCCTCTATAGCTGCCATATATTCTGCTTCAGTGGTAGACAAGACAGCTTTGGGTTGCAATGCTGCCTTCCAACTAATGACACCGCTAGCAAAAGTGAAGACATAACCTGTCAAGGACCTTCTTTTGTCTAAATCTCCAGCAAAATTTGAATCAACATATCCAATAACACTTCCAGAGGTGTTGTTGCTTCTGTTATACACAATTCCAACATCAGTAATGCCTTTCAAATAACGGAGTATCCATTTCACTGCCTGCAGTGGGCCTTCCTGAAGTTATCTATGTATCTGCTAACTACACTAACCGCATGAGAAATATCTAGCCTCGTGCAAACCATGGCATACATGATACTCCCTACCGCACTAGCATAAGGAACACGAGACATATGCTCCACCTCTTCCTCAGTTTGTGGTGATAAAGCAACAAAAAGTTTGAAATGGGCTGCCAATGGAGTGTTCACAGGTTTCAAACTTTGATACTAAAGTGCTCCAGAACTTTCTCAAGGTACCCCTTTTGTGACAAAGACAATTTGCCCGCTTTCCGGTCCCTTTATATCTCCATGCCAAGAATTTTCTTTGAAACACCTAAGTCTTTCATCTCAAATTCACCATTTAACTAAGCCTTTAACCTGTTGATTTCAGACATGTCCTTTGCAGCAATCAACATGTCATCAACATATAACAGCAAATAGACATATGAGCCAGTTGAGTGCTTCTTGTGATAGATACAACTGTCGTATGCACTCCTGCAATAACCGTTTCCAACCATAAAGGTATCGAAATGCTTGTACCACTGCCAAGGAGACTGCTTCAGGCCATACAACGATTTCTTCAGCAAACATACGTGGTCTTCCTTTCCATGAATTTCAAACCCCTTTGGTTGATGCATATAAATCTGTTCATCTAGCTTGCCATGTAAAAGCGCAGTCTTGACATCAAGTTGCTCTAGTTATAAATTCAATTTAGCAACCATAGCAAGTAGCACCCGGATAGAATTATGCTTGACCATAGGAGAGAACACTTCATTGAAGTCAACACCCTCCCTTTGAGTATAGCCTTTTGAAACCAGTCGTGCTTTGAACCTAGCATCTTCCACCCCTGGAGTTCCTTCCTTTTTCTTGAAGACACATTTGCAACCAACAATCTTCTGACCTTTTGGAGGTTTCACCGGCTCCCAAGTTTGATTCTTGTGAAGAGATTCAATCTCCTCACTCATGGCTAAAGTCCATCTTGCTGATTCTTTGCTAGTGAAGGCATCCCGATATGTAGCCGGCTCTGACTCAAGACTCTTAGTTGTATTAAGAGCGTAGGCAACAATATCTTCATACCCGTATCTCTGAGGTTGCTTAATCTGCCTCCTCTCTCTGTCCCTAGTAAGCATGTAATCATTTGAAACTGCAGTTTCCTCGTTTGAGCTTTGCATCTCCTTCACATCCTGTCGAACTGGGACATCTGCTTACACCTTACCCTACAAGTTTTCTGAAGCTTCCTTCTCAAGCTCCACTTGTTTACTGTCACCGTTTTTATCCTCTACCTTTTTACTGACATCATTTTTGTTTCCAACATCATTGCACTCCTTTGGTTTGAACATAGCAGACTCATCAAAGGTCACATCTCTGTTTATAATGCATTTGGGAGATTTCTCATCTAGGCACCACAGCCTATATCCTTTCACACCATCTGCATATCCTAGAAATATGCATTTTCTTGCCATTGGTTCAAGCTTTCCATCATTCACATGAGCATAGGTAGGACAACCAAATATCCACAAGTTGGTGTAATCAGAAGGAGATCCAGACCATACCTCTATAGGAGTTTTACATTTTATAGCTGTTGATGGAGACTGGTTAATTAGATAAAAATTGTGTTAACAACTTCCGCCCAGAACTTCCTAGGTAACCCTACATTGGAGAGAATGCACCGAGTCTTTTCTATAATGGTCCTGTTCATCTGTTTTGCAACTTCGTTCTGTTGCGGTGTATTTCTGACTGTGCAATATCTCACAATCCCTTCATTCTTGCAGAACTCATTAAAAACACTATTACAGAATTCCAAGCCATCGCCAGTTCTCAAGCGCTTAATTTGTTTACCTTTCTGCTTTTCAATCATAGCCTTCCATTGCTTGAACTGTGCAAAAGTTTTATGTTTGTGCTTTAAAATATACACCCAGACCTTCTGAGAATAGTC
Source organism: Cinnamomum chago (assembly GCA_038049695.1). Lineage (NCBI taxonomy): Eukaryota > Viridiplantae > Streptophyta > Magnoliopsida > Laurales > Lauraceae > Cinnamomum > Cinnamomum chago. The sequence goes on from CP142457.1 coordinate 35,425,111, forward strand.
ATCAATGAAAGTCAACATGTATAAACCACCACCAAGAGATGGAACACGAGAGGGATCCCAAAGATCAGAGTGGATGTAATCCAAAGTACCTTTAGTCCGATGAACAGCTGTCCTGAACTTGACCCTACGCTGCTTTTTGAAGACACAATGCTCACAAAAGTCCAGCTTTCTTATTTTCTGACCACACAACAAACCCTGTTTAGTCAACTCATCCATACCCCTCTCACTCATATACCCAAGTCGCATATGCCATAACTTGGTAGTTTCCGAATTTGAATATGAGGACAACACAACTGCAACACCTGTAATTGTACTACCTTGAAGAAAGCAAAGGCCATTTTACTTCAGGCCCTTCATTACTGCAAGAGCACCCTTCGAAATTCTCATAACTCCACCTCTAGCTTTGTAGTTACGTCTGTTGGAGTCAAGCGTACCCAAGGAAATCAGATTTTTCTTCAACTCTGGAACATGTATAAGATCTGACAAAGTTCTCATAAAACTGTGATTCATCTTAATTTTGATTGCACCTATCCCAACAACCTTACAGGCTATATTATTTCCCATAAGCACTTTACCACCATCAATAGATTGATAATTGGTAAACCAATCTCTGTAAGGACACATATGATAGAAACACCCCGAATCAAGAATCCACTCAGTTGCTGAGCTACCAACAGTAACCGAAAGAACTTCTGCACCATCAGAATTACTCTTTGCAACTTCGGTTGCAACTCCGAAAATTTCTCCAGAATCAGATTTCTCCTTCCGTCTAGACAATCTTTTCTAAAGTGCCCTTCCTTGTGACATTTGAAGCACTTTAATTTTTTAGTTTTTGATTTTGACCTAGATCGGCCTCTTCTATTCTGCTCTCTTCTCTGTTCTGCCACGCGCTACCAAACCCTCACCAGAACTGTCAATATTTTCAGTTGCAACATTTTTCTTTAACTCCTTAGAGTTCAAGGCTGACTCAACATCTTCCTTAGAAAGATTTTCTCTACCATACATCATGGTATCAACAAAGTTCTCATACGAGGGTGGTAAAGAGCATAGGAACATTATGGCTTGGTCCTCATCATCAATATGAACATTTATATTTTCAAGATCCAAAACAGCTTTCGTAAAAGAATCAAGGTGGGTTGAAAGAGACGTACCTTCCTGCATTTGTAAGGTAAATAATCGCTTCTTCAGATACAAGCGATTCATGAGAGACTTCGTGATGTACAAGTTCTCCAACTTTTGTCATATGCCAGCAGCAGTTTTCTCCTGGGCAACCTTTCGCAGTACACCATTACTCAGAAATGGCAGAATCTGACCGTACGTCTTCTCCAGTAACTCATCATTCTCATCATCTGACAGTTTGTCAGACAAAGCATTCTTTCATTTCAAAACTTTCTGCAACCCATTTTGAACCAGTATAGCGTGCATCTTCCTGGAGAACTGCGTGCATCTTCAAACGCAATAGACCGAAGTCATTGTTTTCGTCGAATTTCTCAATCTTAAATTTAGCAGCCATTTCGTGAATCTTTCACTACACCTGCGTAGATCTCCTCAAGACGAGTCCGTAGGTTTAAACGGATCTCAGATCGGACTCCGGATCGACAAGATATCGCGAATTTTTTTTTCAGTCATCAATCTGGTCAAATCAGCCTTGACCGTATGGAACAGACACGTCAGGCTGACGTCAGCGCCTTCAGCTTCTGGGCTTCGCTGCACGAGTTAGGTCTGACCTGACTTGACCCGACCCGAACTGGCTGTCTATTGGACTTCTGAAACGGGTCAGGCTTGACCTGACTTGACCCAACCTGACCTGGCCCAGAACACCCTTCTTTTTCCTCCTTCGTTCTGGTTCAGCAACCAGAACCGAGACGACTTCCGTGGTGTCTTCCTTCCTCGCTCCGGCAGCGGCAGGGGGCTGCGGCGACATCCATCCTACTCCGGCGACACGCTGCGACGGTGGCGATGATTCCGGTGGTGTTCATCACGGCGAGGTGGGGCCCAGCCGGAAAACAACTAAACCCAATCGCTGCAATCACGATCTTATTCTCTGCCTCACATCGCTGCTGTCCGCTTCTTCCTTCCTCTTTCCGGTCTGCAATCCTCTTCTCTCTTTTGACAGAAAGAAACAGAGAGTATGCACAACGCAGAACCTATCCTCTTCTCTGATCTCTTCTTCTTCTCCGATCGTGACCACCAATCCGATCAGATCTTCTGATCTTCACACGATCCTTGGCCCTTTCAAAATCCGATTCAACGGATCTCCTCCGATCACGCCAAAATACTCTGATACCAGTTTGTTGTGATCTAGGGCCACGAGAAGAGATCAATCATGCAAGAAGAACATAGAGATTTACGTAGTTCGGCTTTTGGCCTACGTCTACGGGGAAGATGGGAGAATCACTATGCAATCAGAGGTTGTGTGTTCATCCTTGAAACTCTGGGTCTCTATTTATAATATTAGCCCTAAACCCTATTACACCCACACCATACTTCTAACCACAGTAGACTTACTATAATATGTCTACTTTTAATCACAGTACAACTTGACAATCAAGGGGCCCGGTTAACCAAGACTTACTAATTACTAGTGAGCCATATTAATTAACATTACTTCGTCATGCAAATATCATATTGCACTCCTCCCAAATACATGTTTCTCATAAGAAATGTTTAGTTTGAACTTTAAACTATATTTGATCATAGATGTTATTTTATTGGTTTACAGATTCTTCATTTGCAATTAATTGTGGTGGTCCAAGTATCACGTCTTCTTCAACTGGGACAGTGTATGAGGAGGATGAGGCAACTCTTGGTCCAGCATCGTATAATGTGATTGACACAATCAGGTGGGCTGTCGGCAACTTAGGGATTTTTGGTGAAAACAACAACGCCACATACATCTCAAACTCTCAATCCCAATTTACAAATACTTTAGACTCCGAGCTGTTCCAGTCTGCAAGGTTATCACCAGGATCACTAAGATACTATGGTCTAGGACTTCAGAATGGAAACTATAACATAAGCTTGAAATTTGCAGAGACAGCTTTTGAATATACACGAACTTGGAAAAGTGTCGGAAGGCGTGTATTCGATATTTATGTACAGGTGTGTATGTTAAAAAATTAGAATGTGCATCTGATTTCCTAAGATAAAAGTACGCTTCTACAATTACATCACCTAGTAGAGTACATCCAAAAGTATGCATAGTCACATGATACATAGCATGCATGTACTTAAAATGAAATCATCCAAATCTTGTCGTGAATGTGGATTTATATAATCCAAAACTGTAATTGACATACTAATAATTGGTGCTGGATCCTGTTTAATAGGATTCATCTGACGACAGCCTCAACTTCTGTTTAATAGGCTGTCGTCATATTTAAACACAAGCACACCTACAAACTCTATATGAACAGGAGTATTCATTGCTTTTTTTTTTTAGTAATATTTAATACTGTCACATAGCTTTATTAATGACATGCATAATAGGATCACCATTTACCAATGGTCCCGTTTATGATCTCTTTTGCAGTTTTGATCCAATCAATGGTGTAACTTAGAAATAGTCTATCCTGACCAGTCCCTGATAAGATTGGCCTATTCTACTAGCAAAAATCTGTGAAAATCTTGTTAGTGTAGAAAATATCATTATTTTTGTGACTTATTGGCATACTTGTACTTACATAAAACTCCATAGTTCTCCATGTAATGCTGAAGACTTAAGTTAAAAGGATATGTCGCCTAACCTAATGAGTTAGACACTTTTCCTCTCCTCTCTTTCTGCCTTCTCTTTAACTATCTTCGTTTCCTTCTAATCGTGTATAAATCCTTCTATAACTTCTTGATATTTTCCATTTAGATTTACAACTATGGCACGTTGTATTGTTGAAAGTAGGTGGGCCTTTTAGATGGGTGTCAAAACTTTTGACCCGCTCAATGTAGGGATCAATCACCCAAAAGGTCAAGTACCCAACCCCAAGATCTAAAACCCTAATCTCATGCATTAAGATCAAAGATTTATCAAGACGATGGATCAAAAACAAACAAGCACAAAAGATCTACTAAAATAAATAGGTTGTAGATCTATACCTTTGGAGCTTTTTTTTTTAAAATAAGGGTAATTGTATAGAGAAGGAGAAAGAATACAAAGAATAAAGCCTCCAAAGAAGGAGGGGAAACAAAAGGAAAAAAAAAAAAAAAAACAACAGAGCCAAAGGAGCTACAACAAGCTACCAAAGAAGTTCTAATATCAGTGACCTGTAATGTTCAAAGACCTGAGAAGGGAGCTTAGTTGCTGGTTGCCAAAAGGACAAGAGACCTTTCTGAGAGAGTAGCTAAGGTCATCTTGCAGATTGCTTAAGATCAGGTTTAGAGGAGAATGCTGATTGTTGAAAATGGCTGCGTTTCTGGTCTTCCAGATGGTGTAAAGAACAGAGAGGAAGATTGATGCCATGAGAGACTTGCCTGTTGAGTCGTTGCCGCTTGAAAGAGAGTTCCAGATAGAAGATGCAGAGCAGAGAGTGGGGTGCTGAGCTCGAGCTTAGTGGACCAGCCAGCACCAAAGGGACTGAGCAATAGTGCAGGAGAAGAAGATGTGGCTGACTGAATCTATTCCATTGAAGCAGAGGCTGCATCTAGATGCTAGGGAGTAGCCAAGGTGCTGAAGGTAGGATTCAGTCGGTGTTCGGTTGAGCATAAGACGCCAGCCAAAGCAACTCACTCTGTGGAGGGAAATTCCATTCCAGATCAGGGGAGGCCATTGGAGTAGGATTCCTCTGGATCTGATAACATTCCAAGCACTGCTAAGGGAGAACTGTCCATTGGTGGTAGCCTTCCATAAAAGGAGATCTCTAACAGTAGAGCTGGGAGTAAGGTGAGTAGTAGGTGAAGAGAGCAAATCCAGTACTGCAGGAGGCAGACATGGAGGGAAGTGCCACGTGCCTGAGTGGAAGAAGGAGCCAAGGTGTTGATCCAGAGGAAAATGCAGGTTGGGGAAGACTGCAGAAATAGGCTTGTCTCCATACCAACTGTCTTGCCAAATGTTGATATCCTCACCATTGCCAAAGGCCCAGACACTTCCTTGGTGGATGAAGTGTGCTAGACGACGAATTCTTTTCCAAATACAGGAACCATAGGAGGTGATAGCAGGATTCCAGATACTCTTGAACTTGAAGTAGCGATTCTTGAACCAAGAAGACCATAAGGACTTCATAGTGGAGGCTTGCCAACCCAACTTGATGAGAGATGCATTGTTGACTTCAGAAATTCGTCTGATTCCAAGACCTCCTTCCAGCTTGGGGAGAGTGACTTGAGACCAGTTGGCATAATTGATTTTGGAAGAATTAGCATTACCTGACCAAAGGAAGTGTCTCATGAGGCGCTCAATGTCTTTGTAAATGGAAATAGGGAGGGGAAGGATAGAGGCACTGTGTAGAGGAATACTGGAGAGAACGTGCTTGATGAGGATAAGCCTGCCTGCAAAGGAAAGAGATTTGTCTTTCCAGGTTGAAAGTCTGGCATTGATGGAGTCCAAAAGGGGAAGGAAATGAAAACGTTTAGGAGTGCCAAACACTATAGGAAAACCCAAATATTTGATCTGGGCGTGGCTCTCCTGAAGGCCACGAATGGAACAAATCCTACCTTTCCTTCTGTTGCCACATTTGCCAATATGGAGCTGACTCTTGAGGAGATTGATGTGCTGACCAGAAGAGGATTGATAAATGTCAAGAAGATCTTGAAGAGCTAGAACACCTGGCTAACATTGACAGGGAGTGGCTAGTCTGTTAGAGTCAGGTTCTCATTTCCTCATTAAGAAGGAAGCTTCTTATTCTATACCTTTGGAGCTTGGTTGTGCTCAAATCGAAAACTTGAAAACTTGATCTCTATGAAAACCCTTTTCACATATTTGAACTCCTTTGCCTTGTGTTCTTCCACACCAGGACCTTCTTGTCGAGAACTTCCCAAAGAGAATGGTGGGATCTCTAAGGAGAAGAAACCCTAGGCATTCTAGAACGAAACCAGAGCAGAGAGATGAGGAAGAGAGAGAGAGAGAGGAGCTTATGAGATTATTATGTGTGTGTAGAGATCTCTAACCATCTCCTCTCATTTATAATTTATGGAGCACCTCCTCTTTATCCAAGATTAGAAGTCTCACTTCTATTCTTAGTATGTGTCCTACTCCTCCTTCCTTTAAGAATTCCAATTGGATTAGCAACCTTCTCTTATTAAGGCTAGCATGGGGACCACTAGGGATTCCTTAGAATTTGGCTCCAACTAGAAATCTTGATCCCACATCTCATGTGAACTCCGGACCCACAGTTAATTGCAAATAACTCCACTAAATAAATACAATTGCATTCCAATCTTAGGAATAATTACAAGAAGACCCTAAACTTCTCAATTACTGCAAGTAGACCCCTCCATCAATTATATCCATTGATCTATTAGAATGAATCTGTCCAACCAAATTAGATTCACATCTTATTATCCTTGTGATCCAATTAATCATAGTAATAATTAGTACCATCCAATTGACTCTTAATTGAGATGGGTGCTCACTTACCAATGATAAAATTCATTAATTGGCACAAGGGGATATTTCTCTCTTAGAGGATAGATTTCATCTTGAGAATTATATGTTCCCAGTACCACGTACCCAAGACACCGAGGTGTTGAACCTATAGTTGGCCTCACTCATTGGTGACTCAAAGTAAATGCATAGTAGAAACTTCAGTTCATTAATCTCTCAAGATTAAGAGCCTATTGCTTATGAATTATGAGAACAATCTTTAAATCAAAGATAGATTCGCATAAGGTGCCACTCATGGTCCTTCAGTACATCCAATGTACTAGCACAACAATTCAGAGTCTTACACTCTGATGATTGAGACAAATCGCACTATCTCATAGTAACTGAGGTGTTACAACCTTGTACAGATGAGATGCCCAATCTCATAACTAGTTGTGAAAATACTTCAAGTATAATATTTGTGATCCATGTTTCCTGTATGTGAATCTCATCCATGCACATGGATTACATTTAATATACTTATGGGCTCCGGTTCATCTCATGAACCAACATGTCATTTTGTATTGGTTATGTGCAATCAAAAAGTAAAATACCATTCATCACATGAATAAAGCATGAAATAATAAATTAATTAATAAAAGAAATCAATTTATTCTGATCATCCACTGGATTGAGGACATACAATCTAACATGTATTCCTTGTGCTATTGACCCATTCAATAGTCAACTGTAGGAGTACTCTTCACCTAATGATAAGTAGCGGGTTGGCAACAGCTTAGAGCCATCCATAAAAAAATGTCTTATTTCTATAGGTAGTACTCTACCTACCCCGCATTGTCTAATACTGGTGTGATGCAAGGATGGAGCTAGGATTTTCTTTTAGTGGGGCAAAGTTGATTGACCAATAATATTAGTAGGCTCACTTATGAAAAGTCTGTCAAGAAATGACCCCTTCCCTTATTAACTAAATAAAATTCACTTAAAGAAGAAAATTTATGTTACAAGTAGAATACATGTAAAGTCCAACTCTATGGGGGCCTACTTGAGCCAACCTTTGATCAATTTAGCTTCTTTCATACTTATATCGTCACCTTGATTTGGCACCATGCCAAGTTTTGATGCCCATCGATCTTTTACCTACTATTGGATTGGATCTCATAAAAAAAGAATAATTATTTTATTAAAATAGCATTAGATTTTAAGGTTATTAAATCAAGAGCTAGGATGATTTCAATGTCCTTGTATGCCATCAACACAGTAGAGATAGTAAAAGAAAAAAAAAAAAAACCACTATAGAAGAGTTCCACGATAATAGGCTCACTTATAAAACATCTAAATTGTTGAAAAACAACATCCTCATATAGTGTATAGAACTTATCAGATTTCACTCAAATGACCCAGCTTAAGACTGATAACTTTAAAAAATATATATTCCATAAAATCCTAATAAACAATTTAAAATTTTCATATAGATCAATTTGACTTGGGCCCAGTTCATACTGAGTTATATTTTTCATAGAGAATTAGAGTATTTATTTTATGGGGTTTATGTTTTTCCAAAGTATGCCCCACTCAAGAGCATCAACCAAAAAGGACCCGTATTTTGACTCTATTTAATTTTATTAAGTGGGCTCCACTCAAGAGCTTCATTAAATACTCTCTAAACATGGTTGGATGTGGGATGAGACATTGGCAATGGATGAGATGAGAATGATAACATTGCAGAGAGAGAGAGAGAGAGATAACCATAAGATTCTATATTTTAGGAAAAGAAAAGGTCAATAAGACCCTTATAAAGACAAGAATACCCTTGTTGCTCTCTCAAGTTCTCAAAGAGTGAGAAAGTTGAGGAGGGGTAAAAGGACATAAAATAAAAATTCCTGAACATATTCCTATATTTTCTCCTTTTTATCAAAGACGAAAGGAAAATTGAGTGGGGGCAAGTGCCCTCACTAGGCCCCCTTTCTCTCCATCGTTGGTGTGATGAAATGATGATGATGATGGTACGTATCTATTGTTTTTTATGTACATTTTTCACAAAAGTGATTTTAATATACTTCTTATTTATGATTTTTATTACGTTATTATATTGTATGGAGTTGTAAGAGTGTAGAGCTTCTTAAAGTTTCTGGTTAGGACCACTCGTATCCTATCTCTTATGTGAGTGTCCGCATCTTAGTTAAATTTGATTTTGGGCCCCATCTATCTGAAGGCCCATGATTTTTCTTGTTTGTTATGATGTTGCATGTGTCTGATTCTTCATATTCTGGAAGATGTGAACGTTCTTTTCCATTTTGTTTTTTTATAGTGTTACTAAGCTTTTCATAAATTGCATGTATCAGTACACCATTCAGATTTTAAGCTTTAGCTCTAGTTGAGTATCACCCTTCTTCTCAAATGTTTCTATCCAGAGAAAGAAAAGAAATCTTATGATGTCCCTAATGCAATAACTCTAAAGATTAGAAGCCATTTAAAGAAAATTTGAGAATAATTACGATGTTCATATATATAACATCGAACAAGAGCTGAGGTCTGATAGTATTCTGAACTGTCAATTGAAAATAGTTCAAATTTTATGGAGAATGCTTTTGGGTGGCAGGAGATCAGAATTTGCATTATGAGGGATATTTTTGTTTCATAATCCAACCCAACTTGTTATTAGTAACAAACCTTAGTTTGGGCAGAAATGAAAAAAAATAAATAAAAATAAAAAATACATCTAATGTGGTTTGGAATTTATGTTCCTCCAGATATCCAGAGGCAATACATTTTACCAAAAATATACAAATGCATTGCCTTTTGGGGTGCAGGGGTGCATCCAAAGGCGGATGGAGAATATTTTTCTCTGGAAGGGTGGGGCATCATGTAAAATGAATAATATTTTACGTCCTATTTAGTCTTTTAGCAGACGTTCAAACACCAAGTTCTTTTGCAAGTCCTCCACTCACATCTGCTAAAAAACTAAATGGGATGAAGAAATCAACAGTTAAAGTGAATACTGTGAATCAACTACTAAGTCTGAATATAAAACGTTTCATGATTGTTAAATGATGAGACAAATTTATTTCTGTAACTATCTATATTTGGAAGCATGTGTGTCAAACTACCCCCAATCCAAAAGAATTTCTTCTGATGCAGCTAATAAATTTACCATGACGGTAATTTCTATTTGTTTTGACACAAATTAATTAATCTCCAGGGAAATTTAGCACTGAAGGACTTTGATATACGAGAGGAAGCAGGAGGCGTCCAATTTAGAGCTGTTGAGAGAAGATTCAATGCTCTAGTATCTGAAAACTACCTGGAAATTCATCTGTTTTGGGCTGGAAAAGGGACTTGTTGTGTACCTCTTCAAGGTACTTATGGACCATCCATTTCGGCCATCAGTGTCACTCCAGGTAATATTCTAAACAATAATATAAATGAATACCAATTGGATGCAATAGTCAAATCCAATAGGTTTGTGATGTTTTGATAATGGTAATTGATTATTGTGGTTCCTCTTCAGATTTCATCCCAACTGTTAGTAACCGTCCACCAACAACCACTTCCTCGAAGAAGGCTGATTTGGTAGTTGAAATTGCAGTTCCTATTGGAATTGTGTGCTTAATAACTGTTTGTGGAATTTTTATTTTGAGACGAAGAAGAAGATTGAGAAAAGGCCAAGAGGAAGGTAATATTACATCTTCAAAAATTATATTTTTCATATATACAACACCCATAGATTGTGGGATAAGATACTCAAATGATTAGACAGTGGCACCTGTTGCACAAATAATTTTCTCCCTTCTTTTTCTTTTATTGATGGTAACTATAAATGTATGATCATGTACGGTCTTAATCATCCAATTTATCATTGGAGTTGCGAAAGTGTGTTGAAACCCAGAAATACTGGTGGAAACATCATGTCATTAAACTCTATAGTGGCCGATCGTTTCATTTAAGAATGAAATAGCCCTCTCATTCATATGTGGCTAGATAAAAAAAAAAAAAAAAAATTCTTTAGAAGGTCATGTCACCCATTATTCTTGAATAAGTAACAGCATGACTGATACTTAGCCCAGTATAAACCACATCATAAGATTTGTTGTACTCAAAATATACAATCCACTCATTCTAATTAATAGCAGTCTGAACATGGTATTTTTTTTGCCATTGAGTTCCAATTTTCTCAATGAGGATGCTATCCCCTTTTTATAAGATACTGGCCTTCATGTATGCTAATCTAGAACCTTTCCCCTAGTGGGGACAATGCAATGACCGTCATTTTAGTTGTGTAGTTGGCTCCCAACTTGGAGATAAATGGTTTGAATTTCAATGGTTCGCATCTTAACATGCCTTCCTACTTGAACTCACAGAACTCCTAGGGATGAGCGCTGACACTTTCAGTTATTCTGAACTGAAGACTGCCACTGAAGACTTCAATCCCGCAAATAAATTAGGAGAGGGTGGATTTGGGCCTGTTTACAAGGTGATTCTCTCTCTTTCTCTCTCTCTCTCTCTCTCTCTCATAGTTGGGATGAGTGAAAAAGACACGGCTTACCATACATTAATCAAGCGATAATGAGCAACCATACTAATATGCTTATGTGCTCACAAGTAGACAAGCATTCACATATCCATTCATAATAGAGCTCTTTTCTTTTTGTCGGTCATTTTATAATTCTTCAAGGAAAAGACCGAAACTAGTACATACTTGTGAACTTGAACCCTAGACCCGCTCGTAATGGGAGGTTCCTAACAAATATGCTTCCCGCTTGGCTTTGAGATATTTATTTCTATTAACTCGTGGTGTCTTATAGGGTACACTTTCTGATGGGAGGGTAATCGCTGTTAAGCAACTCTCAGTAGCATCTCACCAAGGTAAAAGTCAGTTTGTGACTGAGATTGCTACCATATCGGCTGTTCAACATCGTAACCTTGTGAAGTTGTATGGATGTTGCATTGAGGGAGATAGAAGACTCTTGGTTTATGAGTACCTTGAAAACAAGAGCCTTGATCAAGCACTATTCGGTATGAGTTGATTCCTTGTCTTTTCCTAATTTGAAACAATATGCTTTAACAACACTAGCCCTATGACATTCTAATTCTCGCTTTAGAGCAGTAAGTTTGTGTTTGCTTTGGTGAACATGAAATCATGAACAAGTTGGATCATATTGGCAAAACAGCTAGTTATCCTCCCTATTGTGCATCTAGAATTTCTTGAAAAATTGGGTACCACAGAGTTTTTTATGCTGTCATTTTGTCCTTTCCTTGCCCATATGTTTATTGGTGCTAATTGTCGATATTAATTGGAAGAGAAAAATAGAAAATCATTTTTACTCATCTTATGTGAGCTATATTCCTTATCAACTAAAACGTGAATGTAAATTTATGGAAAAAAGAAAAAAAAAAAAAACACGACCACGGCGACGGGAAGCATCACGGCGACGGCCACGGGCGCCACCCCAGCACCACCACCAGCACAACCTCTACCAGCATCACCTTTGCCACGACCACCATCACCTCTACCCGTAGGATTTGTTATAGTAAGTGGAGACCTTTCTTGACTAGTCACTAGAGGAATAGAATCTGACATTGCTTCACATTTGCCTTCCTCACTCTATATTAAGGCAAAAATTATCCCTATTAATGGAAGTGGATCCTGACTTAATATTTGGGCTCTTACAGTTTCATATTCGGGATTTAGTGTCACGACCCGGCCTCGAATTACGATAACCATGAGCCGTCTGCCTATACTTACTCCCGTAAACTCCGAATTAACCGAAGTTAAAACGGAATTCACAAGGGATACCATCTTTGATAAACCTGTCAAATACACAATATTGCGGAAACATATATATTTGACAATATCAAGTTTCGATTTACATGTATACAAAAGAATAAAGTCCTCATACATGTATCATTCCCATCATTTTCTTGTCAATCGGTGTGTACCCAAAACACCATGTAGTAACAATTAAATTACATCTCAAAATGGTTAAACAAAATAACTTTTCAAAACGTTCCTCAAAATGTTATAGTTCTTTTTCGCGCTCGAATACCCATATCAAATGGTATTCCGTCCGTTCCATTCGTTCAGTCCTCCTGGAGGAACCGGAGCGGTCTCCTCCGCTGCATCGGTAGGGACAAACGAGCCTGTAATGTCATCAATAACACTAATGAACACGACGGTTCAACACTGTATAAACAGATCTAGTAATAGCACATGTTAATACACATGCCAAATTCATCAAATCCATTTAGTAACAAATATCATTCTAGACAAATCTAGATAATTCCTACCATGACAATGGTAAACTTAAGAGTTAATCAGTAGACATATACAAGATAGTCACTACCATTGCTTTCATTCATTTCATTTCATTTCATTTACCATCTTTCCTCAAAGGAATGATTCATCTTCCGAATGGAATGCATCAATCAATACCCATAGATATGATCGGAATATGTGGGACTTACTAGTGTCCGGGTTAGGGACAACTAGCATCACCACGGAGCTCCGGAACGCCCCCAAATCCATCTACTGCAGTAGGATTATTCATTTCATTGTTACCTTTAGTAACTGTTCATTCATTAATTCATTCCTTTATTATATTGTTCAGTTCAGCTTAGTAACGAGCTTAAGGAATTACTAAGTAGTATCAGACTCGGGATTGCACCCCATCTACTAACTCTATTCAAGTTCATAATCAAATTTCTAAACCAAACAAATGGGTGAAACGCTTGTTATTTAATGTACGTGTTATTCTTTATGAACATCACTATGATAGTAGTTTGTACATTCAAATAACTTTAGCTAACACCTACGCAGGTTTAGATAACACATTTGAAGAATTAACACTTAATTCGTTACCATTCTTTTCTTTTAATTTCCTTAATTTTGATAATCTTAGATTAGGGCATAATTAGTTTTAACACTAATTTATAGACCACTAAGACTCATAAAAAGCGTATTTAGTTCCAAAAAGGACCAATTTCAACTGACGGTCCCATCAATCGGCCTGACATCATGTCCCAGTTACGGATTGTCCGATCGATCGGTTTGTATGTCCGATCGATCGGACCGAAAAACCTCTCAGTTAAATGCATGTCCGATCGATCGAATGACAGTCCGATCGATCGGACCTGGGACGAATTGCAGGTCCGAAGATTTGATTTTTCTCCCATTTCCTTTCTTCTCTTTTATACATTCTAATCACTCCCATCCCACAAGAAAATAGACCTTCATGTTCCCTTTTCATACATCATCACTAACCATTTCAATCAGCCCATAATAAATTTCCAAAACTTAATGGAAAATACATAAAATCCAAATCCATGGAAAAACTCAATGAACTTTACAATGATTAACACTAATCACAAACAAATGTTTATACTTGCCTCTCTTGAAATTTAGTTAACTCAAAGCCCTTTGTCTAGCTTGCTTTTGAGATGAAAAACCCCCAAATGAAACCCTAATTCTAAGAAAACATGAAATACACAAATCTATAAGTTAGTTGTGCTACACACTACCTCCATCTACTCAATAGAACTTGGAAATCTTAAGATAAGACCAACTGAAGAGGAATGGAAGAGAAGGGAGGAGATGAAGATGAGTCTAAGGTTGTTGGAATGAAATGAATGAAGGATTCATTTCATTCTAATACAAGAACACTTCACACTAAAACCCCCTCCTATTAATCTTTATTACATTTTGAGTCAAATGAAGCTTCACTTGGTCCATTTGAGGTCAAATGGGATCGCGTCTATTATGAAAGTTAATGTACTATTCGAGGTACACACGTTGGTATCAAAAATTTCCGTATTCGACGAAATACGTGAAAACCCGTATTTACAAAAAAGTCCTTGACCTAACATGTTTAAGTCTAAACTAATCTTAATCAATTCAATTTCATCTCAACCCATTCCATTATGCTTAATGCATCATTTGAGACTATCTTGTCTCTTCTTAGTCATTAACCTTGACTAACCCATTTATCCATGCTTAATTACCATTAATCTCATGTAATTAGCCTTAATCATGATTAGTTTGGGTCGGGGTGTAACATTTAGACCCCCAAGAAGATCATAGATATGTTGAACCTCAAGGTATTTTTCTTGCTCCTTCTCACAGCTGGGGTTTAAGAGGTTGAGATAGACTGAGTTCATGCCACATCCCTGATCTTAACATTGCATAATAGTCACCCAAAGACTTATCTCCTTGTTTAAACTGAGCCAACTCTCTAATAGATCTTGACATGATTCTTTTTCCAAGAGTAAGCCGTCTTGATAACAGTCCTAACTCATACGCAGTTTTGCAATATCGAAAACTTGTTGGAATTAGAGGTTCCATAGAATTCAGAATCCAATTCATCACTAGCATTTTTTTTTTTTTTTTTTGATAACCCAAGGTATCTCCCATCTAGTCCTCATATTCATCACTAGCATATTTCCAGACTCCCAATCCTCATATTGTGAATACTCCTTTTTTGGGGTTCCTTAATCCGACCATTAATATATCCAAGTCGTTTAGCCCCACCAATGGCCATTCTCGCAGATTATGACCATTCTTTATAGTTCTTTCATTGAAAAAACCCACAGTGATCTGAGCATTGGGATTAACGGTTCCAACAGGGTTGAGCACATTTTGTGTTACACCAAAACTTTCCCTTCTTGAGTTGGAATCAGTACTTCCTTTCTTTACCCCTTATACAAACTTATCTTGCAAACAAAACCTATGGCAGCAGCTTGTAAACAATTGACAATGACTATACTTACCTCAATAGGCTAAACAGGCGACCACAAATCCTGAATGTTGATTACATACACATTGTTTGATAGCAGTGAAACTTTGTCACGGGGCTGTCAAACACTCCACAATATTACCCACTCCAAAACAAACCACTACTGAACACCAACAATGCGAACAAACTACTTCCGAACACCAGCAGAGCAAACAGAACACTACTAGAACAATAACGATGCAAAACAGGTTCGGTCGTCACTCATACTGGTCGGCCAAACATGCTGTAATACTTGGGAGGCCCAGCTGATCCTACTGTAATACTAGCCAAGCAGCTGTTAGATCTTTAACAATGGCTACAGACTAGAAGTAATAGCGAAAAGAAATAATAGTACCGATTCCGCCCTTCCAGGATAAACCCAGATGCAAAGAGGATCTCTGCAGGAACTGCCCCGAGGTTACAACAGTCTTCACAGATCAGGCTTGGTCGCACACCAAGTCCAGATCAGTCTCCAGGAACCACAGAATGCTCACGAGAAAGGAAGAGAAGAAAAGACAGAAAAATATTTTTTTATATGTTATTTTTAACCCAGATCTTGTTATTTTATAAGAGAGAATAATGAGCCACAATTAATCACGATTAAACCAGCGATTAATATCACAATGTTAAACAACATTTAAAAATTTAAACCAACGTTTAGCAAGCAATTAAAACTGCGTTTTTTTGAATCAACGTTTTTCAACGTTTTAAAAACTGTTTTAAATAAAGCAATTAATAAAAAAAAATTAAAAAAAAATGAATTTGAAAAGGCCATAGCTATATTAGAGCATGGATCCCTCCAGGCCAGGTTGCCTGGGTCGAGCCGGACTCGCGTGCGAGCATATGGCTCATGGTAAAAGGTTCCAATTGTTCTAATGTGTATAGGAAAGGGAAAAGCATATAAAGCCACCTTAAGAAGTGAACTTTAGCAATGTGGGCTGCCAAGTTTTCAAGTAGCCTTCATAAAGCAAAAGAGCAAAAGACAAAAAAACTTTTTTTCAAGTCAAACCTTTGAATTTTTGATACACCTTAAAAAACCCAACAGCAGTAGCATGAAGAAGAGGAGAGGATAAAAAGGATTTCATCATACCTTGGCTATGTCGACTATATCCCCTTTTTATGTTATTAAAATACTTAGTCAATATTACATACAGCACCCTCCATAGTAATGAAATAATATATTGGTTTAAGAATGATATAAAATATCATATAAACCCTTAGATTTTACTACAGTGATTAGGTGCAAGTGCAAGCTGCTTCCTTACATTTGGCATGCATGTGTAGATAATGGGTTCCTGTTCAACTTTTCTTTATCCTTTTTTATTATCATTCACATCTCCTAGAAAATTACATGGTTCACTTGCTTGGAAATCGAGCAGTTGTATTTCTCTACTTACACTAATGAATATGAAAAGATGGATATACATGGATTTGTTACTCGCTATAATATAATAATAAAGTCCAATTAGAAATATTCTATATGCAATCCTATCAAAATCTCCTCTTATTTTCATGCTAGTTGTTTCTGTCTATTCTTATCATTACAGGAAAAAATAGTTTGCATCTCAACTGGCCGACCCGCTATGACATATGCTTGGGAACAGCAAGAGCTCTCTGTTATCTTCACGAAGAGTCTAGGGTTCGAATAGTGCATAGAGACGTCAAAGCTAGTAATATTCTACTTGATGCTGATCTGATCCCCAAGATTTCAGATTTTGGTTTGGCCAAGCTATATGATGATAAGAAGACACACATCAGCACCAGGGTGGCAGGAACAATGTAAGAATCATCAACCTCTCTCTCTTTCATTTTGCTTTACAAGATACACGAACTCACACACTCATGCACAATAAACCATGTCTCTAGCTAGCTGAGCAGTAGCCGGGACATCATCAACCATTTTGATTTACCTCCTTTCTAAGGTGTATTTGAATATGAACCTACTTTCAAGCAGCAAGAAAACTTTGGTAGAAGGAAGAGTTACTTATTCTTATGAGGTTATAGGAATGTGTAGTAATCTGAGAATCCATTAGCTCGGATCATAGTTTAGAATCTTGATCATGGAGGGTATTATGGTCGCTTGGAAAAGTGTATGTCATTCCAATCTACAATGGCTCGTGGTCTTCATGGTCCGTTGTAGCATAAGTTTTAATGATCCAAAATCTACAAAATATTTAAATAAATTCATACTATTAGAAAATCTAGAGTCATTTATTTTATTTTCCCTATGATGACAAAGTATAAGGATATGTGGTGGACTCCCAAAGTCATATAGGTCCAACATCACTATCTTATCTGAAGTTGTTGACTCTGTTTAAGTTTAGTGATTGAGCCTAAAGTGTTTTGATAACTTTATTGTGATTCTAAGCTTGTTTTTTTATCTGATATAATAGCAATAATAGCCATATATGCACGGGCCTTTTAAGTAGTTCTGATTTTTTATATGTCGTCCCCATGTTTTCTTCCTTTAATCCATAATGAATTTCTCTGATTCCATGTTTTTCTGTAATTAGTTATAGTCTCAAGCTATGGTACCAGTATACTTCAAAACGTATCATATCCAACTTTTTTAGTGTAAAATCCCCATCTTCACCATATCCATGCATGACCCTACTATATCCATGCTGTATTTGGGCATCATAGGTCTCAAGTGGGCCCTACAAGCAATCCCATAAAAGACTCTCACTACTTAGTACTATTATAATATATTAAGCTGGAAGCTTTTTAGACAATTTTGACCACTTGATTTGATTTTGACTATAACTGAATATAACTTCTCACTTTTTATAACTACTGGCTACTGCCCACTTCTTATAACTACCCATTACCATTTCTTTACTTTTTTCAATTTCTGCCAAATCACCTCTTTGCCCACACCTCCTATTTTATTTCTAGAGATACTTTTTTTTACCTCACTTCTCATATTCCCTTTCTACTTCCCCTATTTTCAATTCTGAAAATAGGTACAGTCATATTTTTTTCTTTCTAAAAATTCATTGCTATGCATGAATGTTTTATTTACATTATGTGAGTGAATATTTGAATTGCATTGTATGGACCTACCGTGCTCAGCACGGGTACTTGTGCTAGTATTACATTAAGAGAACCTTTCCTGCTTAATTTTGAATCCCGGGATTTCGTAAAAGGAGTATCAAAGAGGTGAAGAGTGAAGGGTCTGAGGTGTAGACTTAGACGGGAGCATTAATTCCCTATAATTGAATTAACTAAGCTGATGGCTAGGTGATCATTTCACATTAAGTGATGGTCCCTTATGGATTTTCACCTTTTATCCCTCACTTTTAGCCCCTAATAAGGGAATTGTTTGGAAATTCTCAGAATTCAAATCCTATAAAATAAAAAAGAGCACAAAATTCTGGAGTAAAAAACAAAAAAGTAATTTTGCAGGTCTAGCATCTGTCATGGACGTCATTGGGAATAAGTGCTGATTGCAAAATGTATCAAAATAGTGTATTCGTCGGTGCCCAATACATAGAATATTGGCCGAAATTCTGAACCAAGGCTCAGATACTATTTTCCTAACCTCCTATCCTATGTTCGTATAAGCAATCAGTGCTTGGTGGTCAATTGTGTGTTTTCTGATTCCGACATGGTAGATGATTGGCTGACATTCATTCCTACTAAAAATATTCTAACTGCTTACAGTTTTTTTCATTCGAACGCACTAGTTTTATTTACCTATGAACTACTTTACATCACACTGCATTGTCAAATTCTTTGAAGTGGTTATCTTGCACCGGAGTATGCAATGCGTGGACATTTGACGGAAAAGGCGGATGTGTTTTCATTTGGAGTTGTTGCTCTTGAAATTTTAAGTGGAAGACCAAATTCGGACTCGAGCTTGGAGCAAGAGAAGGTCTATCTCCTTGAATGGGTATGAAATCTGAACTACCTTATGATAATTGGAATAACCAGGCTAGTGACTTTAGTATTTTTCATCTTGTATGGCTCGCCTGGACACACACTTCATAGTGTAGATGGGATGGAAAGGTCACTGCATTTATATGGGGATACAAAAATACCCCTTTTGAATGATCATGAGCATAGGTTTCATGGTCTTGAGCATGGATGATTTCTTATGATTTAATGCAATGGTGAACATCGCTTCAATCACACTTATATTTGGGAAAAACATTATATCATACATATATGCAATATCGACCAGGCCCTTCCTAAGCATGGAACGACCTAGCCTGAGAAAGGTCTTCCAATTACCTACTCATGCCATCTGATCATAGGATATAATCTTTTTGAGGGCCTCAAGAGCTGTTCAAATTCCAGTAGACAAAGTCAGATGGGTGTCAGATTTGCGAGACGAATGGGTAAAAATCTGAACTACCTAATGATAATAAGAATATGCAGGCTACTGACTCCAGTCGTTTTCCTCTAGTGTGTCTTGCTTGGGCACACACTTCATAGTGTAGATGGGATGAGAAAATCTTGGCGTTCATCTGGGGATTAAAAAACACCCCTTTAGAATGATCATGGGTTTAGATTTCATCGGTTCCAAGTTTAATGGTCTTAAGAGTGCGGAGGTTTTTTTTATGATTTACTGCAATGGTTGACATCACTTTGGGTCACAGTTATATTTGGGAAAACATTATATCATACATATATGCCAGAACGACCAGGCCCTTCCAAAGCATGGAATGACCTAGCCTATTAAAGGTGTTCCCATTACCTACTTAGTACCTGATCATGGGATGTAATCTATTTGAGGGCCTCAAAAGCTGTCCAAATTCTAGTAGATAAAGTCAGATTGATGTCAGAATTGCATGACCAATCCGATTCCAATATCCTACAAAACTAGGATGGGTGTCAAAATTTGGGTGAGTGAATTCATTGGTGGTGGTGATTGTAAGGGATTTAGAGTGATCATAGGGTTCGTTGGGTGAGCCCCATAGGCTAAGCTGTTCCATGCTTTGGTGAACTACACAGCTCATGATCTTATCATGTGTGCGTATGTGGAGTGCACCTTTCATCCCATCTCCCTCCTAATACTTTATGCATGTATGATGTATTTGTATGTATGTACATGTGTATATGTGTTAGGTGAGATTTTTTTTGTGGGGTCCAAATCTGATAAACCCAAACCCTTCCTTGTGAACTGGCACCTTACTTTATATAATATCTAATCCATGATGAGACAATATTCCTTTCACACAATCTCTTTGTTTATAATTATTAGGTCCTAATAATCATAAAACTGACCCCTTCATTCATTCTCCTAGGCTTGGTATCTTCATGAAAACAACAGAGCATTGGAACTGGTCGACCCAACATTGGTCGAATTCAATGAATCGGAAGCACTGAGAGTGATAGGAGTTGGTCTCCTGTGCACTCAGGCAACACCAATGCTAAGGCCGCCGATGTCCCGCGTGGTGGCCATGCTGTCCGGTGACATTGAAGTGAGCAGTGTTACATCAAAGCCTGGTTACATAACTGATTGGCAACTCAATGAAATAACCAGTTTCATGAGCGAAGAACCTTCGGGAGTACTGTCAACAGAGAGGACAGGTAACAACCAGCAAAACACATCGTCAAATGCGAGCACGGTAATTATAGGGCAATCATCACCATTGCCTGGTCAACCCCTTCTGGGTGAGATCATTGGAGATGGACGTTAATGATCACCTACCGATCATTCCATGCTTATGGGTACGTGTGTGTTTGTTCATATATGCAACATGCAAAATGCTTGGTGGATGGTGCTTAGATTTTTCTGAGTTCTGGATGTATACTAGTAGTTCAAACGCTTGCCCTGTATTTTAAGGATTTGAGGTTGGACTAATTAGTTAGTAACTATTCTCATATCTATATATAGCTGTAACGATTATTCTCGTATCTATATATAGCTGTAACGACTTGGGCCCACTATCCACATGCTATTATCCACTTTGGACATGAGATTCCAACACAATCTTGCTGCACGGTTTTAAAAGGTCTCGTGTGAGGTTAAGGCCAAGTTGAACATTATAAGCCCAGGGTCAAAGATTTGGATATTTATGATGTTGGACTTGGACAATAGCACTGTGACTTCCTTCTAAGGGCCGACTCTTTGTGATTGGGGTCCACCGACATGTAAACACAAGTGGGCCCCATCACAGTTGTCAGTAGGCTGAAGATGTTATAAATCTCTCTCTATTAAAAGTTTTGCTTTAGGCCAACTGGTAATAACCTCTTCAAATTTCATCTTCAGACAATTTCAACATTTTATACCCAACAACATCGGTCCAAATCCTGAAAAGGCTTGCGTCTATCACAACTACTAATTTGTAATTAAGTACGGCAGTTCTTTGGCTGTCTAGAGTTCGAACCCTTGGGTATGCCACTTTCCCTCACCTAAGGGCTATCTTACTTCACCCAAGTTCTTCTTCCCTTGCCCAAAGGCTCCCTCACCTCACTGGAGGTCTTATTACTTACCAAAGGGCTAAGGTCCCAGCCCCCTAAGCTAGGTATCCAAAAGAAGAAGAAAAAAAAACTACTTACTTGTCGTCCAACCCATATTCTCTCAAGAAGCCATATTTTATATATATATATATATATATATATATATTAAAGAAGCCGCCATGTTCATGAGGGAGTATCATGTGTCATTGTCTTTTGTTGTTTCACAGTGACATGTGGCATGCCCATTTCTTCCTTATCATATATCTCCCATAATTTCTCTTAAATAATTTCTTTCTATCCTTATAACATATCTCATTTCTAATCATATCCTACTTCAACTTCAACCTTATTGTATCTCCTTAAACTTGTCTTAAATAATCTCTTTCTATCTTTATCACACATATTGTTTCTAGTCATATTATTGATGGCCCACATAATTTTGGTCTAAAATTATATGGATGGCCATTCGGCCCAATCCTCCAAAAGCTTTTCAAGTTAGAAAAGTCGAGATCCAGTTCTATTCGTCAGCTCAACATCAACTAGGCGTGGGCTCACTTCTCCAATCATCAATGGGATACATGCGCCATGATGGGGGGTTCCCTTAGAATTATCTTGCTCAGTATGTATTTTTTGCACTCAATCACTTGGTCCCCACCCATACGTGTATTAAGAAGCTTAATGTTGTGCTTACTTTTGAGCATTGATTTCAAGCTTTACTTACATAGTTTAATTATGTTGTTTTTGAATTCTTTTACAAATGGTTGTTTAATTTAAAATAAATTTTAATTTTAATTTTTATATTTATTTATTCAAATACCATAGTGGGTAGGGGTGTAACGGTTTGGTTAACCGTTTATTTTGGGAAAATCGTTAACCGAACCGTATTTTACGGTTTTCAGTTTTTAAAAATCGTAACCATAATCGTACCCTAAAAACTTGTTAAAACCCGAACCGCACTTAACCGTATTGGACAGTTCGGTTATGGTTAATTCCAATACGAGCTAAAAAAAGAAAAAATATATATATTCCAATATAAAAGCAATATCTATACATATCAAAGAAAATATACACAAAATATTGAACTAAAAATAAAAAAAGAGGTTTATAGCGGAAGCAAGATGAGGAAAGGGGGCTTAATTTAAGTCATTTTATTTCATTCAGGCCCTTTAGTTGTTTTATCAGTGTAATGGTTCGGTAAACCGCGTGTTTGGGAAAAATGGTTAACCGAATCGTATTTTGCTGTTCAGTTCGGTTAATAACCATAAGTCAAGGGTGAAAACCATAACCGAACCGTGAATGACTGTTTTTCGATTTTAATAACCGTAACCGAATTGTGAAATATGGTTATTAATTGTCGGTTTGGTCGGTTAGACCTTTTTATTTTGGCACCCCTAATAGTGGCAAGCATGTGCTTTTCTGATTCTATTTGTGATTTGTTTTATACATGTACCTCCAATAGACCTCACAAAATTTACAGAGAAATGCATCTTTATTTCAATTGGGTTTCTTTGATATGTCCATATATTACTTTTATATTGGGATATATGTCTTTTTTTCTTTACGGGCCTCTCACACTAGTATCTACGACTAGATTCTGGGAATTCACAAATCCCTTTAAAGGCCTAATTGTTTGCATAGAATAATTTTGAATCTATTACATTGAATTCAAGGTCAAATGAGCTCCACTAACCAAATGATTATTTAAGAAGTGAGGGGTGAAATATGAGGTGAGAGGTGTAGGAAACAAGGTACCAATGTAGATGAAGCCCTCACTTTCCTAGAATTTGAATTACTAGAGTGGTGGTTGGATATCATTTCCCACCTCCCATTGATTCATTTTCTATTAGAGAGGAGGTAATTTTATAGTCATTCTTGGAAATTCAAACTTGTTTCTTCAAAAAATTTTTTAATAAAAGTCGTAACAATTCCCATGTATTCAATTATGTGAAACAACCATGGTAAAGGTCTTTTTTATTGGGAGAATTTGGGGAATTCATTTGAATACTGCTTCCTTAAAATCCCCTAATGGTGTGTGTCCCTTTATCACCATCTTAAAAAAGGAGGGAAAAAGAAGAAAGAAATGGTTAAAAATAAAATATAAAAGACGAATATCCAAAAAGAACATCAAATAACCTCATCTAAGAAAAGTGATAAATAAATACCCCGGTCATTACCGTCGTAATTCAAATCCTAAGACAATCAAGGTTTGATCACTACCCTATCATTTACTCATCATCTCTTTAATAATCTTTTGATAGAGTTCATTTGACCATAAATTCCTTTTTATTCAATTCATATGTATTCTACACAAACAAACTGACCCTTATAATACCTGACATTTGACGATGAATTCTTCTAGTTTCAATTCATGCGTATTCTTTGCAAACAAAATTGTTGACCTCTCTATATAATATTTCTCTTTTAACCTTCCAACCACGGTTTTCTTCCATCATAATTTAAAATATCCGGTGTTGCTTTGCATGCTTCCATATCGGTACATATCAAATCCATATTCCTATAGGACATAAGTACCTAACTGCATTTTTATTGGCACTTAATTGAGAGAGAGAGAGAGAGAGAGAGAGAGAATCATCAATTTAATTGAGTCAAACGATTCCCATTTTAGAGAATCATCAATATTTAATTGAGTCAAACGACTCCCATTTTAAAGGATTGTTTAGGTAGATCTATTAGGCCGTGTATGTATGTTAGCTTGATACATCATCAAGTGAGGCTCGCTTTTTTGGTTGGTTTGGGTCGTTGATCTAAATTCATGATCCTTATCGAAGGATTCAAGCCACATCAGATCTTTTAGTTACATTGGACGGGCTGAAAACAAAAAAAAAAAAGGTGTTTTGGTATGCCTTTCGCATTAATTGTCATTTGTCAGGATGATTACATAAGAGAGATGAATTAACTGAGAGACTTTACCTTTTTCTACCTTTTCTCTTTTTCAAGAAAAAGCTACTTCCAGTTCCTTTTGAAATCGCAAGATAGGTGGATGTAAGAGACTGCATGGGCGAGCTCACTAAAGAAATCAAATTGTTGACTTCAAGTATGATTAAAGCCATGCTATAAATCCATTAGCGGGCCTTCCGATAAAGATTAAAAAAAAAAAAAAAAAAAAAAACCCAGTGAGCCTACTGATAAATTAGCGGACTCTTCTAATACCTAAACCATTTGATATTGAAAGCCCACCACCTGATTCTATGAGAGAGCCCCACTCAAATAGTCTTGGTATCTATTTATTTTATCGGTTTTTACCGGAAAAAACACTTTATATGGTCACTACACTGAACATGGAACATTAAGCAAACATGCACTGAACAAGAAATCCGTACAGGATTCCCTTTTTTTTTTTTAGAGACAATTACCGTACGGACGGTCATAAACTTGACAATAGCCCCAGAACAGTCCAAAAATACATATTTACCGCAGAACTGTTCGATCCGTAGGATATTGTAGATTGCGATATTCTAGAGATGTAGGATATCGCAGGTAGATGTGGCAAAATATGACCCGACCCGCCAAATTAAACCGACCCGACCCGACCCGCGTATTACCTGTTTAACCTGACCCGTTTGATAGGCGGGTCGGTCACGGGTCAAGTATTCATGACCTCTAATTAAGCGGGTCGGGTTAGGGTTGACCCGCAGAACCCGCATTAATTTTTGTATTTAAGTCTGTCTAAGATTACCAATACTTAATTAGAATGTACGTGGGGGTTGACAATTGACATTAATTCTAACTCTAGGGACTAGGGACCAGGGGTTGTTCATCTTACATGGATGATTTTTTTTTTAAAATGATTTGTGAACTACGATGTGCTTGCCTTGCATGAGTCATGCTTGTATTGTTATTATTTTCCTTTTTCTTGTAAAGAAACTTATCACTCAATTCTATAGTATCCTTTTATTTTGGTATAATATTTTTTATTTTTATGAAAAAACTGTTTTATTTCTAACATTTTTTTCTTGTAAAGAAACTTATCACTCACTTATTCAATTATACGGGTTGACCTGACCTGACCTGTATAACCTGCAATGGTTATGCGGGTTTAAGTGGGTCGGGTCGGGTTGACCCGTGGTGGGTGCGAGTTAGGGGTTTCCGACCCGTTTAATAAACGAGTCGGATGCGGGTTAGGCTTGTCTAACCCGTTTAATAAACAGGTCTGACCAGTCTAGCACAACCCGACCTGATTGCCACCTCTAATCGCAGGCTTTGATATCCTAGGAATGCAGATTATCCCACAATCAGAAGCGAGAAGACTTGAACTGTCCGTTTTTTTCTTTTTTTCCTTAACTGTGGGACCACCAAACCACCATCCAAATCGTTGGATAATTGAATGAGTGTGATGGACCCGATTTCTTTCTTTCCTCTCCTCTCCTATCCGTCCCCGGGGTCGCCGAGAGGAAAGTCGAAATGAAGGGAGGAAAGGGGGAGAAAAAAAAGGGCATCTTATATTTTGTACGGGTATGCCGGATTTTCTATTCTACTTAGAATTCAGAAACGGTGATCCGGAGATCCACCTTCGCAAGTAGAAAGGAAATCAACATTTTTCTAGCTTTCCAAATTGCACATATATTTAAAAAAGGAGATAGTTTTTTTTTTAATGCCGTGAGAGGCGATTTTGTTTGCCGTAAAAGGCGATTTGGTGCCGTGAAAGGCGTTTTACAAATCTCATCAATAAAGAAAGACAAGAATTGTGATTTTTTTGTCTCTTAAAGAAAATACAAAATACAATAGAAAAGTTAGAAAGGGAATCTGACTTCTCAGGAGATTGTGGGGACCAGTTCAGATCGACGGTCGCAAGTCATGTATAGACTTCGCCATCGTCCTTCAGAAGAGAACGCTTGATGTTTTGATTCTTTGACTTGGCTTAGACTTCTATTTTTTAGAGGATAAGGACTAAGGGGAGGTCCTATATCCAATGAAAAACGAAGAGACGGGCTGAAGAGCCGCGTCTTTGCCATGTTGAGTAGGAGAAGAGGAGGCTCCTTTGAGTGTTTGTTGCAGCAGAGTTTCTTCTTGCAGTAGAGTTTTTTCAGAGTAGCAGGGCTTCTGGATTTTGAGTCTTTTTCTGGGCGTCTGTGTTCGGGATCCTTTCTTCTTGGAAGCACCTCCTTTTATAGGCATTTGGTAGCCTTTAGGTGACTTTATGGGCTTTAATGTATTAAAACCACATAATGGGTTGAGTTACAAGTTTTAATTCCTTTGTTTTGTAACTCCTTTTTCTTGGATTCTGATTGGCCGGTGGAAATAATGGGCATTTAATCGCCTTTAATCTCCATGATGAGAGGAGTTTCATAACTTAAATGCCATGATGACTTGGAATTGTAACTCCCATTTCCTTGAATCTGATTGGGCCGTCCAAAATAATAAATTAATGACTGCATTTAGTTGGGTCAATTAACAACATTAAGTGGCCGCCGGGAATTTGAAGAGTCGCGGGCCGTGCGATGATCACGCAACTCGATGATCAACGATGGATCTTCATGCTGCTCGATGTCGGATGATCACGCAACTCCAGGCAATGGTTGATACCAGCGGGCCGGTGACATCTGTCTTGTCGATTTCTCGATCGGTCGGACAGAAAGTGCACTTTCTTGGTCAGCCGATTGGAGATCTTGGAGCGATCGATGACGATTTCATGCTCTTGACGACGGATCCAAGATGTCGACGAATATCAGTTGTTTTCGGGCGTCGAAAATCAGATTTTCAGGAAATCACAGGGGTTGGAACTCCCGAAACGTGAAAAAGGATGGAAAACGGGCCCTGCGACTGAAATCCGGAGACCCGGATTTCCAGGGTCGCCGGCGACGGCGACCGTGGGCCATGGTCACCGACGACCATCGGGGGAGTTTTCCCCTTTGGTCTTTGTTTCGTCAGCCGTTTTTCGGGTTTTTTATTTCTTTTTTTCTCCTGTATTTTTCTTGACATTTTCCTCATTTTTTGGCTTGGATCTCCTGAAGAAAACCCAATGAGAGGTTGTGCAAAACCGGGCACAAAGTTTCCTTTTTTTTTGGAAAAGTCAAAGACTTTGCCGTGTAGAGTTGCTGATTTTTGTCAAGAGTTGAAACTAGGTCAAATGATGTCGGAATGACCTGAAATTTGACGTGGAGCTTCCCGAATAGTAGATAGGACCAACCATGGGCTTTCATTTGAGTTTTGAAGCCGTTTGGGTTTCCGTCGCTGCTAGGCTTGATTTCGCCGCGAGGAAGGTGTCGCGCTTTGATGTGCGTTCAACCTATGTCCGATTGACCTGAAATTTGACAGGGAGCCTATTAGAGTCATTTTGAGATGTTCTATTAGCTCCGATTTGGATGTCATGGTTCCGGGGTGCCCCGCCGCCGGTAGCCTTGATTTTCTGTCGGAGGGTCAAAGTCGGGCCAAACGTTGTCGGAATGACCTGAAATTCGACGTGGAGCCTTTTTGAAGCATGTTGAAGCCGTCCATGTGCTCCATTTGATGATGATGGTCCCGGCGATTCTCGCCGCTGAGAGGCATGATTTTCTTTTGGAGCGTCAAAACCGGGTCAAACGTTGCCGGAATGACCTGAAATTTGACGTAGAGCCTTTTGGAGGTATTTTGAGACCATTCGTAGGCTCTGATTGAAGTTTTGATGTCTTCGATGCCACCGCCGCCAGGAGTGTCTGTTTGGCTGCCGGAGGAGTGAAGTTGGGCTAAATGATGTCGGAATGGCCCGAAACTTCATGTGAACTCCTATTTTGGCTGTCTTGAAGGATCCATCAGTTTTCAAGTGATTCTGACATGATCTGATGCTTAAAGCAGCAACGCCCTTTTGTAGTAGGATGAGGCTTCATGTAACCTCTTGATTGTTGAAGAGGCAAAGTGACATTTTTGGTGTCAACAAATGCCCCCTCGAGGTACAGCAACGTGTAGCTTTTGGAGTCTGTGTGCCTCGAAAAGAAAACTTGAAGGAGAGCTTTCGACTTGACCAAGAGTCTTTGAGCATTTTTTTTTGAATAGCCTTTTGAGTTTGCAAGGGGATTTTATGGTAATGAGAAGGATCACGTACCATCTCAAGGCAAAGTTTTGAAAATGACATGACGGAGTTGGATTTGGGTTTTGGATTTTGGGTTTTCCTTTTGATCTTGTGAACCTAAGGGCTTTATGTGGGGCATTAGGCGATCAAGAATGATTTTTGGTTTTTGACCTTGTGACCTAACGAGCTGTATGTGGCAGGTTAGGGGGTCGGGGTTTGATTTTTGGATTTTGACCTTGTGACCCAACAAGCTGTACGTGGCAAGTTTGAGGGTCGGATTTTAGTTTTGACCTTGTGACCTAACAAGCTTTATGTGGCGAGCTAGGGGGTCGGGGATTTTTTTTTTTTGGCCTTGTGACCTAACAAGCTTTATGTGGCAAGTTAGTGGATCAGGGTGTGGTTTTTGTGGGTTGTCAATTTCAAGATTTTGGCTTAATTTGGTTCATGAGGTTGGACGGTTTGGTTTTTTGGAAACTCATGAGGCTTTTTTTTTTTTTTTGAATGGTTCAATCAACTCAAAAGAGGCATGGAACTATTTTGTATGCTCTTGGTAAGAGGAATTTTTGAAAGGAAACCCCTTTTAGTGCCAAGGTGGTCAAACCTGGCTCATGTGGGCTAGCCCATGGGACCTTAAGCTTTTGAAGGTGGCTTAGATCTCATATGGTATCATTTTGTAAAGAATATCTAAAAATACCTCTTTTGGATAGAGAATATCTAAAAATATTCTTACTTGGAGAGAATCTCTCAAGTTTCCTTTCTTTTGGGAGAGATTTTCTCAAAGTATCTCTCTTTGGGAAAGAATACTTCTCATTCCCTTTTTTTTTTCTTTTGGAGAAAATTTCTCAAAGAATCTTCTCTTTGGGAGAGAATATCTCAAATTTCCATTCTTTTGGGAAGGTTGCTAATTTTTAGCACTTACCTCATTTCTTTTCTCCTTGTTTCCTCTTTTGGTTTGCTCTCCTCTATAAAAGCAAGGGGTGGAATCTTTGCTTCATTGCTTTCTTTCTTTGCAAGAATCTCCAAGAGTGCTCCAAGATCAAGAGTTCTTCTTCTTCAAAGATCTTTAAGATTTTCTTCTTCTTCATCAATGGCTTCAAGTAAGTTTTCTTCCTCCACAAGAAATTTCCATTGTAGAAGTAGAATTTTCTTTTCTTTTCTTTTTTTCTTTTTCTTTTTCTTTTTCTTTTCTTCCTTTTTTTTCCTTCTTTCTTTTCTTTTTCTTCTCTTTTTTTTTTCACATGCTGCTTGCTTTTTTTTTTGGACGTTTTTTTTTCTTTCTGTTTTTTTTTTCACGTTGTTTTTTTTTATTGGTTGTACGGACCTGGCCGTACTGCCACGTGGCAGTGGGCCACAGCCTGCTTCCCAATTTTTTTTTTTTTAAACTTCTCTTTTTTTTTTTTTGCTCACTATGATATTGAGGTTTAGGCACCATGATGATGAGAGTTTATGCATAAGATGTTCATGCATATTTGTTTCTTTCTCTTTTTTCTTCTTTCAAGATAAAAGGCTAGAATCTCTAGGTCAAGTCAACATGAATTATGACTTTGACAAAGTTTTATTGGTTTTGACCAAATTGGGTTGGAATTGGTCAAACTTTAGTTAAAGTTTTCCTAGCATCTAATGCATGATGATTTTTGGATGCATGCTTTTTAGTAAATTGATTGGAAGCATGATGATGCATACCTAGAAATCTTTTGCAAGTTTCAGGATTTGGAGCTCGCAGCAATGTTGAGCCCTTTTCTGATCTTGCTGGATTTTGAGGAGCTTTGCAAGTTTCGAAGTTTGGAGCTCGCAACAATGTTGAGCCCTTCTTCTAGCTTGTGGAGATTTGATAAGATTGGTTTGATCTCACAGCAATGTTTGAGTTCAAACCTTCTTTGAGGATGCTTTATTGAGCTCGCAACAATGTTGAGCTCTTCTTCAAGCTTCCTATCTTTGTCGGGATGTTTCCCTTTTTCTTTGGAATTGTCCCGAATCATGCCAAAATTTCGCTAGAATTTTTTCTTAGCAAAATTTTGTCACTTTAATGATTGATTTTTCCTTTTCTATCCTTTTGCAGGTAGTTCCTCCAGAATGAACAAGGGCAAAGAGCCTGCTTTTGATGCACCTCGTCAGTCTACCAGGTCTCCTAATGTGGCCGTACAGCAGGCCCGGGAGAAAGTCCAGTTTGTGGAGAGAAACCTGGAAGAGTGTGACTCCCTCAACCGCGATGAG
The DNA here is from genome assembly GCA_038049695.1 of Cinnamomum chago. Lineage (NCBI taxonomy): Eukaryota > Viridiplantae > Streptophyta > Magnoliopsida > Laurales > Lauraceae > Cinnamomum > Cinnamomum chago. The sequence continues at coordinate 35,456,033 of CP142457.1, forward strand.
ATGAGATAGCGATTGATCGCTCTCAAGGATGAAGAGTTCTACAAGATTGTGGTAAGCAATCGTCTTTGGGTCATGGACAATTAGAGAGTTGTGCCCAAGCCTACCTTCTTCTTTGGCAATGCAATCCCTGACGACTTGACGTACCAAAGAAGGTGTTTTCAGTTCTCTTACACATCTGGTGGTGAGGAGAGAACTATTTCTACCCGGTTGACTTTCGATCGGACTGTATCGATCATGAGTCTTTCTCCCACGTGCCCCAAGAGGGAGGATCCTCTAAGCTGGGTGAAGATGACCAATGTGATAAAGACCGAGGTTTTTGTTGGCGGGCCTTCTAGATATGCAGAGAAGTCGCTTGTCCGTATGGACATGTTGATGCCCTCCAGTGGCTACCAGGGTTCTCACCATCCATCAGTCAATTTGAGACCGGTTGGCCTTGGCATTTTTCTGGGTGACGGCAGCGGTTGGGTGAAGCCTTTTCGACTTCGTGGCAGTTTCAGTGTTGATTCGAGCTGGGAATCATGGACTGATCACACCCTGCAGGTTGGTGGAGCCATTTTGAGGAAGGCCGGGATCGTCGATGCGGTCCGAACTTTTCGGAAGACTGTGGTTTTCTCCGACGAGGCCTTCATGGCCATGCTAGAGTCATTCCTTCCATAAACCAACACCTTCATTGTGACGAATGGTGAGATTGATTTTACTTTGAAGGAATTGAGCGTCATCACCGGGCTGCCTATCATTGGCAAACTCTATGAGGAGTTTATGCCTATCGACAGCGTCCTTGAGGAGCAGTCGAAGGAGTTCAGGCTCCTGTACTTTCAGCTCATCGCCTTCTATGATTTTTTGAAGGAGAAGGAGGGCTCGAGAGTTCGGTACAGCAGTTGGAAGAGTTGCAGCTCCAACTTCTTTGACGGCGGAGAGTCTTCTGATGGTTTGGCCCAAGATGCTAGGGCCAAGAACCCAGGTTCGAAGAAGATCACCGTTATGCGAGATGACTTAAAGAAGTTCTTCGAGAGTACAGACGCCATTTGTCATGACATCGCACTGCGAAGAGATCTCGCTGTTTACCTCACTTACTGGTTAGGTAAGGCTGTTTTTGCTGGAGGAGATGGAACCCATATCAGGCCGCATTGTATTTTCCCGGCTTGTCAGATGGCGTTCGGAGAGCGGTTGGTTTTGGTGCTAGCTCTTTACTCTTACTTGTGTACCGAACTGCAGGTTGCTGCTTTCTTGGTTCGGCTTGGGCTCCCTATGAACAGGGTATTTTAAGCCCATATTTTCTATGCGTGGTATGTTTACCACTGTCCCGGCTTCCACCGATTAGGAGTTGCGTAGGATGATGACCCTTTCATGATTCGGTTGGCTAGAGGGACAACCGTTTCCGAATCTCTTTTGTCTGTCCGTTTGAGGATCGGACGGTTCAGGGACGTCGAGATTGACCAATCTTCAGTGAAGCTTTCTCCAGGTTTGCGGAAGAAGGCTTTTGACTTTGGTGCCTCCCGTGATTCCAGTAAGGCGGGGTTGGGAAGACATTACTCCTTGACCAATGTAGAAAAGGGGTGGCTTTTTAACATATGTGTTGGTATGATGGTGTACCAGAGACATCTTTTTGTTGATATCTAGCCGTATGTTCCCTCGCGTTTCACGTTGCAGTTTGGCTTCTCTCAAGGCGTTGTCGGAGCGCCTTCGAGCATGGTGAAGCGCTTTGGAGATTTTTAGCATGGGAGGAACGCATGGGCCTTTTACAGTGCGGAGGACACTACCGCCATGATTTCCTATCCTGAGTTGCCCACTTTCCGGACTGCTGACTTCATGAAATGGTTCGTGGAAAGCTTTTCTGTGTACCAGGGGTTTTCCAAGAAGGAGCTTGATGTCAAGCAATCTTCTGGGAAGGGTCTTGGCTGATCGGATGAGTCCGTCGGGAGGAAGTCTTGGTTTTCCTTTCCGGAGAGAAGCACAAGATCGGCTTTCTCAATGAGCAGGACATCATCATACCAGGAGCTGCACATGAGATACCTGGTGAGGTCTTGGAACAGCTCGAGGAGGAGGAAGCCGAGATCGACGCTTGGATGCAAGAGGAATTAACAAAGGCTTCTATGGGGTCTACTGGAAAGAGCAGGCCATCCGGTGAGGAATCAAGCGAAACTCCTAACTTTGACAGTGGGGCGGGTACTTCAAGTAAATCCACCCATAGAAGCAAGAGGAAGAGAGGGCAGCACCGTAATAAGAGACGGCATGATGACTCTCCTGATTTGGAATCCCTCTCGCCACCGCTGAAGAGATGTCAGGGGATGCTAAAGAGCCTCCGGAAAAGAGGAGCCAAGAGGAAGAAACCGTTGATGAAGGTATGATTCCTCTTTCTTCCCTTTTCGTTTCTTTCTTCAAGATTTCTTTTGTTTTGATTTGCTTTCTCTCCCTTTTTAAGTGGAAGATGAGGACTTAGCGATGCCTGAGGTTCCAGTCGATGAGGCAGTGACAAATCCGATTGCGGCATCTGAAGAAGAACCGACGGACTCTGGAGTGATTCCAGAATTTTCACCTGGTATGACTTCTTTGTATTTTTTTTTGTCTGTACTGTCATATGCTAACATGCTGCTTGTTTTCTTGTCAGCTGACCTGCCACAGGATTCCGACGATATCGAACCATCCATGGACGCGACCTTTGATGACGCTTCGGATGAACTCATGGAGGCAGAAAGCATTCCGCCAATCATCGAAGAAGTTATTTGTAGTAATAACCCTGATGATGATGAAAATCTTTGACAGAATCATATTCATACCTCTCTCTGTTTTTTTTTTTTTGCTGGCAGATTGTAAGGCGACAGAAGAAGTTCCTCTGTCCATCCCAGTGCCAGAGCAGGGGATGCCTGCAGTTGAACCAGAAGTAGGGACTTCTAGTTTTAATGCGGCAGAGACGAAATCTTTTGAGCAGATTCCTTCACCAGTGTCTCCGGTTAGAAAGAGCTTAATGATCACTCCTCCAGCAGGACATGACACGGGCAGTCGACCCATGGAGAGGGGCGAGCCTTCATCCGGGCCATCTCTTGAGTATGCGAAGAAAGTGCTGAAGAGCGTTTTGAGCTCATGGATCGAGACTCTTTCTTCTGGCCATTTAGAAGCTGGCTTTGGCATGGTCAAGCACGTACAGGACATCCTTGCTGATAACGAAGAAGTCGGCTTGGACATTGCAGATGCGAAGGCTTTCATTGACGAAGTCATAGCTTTAGGGAGCAAGTGGAATGAAACCAAGAGCTTCCCAAGTGGTGACTTCTTCAATGAGATGTTTTTGAAGCCTTCTAGCGAGGTCAAGTCTGAGTTGGATAAGGTTTCGCGGACTCGGAAGCAATTCGTTTGGGAGAGGAACGTTACCGAGTTGGCTATCATCGGGCTAACAGAGGATCTGTGCCGTATTGATAGGGAGGTCGTTGAGACCAGGCAGCATCTTGAGCTTTTGGAGGAACAATCTGCTGCGAAATGGGATGCCATTGTGAAAACTTGTGCTAGAGAAGGGTCTGAGAGCAATCTCTGGAGGAAGACTCAAGAGCACAAGCAATGGTAAATTTTTTGGGAAGAGCTTCCCCGTGCTGCAGACGGATCTCGGCATTTTGCCGCATTCTATGGGAAGATCTTGAAGAAGCGTGGCCTGGAAGCTTTAGAGGCTAAGGCCAAGAGTCTGCTTGAGGAGTTGAGCCTTTGGTTGAAGATCATGTTAACTCCTGATTATTGTAACAAACCCCTTTTATCTTTTTTTTTTGTACCCGTGTATACACACAAATTTTTGGTACTCTTTCTTTTGCAGTGCATGTACACATTTTTTTTAGCAGTCTTTTTTGGGTATTCCCTCTTTCACTCAAATTCTTTTGTGATAAATTCAAGCAATAGTTAAATGGAAATATTTGTTTGGAAATTTGATCAAGAGTTTGTCATTTTGTGAAAAACCTTTTATCAAATGGTTGTTTTGGCGTGAAAGCCGAATTTTGAGATGGCATGAAAGCCTAATTTTGAGATGGCATGAAGCCGGAATTTTGTTTGTGGCATGGGAGCCAAAATTTGGGATGGCATGCAAGTCGGTTTTGTTTGTGGCATGAGAGCCAAAATTTTTGTTTGTGGCATTGATAGCCGGGATTTGTTTTTTTTTTGTTGGCATAGAAGCCGTAATTTATTTTTTGGCATGGAAGCCGAAGTTTTGTGGCGTGAGAGCCGATTTTTATAAACCAATTTTTGTTTTGTTGGCATGGAAGCCGAATTTTGAAATGGCATTTATAGCCGATTTTTGTGGCATTTATAGCCGAGGTTTTGGCGTTTATAGCTGGTTTTTTGGCATTTATAGCCGAGTTTTGGCATGAGAGCCGGGTTTTTTGTTTTCAAAAAATGCAAGTATATACTAAAAGTCGCCTCCCTGCGAATGGTCTTGCAAGTATCGATGGAATGTCGCCTCCTTACTCATTCGGCTACGAGTATCGAAGGAATGTCGCCTCCTCGCGAATTTGGGCGCAAGTATCGACTAAACGTCGCTTCCTTGCTCTTTTTTTTTCAAAAATTTGGTTTGTGGGTATCGATGGAATGTCGCTTCCCCACGATTTTGAAATTTTGAGGTCTCTTTCATTTTGGATCTCAGTTTTTGTTTGAATTTTGGGTTTGTGCATATCAATTGGAATGTTGCATTTCCACGATTTTTTTGAAAATTTGCAAGTATCGACAAAGTGTCGCTTCCTTGCGATTTTGAAAATTTGGAAGTATCGAATGGGGTTCGCATCCTTCCGATTTTTGGGTTTTGCGAGTATCGACTAAGCGTCGCTTCCCCGCGGTTTCTTTTTGAAAAACCATTTTTGTTTAAAGACAAGAGGGTTGTAAATTTTGACTTAAAACCGTTTTTGGTTGTAAAAGTTAGAGTGGACTAGGGTGAAAATTCCTGAGTCCTGATTTTGTTTCAAACCATGAATTTTGGGTTCAATGGTCGAAAATTTGGTCAAGTCCGGGAGAGGCTCCTAAGCTTGAATTTTCTTTTTTGAACAATGAAACTATGAAAGTAATCATTTTTTTGAAATTTTAGAAATCTCAACATAAGGATGAAAAATCTAAAAGAGGAGGTTTTGACGTGCGAATACCTGAGAATAGGCTTTGGCCGTGCAGGCACTGCTCTGACCTAGTGGCGGAAGTCTTCAAGGATAGTACCGCTTCAAGAACTTGCCGTTGATGGGCAGCATACATATGTCGCCCTCCATGTTTAGAAGTGTGTATGCGCCGTTGGAGAAGACTTTGTCAATGACGAAGGGTCCTTCCCATTTTGGTTCGAGTTTGCCTTTGGATTTGTAGGCGAAGACCATTGGCCTTTTTACTGCAAGAACCAAGTCAACCTTTTTGTAAGTGCGTTGTCGAACCCTTTTGTCGATAGATCCTGCCATGCGTTCTTGGTACAGCTCAATGCTTTGTAAGGCTTCGAGCCATCTTTCGTCAAGATTGTCCAGTTCTTGGAGTCTCAATTTGACATTGCTTTCTTGCGTCGTGTCATTTTTCAAAGATACCCTTAAGGAAGGAGTTTGTACTTCCAAAAGGACAACAACTTCGCATCCATAGACCAGAGAGAATGGTGTGCTATAAGTTGGCCCTCGAATGGTGGTTCGATAAGCCCACAAAGCTTCAGGTAGTTTGTTGCCCCAGTTCCTTTTGTGACTAGAGACCATTTTCTTGAGGATTTGGCAGAGTGTCTTGTTGAAGGCTTCTGCTAGTCCGTTCGCTACTGGATTGTACGGAGTCAAATGACAACTTTGGATTTTGTACTTGTCGCAAAACCCGTAGAATCTGTGATCCCGGAATTGTGGTCCGTTATCATGGACGAATCTTTTAGGTATGTCGAAGCGACAAATGATGTTGATGCGCAAGAATTGAAGGACTGATGAGGTCTTCATTTCGCTGAGCGCAAATGCTTCTAACCACTTGGAGAAATAATCCGTAGCAGCGAAGATGAAGCGATGGCCTTTGCTTGACGCGGGAGAGATAGGACCTATGATGTCCATACCCCAAGCTTCGAACGGCCATGAGATTGTTGTGAGGTGTCGCCATTCTGGAGGCATATGAACATAGTCTCCATGAACTTGGCATTGGCAGCAGCGTTTAGCAAATTGCATGGCGTCAGCTACCATGGTAGGCCAGCAATATCCCAAACTTTTTATCTAGTCGTAGAGCTTGGGACCAGCCTGATGAGCTCCACAAAGACCAGTATGAACTTCTTTGAGGGTTTCCTCAGCCTCTTATTGTGACAAGCAGCGCAGAAGTACTCCGTCGAAGGATTTTCTGTAAAGCATTTTTGAAGGTATATCCAAATGAAAGTTTGGGGCTCGTCTTTGAACGCTTACCAGCTCTTTTGGATCCTCAGGGAGGATTCTGAACATGGTGTAATCAATGAACGGATCTCTCCAGTCGCCGATTGGAGGTCTGAGGATAGAGATCCGACTTCAGGCCAATTGGTGGCATTCAGCAACTGCTTGGTGTGTGTTGAGAGGAGGGAGAATCCTTCTTTGACACACTGTAATTGGCATGTTCTCCCCTTCCTGGATTGCCATGGATACGGCAAGTCCGGCCAGGGCATCTGCACGGATGTTCTCACCTCTGAGGATGTGGGTGATGTGACAGATGTCAAACCTTTGGCGAAGTGATTGTGCCTTGTTGTAATAAGGCAACAGATCAGGCTTCCTGACTTCAAATTTTGGATTCATCTGGTTGACGATCAGTTGAGAGTCCCCAAAGGCTTCCAGCATGGTGATGCCGGATTCGAGGGCTAGTTCCAGTCCCACGATTAGAGCTTGATATTCAGCTGCATTGTTTGAGCATGGTTCCAGTAGCGAGAAAGCATATGGAATCATGTGCTTATCAGGGCTAACAAAGAGGATGCCGACTCCTAAGATCAGCTTTTTTTCTTCATTTGTCCTGGTTGCACCGTCAAAGTACATGTCCCAGGAGGCATTTGGTGAGACGGTCTCCACGTTGTAGACAGGTTCGTCTGGGAGATCATCCCTGAGTGGGGAATCTTTTGGCAACGGATGCTCTGTGAGGAAATCTGCTAGAGCTTGACCTTTGATTGCCTTTTGTGGTACATACATGATATCAAATCGTGATAGGAGGATGAACCATTTTGCCAGTCGGGCATTGAGAGAACCTCCTTTTGTGACGAGAACCTTTAAGAGGTTGATCATCGAAATCAGGTAGACCGTGTTGGACAGCAGATAGTGACGCATCTTTTGTACAGCGAACATCACTGCAAGGCATTCTTTTTCAACTGAAGAGTAGCGATGCTCCGTACCTACTAGCATACGGCTGAGGTAGTATAGAGCAGCTTCTTTTCCCTCGTCATTCTCTTGTGCAAGCAGAGCGCCCAAGGAATGGTCGAGAACTCTTGTGTACAAGATGAATGGTTTTCCAGTGGTAGGGGCAGCCAGCACTGGAGGTTTGGTCAGGTATGACTTGATATCTTGAAATGTTGTTTCACATTCAACATCCCAAACAAAGTTCACACCTTTCTTCATTAGGCGAGAGAAGGGACGACATTTCCCCGAGAGATTGGAGAAGAACAGTCGAATGTATGCCAACCTTCCTTGAAGTCTTTTCAGTTCTCTTAAGGTTCCTGGAGAAGGCATTTCTAGAATAGCCTTGACTTTGATGGGGTCAAGTTCTATTCCAACTTTCCGGACTATGAATCCGAGAAACTTACCAGATGAGACACCAAAGAAGCATTTCAGGGGATTCATTCACAGTTTGTGTTTGCAACGTCGGAGGAAGACTTCCCGAAGATCTTTGAGATGGTCTTCTTTTCTTTTGCTTTTGACGGCACGGTCATCAATGTAACATTCAACCGTCTTGTGCTGCATATCCTGGAATATCTTGATCATAGCCCTCTGATATGTGGCACCAGCATTTTTCAGATCAAATGGCATGACAGTATAGCAATACATGCCAAATGGGGTCCGAAATGATGTGTGTTTCTCATCTTCAGGATGCATTTTTATTTGATTATAGCCAGAGAATCCATCCATGAATGTCATTCGCTCATACCCACAGGTGTTGTCAATCATCACCTCTGGTATAGGGAGCGGGAACTCATCTTTAGGGCAAGCGCTATTTAGGTCTCTATAATCAATATAGACCCTGATCTACCCATTTTTCTTTGACACGGGGACGATGTTGGCCAACCATTCAGGATGTTGTTCCTCGCGGATGAAGCCAACGCTTTTGAGTTTTTGAACTTCTTGTTTAATTTTGTCCATCACATCCGGATGGAATCTTCTTTGGCCTTGTTTGACAGGCTTGATATCTTTTTGGAGATTGAGCTTGTGAACTGCTATTTCGGGGTCTAAGCCAGGCATTTCAGCATAAGACCATGCAAAACAATCAACAAACTCACGAAGAAAAGAGACGTGGGTTATCTGGTAACTCATCATCCTTTATATTCTTGCTTATGAATAGAAGACGTGGGTTATCTGGTGTTCACAAGTCTATCTTTTGAATAGGATCTTCTATTGGAAGGTTCGAAGGCGGTTCCTCCATAATATTTTTGAAGGCTTCCAACTGAACGAAACCTTTTAGAGTTTCAAGGGCATTTTCGAACCAAGGCTTTGTTTCTGGCCATGGGTCTTCAGGATCAGTGATCTTTTCAAGGCTTGCTACGAGGTGATTCCAATCGTCTGTCGAAATTGGGTCGAAGTAGAGTACTTCTTTTGGAGATGACGGGTCTTCTGGGTCAGAATGTCACATGTCTTTATCACCGGACAATTCCTCTTCATCATCAGAGAAATCATACCGATCTGTAGAGCTTCCTGGATCCTTCACAGGTGACTCTTCAAAGAGATATCCAGGGAGATCATTGTCTTCAAGGACATGAGATGTTGAGGCTTGGTCGGCAAATCCACTCCTCAGCATTTGTGTCAACTGTCTCATGGGAGCATTGGGATGATACCCCAATCCATGTGAAGATTTTTCTACATGACCGTAGAGTCTTCAATCTTCCAGTTGACTTTTGGTCAAGGTGGGCTCCAACGGTGTGAGAATACCGCGACCTTGCCCCAGACCGACTGGGTTTTGAGTGTCATAACCCAGTTTCTTCATAATAGCTTGTGCCATAAGACTATATAGAAATAGTTGAGGCATACCTTCGTTTTGGAAAGGTTCAAGCATGGAATTTGATGAGGAAGCTTCTGATCTATGGAAGAAGATTGACTTCTCTTCTGCTGAAGTTGTCGAAACAACAAAGAAAGCAGACGTAGGATCTTCTACGTCGGCAGGTGTCTCTATTGGAGGTAAAGCAGGCTGAACTTGTTGAGTGTCAGCTTGGCTTGACGGCGTGTTGCCTTCTGGCTCTGACTCCGAATCCGTGTCTTGCATGATAGACACGAAGGAGACGACAAACTTGCCCCCAGACTTTTGCTTTGTCTTCTTTGCTTTGGTTGTTATGACCAAAGGCTTGGAAGATTTGAGAGAAATAACGAAGGGAGATGAATTATTCTCTTCGGATTTACCGGAAGGTTTGTTCTCTTCCGACGATTGCTGAGGATCCTTGCCTTTATCTTTTTGAAGATTTTTAGCAAAGGGTGTTATTTCTTCCTCCTTTTCTTCTTCTTCATCTTTGTACATTTGAGCATCTGCAAAATGGACTTCTTTGCCTTTGAAGGGCTTTTTGTCTGCAAACACTCGATGTATCGAGCCGTCATTGCCAACGAACTTGATGCATTGATGTAGGGTTGAAGGGACGACACCATTCTCGTATATCCAAGGGCATCAAAGAAGGATGTTTTAGCATGAGGGGGTTCTTATTGCATACACAGTGACTTCAGAGATAAGATCACCAATTTGCAACTTGAACCTGATTTTGCCGATAGGCCTTTTAGTGCTCCCATCGTACCCAAAGATGGATACAAACGTGTGACTTAGCTTGCTAGGTGGGATGCCCAGCTCTTCAAGTGCTGAAGTAGAGATGAGGTTGAGTGCAGAACCTGGGTCGATTTGGACTCTGTGTATCGGCATTTCTTTGATGTACCATGTGAAGTACAGGGGTCGGTTGTGCTTTGTCTCGCCTAGCAGGGATCATCCTTACCGAAAGCGATAGTTGCACTTGCTGCTTTCTGTACCGAGAGGCATTCAATGCCCGATCCCTCGGTTTTCTTCTTTTCTCCCTTTGGGGGAGTATTTGATTTTTTGACCCTATAGTCCATTTCAATTTGTAGGACTTATGGGGCATGTTTGTCGACATCCGCATTCAGCCTTTGCAGTTCTGAAATGAGACTATTACGAGTTTGTGGAGACATTCGTAATAAGTCTAGGATGTGCAGTCGTGCAGGTATGTGTTTGAAGTGTTCAATCAAGTCGTACTTGAAAGCCTCCTTCGGGCCTGCATGTTCATTATTGTTGCCACTTGGGGCGTTTATATTTTTTGTTCCCGAAGGATTTACATAAGAACAAGAAGAAGGTTGGTTGTAGTTTTTGTGGTAATCCCTGCCAGAACGGGTACCTCTACCAACTTTAAGAGCTTCTTGAGAAGGGTCTTCATTTGGAAGATCATCCTTGGGATCCAAGGGTTGATCTTTCTCATTTGCTGAAGATGTGTCCATAGCAGAGTTGCCATCCTCAGTGATTGCGTTACATGGAGCATTTTCCGGGAACAAATCCTGAACAGCATCCAACAACTTTTCTCCTTCATTAAGTAATTTGTCAGTCCAGACATCTCCTATGAGGTCGGGTATCTAGGACCAACTGGCCAGGTCTTCTCCGACTGAAGTTTCTTCAGGATGATCAGTTGGAAGAGCTGTGAGTTGTGACGTCAAGGTTTCAGGGGACGAAGGCTGAGAAGATGTTATCTCAGTGGAAGTCACCCGAGAAAACGTAGCTCCGGAAGATATACTATCAGGCGTGGCCGGAGAGTACATGTCTTCAGTAGATGATGCTTCAGAGGCACTATCATCATGAGCTATCGCATTGCAAGCTGCGCTGATAGGAGATTCCGCCAGAGTGGACTGTTGGGAATTGGACTCATCATCAGATGTGAGAGGATCATCTATCTAGCAATTTTCTCCATTTTTAGGAGTTGAGGGAGGAGGCACCTGTTGATTTTTAGGGACTTCCTGTTCCGGATTTTGATCGTGAAGATCTTGTTCTTGTTCTAAGGCAAGGTGCTACAAGATCCACGCATACTCTTCAGGATCAGGCATGGGAGCCAAATCTTCTTCTTCATCTGCTCCTTGTGGTTCAACATGATTGAGTTCCGCTAAAGCGTTGATAGGTGCTGAATCAACAACATTTTCTTGAACAGGCCCCCGGTCTCCTTCATCATCGAACCAGGATCCTTGTTGCCCATATGGGTTATACCAGATTACCGGCATGAGGTGAGATTCGGGAATCCATTCTTCATCGGAGAGGTATTCTCCTATTTCAAGGGATTCCTCCCACTCATCGGTGTCACTGGAGGTATCATTGGACTGTATCCA